>CM028129.1:234932500-236132500 GCA_016271365.2 Neoceratodus forsteri
TAATGACGTCACCATGCCTGAGGACATGGGTGTAACAGTGCACGAGAAGCAATGGAGTAAAGCAGTTAGAAACTCCAACGTGGTGTCCTCGTTTTTATTCAATTGGTATACAGTGCATGGTAAAGTCGAGAATAGAACACTGCCCACACAGCCCTACCCAAACAAGTGATACAGTACAGCAATAACAACTGCTAAACCAAGAAATGCAATTCAACAAATAATTTATTTAAAAGGGAGGGTACAGAAAGAAAAATGGGCAGAAGGGTAAATGGAAGCAATGGGGGTAGCAGTAGTTCTTAATTCTATGCGGTAAAATGCTAATACTTTAGGCAAGCAATAAAACAGTTCAACAATTTGCCCCACAGACTCAGCCCACCCCCAGGCAGTCCTCAAACCCCCAATGCAGGTGCACCTGTCTTAATTACCCCCAATGACCATGCATGAGAGCTTTTAGTATTTTTTGGGTTGCAGTGGGTACCATACTGGGGACACAGATGCTGCTAGGAGGAGCCCGATGGCATACTTTAAAAGGTTGCAGGTAAAACACATAAACACAACTGTTGCTGAACAGTTAACTTAATCTGTTTGCAAAGGGGCCCATATTTATAATCCACAGAGGATGGATGGCCTGATGGCCCCCACAGGTCTTTGGCCTGGGCCTCTCACACTGGCAAAGTCCCACCCAGGACTTCTCCCTCAGTCTCCAGCACAGTACAATTTCTCCCAAGATGCAGGGTTGAAACCCTAGTGTTTACTCATGGTTTGATGCTTCAAACAATACCTCTAGTGTTGATTGTTGGGACAGACAGGATGGTTGGAGTTGCTTCCAGCTGGGACATACTGTAGACTTCCCCAGGATTACTGGTAATCTCTCACTGGTCCCACTTTCTCTTTGTCTCTGTCTCTCTCTCTCTCTGTCTCCTTCTCTTCCTTCCTTCCTTCCTTCTCTCTCTCTCTCTCTCAGGCTTGGGACTTGGAAAAAGCAGTGACCTTCTCAGACTGTAGAGTTGCAAGAGCTTGTTACCTAGAGGGAAAAGTCTGGTTGGGCAGAAATCCACAGCTCCAAACTTGCCTTTACTCTGTAGTTTTGTTTAAAACTGCTGCTTTTCTTCACTTCACTGGGATCCCAGACTCTTCTGGTCTACCAGGCCTACAGTGCCTGGACTGACAGTGGCACAATGGCCAACAAATACAGTCACTCACTTAGGCAGTATGGCTGAACTGGCCTTGATCCCTGGATACAGCTCTTTTTATATGGTATGAAACTCAGCACCTGATTGGTCAGGCTTGTTCCAGGTTGAACGGTCTTAAGAATGTTAACCCAGCCATGCTGGGCTTGCATACAGGCTTTCACACACTGAAGGACTGACATTCATGAGCAAATCTTATGCCAACCTGTGACCCCCTTCCCAGAAGTCTTTGAAGTTTGCGGAGTGGGGGGCGGGGCCATCATATTTGTTTACAATGCAGTACAGACTGTAATAACTTGCTGCAGCTTTATGTTGGGCTCTGATATGCAGTATTTACCTTGCCCTGGGCCCGCTGCCAGTCCTGGGGCCAGAGAGGTACTTGGTTGATGTAGCACTCTCTCCATTTCCCAGTTGGAGCCTCTGTTTTGATATCAAAGCACTGAGAACTGCCCCCGCCACCCTGTGTGCATGCACACAACATTATTTTTCTGTTCTTGGCCCACTGGCTGCCCTGGGCTGGGAACACAGTTTTTATGTGCCTGATGGCACAGTTTAACTTTGGTTCCAGCTCCGCTGCCTTCCCGGGAGCCAGGACCCTCCCAGATGTGGGCACATGGCCCCGGTTAACTATCAGATGTCCACCGCCAAAATGCCCACACTGCACATGTGCAGCAGCTCGCCATGGCCACCTGCTCTTTGCTCATTCCATTCCCTTCCCCACATTTCTGCCTCTCCTGGGCTTGTGGAATGCTAGCCGGTTCCCAATGACACATTTCTTCCTCATCTCTGACCCAGAAAGCAGTCCAAGTGGGCCAAAACATGGGATCACTGTGTAGCACCAGCTGCCAAGATCCTTGAGAGGAGCACTGGCAAGGACACCACCAGGGCCCCTGGCTGCACAATCAACTGCCCCGCCGGTCCTCACCTCAGCAGTCCTGGGGGACCAGAGGCTGAAGACTGTGTCACAGTGGACAGAGGAGGCAGCAGGTAAGCCCCTAGATTGGGGGGGATTACAGTAGTAAAATGTAAAAAAATACACAGTATGCAGTTGAGAGAAAGCACAAGTAAATAATACAAAACATTGCATATTTTATTTATCTATTTATTGAAATGTTTCACCAGGAGGGCACACTGAACAACAAGTTACTCGTCTCACGGTGCGACCTGGGGGTGACATAGGGTTGTGAAGGATGATCAGTTACAATCAATTTCAAGAGTTCAGCAAAGTGCAACTTGCAGCAAAATGAGGGAGTGAAGGGAGAATGCAAGTACAGTGGGGGACTACTCAAAGGGAAATGTGAACCAATAAACCAGGGCAGTGGAGTGGGGGGAGTAGTATGGAGGGAGGAGCAGTGGGATTAGCCTAGGGTCAGTGGCAACCACAGGACTGAGTAGTGAAGTCCATGCTCCATAGTTTATCCATACAATACTACATACTTTGATTTACATACTACATAGTTCGTACTACATACTACATAGTTTATCATACAATATTACATAGTTTACATGCTACATAGTACGTACTACATACTCCATAGTTTATCCATGCACTACTAGTTTATTCATACAATACTCCGTAGTTCACATACTATGTAGTACGTACTACATACTACATAGTTTATCCATGCAATACTATATACTTAACATACTACATAACACGTACTACATACTCCATAGTTTATCCATATAGTACTAGTTTATCCATACAGTACTGCATAGTTTACATACTACATAGTACGTAATACATACTCCATAGTTTATCTATTCAGTACTGCATAGT
Source organism: Neoceratodus forsteri (assembly GCA_016271365.2). Classification (NCBI taxonomy): domain Eukaryota; kingdom Metazoa; phylum Chordata; order Ceratodontiformes; family Ceratodontidae; genus Neoceratodus; species Neoceratodus forsteri. Next base: position 234,935,471 of record CM028129.1, read on the forward strand.
TTACATACTACATAGCACGTACTACATACTCCATAGTATTTTATTTTAGTCTGTGGTAACCGGATAAGGCCCACTAGGCACAAGTGCCTGTTTCCAGCAGCGACCAGGGAGCACTGGGTGGTTAAGTGACTTGCTCAGAGTCACACAGTATGCAAGTGGAGGTTGTGAGGATCAAACCCAGGTCAGGTTTGCTGGATGTACCAAGCTCATTCACAGCTCATTACTCTAACCTCTAGGCTATACTGCCAGCCCAATACTACATAGTTTACATACTACATAATATGTGTTACATACTCCATAGTTTATCCATATAGTACTCGTTTATCCATACAGTACTGCATAGTTTACACAGTACGTACTACATACTCCATAGATTATCCATACAGTACTGCATAGTTTATATACTACATAGTACGTACTACGTACTCCATAGTTTATCCTTACAGTACTAGTTTATCAATACAGTACTGCATAGTTTACACAGTACGTATTACATATTACATAGTTTATCCACACAGTACTAGTTTATCCATACAGTACTGTGTAGTTTACATACTACATAGTAAGTACTACATACTCCATAGTTTATCCATACAGTACTGCATGGTTTACATACTACATAGTATGTTCTACATACTCAATAGTTTATCCATACAGTACTGCATAGTTTACATATTACATAGTACATACTACATACTCCATAGTTTATCCATACAATACTACATAGTTCACATACTACATTGTACATACTTTATCCATATAGTACTAGTTTATCCATACAGTACTGCATAGTTTACATACTACATAGTACATACTACATACTCCATAATCTAGCCATACACTACTACATAGTTTACATACTACATAGTACATACTACATAGTTTATCCATACACTACTACATAGTTTACATACTACATAGTACGTACTACATACTCCATAGTTCATCCATACAATACCACATAGTTTACATACTACATAGTACATAATACATACTTCCATAGTTTAGTCATACAATAGACACTGAACTCTAAATGACTGCAACACTGAGGAGCGGAGGCTATCACAGAAGATGGCAAAATTAAACAAGAAAGCACGTTTCTCGGGCAGGGAAATCTAAAGCCAGCCCTGCACTCAGCATCCCCAGCACCATCATCCTGTAGTACTGTACCACCAGCTGCTGTTACTGCTGCTGCTGCTGCTGCCCTGCCCTGCCTGGCCATCCCCACCCACATCATAGCACAGTGCTGGTAAAAATAATCTTGATTTTCTGACCAGTTCTCTGTGAAGCTCTCCCCCCAATAGTCTATTCATGTAGCAGTGTGGGAGTATTTTACAGACGACACCACAAATCAACTGAAAGCATGTTGTAATCAGGGTGGTATGGTAGAAAGATCAGTCAGGGTCAGTCTGCTTGAACATTGGGAACTAGTGTTATGGCTAATCATTTAAAATTTGAATATGGCATCTCCCTTACAGCCACGTCTATTCCCATTTCCCACTCTGGTAGGATGGGCCAGCAGCAGCAGCAGCAGAGGCAGTCAGATATAGGATACAGTAGGATGAGGCAGTTTATTCAAGTAATGCAGCTACCGTGGCAGCCACAGCAGCCAAATGATGCATCACCAGGTATGGATATCGCTTCAGATGCGCAACTTCAACCAAACAAGCTACACTGCCCAGTTCGTTACATGCCCACACCAAACTTCCATCTACTTACCCAAGCTCTGTTCAAATCACACAACTCACTGTGGGGATGATGGCCCTTCATCTGTAACCATTCTCTATCATAAAACACACCAGCTTTTGAAAACTGTTTTATGAAGTGAAGCACAAATATAACATTCCATTATACCTCCCACTTTCCAGCCATATTCTCACTAGTATGTATGAGGCAGTTACACATGCAGATGGTGACACTTCTGAAGGAGGGAGACAGGGGTTATGTGCATTTCATTAGTGATATCTGGAGCAGCAGTGCAAAGTAAAGCCTCCTAAATCTCATTGCCCTTTGAGTTCTGTTCAGATCAAGCGCCACCACCATTTCTGTCCTGCCTTCACCACCACCAGTCGCTTCAGGAGTTATATTGACGCAGACAGCCTCACAGAGGCACACCAATAGAGGAAGTGCCTTTCTTAATGTGTCAGTCATGGAGGGGAAGCACAGTGGGTAAAACATTCTGTGGTTCATCCAGTCACTGCTAGACATCTGGATATACCCTCATGATCTGAGGGGGGATCTTCGTTGTGGACAGTGGCAGTGACATGCTGCAAGTGATGAATCATGGGGATGTTTTTTATTTATTTAGTTAGTTTTTGTTGACCGGGAAAGGAGGACTAGACAATTCTGCCTATTTTTAGCCTTGTCCTGGGGGAAGGGGATACAGATGGATGCCATACTGACACTGAACCAGATTAAGCTGTTGGTGGCATTTTTAGTGAATGGGGAAAATTTGAGCAGGACACTGGGGAAAATCCCCTGCTCTTTTCAAGAAGTGCCAAGGGATCTTTAACATCCATCTGAACTACCACCAGAACAGGCAGATGGGACCTCTGTTTAACGTCTCATCTGAAAGATGGCACCTCAAGAATGCAGCACCCCCCTCATGCTGTATCACAGTGTCAGTATTGGGATTTAACCCAAGTTCCTGGTGTGGAGATAGAACCCACAGCCTTATGATCTTCCAACCTCAGAGGCAAGTGTGCAACCTGCTGAGCCACTGATACCCCTGTGCACAACTGTAACCCTTAGGTGGCGCTATCCCAAGGGCTACTACCCCTGCCTGCCTAACTACTAACAGGTTGAGGGGCCTAGGTCTAATGGCGAGTGCCTCCACCCAGAGGTCAGGGTTTGCAATAGTTAAACTAACTTGGTCACAGCCCTCTGGGACACTGCGACCCCCCTTTCTTCCCACTAGTGGCCCACACAATATATCAGAATTACCTTCACAGTATACACTTACCCCCAGGACTGGTTTGGTCAGCGTGACTCTGGGGACTCCCTGTAAAACAAGATAATACAATGCAAAAACCACAGTACAATACTTTAACATAAACGAATGCCTCAGGCAGTGTAACTTTGCTGAAACAAACAGATCTGATTTATTTAGGGGGATATAACAAGGACAGGGGGGGAATCAGGTTAATTAGCTTAAATGCCTTAATAATCACAGTACTGTGCACATATTTCAGAATCCCAAATGTCACTCTTACTGGGTACCCAGGCAATAAGAGGCTAGCCTATTTGGTGCAGCTGGTTGGGGCCCTGAAGATGGAAAATGCATGCACAACACCCAAATTGTAATCCGGAGCCAGTTGGCTCAGTTCGTGAAGAAGAAAAAAACAAACAATTAGATTACACACTTGCAATTCAATAAACCGATGGCAGGGAGCTACCCTGCTTGCACTCACAGCCCAATACTGAAAAGTGAATGGGAGGCAGGTTGTCCTGGATTGCTAGGAGGAGCAGACCATGGGGGCAAGGTCCTTACGACTGGACCCCACTGCAGTTCAGAGCAAATGGAGGTAGCCCGGTTTAAACTGGGGTTTACTTCCAGCTTCATGCACTCAATTCACTGTACATGGGATCTGAAACGCGATTCCCCACAAACACTACACACATTTATATGTAAAAGGAAAATACTATACCAGGCAGGCTGCGTCTCGATCCCAATCGCAATTACTGCACAATACCTGGGAGAACACACAGCAGATTCAGTTCCTGACAGACCGAGCGTGATTCAGCAATTTCTCCAGTCTTCTACAGGGTGAGCCTGGTTTCTACTCTTCAGATCTCCTTGATTCTCTTCACAGGTTGGATTCAGTCCGAACAGGCACTTGCACAAGCTGCAGACTGAAACTTAGGGCCTTACACGCATTTTACCCGCGCTAAACTACACACCGAAGAAGCACTGGGCTCTTTGTCTCTTCACTGCCAAAACTGAACTCAAACTCCAGTAGACATAACCGGGCACTTCCTTTGAGTTCCTCCCAGTTCTTGGCTGGTTTAGCTGTCACTCACAATAAACTCCCCCGTTGGTGAAAAAAGGCGCCGAGGTCAAAACTACATTTCCCAGAGTCACTGCCCATACAATCCTCTTGTGGCTGGCTCAGATTAAGAGTCCAAGTTCTGATTCGTCCACAGGCACCATTTTAGAGCTCCCTCAACCCACACTGATTGGTCCAGTTCAACAGTTCAAAACTAGAATGGAGGACTAGGCAGACAATTCAGACTACAAAGGAAAGCAAGTTAAATAAACTGTATTTTCATTATTACTCTAAATGATTTCTGGCAAACAGTTACATCTTTCAGATAGGCTCCCCTTGCACTCTTAGCGACTGCAAAAACAGAGCGAATTGGCAGCAGCTCGAGTGAGACTCAAGCAGGAAAACACACAGTCCCCCCATACAAACCAATTATGTCTGCAAGCAGACAGCTCTTAAAGAGACAGTACCAGAGGCTCTAAAAGCACTCACAGATAAATGGCTTAAACGTCGAACACCATTCAGGCCTGGAGCATTTAAGCAAGCTCCTGGAAGACTTTTGGGAACCCCCATTTGCAAGGGGGTTACACAATGATTAGCACATGCACTAAATGTGGTGGCAAGTGATATGCTTGACAAACATGCACAGTAAGAAAAAATTACTCACCTTTAGCGATCTTGTTTCTTCCAACGGGATCCACTAATATTACTTCATGCAGTGCTTCTTTAAGCCAGCACTGCCCCGGAGCCAAATGGAATGCTATGCTAATGATGGAATCTTTAGCTCGTGCATCCAGTTTCAAAGCTGCCCAGTGTAACTGCTTACATTCTAACCTCAGATTTCTGATTTGATGCTAGGGAGGTATCCTTTCCAGCTGAAACGTATGCTGACACTGAAGCCAGGTGCACCTTTAGGGTTGAGTGCTGCAACCCCTGGGAATGCAGGTGAGTCAAATAGTCCAGCAGGGTTGGGATTCTAGCCTGAGCTGGGACTATACCCTTATCTTTACACCATACAGAGAATCTTTTCCATTTCGAGGCATAGGTTTTCTAAGTAGACAGTTTCCTATACCCTCTGAGGACCTCCAGTACCCCTTCAGAGAGTTGGCAGCCTGAGTATTCTAAGTCCTCAAGAGCTATGCCTTGAGCCTGAGAGACCTGAGATTGGGGTACTTGACCCTCCCCTGAAAAGAGGTCAGTAGGTTGTACCTTTGTGGAAGGCGAATCAGTTTGGTCACCAACAGAGAGCAGGAGGGAGTACCAAGGCTGTCTGGCCCAGTCTGGGACTACCAAAATCATTGAAGCTGGCTGCGGCCCGCGCTTGATGAGCACCCTGAGTATATGAGGAAAAGGGAGAAAGGCATAAAGAGGCCTCCCTGTCCAATCCAAAATCAAGGCATCCAAGGGAACTGTCCCCTTTACAGGGGCCCTGCAGCAATACTGAGGTAAGTGGTGATTTTGGTGGGATGTAAAAAGACCTACTTCTGGGGTTCCCAACCTCCTGAATACAGCATTTACCATTTTCTTGTTTAGTGCCCATTCATGATGGGCCTGGTTTATCCTGCTCAAGGCATCTGCCAAGGTGTTGTCCTTGCCAGGCAGATGGATTGACTGTAGGGAGGCGTTTAGGGGGTAAGCAAGGCTCCATATCTTCATTGCCTCTGTAGATAGTGGAGTGGACCTTGTCCCTCCTTGCTTGTTGATGTAGTACATTGTTGTGGTATTGTCTGTTCTGACTTGTACCATCTTTCACTGTATTAGGTGTGAGAAAGCCTGAAGGGCCAGGTAAACAGCCATTAACTCCAGCAGGTTTATGCGCAGGAGTGAGTCTGCACTCTCCCAGGTACCGTGAATGGTATGTTCCACCAAATGAGCACCCCATCTTAACAGGGAAGCATCTGTTGTGAGAACCAGTGAAGGGGACTCCTGCAGGAATGGGACCCCTTCTCTCAAGTTTTCCAGCTCCATCCACCACTGAAGTTCCTGTAGAAACACCTTTGTTACTGGTACTGGCTTTGATAGGGTGTCCTGCCATTGGCACCAGTGTGCTCTGAGGTGGAACTGAATGTCTCTCATCTGAAACCCGGCACCTATGACTGTGCTTGTTGCTGAAGCCATGTGCTCTAACAGTTGTAGAAACTGTCTTGCTGGCTTTGGCCTGCCCAGGACAAATGAGCCTGCCAAAAGCTGAATGTTTTCTGCCCTCTCCTGAGGGAGGAATGCCCTTCCCAGTATAGAGTTTAGTTCTGGACCTATGAACTGCAGAAGCTACACAGGGTCAGGACTGACTTTTTGATATTGAGAAGGAATCCCAGGGAGTGCAACAGATCCTGGGTTACCTGAAGGTGTTCTGTCACCTGCTGGTGAGATTTTCCCACAATTAGACAATCGTCCAGATAGGGAAAAACTGTGACACCTAGCTTTCTTAGGTGTGCCACCACTACTGCCATGCACTTGGTAAAAATCCTTTGTGCAGAGGTGAGGCCAAAGGGAAGTGTTGAGAACTAATAGTGGCCTGAGGGGAGTCTGAATCTCAGATATTTTCTGTGTGACTCCTTTATGGAAATATGGAAATATGCGTCCTTTAGATCTAAGGAAGTTAGCCAGTCTCCTTTTTGCAGAGTTGGCAGAATCATGGCCAATGTGACCATCTTGAACCTGGGTTTTGCCAGGTACTTGTTTAGCAGTCTGAGGTCTAGTATAGGCCACTACTCCCTATTCTTTTTTGTTGTTAGGAAGTATCTTGAATATAGCCCTTGCCCTCTTTGGCTGGGGGGAACAGGCTCTACTGCTCTTGCTAGCAGTAAAGCCTGCACCTCCTGCTCCAGTAGTTTTCTTTCTGAGAAAGGAGCTGGTGTAAACTGCTTTGATCTTGGAGGAAGAAGGGACATATAACAAAGGGACAAACCCTGACTCACTATTTCCAGAACCCACGTGTCTGTTGCTATTTTCAGCCATTCTTGAAAATAGCAAGTTAATCTGGCCCTACAGGAAATGGAGAGGCAGCCTGGTGGGAAAAGTCAGGGATTTTGCTTTGCTTGCTGCTGGGGCTGTGCAAATTGGGATCCTCTTCTAGAACCCCTTGTGCCTCTGGCTCTATAAAAGCCACCTTGCTGTGATTGGTACTGCTGTTGGGGAACAGCCTGCACCTGAAAGAAAGGCCTCCTAAAATAGGACCTACCCCTGCCTCCCCTACCATAAGAAGAAGTGGAGGGAGAGGCTGTCTTTTTAGTAGAATTGCTCCTGAAAGTAGCTTCATACTCAACTACTTTCTTCATGTATGCCTCAGTCTGGGCACCAAAAAGAGAGTGGCCCTTGACTGGGAAGTCTATAGCCTTACTCTGGGTGTCTTAGGTGAGAGTCAAGCTCTCAGCCAGGCAAACCTTCTCAATGCTATGGTACCTGCCATCCATCTATCAGCTGTGTCGTTTGTCTCAGCTGACATTGGAAACTGTTATTTGGAAGCCTCCAAGCCCAGTCTTGCAGTATCCAGCAACTCTGAAACCATCAGAGAGGGATTAGCCTCAGCATTATCCAAAATGGACTGCCAAAGAGCCTTCTGGTAGAGGGCTGCATAAGCATGATGGCTGGTCTAGTGAACTGCCAAGGATGCCGAAAGGTGCCCTTTTTTTGCCATGCTGTCTATCCTCCTTGAGTCCTTCTCAGGGGGGGTGAGAGGACAAGGGAGTTTTAGTCTTTTCACAGGCAACCTGCTGAACAATACCCTGATGGTCAGGTTGAGTATACAAAAACTCAGCTCCTGATCTTTCAAGCTGATATTTCTTGTCACACTTTTTATCAGTGGGTGTGACAGTGTTAGGAGTCTTGAGAATTTCCAGGACATCCTTCCTAAAGAACTTGTACATAGGCAGAAGGAGCCTTTTTGTGGGTGTCAGTCCCATAAGCTCCATATATTGAGCTTCTTCTTCATCCTGGATTTCTTCTGCAGTTTGCAGATCCAGGGTCTCCACCATTTTCCCAACAAAAGAAAAATGGGATGAAAAGCCCTCTGTGGGTCTGGGAGAAGAGCCAAAGTCTTGTTCTGGTGAGACCTCCGGTTCAGTACCCTCCTCATCCTGATCATCTTCCTCACATTCCACTGCGTCAGTGGGTAAAAGAGGTGTAAAAACAGTAGCTTTCTCAGTAGGAGTGACCACAGGCTGCTTAGGGGGTAGTAAGCCCTGCAGCACTTGTAGTAAGGTCAGACCCTGGGTTAGATCGGCAGGTGTAGGAGCAGGTACAGGCACCTGAGGGACCCCTTGAGGCGTTTCAGCTGGGGTTTCAGTGTGCTTTGTTTTCTTTTTTTTTTATTTATTTATTACTTTTTGGGTGCCCCGAGCAGCCAGTGTCCGTCCTGGTGATGGACCCCCTCACCTCCACCTCCGCCTATTGCCTGCACTCCCCAGTCACCCCTGGCTTGTCCCCCAGAGGGCAGGGGCTCAGCGCTGTGGCACTTCCAGTGCCGAGACGCTAGTAACTAGTCGGGGAGCTGGTGGCGGAGGTTAATCGAGGCCTGGGGGTAGGCCTTCTTGGAGATGGCCAGGGACACGGTGTTTTTTTTCCCCTGTAGGTAGGGATGGGGACATGCAATGACACCAGTGTCCGCCCACCCCTGGTGGTCCTATTTGGTGTCGGTGCGTTGTGGAACACTCAGCCTCCGCTGGGTGTCGCCACTGCACTGAACACTCAGTCCCCCTCCCCCCGGAGGAGGAGAGCAGTCCAGGGATGCTCGATCCTTCTCCCACGGCCAGCCCTCCAATGACCCAGATCCATTCCCAAACCCGGGTCACGGCATTGCAAGTGGAATCCCCACCACTGCGCCGACGGGCTGGCCGCTTTGTTTTCTTTTGTTTTTTTGGCAGACACCAGAGAGTCAGTCGATTCTTTGCCTCTCTTGCCAGAGCCCTCACCCATATCAGGGGTGGATTTGGAGACTCTGGAAGGAACAGCCACAGTTTTAGAGCGGGTGGACTGGTTAGAGCCCTTGGACCCCTCTTCTAATCTTCTTTTAAGCCTCTCCCTATGTTTTTCCATTGTTTTATCAAGGAAAGACTTACAAATATCACAATTTTCAGAAAAGTGCTGCTGGAAGCAGTATAGCACAGTGGTTTAAGGCTCTGAGCTGCAAACCTGGAGACCTGGGTTTGAATCCCACAGCCCCCACTTCCATACTGTGTGACTCTGAGCAAGTCACTTAAATTCCTTGTGCTCCTAGGTCACACCTGTAAAAAAGCTTTCAGTGTAGTGTGTCTCTCCTGGTAAAAAAATAAATAAAATAAGCAAAATAAATAAACCAAGGCAGAACAAACATAAGTCATGTTTGTCTGCCTTGGCAAACACTTCTGCACACTTCAGGCAATTTTTAATACCAGGAGGTCCTGTTTTCTTTTTAGGTTTATCTGACAATGTAAGAAAACAGGAACTGGGAACTAACAAAAATAGAGAAAATTTAAATATTTGTGGTCATTTCTTAAATGATTTGCAGTCGGTTCAACAACAAATAAAGTCCAAAAACTAACGGTTCTGATCGGAACCGGAAGCGAAAAGACGCTGAGGAAACCGATAAACCTTGGTTCAAATGAGGTAAATTATAAAAAATATAATCAGAACCCTTAAAAAGGTTCCGATTCAAAAAGAAATTGGTTACCCTCCCCGGTTCACAGGAACAGTGAGGAACGGTGAATAACCTAAAATTAAAACTGACGTAAAAACACTAACAAACAATTACACTAGGCAGTAAGGAAAGAATTTAACAAAATACTCAAGGTTTTTTTGTTCAGTGCACTTCAGGAATCGCTGTTGATTGGGAGAAGATCTCCAGGGCATCTGAACTTTGCAGCGGAGAGAAGAAATCTGAGGTTAGAATGTAGGCAGTTACACTGGGCAGTTTTGAAATTGGATGCACGAGTTAAAGAGTCCATCATTAGCACAGCATTCCATTTGGTTCCAGGCAGTGCTGGCTTAAAGGAGCACTGCATGAAGTAATAGCATTAATGGATTCCTGGGGTTAGAAAAAGAAACACTTGCACAGGACATCATTAAGTATTTCCATCGCTCCTTCACCATCAGATCTCCTCTGCCATTACCAGCCTATGAACAATGTGCCTCAGGGTTGCTGAAAGATGTTTCCCCAAGTTGGAACTCTGTCTTTTATATGTGGGGACTCATGGAACAGAAACCTGTGTTTCAGGACATGGAACTTGATGATGTGGTCTGTGGGGGATATTGGTCACAGGTGCAGCAGTGTGTTCTGCAAAAGCTTGTTTTGCTTCTGCAGCCATGTGAATAGGCCACAAAATATTTCAGTACTGAAAAAGCAGCCCTTAGCAAGGTTATTCCCATAGTGAGTCTGCTTGAATGCCAAACAAGAGTTCTTTACAGTCTTCTACAGCAGTCTGACATAGCTAGGCTGGCAGTGGTAGCCATGGTGGCACTGGTAGCAGGGGTAAGAATGACAGTCATGATGGTGTTGGAGGAGTTGGTGGTTACACTATTAGTTCATCTGAGTGGTCAGAGGAAAGAATCTCCAAAGGGGTCACTAAGGGGTATAGGATTTTTCTTCAGGTATGTAAGTGAGAGGAGAAAAGCAAGGGGAGGGATAGTGAGGAGTAGAATGGTTGGGGGGGGAGATTGGGCAGAAGAGGACCAAGGAAAAGCAGACATTCTGAACAGATATTTCTGCCCAGTCTTCACAGTGGGTGTGGGGAAGGGGAGGTGAACAGAAATCCATTTTCAGAAGAAAGAGTCTGGATGGGACTTGCAGCTCTGAAGGTGGACACAGTTTTTGGACTGGACAGGATCTATTCAATGGTTTTAAAGGAACTCAGGGAGGTGCTAGCTGACCCAATGACACCTTTGTTCAACAGCTCATTGGAAACAGGTGTAGTTCTGGAGGGCTGGAGAAGAGCTACCACCTCACTTCTACACAAGAGCGGGCAGTAGGGAGGAGGCTAGCAACTATAAGCCAGGCAGTCTTACATCACTGGTGGGGAAATTAATGGAAACCCTGCTAAAGAAAAGACTGGTTGAGTATTTTGAATCCAGTGGGCTGCAAGACCACAGGCAGCATGGATTCATGGGGGAATGTCATGCCAAACAAATCTGATGAATTTCTTTGACTGGGTGACCAGGGAAATAGATCAGGGGAAGACAATGGACTGTCTTGACTTCAATAAGGCCTTCAACACTGTGCCACACAGGAGGCTGATAAATAAAACTGAGCAGCCTGGGGGTGGGATCCAAAGTGGTGAACTGGGTTAAAAATTGATAAACAGATAGGAAACAGAAGGTGGTGGTAAATGGTACTCACTTGAATGATGGAGTGACCAGTGGGGTGCCACAGGATTCAGTACTGAGACCATTCCTCTTCAGCATCTTCATAAGCAACATTGCTGAGAAACTTTAAAGGAAGGTATGCCTTTTTGCAGATGATGTTAAAATCTGCAATAGAGTGGACATTCATGAAGGGGTGGAGAGAATGAGCAGTGAACTGGGGCAACTTGAGAATTGGTCTAAAGCATGGCAGCTGGGGTTCAATGCCAAAACCATGCAGGATCATGCACCTAGGGCATAGGAACCCAGGTGCTGAGTCTAGGATGGGGAGAGGTACTGACAGTCATTAAACAGGAAAGGACCTTAGGGTTATCATATCTGACCACCTTAATGTGGCAGGGCAGTGTGACATAGGAGGGGATAGGACTTGTAAGATGCGAGGGTGCATAGGGAGAGATATATCCAGCAGGAGGAGGGAGGTGGTGTTATTACTGCTTCGCTCACTGGTGAGACCCCACCTGGAGTACTATGTCTAGTTTTGGAGGCCACACCTCAGATAGGACACAGACAGAGTTAAGCCAGTCCCGAGGAGGGCAACTAAAATGGTGTTGGGGTTGCATGAGAAGCCCTATGAAGAGAGAATGATGGATCTCAATAGGTATACCCTGGAAGAGAGGAGAGTGAGAGGTGACGTGATAGAGACCTACAAGTACCTCACAGGGGTGAATAGGGTGCAGGAAGGAAGCCTCTTTCAAATGAGAAGGAGCACCATGGGCATGCGATGAAGCGTGGGGAGGAGTTTAAGAGATATGTAAGGAAATATTTCTTCTCTGAAAGGGTGGTAGATGCCTAGAACAGACTGCAGAAGTGGTAAAAACAAAAACAGGGAGGGCTTCAAGCATGCATGAAATTATGGAATAGACATAGTTGTACTCAAAAATAGGCGGGGGGGATCGCCGGAGATCATTTAGGGTCTGCAGAGACAGATTACGCAAGGAACATCTGGGCAGACTAGGCTGGCCAAATGGTCCTTTTCTGCTGATAGATTATATGTTTCTGAATCATCACATCATCAGAACCCAATGTTCATTAAAGAAGTGGCAGAGGTGTTTCTGACACAACTTGCAGATTGGTTTGAAAACATCAGATCGCACATGCTACATGGAAACCATTACTGGATCCCGGATATAAAGATGTCTTCATTCCCCCTGGAAGTGTAGTGTATATCAAACAGAAAGTGTTATGAATGCTTACGATGGAGCAACAAAGACTGCTTGAAGAAACTGGCAAGAATGTGCATATAACAACCTTCTGGTTGTACTGTTCCTCTTTTTCTGCTGACTTTGCTCAGTGCCAGTGCCAGGTGTCAGCATGACATGGAAAAAGAAGACTTGGCTATTGATGCTCCAGAAACAACCAAGGACATTTGGGAGCTTTTCAATACTGAAGGACAGCAATGCTCAGACATTTTTGAGGAAGTCTGGTGCCTACTACCAGAGTATTGGTAAACTCTCAGTTATATAGGCGGAATCACATGTTGTTTAAAAAACAATCAGCTCACTTTCCCATTTGCAGGCTATACTGGGTATCGACTAGTGGCCACTACACTAAGGTCTCAGCATTAAAAAGACCATCCTAACCCTCACACTGCTGCCTCTCTATAATGATTCCACTACACCTAATAACCTTTTTTATCCTCATCCCCTGGGTGTCCCTACCACCATCTAATTACCCCACCCTGACAACCTGGCATGTAACTTGTGTCAGGCTGCATACATACATTGTTACCTCTACCACCAGAGCTGACTCACACCACACATGGCTGCCTCCTCCATATACTATCAATTGGCCCCGGGATAATCCCATCTACCTTCCAAACTAGCCACCTAGTCCTCCTGCCATATGCTCAGAGACCAAAAGTTCCTATAGCCAAGCCGTATACCATCCCGAGAAAGCTTCAATGGGTGGCACATCACACCAAACTACTGGTCACTCTAGTACCATTCCTTGCAGGCGATATCGAGCTTAACCCTGGACCCACTACCCACCACACCCCAAACCCCTCTGTTCCACTCCAACTCCCCACAGGCCTTAAACTGATTCACCTAAATATTTGTAGCCTCTTACGCAAAATAACCTTGCTCCAACCTCTCGTTTTGTCCCTTAGCCCAGATATCATGATTATCTCAGAAATCTGGCTGAAGTCACACAACCCTGACACAGAATTTGCTATACCCAGCTATACACTCCTCCAGCATGACCGAATGGGCAAAAAAGGGGGTGGTATAGCTATGTACATTGCCTCCACCATCCAATTTTCCATGATTGCCCTATACCTACCATCAGAGTCCATTAACGCCTTAATGGTTAAACTCTCCATCCCTCACTCAATTCCAATTTACATAGCGGGTACATGCTGCGCTCCTGACACCAGCACACCTGCTATACTGGACCACCTGGGCTCCTTAAATTCCCTGGCAGCAGGAGGTGAGATCCACATACTTGGGGATTTTAACCTGAACTGGCTCGCTGAGTCTCATTCTAAGTTATGAGACAAGGTGACAGCCCTAATCTTAACTGAGTTGATCTCCGAACCCACTCAGTTAAACCACAAATCACAAAATCACACTCTTCTAGATTGGTTCCTCACCTCACACCCGTACAGGATTGTAGCCTTGGGCCTCCTTCCGGATGCCCTTAGTGACCACCATGGAATCTACTCAGTACGCAAAATATACAGACCAAAAGCTCCCCCACCCAGAACCATTTTGACCAGATCCTACAAACTCTGGACCTCCCCTCATTACTAAATGATTTAGGCAATTCTGACTGGTCGCTCATTAGTCAATTCACCTCCATAGACGAGGCCCTGTTGTTCTTTAAGTCCAAGTTCACCGCCATCTGGGACCGTCACACCCCCCCACCCAGACATACCAGAGTCCGAGGTGCTCACCTCCCATGGATCTCTCCCAAAATCCTAGCCCACCTCCGAATCAGAGACAAGGCCTGGAAAACCTGTAAGACCTCCAGTTCTCCAGTTGACCTCCAGCTTTACCATGAGCATCGCAATAATTGTACCAAAAAAATCAGCCAAGCAAAGGCCAACTATTTCAAAGGTGCATTTAACTCCACCTCCCACCTCCCGTCAAAATTCTGGAAAGTGGTCAAATCGCTTTTCAGCCCTCCATCACAGCCCCCCACTCCTTCCTTGCAGGTAGGTGGACTCACCATCACTGACCCCCCCCAGCAGTGGCCACATTGTTCAACTCTCTCTTCACAACCAGCTGTGCTACTCCCCTGTCTGCACCGCACCCTACTCAGAACCCAACCCCCTCCACCCCATCTAGTTTCGCACCCGCTGCGCACTCCTTCTCCTTCCTGCAGGTTACCCCTGATGACGTATATAATGCACTGGTTGCCCTTAACCCAAGTAAGGGTAAATGTCCCACTGGGTTGGACTCCAAAATGCTCCACTTATTGGCCCCTGCAATAGCCCAACCTCTGGCCTCTCTCTCTTTAACTTATCCTTCTCCCTAGCCGAAGTTCCCTCTGAATGGAAACATGCCATAGTAATCCCGCTTCCCAAGAGTGGTGATGCCTCAAACCCTAACTATTGGCCCATCTCCCTCCTACCGATCCTGGCCAAACTACAGGAGTGCCTGGTTCTTTCTCGCCTATCCTCCTTTCTGAATTCCTCCTCCTTTTTTTCCCCCTACCAGTCTGGTTTTAGGAAATCCCACTCCACCACTACCTCCCTTCTCAGGATTACCGACTCCATCCTCACTAGGATGGATGCTGGCCACATCACAGCTGCCATCTTCATCGACCTGGCCAAGGCATTCGATACAGTGTCACACTGTCTCCTTCTGGCCAAACTCGCCAATGCTGGACTATCCAACTGGGCCACATCTGGGTTCCACTCATACCTCACTGGCAGATCCCAAGCCATCCGTATCTGTTATTCTACCTCAGAACCCTTCCCAATCTCCACAGGGGTACTGCAAGGCTCTGTCCTAGGCTCCCTCCTGTTCTCGACCTTCCTGAATTACCTGACCTCTGCCTGCCCACACACCTCCATCCACATGTATGCTGATGACACTGTGCTGTATGCATCCGGCCCCTCGTCCACAGAGGTTACAACCAGACTGCAGCAAGACTTTATCTCGGTCCAGCACTGGCTCCACTCAAATCACCTCCTCCTCAATGTCAAGAAAACAGTCTCACTAACCTTTGGCATGAGGCAAAACATTTTCAGGCTCCCCTCCTCAATCATATTTCACACCCTGGAAGGTTCCCCCTTGAGTCCTGCACCTCCTGCAGATACCTCAGCATCTGGCTTGACCAGCACCTCAATTTTTCCACATACATCAACTCCTTACTCAAGAAGCTGCACCCCAGGCTAGGTGCACTTTATCGGAATCGTGACAGTATCCCCCAACCTGCCAGGAAGGCCATTGTGCAGAAAATGATCCTCTCCGTCCTCAACTATGAGGACATAGTCTACTGTGCCGGCCCAAAGTCCACATTGGCCAGACTGGACCCCCTTTTCCACTCATTCTGGCGTTTCATCCTGCACTGTCCATACTCCACACACCATTGTGCCCTATATCAATCTATGAACCTCACCTCGCTAGACAATCGTAGACAGTCCCACCATGTCAAGATCCCAGCCAAATATTGGTCCCAGCGTCTCCCCTCCTACCTTACTGATGCCCTAGCCAACCCCTGCTCCCAAGCATACTCTCTCAGAAACTCGGACTCTCAGTCCCTAGCTGTCCCACACCGGTCTACTACTGTCGGTCAGGCAGCATTCAGCTACCGCATTCCTATACTGTGGAACTCCCTCCCAGCATACGTTTGTCACTTTTCCTCCCTCTCTCACCTAAACTCCATGCTTCGAGCTCATTTTGCCCCTTCCTGCACATGTGTCTAGGAGTTCACAGTTACTAAGTAGAATGTCTGTGAACTGTCTGCACTTAGTACTACAATTTAATCTGTGCCTAACTATTGTTCTCTCGCTCTACTTGTCTCTCACAAGGACTGACTTGTTAGAGGCCTACACTATGTAACTATGTAATTATTGTATCATGCTGTATCAACTGTGGCTACCTACTGATTTCACGACCCACTGTTGTCTAGTCAACAGGACCAAATGGTATTGATCTCCCTACTATGTAATTTCACTTGTTTTATGCTGTCTTCAACTTCTATCTATGTTCCCCCACCCCCAGGACGCATCTGGAATCGAGCAGTTAACTGCTCAGTATGCCTTCCTGGTAAAACGCTTAAATAAATAATAATATGATGCAGACTTATATAGCAAAGCCACTGACTAATAGAAATAGTGATCCAATCACATTCTGGCAAGAACGGCAAGTCATTTGGCCTGTACCGACCACTTGCTCGGACTATGCTCACTGAGAGCTGGGAACCCTCCAGGGCTCACAGCTCACACGCTGCAGAAAACCATGGCCACCGGGTGGTCAGCACTTCTGAAGCTGCCGCCTGAGACCACTTGCTCGGACTACGCTCATTGAGAGCTGGGAACACTCCAGGGCTCACAGCTCACATGCCGCTGGAAACCACGGCCACCGGGCGGTCGGCGCTTCCGAAGCCACCACCCGAGACCACTTGCTCAGACTATACTCACTGAGAGGTACAGCAAAGCCGCAAGCCAATCGGATCACGAGCGCCTTTCTCTAGGCACGCTCCGATTGGCTCCCCTCCCTTCTCCACCGATTTGATTGTAACTTGGCAAAAAAATGATTTGTTTTCACTTACAAATGGCTAAATGTTGTTGAATTTACTCTGTTTTGAATGTTAAAATGCTTTTAAAACTGGAATCTTTTGCCATTTGTGTACTGCCATTATATTAGTGATACAGCCCTTTCCTGCCTCTGTAGCTGCAAGCCAGACTCCAAGGCACCAAGGAAATCGTTCTTCTATTCTCTTGAAAATTTGTTTTCCTCGGGATAGCTGACCCTTTTGTCTTGCTCCTGTATTAATTGGACCCATCTCTCCCTCTCTCTTCAGCCGGGAACCCTCCAGGGCTCACAGCTCACATGCCGCAGGAAACCGCGGCCACCAGGCGATCGGCGCTTCCAAAGCCGGCGCCCGAGACCACTTGGTTGGACTACGCTCACTGAGAGGTACGGCAAAGCCGCAAATTTTCACCCACCTGCCCATCCCCCCTTCCCTGTACATTTCTTTATAGACTGTCTTACTCCGCCCCTTGCTGTCATTGGTCCACCACTGCCTACCCTTTCTTCTCTCTTAATCTTTCTTACCGGCCTAGTAGTACAACAGTCCTTATTGGGGCGCTGCCCAACATTATAGTCGTGCTTTCCTAACTTGCCTTAAGGAGTTGTGCCTCCTTTAAAGCCTCCTTACCTGAGTACATACACTGAAACCATGTCGGTGGCGCTTTGGCTCCAGCTTTTTATCGCTCTATGTATATTACCTTTATTAGGGCAACTGCTGGGTAGGATCTACCTAAATGGGGAAATACATCCTTCATCACTACAGTGTGCACATATCAGGTCATTACTTAATTCTTGAAACACCTCTGCACCCTTGCACCCCCACCGTCGGGTGGCATATTCAGGGTGCCTCTAGAAGCCAGATGCCTGTGGTAGGAAATCTGCCATTTTCTCCCAGTGATTACACCCCTTGGTGCTTCACAGCAAGGGTTCTATGCTATGTAGCGCTAGGACAACATAGTACTAATAATAGGTTCCCGCAAACTTACTCGGATGCTTCATCTAGCCGACAAAGGACAAAAATCTCCAAAATATCCCTTGTTGCTTTAAGGAAACTTGTACTCCTCCTATTACTCTGTTTAGGCAACGTTGAACTCAATCCTGGTCCCACAAAAGACATTACTTCACCTTCAGAGCTCACTAAGTTAAAAGGAATTAGTCTCATGCATGTCAATGCATGTAGCCTTGTAAAAAAATTCTCCTCCATCCAGGCTTGGATTACACACACCGAACCTGACGTGCTTGTTATTTCAGAGTCCTGGCTCCAGCCATCCACTCCTGACAAGGAGGTCAGCATCCCCAACTATCTGCTATTCAGAACCGACAGACAAACTAGGGGTGGTGGAGTCGCCATCTACATCAAGGACAAATTCACAGCCTCCACTCTTGACTCCTCTTCCCTTGCCAATGCATATGAATGCATGTCCTTAAAAATTGAAATTACCACTGCGACAGCCATCTGAATCATCGGCTGCTACAGACCACCATCTGCTGGACCGCAGCTCCTGACTCACCTTTCATCTATTATGGATACTAGTAATCTCAAAACTATTATACTGGGAGACCTTAACTACAACTGGCTGTCCAGTGCTTCTCTACCTCTCAAATCCTTCTGTGATTCCCATCGACTTTCACAACTCATTGATGAACCAACACGCATTAATAAGAAAAACCCATCAAATAGCACCCTTTTAGATGTCCTACTAGTAAATAAACCACACTTCTTCTCCCATGCTGGCATCTTCCACTCCGATGTTAGCGACCACTGTTTTATTGCTGGTGTGAGAACAAACCATATGCCTAAATCCACTTCGAAATTCTCTACTAAAAGATCTGCTGACCTATATCAACGATCTAAAGGCCTCCCTGCTCTGGTAGGGTTTCTTCCTCACTAAATCAGTAGACAAAGCATACACCATCTTCCAGGAAATTTTAACAAATGCCCTCAATACCCATGCTCCTCTGGTCAAAACCCACATAAAGCCTAGAACATATCGCTGGTTTACTGAAGACCTTAAATCCGCATTAGTAAAAACAGACAAGCTTTGGAAAAATGCTCGCAAATCACAACTCTCCGAAGACTGGTGTCTTTTCACAACCACCAGAAACTCCTGCACAAAGTTGATCAGAGAGACCAAGTCTAATTTCTACCTCACAGAGCTAGACTCTGCCTCAAAATGCCCAACCAAATTCTGGACCACAATAAAAGACCTTTCTGGTCATACGACAGAAAACACGCTCCCCTCAAAAATCTCCTCGAACAATGTCATTATCAGCGATAAAAAAGAAATACTACAAGCCTTCAATAATCATTTTGCCTCAGCTGGACTAGCATTCGACAACTCACCTGCTTGCAGCCTGAGCTCTCAGATGACTGTTTTGCCTTCTGTGCCAAATTTAACAAACGCGCCTTTTCCTTCTCACCTGCTACCTTGAAAGAGGTTGAAGACCTTCTCCTTCATTTGGACATCAAGAAAAGTGCTGGCGTGGATTCTCTGGACCCCTACTACCTGAATATTGCCTGGCATGTCCTGGCTATGCCTATTACTCATCTATTTAATCTGTCACTATCACAGGGGTCTCTCCATAATTTATGGAAAACTGCTTACATCATCCCGTTATTTAAATCTGGGGATCCCTGTGACCTAAATAATTACAGGCCAATTTCACTTCTCCCCATACTAACAAAACTTCTAGAAAAATTAGTGAATGCCCAGCTAAGAGCCTTCCTGGAAAAGACAAACTTTCTAAATCCTATACAGTCAGGTTTCCGAACTAACCATAGTACGGTTACGGCATTGCCAAGGTAACACACGATTGGCAATATGACCTAGAAAACAAAAAGTTCATCTGCGCTGTCTTCCTGGACCTCAGCAAGGCATTCGACACTGTCGACTATTGCCTACTTCTTTCTTCATTAAAAGCCTTAGGTCTAGACACCATTTCTTTGGGCTGGTTCCAGGACTACTTAACGGATAGGCATCAGCAGGTTAAGGCAGAAGGGGAGCTCTCCTCCCCTAAACCGCTATTAAGAGGTGTCCCACAAGGCTCCATCCTGGGACCAATACTATTCACTATATATATTAACAGCATCAAGGAGGCCAACATTCACCTGTTTGTGGATGACACAGTACTCTACCTAACCGGACAACACCTGAAGCTACCTGTACAGATCTGCAACTTGACTTCAATATCCTACAATACCAGCTTCTCAGCAAAAAGCTGCTCCTCAATGCCAAAAAAACTAAGGCAATGATACTCTCACCTGGCAACCATCTGGCTTACCCTACTATTGGCACTCAACCCCCCATTACCACCTTATTGGGAGAAAACTTGGAGTTTGTCACCAAGTTTAAATAGCTGGGGGTCTGGCTAGACCACAAACTCTCCTTCAGGGAACACTTGGAGGATATGGTGAAAAAACTGAGGCAGAGACTGGGGCTTTTCTACCGGATAAACCGCCTTCTGACTACAGAGGCAAAAAGGCAGCTTGTCCAGTCCACATTCATCTCCTTAATTGATTACGCTGATTTCATCTATAGTCATTGCAATGCCTCATATCTGGGTAAACTTGACATCTATATCACAGAGCGCTGCGTTTCATTACCGGCCTCCCCTCCTCTACCCACCACTGCTCCTTATACGCTGCAGTGGGATGGACCTCCCTACAATACAGATGTAATAGAAATACCACCGTATGGACATTTAGAGTGGTTACCGGCAAATTACCACAGTAAATCTTTGATCTACTGCCTCTAAGTGGGCTCCGAAACTATGCCCTAAGGAGCTGCTCCAAATTTCTCTGAGGATTCCCAGGGTCCACACGTGTTTTGGGAGAGCGGCCATAGGCTTTTCTCTGCCAACTCTCTGGAATAAGCTACAGAAATCCTTGAAACTAAGATCCCCAGTTAGTCTCGTAGTGTTCAAGACTTTATATGCAAAAACAATCACAGAAGTATGTCACTGTTTCCATCGCCTATAAACTGCTCCCTCTTTGAGTAATATCATCCTCTGCCTTGCACACTATAAAAACACTACCTCTCAGAAACCTTATACCCTTCTCACCCTTGCCTTGCCATTCCTTCCATCTCCTAAGCCTCTCAACCATTTGCTCTAACTACGCTCCCTGAGAACCAATGACCCCACAGGGCTCTCAGCTTAGTAGCCGCAGGAAACCGTGGTCACCAGGCAGTCGGCACCCCTGAAGCTGCCGTCCGAGACCACTCAATCGGGCTATGCTCCTTGAGTGCTGAGAACCCCCCCAAGGGCCCCAGCCTGGATGCCACAGGCAATCGCAGCCACTGGGCGGCCGGCACTACCGAAGCTGCTGCCCGTATCCATTTGATCATACTCCACTCCCTGAGAGCTGAGAACCCTTCAGGGCTCCCAACTCAGCTGCCACAGGAAACCAAGGCCACCGGGTGGTCGGCGACTCTGAAGCCTACAACCCTAAACTATAAGCCATAAGTGAGTATTCTGTGCAGCACCACGACCCTTGCTCCTGCACCCCTTATCCTTTGCTACCTACACCTTTGCGAGGTTCCATTTAATTTCTGACCTTGCGTCCCCCTCTCCATATATAGCCCCCTTACCTCTAACTCCTTTTTCTCATTTTCCTTAAACAAGACAAGTACATAGTTAGATATATTACAATGTGTGCCTAAATGGACTGTTTGCCTTACTGTTACTTAGCTTGCTTTATTATATATTCCCGTGTTTTGCCTTAATGCCTGTACATATGTGTATTGTACCTGACCTTATGTGATGCAGGTCCACCTTGTAAATGAGCTTGCTCAATGGTGTCCACCTGGATAAAGATTTGATTGATTGATTAAAGTGTCTTTCCTTTTTCTTTGATGCTGTCCAACATTGTTCACTTTGGAAAGAGGTTTCAGTTCAGCTGGGGATATTGCCTCACCACATCGCTCATGGCTAGTTCCTTCTTCTCCTTCTAGAACCTGCATAAAAAGGGTTCTTTAGGTCAAGTTCATCTACTGCTGTTGTAGGTGAGACAGAGAGCAGCCACCAGCTTCCTTACGGCAAGGAGGTGATTTACTAGAAGTACACTGAATTGAATTCTTAATTTTGGGGCTTGTTTAAGTAGAAGTCATTGTTTTGGTTCTCTGTTTTTGGGGTTGACTTTTCTTAGTGTAACTCTTATTTGCCAGGAAGGAAATTTAGCTGAGAGAATATTTGCAGTCATTTGTGACTAGACCTGTTACTTAAGCTCTGTAAAATAGGTGTCTGATAAGGGGAGGAGCTGAAAGGGCTTGAGGAACTGTGGATTCAAAATAGGAGTTGTTTGCTGACTCTATCTGCTGTAGGTGAGACAGAGAGCAGCCACCAGCTTCCTTATAGCAAGGAGGTGATTTAATAGAAGTACTCCGAATTGAATTCTTAATTTTCAGTCATTTATGACTAGACCTGTTACTTAAACTCTGTGAAATAGGTGTCTGAAAGGAAGGAAGGCACTCAGCGGGGTGGTGGGTCAGAGTTGTAGTTGATTGTTTCTGGAGGGCATGGGCTTAGTGACACTGTGGGTCACCGTGGAGACAGGAAATGGCACCACAATCCACACAGGGGTTGTTTATAGACCCCCGTCTCAGGGGGAGGCAATGGACAAGGAAATGATAGAAAGAATCCTTAGAATGGCAAAAAAAGGAGAGATATTGTTGATGGGGACCTGAATATGCCAGATGTTAACTGGAGCAACTTTACTGCAGCCACATCCAAGAGCAGGGTCATTCTTGATGCTCTACAGGGGGCATGCCTCAGACAGCTAGTGTTGGAACCCACTCAGGAGGGAGCAATCTTAGACCTGGTACTTTCAAATGGGGGTGGAGAGAGGATTTCAGATTTAGAAGTGGGTAGCCAGCTAGGAACAAGTGACCACCAACCAGTGTGGTTCACAATAAACACAGCTGTAGAGTCAAGCCATACAAAAGCTAAGATGTTGGA
The DNA here is from genome assembly GCA_016271365.2 of Neoceratodus forsteri. Taxonomy (NCBI): domain Eukaryota; kingdom Metazoa; phylum Chordata; order Ceratodontiformes; family Ceratodontidae; genus Neoceratodus; species Neoceratodus forsteri. Next base: position 234,958,443 of record CM028129.1, read on the forward strand.
CTTTAGGAGGGCTGACTTTGGCAAAATTGGAGCGTGCCTCAGAAAAGCACAAGCAAACAGGCAAGAAGGAGGGGTGGAGGAACAATGGGGGAAAATCAAAACTGCCATCACACTGGCAACAAGCCTTTGTGTAAAGCAAATCAACAAAATGAAGGAAAAAGCCACTATGGTTCTCAAAAGAGGTGGCAGGGAAGGTTAAGGAGAAAAGGATAGCATTCAGGAAATATAAGGAAACACAGAAGGAGCAGGACAGAGAACTATATCAGTTAAAGCAGAAGGAGGACGGGAAGGCAGTCAGAATAGCAAAGGCCCAAACTGAGGAAAAGATAGCTAACTCTGTTAAGAATGGGGATACAACCTTTTATAGGTACATTAGGGAGCAAAGAAAGACCAAGGGAGGGATACTGAGGCTTAATAAAGGGGAGGGAATGTGGGCAGAAGGTGACAGTGAAAAAGAAGGGATACTGAACGAATACTCCTGCTCAGTATTCACAAAAGAAAAGGAGGGAGAGGTACCTAAACCAAACAATAGAAACACTCTGGATAGGAGGTTGATACCAGTCCATTCACAAAAGAAAGGGTTCTGAAAGAACTCTTAAAACTGAAGGTGGACAAAGCAATGGGGCCTGACGGGATTCACCCAAGAATTCTAAAAGAATTAAGGGTAGAACTAGTGACACCACTGACTACCCTCTTTAACAAATCATGGGAAGATGAGGTGGTACCTGAGGATGGAGGAGGGTGGATGTGATTCCACTTCATGAAAGTGGGAGCAAGGCAGAGGCAGGAAACTACAGACCTGTTAGTTTGACCTCAGTGGTAGGAAAAATGATAGAATCACTTCTGAAGGAAAGAACTGTTGAGTACCTAGAGGCCAGCAGGGCACAGGACCCAAGGCAACATGGATTCACAGCAGGAAGATCATGTCAGATGAATCTAATAGATTTCTTTGACTGGGTGACCAAAGTAGTAGACCAGGGAGGGGCTGTGGACATGGCCTACTTAGACTTTAGCAAGGCATTTGACACAGTCCCACACAAAAGATTAATATACAGATTAGACAGCCTTGGAGTGGGTCCCAAGGTGGTAGCCAGGGTAAAAAACTGACTGGACAACAGGATGCAGAGGATAACAGTAAATGGAGTCCACTCTCTGAAGAAAGGGGGTTACTAGCAGAGTACCGCAGGGTTCAGTACTGGGACCGGTCCTCTTTAATGTCTTTATAAGTGACATTACAGAGGAACTGGAAGGAAAAGTATGTCTCTTTGCAGATGACACAAAAATCTGCAACAGGGTCGATACAGAAGGTGGGGTGGAAAGGATGAGAAGAGACTTGGCAAGGTTGGAGGAATAGTCCAATATATGGCAGCTTAGAGTCAATGCAAAGAAGTGCAAAGTAATGCACCTGGGAAACAAAAACCTAGAGGAAGAGTACACAATGGGGGGGGGGTGAGATACTAACAACAAAAATGGAAAGGGACCTGCGGGTAGCCATATTAGATGACCTAAAGGTGGGCAAGCAATGTGAGAAGGCAGTAAGGAGGGCTGGTGAGATACTGGGATGCATAGAGAGAGGCATCACCAGTAGAAAACAGGAAGTTGTTATCCCTCTGTACAGACAGTTGGTGAGACCCCATTTGGAGTACTGCGCGTGCAGTTCTGGAGACCCCATCTCTGCAAGGACATAGACAGGATGGAGGCTGTCCAGAGGAGGGCAACTAAAATGGTGCAGGGTCTGCACCAGAAGACATCGAAGAGAGATTAAAGGAGCTTAATATGTATACCCTTGAGGAAAGGAGGGAGAGGGGGGACATGGTAGAAACTTTCAGGTACACCAAGGGAATCAACAAAGTCCAAGAGGGTAGCATCTTTCAGAAAAAGAGATGTGCAAGAACAAGGGGACACAATTTGAAGATAGAGGGGGGACGGCTCAGAGGTAATGTGAGGAAGTATTTTTCACGGAGAGAGTTGTGGATACATGGAACAGCCTTTCTGAGGAGGCAGTGGAGTCAAAAACAGTGGGGAATTCAAGAATATATGGGACATACTTTAGGCAATTCTAGTGGGGGGGTAGAAGGAAGTAGGCTGTTGGTTAACTAGAATCTGCAGCTTATCCATTAGGTTGGGAAATGGGCAGACTAGGTGGGCCAAACGGTCCTTATCTGCCATCAGATTCTATATTTCTATGTTTCTAAGATCAAAAATTGATTAAAAACCTTTTTTTGCTTGAGCATTTTACATTTATCAGACTTTGCAGTTTTTACAATTTTTCATCTGGTGGTATGTCATTTCTTCTTGCATTTACATTTCTTAATACATAGCATAGGTTAGCTGACAGGTCACTGCTCACCTCTGCTCTTCTGCTAAAAATACACCATTGGAATGTCAGAGAGTGTGACCACACTGCGAAGTTTAAACTTTAACCTTCTAAAGTTCCATCTCTGGTGCCTACCTCAGAGCAGAGATATTGAAATTTGCTTGGTATCACAAATATACTCTTATTGTTAGCTTATGGTAATTGGCATGGAAGTAAAACAGAGACTACAAGGGAATATACAGATTGAGTTCAGCAATGAATAGTAACTATAAATGTAGCTTACATTGGGCCAAGGCAATCTATGTGGGTTTTATACACTCTTGTCACAACCCTACAAACAGTAGTCCGCAACAGATGCATGCCATCATCACCTGCCACAAGTCAGCTGCAGTAATTAATATTCATTGCTGACTTCAAGGCTTTTTTACCCCACCCCACCCCCTTTTGTATATCTGCTTGATTCCATACCAAAAACTGCACTGGGAGACAAAGTGGTTTAGCCATATTCTTGAAGATAAACCAGATTTATGGGCCTCACCATAAAGCCGAACCTAAATTGCCAATGGCCCACTTCTCTCACCCTTAATCTGGAGTAGCAGAATCAATCCATTGCAGCAGCACTGTAGCCCAAAGGTTGGAGCACAGAAATGTGAGCCAGGTGATCACAGGTTCAAATCCCACTACTGTATGACATTAAGCAAGTCACTTGACCTCCCCACATGCTTTAGTCTTCTTGGCTGTCAAACAGGGAAGATAGCAAGAATGACCCACTAAAAATAGGATATTGCATCTCAGCTGGGCTAGCCTGGCAAAATAAATGTCATACAAACTGTGCAAAATAATGATGATAAAAATGAAATTGTTAACAACATCATTCTTCAAAATTGAAATGCCTTAAATTGTAACAATATACGATTTATAAAACTATTATTTTTAAATTACAAACTAAATTTTTATTAAAGATGTAATGAGACAGAAATAGGTTATATTAGAAAAAAAAGGAAAAAAAATTGCATTACAATATACCTCTTGATTTCCTGTAAAGCATCACCCATGTTTTGTTCTGAGCCCCCCCTTCCCGCTTTTAGACTCATCCCCACGTAATTACTCCATAGAGGGTGTATCTCGCTTCCTGCATGTCAAGAGATTTCTCAAAGATGATATTTTCCATCTTCGACTATGGTGACATAGTATACAGTGCTGCTCCCAAGTCCACCCTGGCCAAACTGAATTCCCTCCCCACACACACACACACACACACACACACACCACTGCTTCCTTTACTCCTTCCTCTCCTTCCCCTCCCTTGAGGTCAGTCGCCTCGCCCATTGTGCTACCTTCATCTCCAAATACTGGTTTGGCTCCCTCCCCCTCCTACCTTGCCATCCTCCTCCCCCTCCCAAATCACTTCTTACCCCCTTCCCAACTCTGGCTATCATTCTCTCGCACTCTTTTCAAGGAAATCCAGTGATGGCCAAGCTGCCTTTTCCTTCCGTTTCCCTACACTATGGGGTTCTTAGTCCCTTACCATCCACTCTGCCTCTTCTCACCAACTCACTCTCCTCTCTCCTCTGTAACTTCACTACTCATTTCGGAAGCTGCCCCTGATACTGGTCCCTGAGCTGCTGCCCACCACCCTCCTATTACTGCTCCCCTTTCACTCTGCACCTACACTAGTGCAGTCCCCCCTTCACCCTCCCCAATCATCAACCTTTGTTCTCACCCTTAACTCTGTTTTGCTTCTGCACACGGTAAATGTTGTCATCCTCAAGCACATTATTATATAGTAATTGCAAATGGGGATATCCTCCCTCACCTTATCGTGTAGCTCTGTAGTTTACTTCCTGCAGTCCTTGTCTTTGCATTTTTATTTATTATGCGTATTTATATTATACTGTATTATTGTTATTATTGAAATTAATTAATAAATAAAGGTTAACAGCTGAGCCTTGATCCCCAGTACTGTCACAATTACAGCATTTAGGGGACACAGAAAGGAATAAGAAAAGGAGACACAGAGAGAGAGCACAAGAGTGAGAAAGAAACAAAGAAGAGTAAAAGTACTTAGAGAAAGAAGAGCAGAATGATCTAGTGGGTTAGAGTACAGCAGGCGTGTAAACTCAGGTTCAAATCCCCCGCAGTGCTATGTACTCACTGTGCGACCCCTCAGCAAGTCACTTAAAAAGCAAGTACTTCCATAAGGGAACATGTCTTAAAGAATGAAGGTTTGGGGTCTTTAGATGCTTCTGGAATCATTTTGTTTGCTTTTTTGTTTCTTTACTTACCTTTTCATCATTTTAATTTTATTTTGCCAACTTCTAGTAAAAAAAGAATCCATTGGAATCCGTGTATTATGAATTCAGAAAGTCTATACTGGCAAGACTGGCAGTATACTTCAATGGGAAACTGCAAATCAGTTTGCAGATTTTTTATAGAAAAATAACACTTTCTACTATCAACATATTATATAGTTAATAGAAATATGTGATTTTTCATAAAGTGTGATATTTTGTTGTGATTTAGCAGGTGGCATGTTCTTCTTAAGAAGATTTTACTTGGGAAGAAGAAAAGAGAAGCCAATTACTATTTAAAAACAACTGTAAAATCAAAGAGATGGACCACAGTAGTACACATATATATGAGGCAAAGTGTGTTGCCAAAAAGAAGTTTCTATCTATTTTCTTATTGAAATACTTTGGGTTCCTAAGTAACTGGCAGTTTCTGTCACTACAATATAAGAATTCTATGGAATTCTTTTTACTAGCAGTGTGAAGACCCACTTTGTTCACTGCACAAACAAGTATTTTATTATAAAGAAGAAAGCAATTACTAACACAACAAAACGTAATAATAAAGCCAGCCTGTCAGTGCAGCAGTAGCGCTGTTGCTCATGACATCATGACCCGGGTTCAGGAATGAGCATGGGTTGTCGAGGACTGACTGGGGAAAAAGGATTGAGTGACCCAGCAGGCACTCTTCTCCAAGGAAGAAGGGTAACCGTCCTCGCTGCTATACTGCCATCTAGGTGGCAACAGGTGGTGGTGGTGCAGCTGGAGCACCAGGGAGGGGTAGGCACAGACTGGAGCTGGCTTGGAAAGCATGCTATGCTTGCACATGCTCCTTGGCTCCTCTAGCATACCTGCTACTCAGGGGCTGGGGAGAAACCAAGAAAAATACCCCAGCCAAGTGGGATGACTTCCTACACCTCTTGCAGGCCTCATGCCGCCACCTGTGGCTCTTCTCCACTTACACTGGCTTGAGTTGACTCAAGGGATCCATAGCCCTCAGGATCCTCATGGCAGAGTCTCACCATGGGGGGTAAGCCACAGGGGCTCTTGTGGAGTAGCGTAAGTCCCAGAGAAGACAGATGACACAGCTAGAGAGCAGGACAGATGGAAGAAGGGGGCTGTCTGGTGGAAGGGGAAATACAGAGAATATTAAAAAATAATAATAAAATAGTTATCTGTTTATTAGAAGTGAACTTGTGCTATTTAACTAATCAGTCCTTCAGCCCACTAGCTGAAAAAATGTGTAGAAACAGGATCCCACTAAAAGGGAGATGTTGCATCTTAGCTAGGCTATCCTGAATAAATAAACTGAAAAAGGGGAGGGAAATCCAGAACAGACACAAAGAAAGTGGGTCTTTAGCCTTTGAAAATCATACTAGCCCCCCCCCCAACCCTTTTACTTTTTAGTTTCAGGGGCATACATGTTTTTATATTGTCAGGCACTGCATTTAAGCACACTAGCTGAAAATCAAGGCGGCAAGTTTCATGCTTCTCTTTTAATGGTGGCCTTGATTACAGAGATACCGAGAGCTTTGGAAGCAGTACAAGACAAGACACTGATAAACCAGCAGGAAATTAATTTCTTCAAAGGAGCTTAAACATGGGTGGTTGAAAGAGGTCCTGCAGATAAAAGTGGTGGGGGAAGGAGATTTTCACCATTTAAATTTTGTGCTACTGTAAATGCACTAAGCATATTCATTGTTAAGGACTAGGTCCTAAAGACAACCTTTTGTAATTTTTAAAATTTCTTTTACATTTTATAAATAAAAAAGCAGTTTGAAATGGAGCATATTGATTGCCTGACAGCGTTCTGAAAGGGTTGCACTAATGGCTTGAAACCACTATGTACAACGTATATAATAGTGCATGGGTGTCCATACACAACAAGACTGTGTTTCCATCAAGGGTATGGATGTCATAGAGACCTCGAGAGCAAAGCTCGAGAGGTCTGCATGATGTCATCACATGCCCAAGATGGAAATGCAGCCTTGGTTGTACATGGGCACCCATACACTGTTTTATATAGTATATGGTTTTTCTCCAGTAATTCAGCATCAGTCAGTACCTTGAATAACTGTATCCCACTGCATTACTCCGGAGAATCCTTTATTCCCACTCCTGACCCTCCATCCATGGACAAAGTTTTATTTTTAAAAGTAAAGGACCAATCCATCAGCGCAGCAGTAGCGCTACCATCTGCAGTGCCAATGACCTGAGTTTGGTAGTGAGCTCAGGGGTCAGAAGACCAGCCTAGAAGAGGAGGATCAAGTGTCCAAGAGACTGCTGTATTCCTCCAGGGAGTGGGGCAGACCTGGATCCCAGCGCTTGCCTTACACCTCACGGAGACCAGGGGTTGGGCATGCCAAGCAGTCAAGACGTATGGGATGTGCGGCAGCTGCTGACATACATCACATGGGAGCATATGGCATGTGTCATGATGGCACTGCACATCTGTACCTCTCGAGGGGCAAAGAAAACAGGAAAATGGCACTGACTGCTGGTAGGGATGACACCAGTCTCCCACAGACCCTGCACCTGGCTAGCCAGGCAAGAGTCCATACAAACCAGATCCTGTCTCTGGTGGGGTCTGGGGGACACTGCTGACCCCTGCAAGGGAGGTAATTCCTGGGAGAACAGCCAGATGAGATAAGTCCTGGAGGATGCCAGGGTGACGAGGCTGAGGAGACCAGAGGATGGGGGCCAGTCAATGCAGGGGGAATAAACAAAAAGAAAAAAAGAGAAAACTGATAAAGAAGTACAGTTTAGTAAGACAGAGCTGTCTGTCATTGTTCGTGTCCAAACTGTCTTAGCCACCTGCTTGGCGCTTGCTAAATGGCACCACCATTTTTCCCAGAGTTGTTTCATTGAAACCACATCTTGAACCAATCAGATAGCACATCAAGGCTGAAAAGTTGGTGTGGTATAGTTTCATGACCTTTGAACTGTACCACAACAGCATTTTAGAGTGTATGGAAATCCATACACAACAGAGGCTAACCATACATGGAACAATTATTTATTTTATTTATTTATTTATGGCATTTTTATTATTATTATTTGTATTTGTTAACCAGGTAAGCACACTAGACAACAAGTGCCTATTTTCAGGTGCGACCCAAGAGGTTACAATACAGAAGAAAAAATTACAATACAGCATATTACGAAACAGTAAACATGGTACATTGTCACTGGTAACACACAGGCCCACGTAACAGGTGGAGCCGGAGTATAATATGGAGACATGATACAGAATCAGAAATAGAAACATGATACAGATTTAGCTTGTATTAAATGGTAGAGAAGACAATAGTATCTTGCAAGATACGGTAAGGGGGACATGTCAACCACAAAGGTTCCATGGAGGTATGGGGAGGCAGGAGATTATCAGGTAACCACAAGGGGAGTTTAAACAGTGCGACTAACAGGGTGACTTGTCAGGTAACAGATAAAAGGGGAGTGTAGATAGTCAAGCACGCCAGCAGGGTACTTAGCTAGTATGGGGGAGGAACAACCACGACAGAGTCAAGGCTCCGGCTGAGGGAAGAGAACTGCTTGCATCCTGGAGGGCAGGACAGGGTAACGTGGGGTTGTCTAAGTGCTTACTATGAAGGGAGCTAGTGGGTAAGAGGGTAAGTGCTGTAGTGGAGAGTGGCAGAGGCCAATTTCAGCATGGGGGAGAGGTGGGTAAGCCCACTGAGACCAAAGGTCCCTTTTTCAGGAGCAACCTGGAATTAGTTACATGGAATCCTTACAGGTTCACCATAACAAGACAGTACATACCGTAGTTGATTACATAAGGTACAAATGGGTACATAGGAGCAATTAGTTACCATCAACAGGTTACACAGTAACCAGATACACGTGAGTAATATTTCAAGGAATTGAAATCCGGATATTAGACAAAAACCTAGGTACCTCGGATAGTCAAGTTTATATATGTGCATTTTTTTGTTGTTGTTATTATTTATCCTCCTGTGGCCGCCTCCCTACACCCCAGCTGTACTTCTCGCAGCCCATCAGCTGGGATCCGGCCGCCGTCTGTCACACCCAGGACCGCTGGCACCCCATAGCCCCTGTGGCTTACCCCTCAGCGGGGTGGAAGGGAGCCCCACCCCACCCAGACGGATCCAGCCGTGCCAGCCCTGACGAACACTCGCAGACGGCCATCGCTTGCTAGGGAGGCACCACTCTTTTCCCTGTTCCAGGATTCCCTGGAGCTGGTGGTGCAATGATGCTAGCGGTCGGGAGCGCGCATGCATGTGCACGTTCCCATGTCCAGGCGTCTGCATCCCGACTCCACCCCTAAGTACGGCATGCGCCTCCACCTCCCAGCCTCCGCCAGGTGGCAGTTGGGCACCGACTGTCATGGACCCTCCTGGAGAGGGAGAGCAGTCTTCGGATGCTCAATCCTCTCTCCTGCCAGCCCCAGCGACCTGAGCTCACTCCTGAACCCGGGTCACCCGGCGGAGTGAGCTGTGGCGTCCAGCGCCTCAACCCTCAACACCACCGGGCCATATATGTGCATTTTAATTATAAAAGTCACTAATTAGAAAAGGAAAACATTTTAGTAACACAGTTGTAGCAAGTGACGAGTGTCAGTATATCCAGATATATCACAATATATCACAGGAAATCCCATTCATTTCAATAGGATTTCCTGTAATACTGTATATCACAATATGTCTAGATATATCTGGATATACTGCAACTTGTCACTTGCCGCAAGTGTAGCATTCAAACAGAACTTTCACATTCCCTAAACTAATGTGCTGGGACCTAGAGGTCCCCATTAAGGAATCTGCCCCCATGAATAATTTGTTCTTCAAATTGTTTTGTTTTATTTAGTTCATTAGCTGGTTGCATCTGTGAATCCCCTCCCACCATGCTTCTCTGACTACAAGTCTAACAAACCCACATGGCTGAGCCACTGAGAACACAAACAGCAGGCTGACCTGCAGGTGGTGCTCTGTATGACTGTCAGTACGTGGTTTTATTTTTATTTTTTGTAGTGGTGCATTTCCACACTGACCCTAACGATACAGATATCACTTCTCGGGTCATTCATGTCATTGGACACTCAGCAGTGAGAGTTCCTGGAACTTATGGTTTGATACACAAGTTGGGCAGGGTTCTGCAGGCTAAGCCAGATGTTAAAGTAAGTGAAAACACAAAGAAAGTGAAGAAAATATTGTCTACAGGGGCAAATTTCTTAATCTGAACCTATAAGTCCTAACACATTTGTTTAGGGGAACAAGAGTTACCCTTTAAGGCATTCCAGTAATTGGGTTACTGGCATTACTCTAACTCTGGGAGTAAAAGCATGACAAACAGGGATAGAATAACTGACTTTATAGAATGGGATCTGACTAAGTCCGCCTCCTCAATGGTCAGGAGTCACTCACATGGTGCTGCTTTAATGGACTGCAAATTGAGTTTATCAACAACACAATTGCAAACAACCCCCAAAAAGGAGAGACTGAAGTTCAATACATTAAAAAACACAATACACATATATAACTCAATTTGGCTACATCAAAGTGTAACGTTACACATCTCGCTCACAGAAAACACCTACTAATACTGATACTACTTCTACTACTACTACTACTAATAATAATAATAATTACTAATAAGTAAACCTACCTTAACACATAAGCATATCTATTAATTTGTGATACACTCCATATATATTAGTTTTTTCAGCAATAACTACAGTATTGTCACAGTTTCTAATATAACCAAACCTTATGACATACTGAAAATCATTGCTTGGGAAGAGCTAGATGACGGCAGACGTAGTCCTACTTCACAAAAGAGTTAGCAGAGAACAGGCTGGAAATTATAGGCCAGTCAGCCTGTCTTTAGTGGTTAAGTTAATGAAATCACTGCTGCAAGAATGGATTGTGGTGTATCTTGAATCCAGTGGGTCACAACAAGACCCAAAGCAGTATGGATTCATGGGGGGGGGGGGGTCATGACAAATTAATCTGATACAGTTTTTGACTGGGTGACCAAGAAATTAGATCAGGGTGGAGTGGTGGACATAGACTACCTAGATTTCAGTAAGGTGTTTGCCACCATTTCACATAGGAGACTAGTAAGCAAGCTGGGTAGCTTACAAGTGGGTCCACTGGGTAAGAAATTGGTCAAGGGATAGGCAGCAGAGGGTGGTGGTAAATGGAGCTCACTCAGAGGGAGGGTGACCAGTGTGATGCCTCAGTGCTCAGTGCTGGGACCAGTCCTCTTTAATATCTTTATACGTGACATTGCAGAGGAGTTGGAAGGGAAGGTCTGCCTCTTTGAGGATGACACCAACATCTGCAACAGGGTGGATACTCCAGGTGGGGGGGTAGAAAGGATGAGCAGCAACCTGAGAAAACTCGAGGAGTGATCAAGGGTATGGCAGCTGGGTTTCAATGTGAAAAATTGCAAAATAATGCATTGGTGCACAGAAACTCTGACGTGCAGTACAAAATGCGGGTGGGTGTGGTACTGATGACAACCAAGAACAAAACCTGGGGGTGATCATATCGGATGACTTAAAGGTGGCCAGGCAGTGTGACAGGGCAATTGGGATGGCTAGTGGGATGCTGGGGTGCATAAGGCGGGGTATCACCAGAAGAAAGAAGGAGCTAATATTGCCTCTGTATAGATCTCTGGTAAGACCCCACCTAAAGTACTGTGTCCAGTTCTAGAGACTAGGGGCAGGATTCACAGAGATGTGCTCCATGCATCTCGGCTGCCCCAGCGCAGGGGAGATGCACTGAGTGCAAAATTGGTGATTCACAGAGGAGGTGCAGGGAGATGCCCCCCCGCGCATCCCCTCTGTGAATAGCACAGGTGTGCCCCACCCAGGATGCACTGGGGCATCCCAGACTGCGCAGGTGCATCCCTCACGTCAGGCTGTGAACCCTTCGGGGCAGGGCATGTCAGGATGCCTTGTGCCCAAAAACAAGATTCAGAGCCAGGGGCATGCAAATGAGGCCATTAAGCATGCATGGCTCAATGGGGCCATTAACATGCCATTATGGCCCCATTTGCATTGCGCCTGCAGGGATGCCCTGCCGGAATGCGCCAAACAGTGGACCCCCATCGCACAAGCATGCCCCCCTCCCTCCAAAGCCCCAGTAAATGCCGCCCTCAGTGGCGGTAAAGGAACTACAGAATCTCCCAAGCTCCAGTAAATGCCACTCCGGCGGTGGAATGAAAGTACATCCCCGGCCCCAAGACATTCTACAAGCAATCAGCCACTCCTATCGTCAGAATGAATTAGCATTCTTCCTTGCCACCCAGTAAATGCCGCTTCCTGAAGCGGTAATGAAATACAGAATTATTCTCATGCTCGTCAAGCCGCCTTCAACGCAGCGTGGTAACAGAAACGGTGTACCCCCTTCCAGTTTCTTTCATTGAAGTCGCTCACGGGCAGCGACTATTACAGAACGACTCCCTAGGTACTTCAACTCCACCCCTTCCTCACACTCAGCAAGGTCCTATTACTTTAAGCGCTCAGTTTGAAGCCGCATACCACTGTTAGCTGCTCGGCTGACTGAGCTGTCTGACAACGAAAACTACCATACAACCTTGAAGTCGATCGGTTGTACAGTAGCTGTCATTGTCAGACAACTCTGTCAGCGGGTGGCTGTGGCAGTGTGTGGGTGGGCTGAGCTGCCCGACAGTGGGACCATGCTGGGGTGGAGGAGAGGATGGGTTGAGGTGCTGGGGAGGTCATTCTGTAATGGGCCAGCTGTCATGAGGAGTGGCTTCAACGGGGCTGAGAGAGGGCACACTGTTTCTTGCTACACTGGGTGGGGCGACTTCTACCAGGGCATGGGAGGGGGGTTCTGTGTTTCATTTACCACCACAGGGACGTATGTACTGGTGCTTGGGGTGGGGGGTTATTTCATTCATTCCACCCCCAGTTGCGGCTGATTACAGGGGCTTGGGGCGGGGGTTATTACATTCATTCCGCCACCAGGAACGGCATGTACTGGGTCCTTGGGGCGGGGGGGTTATTTCATTCATTCAGCCACTGAGAGCGGCTGATTACAGAGGCTTGGGGCGGGGGGCACACTGGACTGCCAGGGTGGTCACCCACTTAAGTCTAGATTTTCTAGACTTATCTTTCTATGACGCATCCCTGGACATGCCCCGGGGATGCACCATGGACTAAGACTGTGAATGGGGTTGCGCCCGGTATGCATGGGCATGCCCCCTTCACAGCCCCTTCAGTTGCGCCACATGTAATTACTGGCAGTTTGCAGTGCATCTGCAATGCGCTGGTGCATTGGGGTTGTGCCAGCGCATCGGCCCCCTGCCAGAATCACCTTTGGGTACATGTCGGGGATGCCCCAGTGCACTGCGGATGTGCTGGGTACATCCCTTTTGTGACTCCTGCCCCACATCTCTGGAAGAACAAAGGCAGAGTGGAAGCAGTCCAGAAAAGGGCAACTAAAATGCCACAGGGTCTGCAGCAAAAGCCCTATGAGAAGAGATTAAATAACTTAAATATGTATACCCTGGAAGAGAGGAGAGGCAAGAGAGAGAGAGAGGAGGGATATAATAGAGACCTTTAAATACCTCATGGGTTAAACAAGGTAAAAGAGGGAAGTATTTTTCAAAAAAGAAGGTACTGAAGGACAAGGGGGCATGATAAGAAGCTGGAGGGGGTAGATGCAGGAGAGATTTCAAGAAGTGCTTCTTCACAGAAAGAATGGTGGATTTCTACAACAGTATTTCAGCAGAGGTGGTGGGGGCAAAAACAGTGGTGGGGTTCAAAAATGCATGGGACAGACATAAGAAAATCTTAGGGAAAGGGAAGGAAGGTGAATTAGCCAGAGATTAAGTAGGCATCTGCGGTGATACAATAGGCAGGGAAAAATGGGCAGACTAGGTGGGCCAAGCGGTCCTCATCTGCTGTGGGGGCTTACCTTATTTGTTCCCCGTTCTCCCGTTTGTCTCCTGTTGCCAATTCTCCCCCAGTTCTGCACCGCCACAGTCCAGGTCCTAATGTGCCCCTTTTCTGCCTGGAATTTCTGTCTGGACCCTGCTTCTTTTATCCTTCTGGGTAGGGGTCGAAGAAGCATTAATGAGTCGCCACCTTCTCTCCCTAACCACGTCAGGGTGGGCAGGCAGCTTGCGTGTGTGCAAAAGTGCTAATTCATTTTCTTACCACCATAGCGGTAAAATGGGTGGTCTTTTGCAGGGTCCGATCCCCGTATGCAGCTGAGCAGAGGTCAGAGACCTGAACAAGGCCACTGAGAAGCCTCTGTATATTTTGATTAAAGAGCACCAATAGTGGGTGTTTTGACTTCATGAATATGAATGAGGTGTACTTGAATATTAATGAATGAGCCTGGCTTTTTGCCTAGGGACTGCAAATTTCGGCAGCAGCGACAGGCAAAGGGAAAGGACCAGTTTAAAATCAGGAATGTGAACCAGACCCCTCAAACTTAGTTAGGCCTACGAGGTGGGGTAGTAGCCCATCGATACTCAGCACCAGGGTTACACAAAAGGGAGGCACCACTGTTATCTTCTGTTAACCATGTCATGCCCACCATGGACCCCCCCCCCAGCTGTAAGCATGGTGACCCATAAAATGGTTGCAACCTATAGAGAGTATTGGAAAAGTGTTTTGGTGCCAAATCTGCTCTAGGCTGTTCATTGCTGGTCAATGAGTGATGGTGGGGAGTGCACTAGTGGCCAAAAGTGGAAATGCACCAAATATTTATGCCAGCCTGAAACTTATTATTGCTGAGGGTCCCAAGGGAAATGTAACATCTGGTAATGCTCACAGTCTGTTTGCAAATGTTTTATTGTTGCTTACAGTAGATAGTTTGTAATTTTCTAGATTAGGACATTTGGTAACCAATACTAGTTAGGAAGCCATATGTCTAGATTCAACCTGTTTGAATGTTTAAGATTATTTTAAGATTAATGGATGCCATTAATTTTTTTTAACTTGTTTAGTTTATTGAGAATATAAATTTCCACCTTATACAGAATCATGCTTCATCACAGTAAATTACACGTTTGTTACAGTATGGTTAACATGTAATACTGAATTCAACTGCTCACTTCATATTGTTTTTCTTCTAGGAATCCGTGTCTGGATTAGATGTCCATTTTTGTCTACACCGTACAAATGCATCTAGATTCAGCCCTCATCACCATGAGGTGTCTGATCAGAGTGATTGATCCTGTTCCCTCCATCATACTTCTATATCTTAATTTCTGTATATTCTTTTTTTTTAAGTTTAACAATGGAAAAGAAGGACAATTCAACCCAAATAAAGTGTCTTATCAAATTAAACTGGTGTGTTTCTTAGATATTATGAACCTCATTTTGTTAAATGCACTGTCAGAATCTCTTTATTCAATTTAGTTGTTGTTCTAGAAGCAAGATACCTTCCGTATCATCTATATATGTAAAGAACGGGTACCACTGGGAATTATATCTTTTAACTTGAAACTTTAACTTAGCAGTTATAGCTTCTACATTCCTGATTTGTTTAACATTAGTCAGCCATTGCCCCAAGGTCAACTGTTTCTGAGTTAGTCAATTCTGTGTTACCACTTTGTTGGCTGCCACTGTTAACATCAGGAACAGATATTTCTGTTCCTTAGTTTTAACCCTTAGGCTGCCAAAAGAATTAGAATGTATAGGAATTTTGGACTGATGTATCAGTCCACAGCCCTGCAAGGTTTAATTTCTTGTGGGGTACATCCAAGAATCAGGTGTTTAAAATCAAAACATTGCGACAGCTCCAGTATCTTCCTGAGCTTACTTTCTATTTGGGACCAGTATGTTTTGACCCTGGGGCAATCCCAGAAAATATGGTAATAGGTACCTGTGAGGCCACAATCCCTCCAACATTTATCTGTAGGAATTCTAGCATAATGCCGTGAGACTGTGGGGTAATAAAGAAACACACAGAAACTTTCCATCTGAATTCCCACCAGATCATGGAACTTGTGGTTTTATGGGAGTTGGCCCAAGTCTTGGCCCAGTTCTGATCGGAGGTGTCTTGTCCAGCTTCCTCCCCTCAACTATCTCGAATCTTCTGGAGAACTATGTCCGATGTCCCATCATTCACCATTTTATAAAACTGGGTTATCAAATGTTTCATCTCATAAGAATTTGCTTTGTTTTTCACTATTATCAGGCCTTCCTCTAACAGTCGAGATAAAGTGATATTTCCCACTGATGTCGGTATGAAATGCCTGTATTGAAGATACTTATAAAAATCCATATGTGGAAGGTTGAACTCTTGTTGCAGCATTTTAAAATCTTTGATAATATCTCCCTCCAAGAAATGGGACAGTGCTTCCAGTTCCGGTTGCCTGAGAGATGGACGCTTAGTCAGAGAGCTCCCTGACTGATGTAACAGATCCAAACGAATCTAACTCACAAGTTAAACTTTACTGGATACCGGAACCTTGATCGGATAGCTAAGTATGTCGCCAAAGCAAAAACATAAAGATTCCTCTTCAGGCACGTATCCAAAATTTAAATTTCCGGCCAAGCACACTCAGGCGCAGGCTGCACTGCGACCGAGATTTCGGACTTAATCGATCAATCTACCACCTCTTCTAAGACTACGGAGGAAGACTTCACTATCACCTCAAAGACGCTGTATAGTACATTACAACAAATCTGTGATACCTTAACCAGAATTGAACAGAAAGCATCGGAGGATAGGGAAAGTATTACAGAGCTGACTCGTCGAACAGAGCAATTGGAAGATACAATGACGGAGTACACGGAGGTCTCGGAAGTACATAACGCTGCCCTGAAAGATCTACACCATAGAGAACTACTCCTCCAGCAACAACTGGAAGACCTGGAGAACAGAAATAGACGCAATAATATAAGAATACACGGTCACCGGAAGGAACAGAATCAGGCCCAATGCCTAAATTTATTGAAAGTCTACTCAAGGAATTGCTGGACTTAGACAAAGATAAAGATTTGGGCATTATTCGTGCACATAGGTCGTTGGTCCCTAAACCGAAAGATCCAAAAGCCCACCCTCGCTCAATAATTCTGGCATTTATAGACTTCAGAATAAAAGAAGAAGTGATCAGGGCAGCCTGGGCAAAGAAGCAAATTATCTTCGGAGACACTCGGCTCTATCTAGATCAAGATTACGCCACCCAGACTCTGGCCCACCATCAAAAAGCATTCCAGGCAGTGAAAATAATCAGACAAGTGGGTTTTTCAGCTCAACTTGAATACCCAGCAAAGATAAAAGTACTCATTCCTGAAGGCTGGCGAAGATTTCCAGAGCTACTAGAGGCCTGCAGCTGGGCTAAGCAGCAAGGGATAGTGACTCCACTAGAGGGCGCTTCGGACCATCGCACAGCCGTGGCAATGAAGTCCTGGCAGAGGAAGGGAATGAAAGGAACCAGGCCTCAGCACTCAGACGACACTATTTGGATGTGGGACAATGTTTGCAACAGAGCGGATCCCCAGCGCGGCTCTAACACTCAACTTTCAACTACAGAGGTCCTGATGGAGGACATTCCTCTGCAGCCGACGGGGTGAACATTACTAAAAGGTGAAGCTGCCTGAGAAATTTCTATACCGTCTTCAACTTTTGGAACTACAGTCCAAGTGAATCGCGACGATTTAAGGTTCTGTACTGAGTGTCCATTTACACCCTTCAATCGTGTTTCTGTTTGTTTTTCCCCACTCATACCTCCGGTGACTTATCTTCTTTAGTTTCGGATAATTTGTTGGTCGCGAGACTCTACAGTGGAGGAACTAATTTGACTTGACATACCCATTTATATTACTCTGTTATCTGAGCATTCCTAATTGAATATAAAATATAAGTACTCAGGGAATATCGCATTCCTCCCGTGACTGGAGAATATGAGTACTTAAGAAGGGTTGTACTGGTTTGGGAAAAGTAATCATTCCATTTAAAGCCTACATCAAAATACGTATGGCCTTAAGGAAACCAGAGTTTTATTCAGGCGGATCACAAGGAGAGGCAATAGCTCTATATGTTGGGGAGGGGATGAACATCGACTTTGAATTAGATTTTATGTAAGGGGAGATGCTTATGGAGGGGCAGAGAGTAAGGAAAAGGTAAAAGATCTCATTGAACAATATCTGGTGACCCCAAACCACTCTTCCTTGGCTTACCGCACAGGGGACAGTTTACATATGTGGAGAGTACATGGGAGATGTCTCCCCCCCCACATCCCATAAGAGTCTGCTTTAATGACTCAACAACCAGGAGGGTTGGATCCTCCACCTTATGAGTGATATGGGACAGAATCTCCAACTTAATTAGAGCCATCCCTCCCCCTACACTTCCCCCCCTCAACACTGGCTCTCTAACATCTAGATTAATAGATGTCGGGAAGCACTGGTGGATAGTCCAACAGTCACTCAGGCGACCGGAGTCATCCCAGTCGGGAATCCCACTAATTTTATTTTAGTGCAGGAATTCTCTGACGGGGGGGACCGAGACAGTTTGGTCCCCTACCACACCTCATAGATCACTCCTGAAGTGTGGAGTTGGGTATATAGACACCTTGAAGCCGACTAGATGCCTCCTACTTATATAGGGGGCTCTGTAAATAGGTTACATTTGGGTTACATGTTAAAAACCTACGTTACTAATTTTTTGTATGACTTATATAGGCTCCTTGCAATCAGATGTAAAGAAAGTGTTCCTTTATATAGGTTTTATCATTTTAGATGGCATTTTAGATCTTAAGTTGATTTCGTGGAATGTCCGGGGCTTGAGTGGACCGATTAAGAGAGCAAGAATCTTGAAGGAATTACAAAGACGGGGAGTTAGTGTTGCATTTCTACAGGAGACCCACCTGAATCAGGTGGAACACAACAAATTAAAGAGAGGATGGGTGGGCGAGGTATATGCCTCTGAATGTGTTAACCAAACAAATAAGAGGGACACGGCGATCTTGGTCAGGAGGGATACCCCCTGCACTATCTCACAGGTCCAAACAGACCCCGGGGGCAGATTTGTGAGGCTAGAAGGAGAGTTTAAGGGTCAAAAATGTACTTTCTTTAACATTTATGCCCCCAACAACGAACAAGAGAGGGTGTCCTTCCTGACCAGGGTGTTAACTGAGATATCCTTTGATCCAGACAAGCTAATATTCATTGGGGGGGACTTTAACACAGTGACAGACGAAGGCCTTGACAGGATTGGTTCTCACTCTACAGGCCCCGCTAAGTCCGGTAAAGTTCTTACGAGGTTATGTGCAGAGCTCTCTTTGGTTGATGTGTGGAGATTTGTCCACCCCTCAGACAGAGACTACACATACTATTCTCCTAAATATAGGATGTATTCCTGCATTGATCGCTGGTTAGTTTCTGCAGATGCCCTATCTTCCGTGCTTAGAGCAGATATAGGATCAATTTCAGTCTCAGATCATGCCCCAGTCACGTTGGAGCTGTCCCTAGCCCCAAAACCCCCTGAGTCTGTCTGGCGCCTAAACATTAGCTTATTGAATTTAACAGAATTCAAACAACTTATACAGCGATCAATAAAGGAATACTTAGAGACAAACCGAAAGGAAGATACAGAAGAGGGAGTTAGGTGGGATGCGTTAAAATGTTATCTAAGGGGTATAGTGATTGCCTTTGCAGCAAAACATAAAGGCTCAGATTAAAGAACTGGTAGAATTAGAGGTGAAAATATCTCAGTTGGAAAGGGTCCAGAAAGAGACTTTAGACCAAAAATGTGAGACTGAACTAATTAGGTCTCAAACCAAACTAAACAAGTTTCTCGATCTTCAGACGGAGAGACTCTTAACATATGCTAGACAAAGGTTTTATGAACACGGTAACAAGGCTGGCAAAATACTAACTTGGCAGCTACGGAAGGAAAGGGCATCTAGGGTGGTGCCTAAACTTAAAAGACATGACTCTAATGATATAACCTGGTTCCCCTCCTTAATAACCACACAATTTCAAAAATTTTACTCTACCCTATATAGCAGGGATAGGGACATAGACCATGAAAGGAAGATCCAACTATTTCTTAACAAACTTCAGTTCCCCACCCTCTCTGAGATACAGAGGAAAGATCTCAAGGCCCCTATATCAGTTACAGAAATAACTCAAAAAATTAAAAACCTGAAAAATGGGAAGGCCCCAGGGATGGATGGTTATGTTTCGGAATTTTATAAAACATTTTTGGACACACTTTTGCCGGTACTGCATGACACATATAATGAGTTATGGAGGGGAGAGGGGGAAGCCCCTAAGTCCTGGAACCTTGCCCAGATCTCTGTGATTCTAAAACCAGATAAAGATCCAGAAGACTGTAGATCATATCGGCCAATTTCACTTTTACCGGTGGACCTAAAATCTTTACTGGGATATTAGCCAATCGACTCCAGAAAATAATAGGATGTCTAGTGCACAGAGATCAGACCGGCTTTATCTCAGGAAGATACCTCCAAGATAACATACGTCGCCTGTTAAACGTGATCTCAGCACATAAAAACACTAAACACCTACAGTTAGCGATCAGTATGGATGCTGAGAAAGCGTTTGACAGGGTAGACTGGGTATTTTTAGATGAAACCCTAAAAAGATTTGGCTTGGGGGAGAGATTTGTCGATACAGTGAATAATTTATATAAAAACCCGGAGGCCAGAGTTAAGGTGAATGGGCACCTTTCCAAGAGATTTTCCTTGGGGAGGGGCACGAGGCAGGGCTGCCCCCTCTCACCACTACTTTTTGCACTATCTCTGGAACCCCTTGCTATTGAGATCAGATCTAACCCAATGATCCAGGGGGTGGAGGTTGAAGGTCATTTCCAAAAAATTGCATTATATGCAGACGATTCACTTTTCTTTTTATCACACCCAGAAACCTCGGTTCCAGCACTAACCCATTCACTGGAGGTATATGGTGCATTAGCTGGTTATAAAATCAACCTTCAAACATCTGAAACACTGATCCTCAGTGGAACCCCCTCAAAGGAGTTTATAACATCTTTCCCTTTTGCGAGGGCCAAGAATAACACAGTTAAATACTTAGGAATACATGTGTCGATCGACCTTTCCCTCTTGTATAAAAATAACTACGCCAAATTATTTCAAAATATACAAGCTGATATAGCCAGGTGGCGCCTACTCCCCTTGTCACTATATGGCAGATCACAGACTCTCAAAATGAACGTTTTACCTAGGCTCCTCTTTCTATTCCAAACCCTCCCAATTCAGCTCCCTAGACAATTCTGGGTCAAATTACAAAAAGAGGTCCAGGTCTTTGTCTGGAACAGGAAAAGGCCCAGGCTAGCTAGGAAACTGCTACAAGCCCCTAGGAGCAGGGGAAGCATAGCTCTCCCGAATTTTTACTATTATTTTCTAGCGGCCCAGGGAACTCAGCTGTGTTCCTGGATAAAACGTCGGGTAGACTCCGGCTGGTACCATTTAGAAGATGCTGCAGTTCATAGATGGGCCCTTTGGGCGATTCCCACAGGCAATATGCCGATAGCCTTGACCAGAGAGATTAATAACCCATGGATTCTGCACTCATTCTGGACTCTAAAAAAATTGAGAAGGCTTACAAGTACTCCAGAGGGACCTGGGCCTCTTTCCTTAATAAGATTTGAAGCCTCATTCGTCCCACCGAGGGATGACTCGGGATTCCAATATTGGGCTGTACATCGACTCTCAACTTTCGCCCAATGTAGTGAGAGAGCTAATTGCCACTCCTTTGCTTACCTAAGGGACAAGTACCACCTCTGTCAGGAGGATCATTTTAGATATTTACAAGTCCGACACTATATCAACTCTGAAAACAGGTTGCAAAAAATCAGGAGAGAGAGGACCCCCTTAAAAGAGTTTTTTTACTGTAATAGCAAGATTAGAAATATCCCACATCCACTTGCTCAGCTATATGAGATCCTGATTAACCTTGTCAACCCAGGCTTAGATAAACTTAAACAGAGATGGGAAACAGAATTAGGGATCTCGATCTCGCAACAAGTCTGGGAGAATAGACTAACCAAAGGCTGGCAGGTGACAAGTTCTCCTCTTGGCGAGAATTTCACTGGAAAGTCCTTCTGAGATATTTTCTTACACCCTCCAAAACAAAACACTTTAAAGCAGGGGGATCAGAGCAATGTTGGAGATGCGGTGGGGCAAGGGGAACTCCAGCACATATACTGTGGGATTGCCCCAAAATCAGAAACTTTTGGAAAGAAGTACATGCAAAAAGTATTGGGACTACAGGTCCCCCTTAAAGGGGAAGAGATGGTGCTGGGGCTCCCCCGCCTGGTCACAGGGCCTAGACGGGAAAGGCTGTTACCACAAATTATGAGAGTGGCAGCACTGAAGACGATCACTTCGAGGTGGCTTTCCCCTCATCCTCCAACAATAGAGGACTGGATAGTCAGAATGAGGCAGCTGGAGTCAATGGAACAGATCACTTATAATCTAAGACAGGAAAGGGAGGTATTTGAGACTGTCTGGTCCCCTTAGCGGGCTTTGGAGTCAGAAGGTGAGAGCCCTGGACATTCCACCTGAAACCTTAGGGCTTCACCTAGGGAAAAAGAACTATGTTATGCTGACCACGATAACCTTTTTTTTTTTCTTTTTTTTTTCTTCTTTTAACAGTAAAATTGTACAAGGAGCCAATGTTTAAAATTACATCACAGATTGAAAGGCATATCAAGATGCCTGAGTTTAGTTTTGAGAGTTAATTATCTAAATACAGAGTCCATTTATCGGCTTTGATCAGATCTAGGGTAACTAGACAAGTTACCCTGGACCATAGAGAAGGGATATTACACACTCTGTCAGTGTTGCGGATAAGAAGCAACATAATCAATAGTAAGAGAGAATAGAGGGAGGTTAAATGAAACACGGCTCCTACTTTTATAGTACCTTATTAAATTAAACAAGAACTTACTGAATAGAATATGATCTATTTAATGTGCTTACTGACGGAATGGCTGTAAGTTGTATAAATCAAATCAGTTAAGAGAGCTGTAACATATGATATCATGTAAGGTTATGTAAAATGAAACTATGGTTACTCAATAAAATTTGAAGTACAAAAAAAAAAGAAATGGGACAGTGAACACAATCCTTGTCTGGTCCACCTATTTATAGTGATATCCCCCCGCATCACTGGGAAGTTGGGGAGGTATTGTAAGGGGATGTATAGCCAGACAAATTCAGGTTTTCCCACACTACTCTGAGTTTGAGCCATATAAATAAGGTGTGCTTCATCCATCTATTTCTGATAGAGTGTAGGGTGTTAGGTAAAATGATCCAAGGTAGTACCCCCAATGGGACTTCTGGATGGGCGTTTCCTTCTAAAGCACACCACTGTATCTGCTGTGTGCTATTCGACATTTTTATCAGAGGGAATATTTGAGCTGTCCAGTAATATTTTTGAAGGTCTGGTAAACCCCATCCTCCTTTTTCATTAGATTTCTGTAACAAAAATCTCCTGATTCTGGGTTTTTGGCCTGCCCAAATAAAATGTGCTATTTTTTGTTGTATTTTTTTGAGGTCCATTCGAGGAATCTGTACTGGGAGGGTTGAAAAAAGGAAAAGTAATATTGGTGGTATATTCATTTTAGATGTTTCTATTCTATTGGATAATGATAGTGGTAGAGTCTGCCAACTTCCCATATCAGGGAAAATTTGTTTAATTAGTGGTCCATAATTGTAAGTATATAACCGAGAAAGTCTCTTTGATATCCAGATACCTAAATATTTAACTTTGTCTTTCACCCATTTGAAAGGCATCTTAGCTTTAATCTCCAAATTAGTAGCTCCCTTTATTAATAAGGCTTCAGATTTTTCTACATTTATTTTAAAGCCCGAGATTACTCCATAATTATGAAGCATTTTCAATAGATTAGGGATTGTAAGAGCTGGTTTATCTACAAACAACAGTGTATCATCTGCGTACATTGACACCTTACAGTAGTGATTCCCCACTTCTATCCCCTGTATATCTTTGGTATCCCGAATTGCTATGGCTAGCAGTTCTAGGCTCAATGCAAATAATAGTGGAGAGAGGGGACAGCCCTGTCTAATCCCTCTCTCCAGTTTGATTTCTGCCGATAGGGTTCTGTTTACCCTTACCTTGGTTGTGGGGTTACTGTAACATATATAAAAAATTGTATAAAGTTACAACCCAAGCCCATTTTTTTCCTTTACTGTGCGTAATTATTCCCAATACAAATGACTGAATGCCTTTTCAGTATCCAGCAAAATGGCTAGCTGTGCAGATGTTGTGGGAGAACTATAGGTTAACACATTTAATAATTTGGGAATGGTATCTGCTAAGTGTCTATTTGGTATAAAACCAGTTTGGTTGGGGTGTATTAAATATTCCATATATTTTTATAGTCTGGCCGATAGTACCTTAGATAGTATCTTCAAGTCCTGATTTAGCAATGAAATGGGTCTATAAGCTTTGCACCTATCTACGGGTTTTCCAGGTTTAGGAATAACACTGATAATTGCTGCTTTCCAGGAGTCTGGGATACTTTTCTCTTCTAAGCATTCATTAAACACTGTGGCCAAGACAGGGGCCAATGTATTCTTGAGTTGCTTATGGAACTCTGAACTAAGCCAGCTGGACCTGGGGTCTTACCTGATGGAAAGGACTGTACTATGCATTTAATCTCCTGTGATGTAATTGGGCCATTCAACTCTGCTCTGGCTGTTTCAGACAGACTGGGGATTGATAATTCCTGTAAAAATTGCTTGGTTTGTGTTTTGATATCTAGGTTCCTATTTTCCTCCTGATATAGTTGTTGGTAGAATTGTCTGAATTGTTCCGCTATATTTCAGGGTTTACTCCAGGGTTTGGCTGGGTCTGACTTGTTGATGATTTTAGTCACCATTCTATCAGCTTGGGCCTTACGCAATCTCAGCACCAGTAATTCTGTAGTTCTACTGCCAGGATCCTGGTATCTTTTGCCTAGAAATCTAAGTTGACCTTCCGCCTTTTGATTTTCTAATTTCTGAAAATTGTCCCTTTCTTTTGTTAGAGCTTTCCAAATCGATGAATTAGCAGGATGCTTCTTATGTTCCCATTCTAGCTCATTGATTGTACTTAGTATTTTGTTTCTGGATAATTGAGCTGTTTTTTTCTTAGCTGTGGCAAAACTAATTAGTTCTCCCCTGATTTTGGCTTTTAAAGCTTCCCATGTTGATATTGGGGAGCACTGTTGTCTTATACTAATCGCATCTATTTCTTTTATTAATTTTGAAAGCTTTTTGGTGAGATCTTTATCAGTCATAAGTAAAACGTTTAATCACCAGGTGGTTTGTCTTTCCCCTGTTGGGATCTACCATTCCATTGAGACAGGGGCATGATCTGAGACAGTTATGTTATGTATTTTAGAGGCCCTTATGTTGTGTGTCTGAGTTTTAGGACTTAAAAAGAAGTATATTCTAGAATATGATTTATTAGCTGGAGAGTAAAAGATAAAGTCTTTTTCTCCCTTATGCTGATGTCTCCATATGTCCTGCAATCCTATTTCTTCCATGGTTGATGACAGAGTTTTAGTAGTCCTCTTACCATGGGTATCAGATTGAGAGGACCTATCCAACCCGGGGGAAAGCACTGTGTTAAAGTCCCCTCCAATAATCAGCTGTCCCGCTGGGAGAGTAGTTATTTTGTGAAGGGTTTCTTGTAAAAAGGAGTGCGTTTGATTATTAGGGGCATAAATATTAACTAAATGGAGTATTTCACCATGTAGGGTACCAGTGATCCTTAAAAATCACTCTTCCCACCCCTCTTCTACCGTGTTAATCTGGAATGGGCACTCTTTTCTAAATAATATGGCCACCCCTGCTTTTCTTCCATTTGGAGAAGAGGCTGCTTCCACCCTATCCACCCATGCCCTTCTCAGCTTCAAATGTTCCTGGTGGCCTAAGTGCATTTCTTGCAGAAAGGTAACCACAGGTCCAAGGGGGAATGCAGTCCCCAATACAAAAGAAGTTAAATACTGCTGCATATATACCCCTGAGGAAGGCCCATCACAGGCATGTCAGGATAGGAGCAAACAAACCTAGATCTGACCCCCGCTAAAGTTAGGAGATACTTCTAGGGCAATTTGGGCAGGGCAGGGGGGCCTTATAGTGCTCCTTAAGCTTAGCATTTGCAGACTGGAGACTGGTAATGATAGTGAGAGAAGATAGAAGACTGTTCCATATATGGGAAAGTCTGTACCTGATTAGAGTTGCAGCAAAGTTTTACTTCGCCAGAGAAGTTGCAGCAAACTGGCAGAAATTCAGTTTCCAAAAGTTTTTCCTACCCTCAGCAACTTCAACCTTGCTTCAAATCACAAAGTTTTCCATGCAAACGGCAGAAATCTACCCACAAAGTGAGGAATTTCACCTGCAAACGGTAGAATGAATTTCACCCGCAAATGGCAAAATTCTGCCATTCGTGGGTAAAATTCCACTGTTTTTCAGGTGGAAATCCACCATTCATGGCAAAATTCTGCACTTTGCAAACTGTGCTAAATTCACGGATTAATTCATGGAGCAAACCTAGCCGACTTTGTTCATCTCTATACCTGATAGAGGCTTGACTTGCAGTGAGTCTGCACCTAGGAATTTGTAGTCTATTTCTCTCCTTCAATCTTAAAGAGTATGAGGGATTGGAAGGGAGGGTAAATATGTCACTGAAATACCCTGGTAGTTTCCCAGACCAATATTTGGAGCCTAGCAGAGCAATATGGAGGGACTGCCTCATAAGGAGGGAGGCCCAGTGTAGGTCCTTATACATCATGCAGTGATGGGTGTGGGGAGGATAAGTCAACACAAACCTACAGAGTGAGTTGAAAAGGATGATAAGCTTTGCTAGGGCAGAGAAAGAAGCTCTGGAGATAACTACATACCCATAGTCCAGTAATGGGAAGATCGAGTACTCCACCACAGTTTTCCTGGTTTTAAAATGCAGGCAATTTTTAACCCTGTAGAGAGCCCCTAGTTTGGTGAAATATTTTCCCATTAGATGGTTTATGTGAAGTGACTAGTCTAGCAGTTGATTTAGGATTACCTCATGGTATTCACAGGAAATTACAGAGTCAATGGGGTCCTCAGAAAAGGAGCTCAGCTTCAGGGTGGGAGGGTTGAACGCAACCAATTTGTTTAATGTCTCTTAATGATTATTCATTTTAAAGCCATTATAGATCAAGGAAGTGCTCCTGACCATTTGGAGCACTCCTTTCCTCCGTGCATGAGACACTCTTATTCTGTGAAGAGTGTTTCATGCCCAGGTGCCCTGAAAATGGGCACGTTCAGGGAACTTTTTTGTTTAAATTACATTATTGATTGTGCTTGATCAATAATATACTAATATGTCCCCCATCACCACTCTTTGCAGTATCAGCTTCACTTCGCTGTTCTCGCTGAAGCCGAATGCACATGAAACCACTCTTCTACATCAAAGAGTGACTCCAGGGGACATATTAACATACACGATACCACTTCTAGCCACAACCCATGTTCCTCACTGACAAAAATCCTTACAATTCATAACTTGAGAGGGTAGTTTAGTCTCTTGATCTTCGGGCTAGGGGTGTCAGTCCACCACTCAGGATATTAACTGGGTATAAACTACTGTGACCCCCCCCCAATAGTGAGGGGGCTTACATTAGGCTCGGGAGTCCTTGCCACCACCATTTTTTGCTCTCTTCTGGCTCAAGGACTTGGGGCAGTTGGAGTGAGGACAGAAGGAGTAAGTGCTGTTTTCTTCAGTGCTAAGCACCACTGAAGTATGCAGCACTATCTACATTCAGTTTCCATGGCTTCAATGCCACCACTGGAGATTGCAGTCTGTGCTTGTGATAAATCAGGATTTTCCCTGCCAGCTGCCCTGGCCCGACTGGTTACTAAAGCATGACTGTGTGCACACACCTTGGAGCACAATAAATGTTTTAAGAGCAGGAACCCTTTACAAAGAGACTTTGGGACCAGTGCCCCTAAGAACTATTGAGACAGCAGCCATCTTTGCTCACCCTCATTACATTACCATAGCAGCAGGGTCAGTGGGTCACCACAACAGCCATTCCGGCTATAGAAGCCTGTCAGGGAACGCTTGATGGCCATGCAATTTCTTAAGGATAACAATCTCTAGGATGGCAGGCAGCATGGGTTTGTCTTGGGCAGATCCTGCCAGACAAACTTGGTTGATTTTTTCGACTGGGTTACGAGGGCAATGGACAGGAGTTTTTGTGGCGACCTAAGTACAGTATCTGGCTATTACTTTCAGCACAATAAAATTGAAAGCTTTTTTACTTGCAAATCCTTGCTTGTGCCATTATGTCGTTGTGTTGGTGAGTGCAACCTTTTGACTTTGGTGCCATGCTGTGGATGTCCTCTACCTGGATTTCAGCAAGGCCTTTGACTCAGTGCCACATGGTAGGCTGACCTGCAAGTTGAAGAGTCTGGGAGCAGGGAGGAAATTGGTCAGATGGGTAAAGAACTGGCTGCAGGGAAGACAGCAGAAGGCAGTAGTGGGGGGGGGGCATCTGAACCCAGAGCAGTAACAAGTGATGTACCACAGGGATTGATGCTGGGACCACTACTGTTTAATATTTTCATAGCCGACATTGCAGTAGGGATTAAGAGCAAGATCAGTCCCCATTGAAAAAATGAGTTAAACTGCTCAAAGGGTTATCCTTTTCCTGAATTTATAAGGAACAAACTTTTACAACAACAACAACATCAGTCTCTTCGCAGATGACACAAAGATTTGTGCCGAGGTAGATGGGGGGAGGGAGCAAAAGTACTTCAGGAGGATTTGGCAAAACTGGAGGAATGGTCTCACACTTGGCAGCTTGGTTTCAGTGCCAAGAAGCGCAAAGTGATGCATTTAGGAAGCAAGAACCGGGCACACAGTTACTGGCTGGAGGGTGTCCCGTTAACAAAATCCAAGGAGGAGAAGAATCTGGGAGTGCTGGTAATCCAGGAGATGAACCACTCTGCTCAGTGCAGGAAGGCAGCAGCAAAGGCAAACAGGATGCTAGGGTGCATAGCAAAGGGGATTACTTCTAGGACTGGGGAGGTCATATTGCCCCTATACAGGTCCCTGGTGAGACCACACCTAGCATACTGCATGAAATTCTGGTGCCCCTACTTGAAAAGGGACATTATAGAAACATAGAAGTTGAAGGCAGATAAGGAAAACAAGGCCCATCCAGTCTCCCCACTTTCTCTACCTTATGAATGTCCCATAGGCCTTTACTCTGTCAATGGCCTATCTATTCATACTCATCTGTATTCCTCCCTTATGCCTATCCCATGCCTGTTTGAAGCCCTGCACTCTATTCATATCCACCACTTCCTGAGGTAGGCCGTTCCATACATCCACCACCCTTTCTGTGAAAAAGAACTTCCTCACATTACCTCTTAATCGGCCTCCCTCTAATCTCATGCTGTGTCCTCTTGTCCTGCTATTTTTCTTACATTGAAACATATTAGACTCTTTCACCTTGTTAATGCCCTCAAGATTTTTGAATGTTTCAATCATATCACCTCTCTCCCTCCTTTGCTCTAGGGTATACATATTGAGCTCCGTTAATCTGTCCTCATGTTTTCTGATGCAGTCTCTTCACCATTTTGGTTGCCCTTCTCTAGACTGCCTCCATTTTGTTAATGTCCTTGTGCAGGTGTGGCCTCTAGTGCTGCACACAGTACTCCAGATGGGGCCTAACCAGTGTCTTGTAAAGAGGGATTATTACCTTCCTCTTACGACTTGTGATACACCCCAACATCCCTCTAGCCTTACCTACTGCTTTAGTTGTCTGCTTGGATGATTTCAGGTCATCTGTGATGATGATGCCCAAGTCTCTTTCTTCCCTTGTGATTGCCAACAACTCACCTCCCAACCTATAGGTAGCTTCAGGGTTTCTCTTCCTATGTGCATGATCTTGCACTTCTTTGCATTAAACCCCAGTTGCCAGTCTTCCAACCATTTTGCCAGTTTTTCCAGATCTCTTCTCATTCTGCCCACCCCATCTGGATTATCTACTCTGTTGCAAATATTGGTGTCATCTGCAAACAGGCAAACCTTACCCTCCAGTCCATCTGCAATGTCACTGATGAAGATATTGAAGAGGAATGACCCTAGGACTAATCTCTGAGGTACCCCACTTGTGACTTGCATCTTTTCTGACTGTATAACATTTACCACCACTCTGTTTTCTGCCTGCCAACCAGTTTGCCACTCAGTTGACCAACCTCTGACCCACCCTGAGCCTACCCAACTTATTAATCAATCTTCTATGCGGAACAGTATCGAAAGCTTTGCTGAAGTCAAAGTAGGCAACATCAACTGCACCCCCTTAGTCCACCACTCTGGTTACCCAGTCAAAGAAATCTATGAGATTAGTTTGACAGGACCTTCCTGTTGTAAACCAATGCTGTCTTGGATCCTGTAATCCTATGGATTCCAGGTGTTGCAATATCCTTTCCTTAAGGAGTGCCTCCATAATCTTGCCCACTACTGAGGTAAGACTGACTGGTCTGTAGTTCCCTTCCTCCTCCCTGCTACCATTCTTGTGGAGCGGGATAACATGAGCCCTTCTCCAGTCTTCTGTGAGCTCTCCTGTGCTCAGAGACTCACTAAACAGTTCTGCTAATGGCTCTGCTAGTTCCACCCTTAGCTCCTTTAGTACCCTGGGATATATGCCATCAGGTCCCATTGTCTTGTCCATCCTGAGTTATCGAGCTCTTGTAGGACCCTTTCTTTTGTGAAGGGACTAGTACACACCTCCCTCCCCTTTGTGTCCAAGGTGCTGAGCTGTGGGCTCTGCCCTATCTTCTCCTCAGTAAATACTGAGCAGAAGTATGTATTTAGAATAGATGTTTTTTCTTGGTCCTCTTCCACACACTTCCCCTTATCCCATTTGATCTTAGCAATACCCCCTCTGGACTTTCTCCTTTCACTAATGTATCTATAGAACATCTTGTCACCTTCTTTTACTGTTCATGCTAGTGTTTCCTCGGTTTGGGCCTTTGTCTGCCTTACTGCCTTCCCTGCTTCCCTCAGGGAAGTTTGATATGCCTCCCTATCTTCGTCCTGCTGCGCTCCCTTATGTTTCCTGAAGGCCAATCTTTTGGCTCTGATCTTTTCTGCTACTGTTTTTGAGAACCAAAGTGGTTTCCCCCTCTTTTGCTCTTGCCTTTCTCCCTAACACAATGGGTTGTTGCTTCAAGTATTGCATCCTTAATGCTTGCCCACTTTGTCTGAACCCCCTCACCTGTATTTCATCTTGGCAGGGCTAGCTTAACACTGTTGGCCATCCTATCAAAGTCAGCTCCTCTGAAGTCCCATATTTTTGCCTTGGAATGGGATGATTTAGTTCTAGTGGCCAAACTGAACCATACCATGTGATGGTCACTGTCCCCCTCAGGTGACCTTCTACCTGGAGATCTGTAATCCTTTCCCCGTTAGTGAGTACTAGATGCAGGATAGCCCTGTCTCTTGTGGGTTGTTGTACCAACTGTTTGAGGCTCTCTCCCTGCAGGGAATCTTCTATGTGCCTAGTTCTGGCAGATGTCCCTGCTGGTATTGACCAATCTGTATCTGGCATGTTGAAGTCTCCCATTAGCAGAACCTCCCTTTTGGCTGTTATGCTTTGTATATCTTCTAACAGTAATGTGTCTATGTCCTCCCCCTGGTCTGGAGGCCTGTAAACAACCCCTGTTCATTTGGTTGTCCCATTTCCTCTTTCCAGGGTGACCCACAGTTCCTCTGGCTCCTTGTATGTATTCTGAATTTCTGTAGCTTTGATATTTTCATTGACATAAAGGGCCACCCCCAACCCCTTTTTGCACCTCAGTTTCTTCTGAACAGTACATGGCTGGGTACCGAAGTCTCCCAAGTGTGGTTACTGGTGAACCATGTCTTACTAATGGCTACTATGACCAGTTTAGCTTCTGTCATTGTTGCCTCCAGGTCTGGGATCTTGTTTCCCAGACTGCAGGCATTTGTGTACATAATTTTCCATTGGCCAGATTTCGGTGCGTTAATTGTTGGGCGATGTTCAGTGTTTTCCCTGCGTGCCGTATGGGGAGCTGGACCCTTTTCCTTACCTGGTGATACAGATGAACTACAAACATGCTGAACTCCTGTTTGATCACTAGCTGAGGGGGAAGGGTGTTCTTCCCATTTGATGTATCGGGTGCTGCACCCCTCTCCCCATTTACTAGTTTAAATACTCTGCAAAAACGTCAAACTTCTGCCCCAATGTACTGACTCCCCACTTAGTCAGATGTAGTCCATCAAATTTAAAGAACTTTCACTCACAAAACTGTTGCCAGTTACCTACAAATTTGTGTTCTTTTTCCTTGCACCAGTCCTTGAGCCACATGTTTAGCTCCCCTATCTCCCCTTCTCTGACCTTCCGTCTGTCTACCACCCTCTCGCAGACTGGCAGGATCTCAGAGAAGGAGATGTCATATGAAATGGATGACAGTTTGTCTCCCAGCCTGGTCAGGTGTTCCTTGGTCTCCACAACTGACTGGCTGGCAAGATCATCAGTCCCTATGTGTACCAGGATGTTGATGTTTTCTCCTGCTTTCTGCATGATTTTAGCAATGTTGTCAGTGTCTCTCCATGCTGATGTACCTGGGAGACATCTGACCATTACCCCTGGCTGGAGGTAGGTATCAACTCCCCAAATCATGGAGTCTCCTATGGTCAGAAGTGTTTTGAATTTCCTTTTTGCTTTTTTGTTTTGGTCCCTGTTTTGTAGCACTAGCTCCTGTGCTGCAGTGTCCTGCTCTGCAGTGTCCTCTGCCCCTTTGTTTGATTTCAGAGATAGAGGCAGAAACCTGTTTGTAGTTTTTATATGGTTTGTGGAGGTGATACATTGGTGAGCACTGAGTGATGGGGCGCCCGATTTGCCCCTCCTAACCACCTGCCAACCTCCCGGACCAACTACCCTCTGTGGTCGAGGTGCTTCAGTTGGATGTTGGGGAAATGGCGGATGGTTCTTGTAATATATTTCCTCCTGAATACGTGATTTGAGGTGCATAATCTCTGCCCATGCTGCCTGGAGCTGAGCCCTTAGATCTCCGATGGTCCAGCATGTAGAACAGCATCCTAAATCCTGTATAACTGCCCTTTTGAAAAGTGTCCTGCAGTACCTGCAGTTAATAATATCCATTCCAGTTGAGTTGCCGAGTTTATAACCTGGTCCGAATAATTAGAAGGAAAATGAAAGCAAAAGATTTATTTATTTTTTTAATGTTTTGTTTTTTGTTTGTTTTGTGTGTTTGTTTTTGTATAACTTTTTATAAGAAGTTAATCGTGCCCCTGTAACTGAGGTCACTGTGTGGCTACCCCTCTGATCCTCCCCTTCCTGCTTTGCCACAGGAAATGTCACGACTGCGCTACTCTATAAAAGGAGTGTAGCATGGGGTGGTTGAGGATGGGGGTGGGTGGCTGAGCCATTCCCCTGCCGAAAAAAAGAACCACAGATGAAAGAAACAAGGAGGTAAGAGCAGAAACAATCAGCCAACAACAAATGCAGTCACTATCCCCAAGTCTGTATCTCATATGTGCTTCTGTGCTTAGCCCTGAAAGCTTAACTAATGATATATAAAACAGTAAAACCTGTAAGTACCACCTGTAACAATTTCACAGAAGATATACCCTGCAAAAAACACTTTGCTACAGAGAAAAATAAAGCAGTAACAAAGTAATAACCCCTGTAAGTACAATCTGCAGAACACTGTAACACAAGATATACCTTGCAAAAAACAAGCTGCATCAGAGAAGATTACAGCAGTAATCTGTAAGTAAAAAACAGTAACAAAACCTGTGAGCACAAAAGAAAATAGTAACACACAGTAAATCTGCCTAGCCAAAATAAGCCTTAATCTTTTTTCTTGCTCTGATAATGTTGTTCCTTGCTCTGTCCTTACAAGCAAAACTACTGGAGGGGGTACAGCGCAGGGCAACAAAAATGATCCGGGGGCAGACCATATGGGGAGGGACTGAGAGAGCTCAATATGTATACCCTGGAGGAAAGAAGGGAGAGAGAGGGTCGCACCTGGAGATGAGCAACTTGTTGTTCAATGTGCCTTCCTGGTGAAACATTTCAATAAATAAATAAATAAAATATGATTGAGACCTTCAAGTACCTGACGGGTTTGAACAGAGTAGACACCATGCGTATGTTTAATCTGAAGGGTGGAAGGGAAACCAGGGGACACTCTATGAAGTTGGAAGGGGGCAGGTTCAAGAGGGAATTGAGGAGGCACTATTTCACAGAAAGGGTGGTGGCAAGGTGGAACACTCTGCCAGAGGAAGTCATATCGCTGCAGAGTGTTGGGGGCTTCATGAGGGGTGGGGCAGATTCAAGGGGAAGGTATAAACTAGGAGGGTCGGGAGATGGGGTCATATGAGGGAAGGAGGCAGCTGAAGTCTAATGGACTGAAGTGCTGCACGCTTGATCAGACTAGATAGACCGATGGCCTGCATCAGCTGGCAATTTCGTATGTTCGTATTAATTCACCCAGTTTCAGTGAATAATCAGCCATTGAAAGACAGCTATCATGACCCTCCCAAGTGACTGACAGGAGGATTAATTGACTGAATGATTGATTTGAAAATTGGTGATCCAGAGAGGCACACCAATTGGAAGGCTGTGTATTGGTGTCTTCACTTCAGAACCTTCCAGCACGTTTTCTTGAATCTGCAGGAGATTGAGAAGGAAAGCAGATCTACCATCTGGAAGAGTGAGTAGAATCTACATAGAGTCTTGGCGAAGGAGAAGTGTGCTTTTACAGCCACTGAGGAGGAGGAGGATGCTACATGCTGGACATCTATGCCCACAATGCCAAATCTACAGCTACAGCTACTAGTCTATGAGAGAGCTGCCTTGCAGTTGAGCCTGATAGCCAGAGAAAGAGAAGGAGAAGAGAGACTTCATGCCATTTAGGCCTGAAGGGTCTGACCAGTAACAGGGCAAGGGAGGGCTTGAAAGTCACTATGATAACCACCACAGCAGGGTGTTGGCCAGCAAAGGGAGTTGCCTTGGGGCTTTGCAGAGGTCAGCTAACAGAGGCCTGAGATTAATTAAATAAACTCAAGAGACCAATGGCATGAGAGCCATCTGATCTGCAAGAGGTGCCTGACCCAGAGCAACCATTAGAGGGGAAGAGGGGAGCTGAGTGAACCACCAGAGGAAGGTGTGACAGACTGTAGAATGGAGCCAGTACATCCAGCCAAGACTCCAGCTGAAGGCAAAGACCTACCAGCATGAAGGTAACCATAAATAATGAACTAATGCCCAGGGGTCCTGCAACACCACATTTACTACAGTTAGGGCCACAGTTTTCAGGGCTGCTGCGTTTAATGGACTAGGCCAATCGAACGGGACTTGCAGTTTGGGTTTGTCTAAGCATGCCAACATCAGCCAACCACATGCAATGATCAGTGGGCCTATACCGATTCCACGCCTGGCTATCCAGGATTCTTCAGGAACTCCCTAAGACTAGGAGCACTGCATAACTGGTACCAGTGAGGAATGGGGTAGTTGCACAGCAGTACAATTGGTCCAAGTAGTGCATTAGTTGGGGGAGGGCAGAATCAGGCCACAGAAGGCCTACTAACTCGCCTTAGCCACTGCTGGTATTTGGAAACAAAGGTCATAGACTTTAAAGGGCAGACTCTGAGAAAACAGGTGAGATACTCAGGATAAGATTGGCAGCAGTGGGGAGGAAGGGCGGGGGAAGGGTAGAGGCCAAGTTGGATTTGAGCAAGAGGACGATAGCTGAAGCAACCAATACCGGCATTCGGCAGATGGGTAAGAATAGAAGTACAGAACAGTGTGATTTACCAAAACACCTTGAGACTCAAAAAGGTAGGCAGTCTTTATCCTACACCATACCCATGCTTAGGAATAGTATCACAATCAATATGAAACTGAGACATGGGCTTCTGCCAAGCCATGGTATTCTTCAGAGATGGGTTAGGGCAGAATGGGCCATTTGTGGGGGAGTTGTAAAAGTTATGAATGAAAATAACTGCACATGGTGATCTAGGCTTGACAAGTGTAAATAATTTATTACATTTGTAAAACTGTAATATTGTATGTAACTTTTAAATATAATGTCCAAATTCACTGCATAACTCACACTACTAAGAAGCATTCGGGGTTGGCAGTATAGTCTAGAGGTTTGAGTAACAAGCTATGAATGAGCTCAGGCAGACCTGGGTCTGACTCCTACAACCTCCACTTGCATACTGTGTGACTCTGAGCAAGTCACTTACCATTGCCACTGCTCCTGGGTCACCCCTGAAAACAGGCACTTGTGCCTAGTGGGCCTTACCCACTTACCAAAGAACAAAAAAGAATAGTTTGTGTGGGACACCACTAGAAATAGGTTTCGGTTGATCTTTGGGACTTCCAGTGACGCAACGTACCTAATGGCGGCTTAACCCTACTGCTCCTGAGCCGCGGGTTGATAAAATATCTATCACAAACCATTGAGCCTAAATATCATCTAATTTTGCTTCCTCTCATTTGGATGAATAGTGGTAGAATGGGGAAAACTAAGAAAAAAGATCTTTCTACGCCGAAAAAATGTTTTGCAGCATCGGTGGAGGAGCGGCCTGACAGCCCCTTGCCATCAAGGTCCTCTGCAGCAACCACCTCGGGCAATGAGGAATCAGAATCTACATCTACCTTCACAAAGGCGGATGGGCAGTGCATGCTAAGCATCCTCCACAGGATCGATTCCAAGATATCCAGCCTGCATTCGGACTTTAAAAAACTAGAGTCCCGCACTTCAGCGGTGGAAACCCACCTCGATACCCTATAGAATGAAAACATGACATTTGGGTGCTCCCTCACCTATCTTCACTGGAGGGAGCGTGAGCTCACATACAGGGCAGAGGACGCCGAAGCAAGAGCCAGGAGGAATAATATACGCATCTTTGGAATTCCCAAGGGCAGTGAGTAAGCTGATGTGATAGGGTACCTGGAATCATGGCTGCAACAGGAATTAGCTCTCCCAGAAAATTTTGATTTTGGCATTGAGAGGACCCACAGAGCAGTAGCCCCAATGCTCCTCCCAGGTCCATAATAGTGAAGTTTCTTAAATTTCCCACCAAGGAGAAGATACTTTGCATGGCCTGGGATAAGAAAGAATTAAATTTGGACAGGCAGAAGGTGTTTTCTGACCAAGACTTACCCCCGAATATGATGGCCAAATGCAAGAAAGTGCTCCAAGTTGTTAAGCTGCTGCAGGAGAAGGGCCTGAGGGCATATCTCCACTACCCCTCATGGCTTTGGCTACATGATGGCGAAAAGGTACAGATTTATGACAATCTGTTGCAGGCGACCCCTACACTTGAAAGGTTGGACGTTACAGTTCCAGATACTAGCTCCTAGCAAGCAGAGGCAGAGATTGAAAATTTGCTTTGAGGAATAGCTCCCAGAGGACGGCGTCTTCAGGGAAGAAGAAATGACTCCCTCTTACCTCTACATGCAGATGTGGCTCACTGGGTTCTTCCACAACATCCCCCTCCATGAACTAGTGTGCCTCTGCGGCTTGGTCCTGGCTGTTTTGGCACTGGGGTTTTCTGGGCGTCTGGAGTCCTCGGCTGTGGAGGCACAGGACTTTTGATGGGGCCTTGTCCAGAACTGCATCCCTGGCATCAGGAAGGAACCTTGGGGATATAGCCCTAGCTTCTGGTTGGCGACTTGCTGAATGGACGCCTTCCCTGTGCGCCCATTTAATATGCTCCCCCCTATGGAGGGGGCCATCCTTTTCTTTTTCCTGTGCACAGAGGTAGAATAACTGATCACAAAGCGAAAGCTTCTGAGTCAATACCCCCCTGCTGGGGTGTGCCATGAGTTAAGTTCTCTTTTCGGATCGGAACTTCTTAATAGAGACTGCTGCAAGTTAAAATTACTGTTTGACCATACTACTCAGTGGAGGAGCCCCAATGCCAAACCAGGGGCTCCTCCCAGGTCCATAATAGTGAAGTTTCTTAAATTTCCCACCAAGGAGAAGATACTTTGCATGGCCTGGGATAAGAAAGAATTAAATTTGGACAGGCAGAAGGTGCTTTCTGACCAAGACTTACCCCCGAATATGATGGCCAAATGCAAGAAAGTGCTCCAAGTTGTTAAGCTGCTGCAGGAGAAGGGCCTGAGGGCATATCTCCACTACCCCTCATGGCTTTGGCTACATGATGGTGAAAAGGTACAGATTTATGACAGTCTGTTGCAGGCGACCCCTACACTTGAAAGGTTGGGCGTTCCAGTTCCGGATACTAGCTCCTAGCAAGCAGAGGCAGAGATTGAAAATTTGCTTTGGGGAATAGCTCCCGGAGGACGGCGTCTTCAGGGAAGAAGAAATGACTCCCTCTTACCTCTACATGCGGATGTGGCTCACTGGGTTCTTCCACAACATCCCCCTCCATGAACTAGTGTGCCTCTGCAGCTTGGTCCTGGCTGTTTTGGCACTGGGGTTTTCTGGGCGTCTGGAGTCCTCGGCTGTGGAGGCACAGGACTTTTGATGGGGCCTTGTCCAGAACTGCATCCCTGGCATCAGGAAGGAACCTTGGGGATATAGCCCTAGCTTCTGGTTGGCGACTTGCTGAATGGACGCCTTCCCTGTGCGCCCATTTAATATGTTCCCCCTATGGAGGGGCCATCCTTTTCTTTTTCCTGTGCACAGAGGTAGAATAACTGATCACAAAGCGAAAGCTTCTGAGTCAATACCCCCCTGCTGGGGTGTGCCATGAGTTAAGTTCTCTTTTCGGATCGGAACTTCTTAATAGAGACTGCTGCAAGTTAAAATTACTGTTTGACCATACTACTCATGTTTTCACCGAGGGGGGCATTTCCCCTGTTTACTTTTTCTCCTTAGAAATTCCATAGGTTGCTGTATAGCATAGGAGATGTTATAATCTGTTCAGAATGCAAAATTAATCCAAACACTTTCCATCTTTCCCTTGTTCTGGTTGGGTTTGAAGGTGGGGGAGGTGGAGGTATGGTCCCCAATTTTCAACTGTTCTGTAAAAAATGAATGGCTTCTCTTGTTGGCCCCCCATTTCAGATTTGTCTGGAGGGGGATGGGGGGCATACAGAGCAGATTTGGTTATTTCTATTGTTTGCCATAACCATTTGGGGGACAGTTTTTTCTTTCTTTTTTTATCATTATAGTTTATATTAGATTACTTGGGGCTTCACTCGATGGTTCTTAGCTAAATTTGTTCTCTGAACCCGAGGTCACTGAGTGGGGGTCTGCCTCAGCGGAAGTCCTTTTATAAGAAGGGAAGGTGTAACCCAGTCTGGTTTGCAGGCTGGTATACCCTTTGCACAGTGCATGCAGAACTCTTCTGCAATCTTTGGAGGGCTTCGTGTCCTCAGTGACTGCCCTGTGCGCAGGGGGTCACCTGAGTGCTGCTTATCGGCAAGCGCCTAAGGGCAGGTTAACTACCTTGCTGCCCGTCTAATTGAATTATCTTCAACAGTTCAGGTCACCTGGCAGCTCCAGTTGAGTCTGCCAGTAGACCTAAAGTTTCTAGATATATTTAGTTATATGTTTGTCATTATGTTTTTTAATAAGTTTACTGTGTTATTTGTGGGCTCTGGGAGTGAACTTTGGAGGGGGGGGAAGGGGACAACGTCCTTGTTTTCTTTTTCAGGATTCAAGATGGGATCACTTAATATCTGTATGGTGAATGTAAAAGGAATTAACAATGTTACTAAAAGGCCCAGAATTCTGAAAGAACTCAGAGATTTAAAGTGTGATATAGCATGCTTACAAGAAACCAAGCTCACCCAGTTAGAACATGCTAAACTACGCAGATCCTGGATTGGTAGGGTTTTCTCTGACTCTCACCCTTCATCTGCAAAGTCAGGCATGGCTATCCTATTGAAGTGGGGCCTCCCTTTCCATACCCGCTCAGTATCACAAGGGGGTG
Organism: Neoceratodus forsteri; assembly: GCA_016271365.2. Classification (NCBI taxonomy): domain Eukaryota; kingdom Metazoa; phylum Chordata; order Ceratodontiformes; family Ceratodontidae; genus Neoceratodus; species Neoceratodus forsteri. Next base: position 234,997,981 of record CM028129.1, read on the forward strand.
GTGGCAGATGGGTTCTATTGTCTGGAGAGCTACAGGGACATCTAACTCACATTCTCTCAGGCTATGCCCCCCCCCATCTGGTTCCTTTTTTAGAGAACTTTTCTTAGCAGTGGCCAATCTTGATCCAGGACACCTTCTTGTGCTGGGTGATTGGAATTGTGTGGAAAACTGCCAATTGGATAGAAACCCTCCTAGTAATGGGGGTATGGGAGGATGTACCAGATTGCTATGCACCCTTGTTGTTGAATCAGGGCTGGTGGATCTGTGGCACTGGCAACATCCATCGGCTAGGGATTACACTTTCTACGCCCCAGCTGCAAATGCCTACTCTAGGCTAGATAGGATATACTCCTGGCAATCCGAGGCGCATTTATTTGGAGAGGTTCAGATACACCCTGTCTCCTTCTCAGACCATGCGGTGGTTCAGGTGGAGGCAGTCTGGGAACCCAGGGCCCCAGCAGGCTCCTGGAGGTTGGACCCCGGCTTACTGCTAGATAAGCCTCTGCTTGCTAAGTTAAATAGAGAATAAAGTACGGGTCTGGGTATGTAACGAGAATTTACACACACCCGAGGGGTATAATTGCTACCAAAACCCCAAGAGCGAAGCTAGAGGGGTTTATGCATAGCATCAAACCCCGAGGGTGTGTGTAAATTTGAGTTTTCACACACCCAGACCCATATTTTATTTTATATAATTGCTGGGTTTGCCTTTTTCGCCTCAGCAATTATATAAAATGAATGCAGGCTGCTGCGTGGCCTGCCCGGTTCGATTTGACCATCCGGTCTGCGACAGTGACTCACGGTGGCGTTTTCAATATATTTAAAACTTTTTGGAGGGCTGAGCAGTAGCAACAGGTTCTTTTTAAAAGTTAAAAGGTCTTTTTTTTTTTAAGTAAAACTTACCGCCAAGTCCGATTGTAAGTGGCGGTTCAGTCTTCTGGGGGAAAGCGATCGTGTGCGTTCTGAAGGGAAAAGCAGCAGTGGGGCATGCGCAGAGCGAGAGAAACCGTGCTCGTGTTTGCCGTTATAAACGCTCCTTTGTAATGGCAAATTATGCCATGGTTTCCCTATGGGAAAAAGGCTAAGCCAGTTATTATAAGAAGATATTAAATGGTACTTGGAAGAAAATAAAGTGATAGATACACCCTAAAAATTTATATGGGACACTCTTAAGGCTTTTCTGCAAGGTAAATTCATCAGTCACGCAGGCTACCAGAATAAGGTCCATAAAACCAAACTTTCTTAGGCTTTAACCTCTATCGCCTCATTAGAGGTGGAACACAAATTGACCCGTGCCCCGACAACTTATCAAAAATTACAAGCAGCTAGGGAAGAGGATAATCAGTTAATGATACATCACACTATTAACTCTCTATGCTTCACTAATCAAAAATATTATGGGGGGGGGTGATAGGGCAGGCAAGCTCTTGGCCCTGCGCCTTCAAAAGCAAGAACTGGATTGATATATTTAAAAAATCAGGGATGTCAGGGGGACGGGAGACTTTTTGGTTAAACCAGCAGCAAATGCAGGTGCATTTGCTGATTTTTACTCCCAATTATACAAACAAGAGATAGATCCTGGGCATAGTCAAAACACAGATTCATTCCTGGAAAAGGTAGAACTGCCAGCTGTTACAGCTGAACAAATCACTAGCCTGGAGCGTCTATTCACAGAGGAGGAGGAGTTGAGATCGGTGATAGCACCCCTGAGCTCAGGGAAGGCCCCTGGACCAGACGGTTTTGTAATAGAATTTTATAAGACCTTTTGTGAAGGAGATCACCCCAATCCTGTTAGCTATCTGTAACACGGCCCATGAGCATGGGGCGGACCCTGGGTCCTGGGGAGATGCTACTATTACAGTGCTGCCCAAAGAGAGTAAAGAGTTAATGGAGTGCACCAGCTACCGACCTATTTCCCTGTTAAATGTTGATGCCAAAATCTTTGCTAAGTTTATTGGGGAAAGACTTAAGGGGATTCTTCCAGAGCTGGTGCACTCAGATCAAACTGGATTCGTCCCGGGTCGGCACATCCAGGACAATATCCAACTGTTGCTGAATGTCTTGTCCTTTAAAATATCTTCCCTTCTTTCGCGGCTTGGGGTTGTGATCTCCTTCGATGCCGAAAAGGCGTTCAATCGCCTGGACTGGTTGTTTTTGAACAAAACTTTAGAAAAATGTGGATTTGGGAGTAAATTTCAGGATTGGATAATTAATTTGTATAACGACCCAGGGGCTAAGGTTAAGGTAAATGGGGTGTTCTCCAATAGGTTTAATATTCAGTGGGGGACTAGGCAGGGGTGCCCACTCTCCCCCTTGCTGTTTGCCCTAAGTATGGAGCCCTTTGCAGCATCCATTAGACAATCACCATCTTATAGGGGTATCCAGGTGGCGGGGTTGGAGGTCCAGATCTGTCTCTATGCAGATGATACATTATTATATTTGACGGATCTAGTAAACTCAGCCCCCCACGTGTTATTCCAGATACAAGAGTTTGGGGTCCTTTCAGGATTTCGGGTGAACGAGTCCAAGATGATAATGCTTCCCATATCTAACTTTGCTTCTGAAACTCTCCCTGCAGTGGGGCAGTTTCGTTGGGCGAAGTGGGGTTTCTGTTATTTGGGAATTTGGATTCCTGACAACTTAGACAATTTATATGGTACTAATTACCTTAAATTGCTTAAAAGTATTCAAGGGGATTATAATAGATGGAGGGAACTCCCTATTTCTTTTTCAGGTTGGATAGAAGCTGTCAGGATGAATGTCTTACCTCATCTTCTTTTTCTATTCTCATCTCTCCCCTTGAAACCCCCTTCGGGTTTCTGGAGAAGCTTGATATCGGCCACTTCCAAGTTTATTTGGAATCACAAACCTCCCAAGGTCAAGTGGCAAATTTTGCAGGGAACCAAACAGGGCGGGGGATTGGGCCTTCCCAACTTTGTCCATTACTACCACTGGGTGGCCCAGCTCCAGGTTTTTAAATCCTTATGGCCGGGCATGGACCGTCCACTCTGAATGGAGCTTGAGAAGCCTGACACTCCTGGAGCCCAATTGGCGGATATTGTCCATTTGGATCAGGCTGGCCTCTCAAAACTTTGGGTTACCAACCCCTGGGCAATGGTTCTTAAGCAAGTATGGATTTGGGTTGTCAGGGGAGGGGGATTCCCACTTAAATTGTCTATGTGGACCCTTATCAGGGCATGTATGGATTTCCTCCCACTACAAACAGACCTAAGCTTCCGTGCATGAGAAAGATTGGGTCTTTATAGAATTGGACAGTTGTATGATTGTCAGTATTTTAGAAGTTTTTCACAATTATCACAGGAGCTTGGGCTCTCGAACAGAGATCGCTTTAGATTCTTACAAGTTCGGTACTTCCTGAGGAGCAAGGGCCTGACTTCCCCCAGGGTTTATGGTCCCCAACCCCCTTGTGGAGTTTCTTCTCCCTTTATTCACCAGTGGACACAAGATTCGTCTGATCTCCCAAATTGTATCCTTTTTTAATATACAGGTACCGTATCCTTTGAGAAAGCTAGAATCCACAAGGGAAGGGGAACTGGGATGCCAGCTAAGTACTGAAGACTGGCAGCAGATATGGAGTGGGGTGCACTGGGCCACGTCCTCTTCTTCCTGGCAAGCCTTTCACTGCAAGGTAAACATCAGATTTTTTCATAACCCAGTTATCATCCAACACTACAGTCCTTCTACTTTGGGTTTATGCTGGAGGGGTTGTGGTGAGAGGGGCACCCATGCCCATATTTTCTGGGGTTGTCCCCAAATTAAGAGATTTCGGAGCCAGATTGTCCAGGAATCCAAGAAGATACTTCAGACACAGCTTCCCTCTGACCACAAGCACTGGATTCTGGATATTCCCCCTCCAACGCTTATTACTAGGGACTTAAAATTCCTATTCTATATTTTATTAATTGCTGCTCTAAAAAGCATTACTAAAAACTAGTTGGAGAGGAATCCCCCATCTATAGATCTGTGGTATTCCATCTGTACACTGTGATGTTATAGGAATTTAACATACTTATTAGACGGTCCCTAAGGTAAATGTAAGAAGCTGATGATTTGTAGACAGCCCCTAGAGTGTGGGGTGTGATGGGAAGTTTGCTTGGCTGGAGCAGTGTGTTTACTGTAAGATGGCTGCACAATAAAGATGAGTAAAAACTCATGATTATTAACAAGCAAAACATGGTGTCAGAAGCGGATATCAAAACCTGAAAGACGGAAAAGAACATAAAAAAGAACTCTAGAAGAAGACGGTCTGGTGAAAAAACCGAGAGAGAAAAAAAAGATGGATGAACTAAATCCTCTGTCAGGTATGTAATTGTCTGGAAATGTAGCTGAAAATTGGAAGAGATTTGAACAAAGGTTTAACATTTATTTAACTGCAAGTGGCACTGAAAGCGAAGATGGCAAAACAAAGGAATCGATCTTTCTACATGTAGTCGGGGAAGATGTGTTAGACATTTACAACAGTTTCCAATTTAGTGAGGGCAAAAACATGGATCTTGATGTAATTATGAAAAAATTGAAGAGTACTTTGTACTGAAACGAAACGTAACCTACGAGAGATATAAGTTTTTCACATGCTACAAGAAAAAGGGTGATAGCGTTGATCAGTATTTAACAGAGTTACGTTCGCTCTGCAAAATGTGTGAGTTTGGAGATCTGAAAGAATCATTGATTAAGGATAGAATTATATGCGGAATCACAGACAATGGGCTCAGAGAAAGATTGCTTAGAGAGCAAGATTTAACTTTGGACAAAGCTATAAACATTTGTAGAGCTGCTGAAACTACCAAATCACAGGCTAAAGAGCTGAACAAAGAAAACGAGGGTGCTGTGCATGCACTAAAGAAGCTTGAGATAAACAAGAAATATTTTTTGAAAACAAAGCAGCAGAAGGAGCAGCAGCCTAATCGGAAAACATGTGGTAGATGTGGAAATAACCATAACCCCAAAGCTTGTCCTGCCTATGGGAAGTCCTGCAGTAAGTGCGGCAAATATATCCGTTTTGCTAAATGCTACACAATGAAAAGTGAACAAAATAAAGTTCACACTGTCGAAGAAGATGACCTGGAAGAGTTCTTTGTAGATTCCGTTGAGCTGTGTGTTTCTGAAAAAAAAAGGAATGGATTGTACCTTTAACTGTGAATGAGACTATCATACCATTCAAGCTTGACACAGGAGCACAGGTGAACCTGATTTCATTGCAAGACTATGAAACTCTGCATGTAAAATCTAAAATTCACCCAGCCAAGATAAAAATAACTGGTTATATAGGAGAGAATATTCCAGTAAAAGGGAGCTGCATGGTAGCTCTGAAGCACAAAGGCCAGCAGTCCAAGGTGTCTCTGTTAATTGTAGAGAAGGATGTGCAACCAATTCTAGGCATAAGTGCCTGTGAGAAACTCAGTTTAGTGAGAAGAGTGTTTGTCGTGACATCACAAGCTGAAGCTAAATGTGAATCATTATTTACTGAGTATAGCGATGTGTTGGAGACTTGGTTTGCTGGCCAAGGCACCTAGCTTCACCTGAGCTTTTTCCTTCTAAGACTGCTTGAAAAGGCAGAGTAGAGAAACTTACCAGAGCAAGGGAGAAGGATTAAGATTTAGTTTGGCTAAGCAGATTTACTGTGTGGTGGTGTTTTTATTGTTTACTCACAGGGATTGCTACTGTTTGTTGCTAGCATTTCATTGCTTTATTTTTTCTCTGATTCAAATTGTTGTTGCTGGTATACCTTCTTCTGCATTATTACAAGGTGTGCCTACAGGTGTGTGCTAACAGATTACTCCTGTAATCTTCTGATTCAAATTGTCTTTTGCAAGGTATATCTTCTGTTACTGCTTTATTTCTCTGGAGCAAAGTGTTTCTTACAGCGTATATCTTCTCTGAAATTATTACAGGTGGTGCTTTACAGGTTTTACAGTTTTATCTAACATTAGGATAAGCTTTCAGGGTTACTGCATTTGTTATTGACTGATTGTTTCTGCTCTACCTCCTTGTTCTTTCGTCCATGGTTCTTCTTTTTAGGCAGGGAAGGCCCAGCCAACAACCCCACGCTACACTCCTTTTATAGGGTACCACAGTTGTGACATTTCCTGTGGCAGAGCAGGAAGGGCTGGATCAGTGGAGCCTCCACAAGGTGATCTCATTTACAGGGCACTAGTAATTTAACTTGTTATAACAAGTTAAACAAAGCACAATTAAATCATTACTTGCATTTTTTTTTCTTCTAATTACTCTGACTAGGTTACAAACCCAGCAACTTATTTGGAATGGATTTCATTAACTGCAGGTACTGTGGAACAATTTTCAGAAGGACAGTCTTACAGGATTTAGGACACTGTCCTGCATGCTGGGCTTTTGAGATCTTAGGGCTCAGCTCCGGCAGCATGGGCAGAGATTGCACGCCCAAATTTCATATTGAAGAGGAAATACATTATAAGAACCACCTGCCATTTCCCCAGCATCCAACAGAAAAACCTCGACCGCAGAGGGTAGTTGGTCCAGGAGGTTGGCAGGTGGTTAGGAGCAAACCAAGGTGCCCCATCACTCTCTGCTCTCCAACACATTACCTCCAAAAACCATATAAACACTACAAACAGGTATCTGCCTCTATCTCTGAAATCAAATAAAGAGGCAGAAGACACTGCAGAGCAGAACACTGCGGCACAGGAGCTAGCACAACAAAACTCACCCAAATCAGGAACCAAAACTAAACAAGCACAAAGGAAATCCAAAAACTTCTGATCATAGGAGACTCCATGATTCGGGAGTTGATACCCATCTCCAGCAGGGTGATGGTCAGATGTCTCCCAGGTACATCAGCATGGAGAGACACTGACCGCATTGCAAAATTGTTCACAAAGCAGGAGAGAACATTGATGTCCTAGTACACATAGGGACTAATGATCTCGCCAGCCGGTCAGTTGTGGAGACCAAGGAACACCTGACTAGGCTGGGTAACAAACTATCATCTATTTCGTCCGGCATCTCCTTCTCTGAGATCCTGCCAGTCTGGGAGAGGGGAGCAGATAGACGGAAGGTCAGAGAAGGGGAGATAGGGGAGCTAAACACGTGGCTCAAGGACTGGTGCCAGGAAAAAGGACACAGATTTGTAGGGAACTGGCAACAGTTCTGGGAGCGAAAGTTCTTTAAATTTGATGGACTGCATCTGACTAAAGAGGGACTCAGTGCATTGGGGCAGAAGTTTGACGTCTTTGCAGAATATTTAAACTAGCAAATGGGGAGAGGGGTGCAGCACCCCATACCTCGAATGGGAAGAACACCCCTCCCCCCTCAGCTAGTGGTCAAACAAGAATTCAGCATGTTTGCCGTTCATTTGCATCACCAGGTAAGAAAAAAGGTTTGTCTCCCCATACGACGCACAGGAGTAATGCCAAACTTCACCCAACAACTAACACACCAAAATCTGGCCAATGGAAAATCATGTACACAATGCTCACAGCCTGGGAAATAAGATCCCAGACCTGCAGGCATAATGTCAGAGGCTAAACTGGACATAGTAGCATAGTGAGACGTGGTTTACCAGTAACCACACTTGGGAGACTTCAGTACCTGGCTATGTATTGTTCAGAAGAGACCGAGGTGCAAAAGGGGGAGGAGTGGCCCTGTATGTTAATGAAAATATCAAAGCTACAGAAATTCAGAATACACATAAGGAGCCAGAAGAACTGTGGGTCACCCTGGAAACAGGAAATGGGACAGCCATAAGAACTGGGTTGTCTACAGGCCCCCAGACCAGAGGAGGACATAGACACATTACTGTTAGAAGATATACAAAACATGACAGCTAAAGGGAGGTTCTGATAATGGGAGACTTCAACATGCCAGATACAGATTGGTCAATACCAGCAGGAACATCTGCCAGAACTAGACTCATAGTGGATTCCTGCAGGGAAGGCCTCAAACAACTGGTACAGCAACCCACAAGAGACAGGGCTATCCTAGATCTAGTACTGACTAACAAAGAAGGGATCACAGATCTCCAGGTAGAAGGTCACCTGGGGCCAGTGACCATCACATGGTATGGTTCAATTTGGCTACTACATCTAAATCATCCCATTCCAAGGCAAAATATGGGACTTCAGAGGAGCTGACTTTGATAAGATGGCCAACAGAGTTAAGCTAGCCCTGGCAAAAAGAAACACAGGTGAGGGGTACAGGCAAAGTGGGCAAGCATTAGGATGCAATACTTGAAGCAACATCCCATTGTGTTAGACAGAAAAGGAAGTGCAAAGAAGAAGGAAACCACTTTGGTTCTCAAATACAGTAGCAGAAAAGGTCAGAGCCAAAAGGCTGGCCTTCAGAAAATATAAGGAACACAGCGGATGAAGATAGGGAGGCATACCAAACTGCCCTAAGGGAAGCAGGTAAGGCAGTAAGGCAGGCAAAGTCCCAAACTGAGGAAACACTAGCACGAACAGTAAAAGAAGGTGACAAGACTTTCTATAGATACATTAGTGAAAGGAGAAAATCCAGAGGGGTATTGCTAAGCTTAATGGAGAAAATGGAGCATGTGAGAGGAGGACCCTGTAAAGGCATCTATCCTAAATAGATACTTTTGCTCAGTATTTACTGAAGAGAAGGAGGGCAGGCCCACAGCTCAGCATCATGGACACAGGGGGAGGGAGGTGAGCACTACTCCCTCACAAAAGAAAGGGTCCTACAAGAGCTTGCTAAGCTTAGGGTGGATAAGGCAATGGGACCTGATGGCAACATCCCAGGGTACTTAAGGAGCTAAAGGAGGAACTAGCAGAGCCATTAGCAGAATTGTTTAGTGAGTCTCTGAGCACAGGAGAGGTCCCAGAAGACTGGAGAAGGGTTTATGTGATCCCGCCCACAAGAGTGGTAGCAGGGAGGAGGCGGGAACTACAGACCGGTCAGTCTTACCTCAGTAGTGGGCAAGATTATGGAGGCACTCTAAGGAAAGGATAGTGCAACACCTGGAATCCATAGGGACACAGGATCCAAGACAGCATGGGTTTACAAAGGAAGGTCCTGTCAAACTAATCTCATAGATTTCTTTGACTGGGTAACCAGAGTGGTGGACCAAGGGGAGCAGTTGATGTCGCACCTTGACTTCAGCAAAGCTTTTGACACTGTTCCACATAGAAGATTGATAAATAAGCTGGGTAGGCTCGGGTTTAGTGAAGTTGGTCAACTGGGTGGCAAACTGGTTGACGGGCAGAAAACAGAGAGTGGTGGTAAATGGTATACAGTCAGAAGAGATGCAAGTCACAAGTGGGTACCTCAGGATCAGTCCTGGGGCCAGTCCTCTTCAACATCTTCATTAGTGACCTTGCAGATGGACTAGAGGGTAAGGCTTGTCTGTTTGCAGATGACACCAAGATCTGCAACAGAGTAGATGATCCAGATGGGGTGGGCAGAATGAGAAGAGATCTGGATAAACTAGCAGAATGGTCAGAAGAGTGGCAACTGGGATTTAATGCAAAGAAGTGCAAAATCATGCATATAGGGAAGAGAAACCCTGAAGCCACCTATAGGCTGGGAGGGGAGTTGCTAGCAGTCACAAAGGAAGAAAGAGACTTGGGCATCATCATCACTGATGACCTAAAATCATCCAAGCAGACCTCTAAAGCAGTAGGTAAGGCTAGGGGGGTGTTAGGGTGTATTAGTAGGGGTATCACAAGTCGTAAGAGGGAGGTAATAATCCCTCTGTACAAGACACTGGTTAGGCCCCATCTGGAGTACTGCGCAGTATTGGAGGCCACACCTTCACAAGGACATTAACCAAATTGAGGCAGTCCAGAGAAGGGCAACAAAATGGTGCAGGACTGCATCAGAAGACATATGAGGACAGATTAACGGAGCTCAATATGTATACCCTTGAGCAAAGGAGGGAGAGAGGTGAATGATCGAGGCATTCAAACATCTTAAGGGATAAACAAGGTGAAAGAGTCTAACGTGTTTAAATATAAGAAAATAGCAGGACAAGAGGACACAACATGAGATTAGAGGAGGCCGATTAAGGGGAATGTGAGGAAATTCTTTTCACAGAAAGGGTGGTGGATGCATGAATGGCTTACCACAAGAAGTGGTGGCTATGAATACAGTGCAGGGCTTCAAACAGGCATGGATATGCATAAGGGAGCAATACAAATGACTATGAATAGATAGGCCACTGACAGAGCAAAGGCCGATGGCACATTTATAAGATAGAAAAAGAAATGGGCAGACTGGATGGGCCTTGCGGTCCTTATCTGCCGTCAACTTCTATGTTTCTATGTTTCTATGTGTTCAAAGGTCTAGGATGTTTGCCTGGGGAGCACAAAATAAACATAGATGACCAAGTGCCACCTGTAATACACCCCTGCAGGAAAGTACCATTCGCACTGAGGGACAGACTGAAAGAAGAGCTAAACCGCATGGAAGCCACAGGTGTAATTAAGAGAACTGATGAACCTTCAGACTGGGTGAGTTCTTTAGTCATAGTTGAAAAGAAAAATGGCCAGCTCAGAAAATGTCTGGACCCCAGAGGTTTAAACAGAGCTATAAAAAGGGAGCATTTCAAGTTACCCAGTAGAGAAGAGATAAAGTCACAATTTGCTGGTGCTAAATGGTTTAGCAAACTAGACGCTTCTTCTGGATTTTGGCAAATGAAGCTAGATAAAGCTAGTTCAAAGTTATGCACGTTTAATACTCCAGAAGGAAGATAACAGATTTCTTCATCTGTCGTATGGGATACTGTCTGCTCCAGAAGTTTACCATAAAAGAATTCATATGATTTTTGAGCACATTCCAGGTGTTGAAACCATGATGGATGACATCATTGTGTGGGGTTCCACAAAAGATGAACGTGACTTCAGATTGAGACAAGTGCTGGATCTGACCAGAAAAGCAAATCTTAAACTCAACAAAGAAAAATGTGAGTTTTGTATAAAAGCACTGACTATTGTAGGTGATATTGTTACAGATCAGGGCATTAAACCTAACCCTAAGAAGACATCTGCGATAGTGAATATGCAAAAGCCCAGCTGCAAAGATGATGTCAGGAAGTTCTTAGGGATGATTAATTACCTAGGGAAGTTTATCCCTCAACTTTCAGCATGATTAGCCCCACTCAGATGGCTGTTGGAGCAAAAAAATGAATGGATGTGGTCACATGAACAGGAGCAAAGCTGGAAAAATCTGAAGAAGGCTATTACAGAAGAAGCAGTGTTAAGATTCTATGATCCTGCTAAAGAAACAAGAATATCAGCTGATGCTTTACAGTTTGGCTTGGGCTCAGTACTTGTGCAAAATTATGAAGGAATCTGGCAACCTGTAGCATACGCTTCCAGAGCCTTGATGAGCGTTGAGACAAGGTATGCCCAAATAGAAAAAGCGGTACTAGCAATAACTTACGCTTGTGAGTGATTTCATCAGTATGTGTATGGTCAAGCCTTCACAGTGGAAACAGACCACAAGCCTCTAGTAACTATAATGGCCAAGTCTCTAAATGACTGTCCAATGAGAATACAGAGAATGCTAATTAAATTACAAAAGTACGATGTTCAGTTGATCTATAGTCCTGGAAAGTACATGTACGCTGCTGACTCACTTTCATGTGCTGTAGACAAGAATGAAAGCCCAGAAAGTCAAACAGACAGAGAAATAAAGGCATATGCTGACATGATCGTGACCTCTCTTCCTGTGTCCAGTGAGAGACAAGAGCAGATCAAAAGAGAAACAGAGGCAGATGAAACAATGAAAATCCTGAGAAATACCATATTAAAAGGTTGGCAAAAGGAGAAAAGTGCCTGTCTGTTGTCTATTCATGATTTTTGGACGTGTAGAAGTGATCTATCTGTTGTCAATGACATTATTTTCAAAGGCAACAAATTTGTTATGCCAGGAAAACTGTGCAAAGAAATGCTGCACAAAATACATGAAGGGAACATAGGAGAAGAAAAATGCAAGCGAAGAGCCAGAGAAGTAATGTATTGGCCGAGAATGAATCAAGATATTGCCCAGGTAACTGCAACCTGTGAATTGTGTCTCACCTACAGACCAAAGCAGCCAAGCCAGCCGTTATGTCCTCATCCAGTGCCAGGCAGACCATATCAGAAAGTAGGTGCCGACTTGTTTGATTGTAATGGGAAAACCCATATAGTTGTGACAGATAATTACTCAAATTATCCAGAGGTAGCAACACTGCCTACAACTACCAGTAAAGCTGTAATCACGTGCATGAAGTCAATCTTTGCAAGACATGGTGTTCCAAACGAAGTGTTCACTGATAATGGTCCACAGTTTTCCAGTGCTGAGTTTAAACAGTTCGCCTATGAATGGGAATTCATACACAGTACTTCTAGTCTCAATTTTCTAAGATCAAATGGACTGGCAGAGAGCTCAGTAAAAACTGTGAAAAGTCTCATGAAGAAAACACATGATGGAAAAGAAGATTTTTTACAAAAGCCTACTGATCTACAGAAGTGCACCATTATAGAATGGGCTTTCTCCAGCGCAAGTGCTTATGGGAAGGAGGATCAGGACAAATCTGCCAATACATGAAGAGCTTCTGAAGACTCATGACTCAGAACAGGTGAAACAAAGCAAAGAAAAACAAAAGAAAAAGCAAAAACAGTTACATTACAGGAGAACAAGAAACTTACCTGATTTAAGGCCTGGAGATCAAGTGCGCCTTAGAGACTACAACAAAGGAATGTGGCTGAAAAGAGGCACTGTACAAGCGCAAATTGCACCAAGGTCATACCAGATTGAAACAGAAAAAGGAACGGAGGTGAGACGGAATCGTGTGGATTTAAGACTTCTGCCAAAGCTTGAAGATGCCAATTTGACTGAAGTTGACTTGTCAACTTTCACAGCAGTCAGTCAAGACAACACCAAAGAGACTGATAGCGAGGACAATTCGGAGCAGTGTGCATCCACTGAAAAGTCACCAGAGAAGGAAGTGAGACCCAAAAGAGAAATTCGATGTCCAGAGAGACTGATTGAAACTTGTTAGATAAGTACAGTGGAGTGAGTGGTAAAGACTCACTAGAGAGTGAAGTACTATTGACCTCTCCTCTCAAGATTAGGTTTAGTTTAATTAGAAACCTCAGTTTGTAAGAAGTTAAAATAATAATAATAATAATAATAATTCAGCCAAGTTACTGTAATCCAATAATTCAGTTTGAAAATAATATAGAACTTTTCTTTAAGTGAGGAAGATGTAATGTTATAGGAATTTAACATACTTATTAGATGGTCCCTAAGGTAAATGTAAGAAGATGATGATTTGTAGACAGCCCCTAGAGTGTGGGGTGTGATGGGAAGTTTGCTTGGCTGGAGCAGTGTGTTTAAGATGGCTGCACAATAAAGATGAGTAAAAACTCATGCTGGTTTCATGATTATTAACAAGCAAAACATGCACAAATTCAATTAAGGTTTTAGGTGGAAAAATTCAAGAGTAGGTGGCTGCCCTTTTTCCACTATCAAGCAGAGAAGGAAAATAAAACAGTGCTAGGCATATTGGCTCCGTTTTCCTAGTTGAGTGCCCCCCCCCCGTCTTTATTTTTCTTTGTGTGTGTTATACCTCTATACTCGTAGTCATGCCCACATCCACTTTCATGGTTGTATGGGGCGTATACTCTTTTCCCAAGCAATTAGTTTTATAAGAGGGCCTAAATTTTGAAACTTTTTAAAATTTTAAAACTTTTGACATTCACCTAGTATAATACAGTATAATAACATTTTCATTCACTCAATGATTGTCTATTTTAGAGTCTCCTTCGGTGTTGCCATACCCCCCAACTTTTCCACTTTACGGTCGATTGAAAGACATTTTAATTTGGAAAATCATGTTCAGCCCTAAGCCTTTTGTCCAGTGTTTTATATTTTGAGTTTTAATTTCCTTTTTCCCCTTCTCTGTTTCGTTCCCAACATAGGGTGTTGTTAATTTTCTTTTTTGTCTGTGTCAGGTTATCCTTAATCTTCTTTTCTGAATTGTGTGTCTTATGTCTGCATAATGGTTTTAGTTTGTAAGTTGTATCATTTATGTTGTTTTGTCTTGGAAATTCAATAAAACTACTTTTTCAAAAAAAAGAAATAGGTTGCAATTCAATGGGACCCAGACAAATAAAACTTGAAAAGGAGTGGGGAGGCAGTTAGAACCTTGCAGAGAATATTTAGACAAGATAAAGGAGGCCAACTAGGGTTACCACCTTTTAAGAAGCCCAAAGTGGGACATTTCTTACTGAAACATGATTTTTCGCAGGACGATATGCAACCTCAACCAACACAACAGATTTTGTCTCTAAACAATCAGAATTAAGACTAAATGTTGCAGTTTTTTAGATGTTCCCTAGTGTTTCTAATCATTTTAAAGTATTTTAGTTAAGGTACTATAGTTTTTGCAGCATTTAGAGGAAAATCTGAAAATATTCTTTTGTACTATAATGTCAGGACATTTAGTATTTTTCATGTTTTTTCGCAGGACACAGTTGCCCAAATCAGGACTATCCTGTGAAAGTAGGGACAGGTGGCAACCCTAAGGCCAACAGGGCAGTAAGGAAGGCAAAGTCAGATACAGAGCTAACAACTGTGGAAGGGTTCAAGGAGGGACAGAAAATCCTTCTTTCATTTTGTTAATGAAAAAGGAAAATGAAGTAATTGTGAGAATAAAGAGCGGACACAGATGTGTGGAAAATGTCAATAAAAAGGCAGATATCCTGAAAATATTTATATATATATATATATATATTTATTGTTTATGCTCCTTACTCCCCTCTTCCCTTTGGCCACCTCTCGTGCTCCCATTGCACTCTAGTTCTGTCACCTCGCCTTCTGCCAGGTCTTACCTTCGCCATGCCACCATGGTTTGCCCCCCATGGCGGGGTCCTCTGGATGAGGCCAGGTCCTGGGAACACAATATCCAGTCATTGGGAAAGCCCCAAGGTCAGCAAGTGTTGGGCCTGTGGGTGTGGTGGAGCTCTCATGCTGCACAGTGGGGGGATTTTCTTCATTTTCCGTCTCCCCCCTTTCCAAGATTTAGATGGCTTGGGTGTGCATGCACATGCATGTGAACGTGCATAGCATGGCAGCAGCCTGCATCTTCCTTCTGTATAGCCGCTTTGTTGCACTGCCACATGTGATAATGCAGGTGGCAGTATAGCAGCAGAGTTGGCAGCCGGAAATCGACCTCTGAGATGCACAAACCTCCTCTTCCTGGCTGGCCCTCGATGACCGCTGCTCATTCCCGAATGTGGGTCGATGGCACCGAATTAATATTTTTGTTCAGTAGTTTCAGTAGAAGAAGGTGGACCACTCCTAGATTGTGGGATCAGGGCCTAAGGACCACAGGGAAGCAGACATGGGGTAAGAATGGTATCAAAGGAAAGAGTGCTCAAGGGACTTATGGCTCTGAAATTGAATAAATCACTGGAATGTGACAACATGCACCCTAGGGTGTTGAAAGAGGTCAGACACTGGCAGAACTACTGGCTGATCTGTTTAGCTTGACATGCTGCAGGACTGGTTTAAGGACAGCCTATTGGTGCTCAACAGCAAAAAAACAAAGACAATGCTCTTTGCTGGGCGTCAAAAGAGAAGAACTACTGCACCCTTCATCATAAATGACAGCTCTCACTCTGCCCTCGAGCAAATGTCCTTCTTCAGGTACCTGGGGATCATTATTGTTGAGTCCCTTGCCTTTGACGAACATATTCATACTATTACCACCACTGCTAACAGGAAATTAGGGACCCTCTACAGGCTTCGGTCCGCCTTCCTCCAGAGGCCAGGTATCAGGCCATCAGAGATAAACTCCCACTAATCCTAGACTATGGAATTGTGGTCTACGGTGCAGCCTCTGACGCCAGCCTACACAGAGTCCACACCACCCTAAACAAAGACTGCAGACTTGTCTTAGATGCTGATCACCTTACACACACTTGCGATTGTCATCGTGGCACAGGTCAGGAAGCATAGGAAAACCAGGAGCATTTGCAGAATTTGCAAAAAGTATTTATTTGTACTAGCAGTAACATAAAAAAAAAACTTGTTCTGTATAACTATTTACAAAGGCAGAATAAATAGAGAAGATCCATCAGAGTTTTCTTTCAATCTCTGTGTGTCCCTTGCAAGCAGACCAGCAGATATGCAAGGGAGGAAAAGACAGAAACAGCAGGGGAAGACTGAGAGATAACGAGAGGCTGAGAATTGCAAGACTGTCAGGGTGATCAAATCCTAGGTCTCACAGGAAAATTTGGTTGCACAACCAGACAGACAAGAGACAGGAAAGGAGAGAACAGAACAGATCCCTGCATTCAAACTCTCCATAACAACTGGAACAGGGTCCTAGTCAATCCTGTCACATACACCCCCCTCCTTAAGAGGGAACCTGTTCTATCAAACAGGTTTCCAAAACTTTCTTTTAGTTCTACACTAACATTAGCTTCTAACTTTCAGAAATTAAGCACATCTATCAAGGGTAGGGGCACCTTGTCTTTTATAGTGACTGGGGCCACTTTCTGACACTCAGCACAAGAATTACAATAGGTAGCAACATCTTCATGAATTCCAGGCCAGTAAAATCTATACAGCAATCTGGCAAGGGTGCGATCCCTCCCTGAGTGACCAACCATAGGACTATCATGTGCTATCTGTAACAACTCTGTTCTATATTTCTGTGGTATAACCAACTGTTCTGTCTGTTCCTGTGTCTGAGGTTTAACCCAAACTCTGTACAGTAACCCATTACATTTTTTAAACATTGGTCCACCCTGTTTTGGTTTCACCCCCAGCTGTTTAAAATAACCTTGGAAAGAAACATCATTAGCTTTTTCTGAAAGAAAATTACAATCGGTGATCAGTTTAGTTTCAGCATTTTCATATGTTAACCCCTTATGTCCATCAATCATTTGTTGCCACAGTTTCATCAGGCATAGTCTTTCTTTCCTGGATTTCCAGATCTTGGAGCTGTGCTCAAACAAGTCTGAATCAAAATAAGCAAAAGGAAAAGAATCCCGACCATGTGAGATTTTCTTTGCCTGACCTCTTGTCACCACAGCTGCTGAAACATCAGGATTTACTCCCTCTTTGATTAACTCAGTAAATCCTGGAAAGTAATTTCCAATAATCACAGGTATAGGTAACTTAGGTACTACCCCCACTTTCATTTGGTGTGACACCTCATTAATGGTGAGAGTCACTTGGGTGGTGGGATAATATTGAGTGTCCCCATGGATGCAGATGACACCAGTACCTGGTCCCTTTGCACAGTGTTTTCCCAGCACTTCAACATGCACTAGGGTCTGTCTGCTTCCAGAATTAGTGAGTCCCGTTACAGTCGTATTTCCCACCTTCACATCTGTTAAGTACTTGCCCCAATTTGCTAAGGACAAAGCTGTTCCAGTGCCACTCTTTTAATGGCAATTTCTTGCAATATGACCTGGCTTATTACAGTTATAGCAAATAACATCTTTGGGCACAGATTTCTGACCCCCACCAGAGTTCTTATCAGACTTGGAGTTTAAATGGGAGAAGGAATGTCTTACTTGTGCTTGGCTGTTACCTCGCGGCTGTGGCGTATGTCTGGCAATTTGGTAGTCTTCGGCCAAAAGAAACAGCCTTTACCCCACTTTCTAGTAGGTGTTCCTTTACCCAAAGCTGCACATCTGTAGGCAGGATGTTGATGAATTGCTCCATTGCAAATGTCTCAATGATCTGTGGGACTGTTTTGCCCTCTGGTTGGAGCCATTTTATCAGGAGTTCTCCGTGTCGGGTGAAGGATTCTCGAGGATTGTCGACTGAGTTGTACTTCAGAGATCAAAATCTCTGCCTGTAGGTCTCTCCTGAGATGTTATACCTTTTCAGGATTTCACTTTTAACCAGGTCATAGTTTTCTGACTGTGCAGTGTCCATATTGCTGTAGGCAAGTTGTGCTTTCCCTGTCAGGTAGGGTACCAGTCTAATTGTCCATTGCTGCTTTGGCCAGTGGCAGGCTGTGGCAACTCTTTCAAAAGTTGTCAGGTATGCCTCGATATCATCCGAGGGACACAACTTTGTAAGTTTAATGGCTTTTAAGTTGCTTGTGTTTTGTTGCTCATCTGGCACTGTGCCAGATCCTCTGCCTTTGAAAGCTTGCAAGGCATCCAGCCATTGCTGCTCCTGTCGCTGCATCTCTTCTCTCATCTGCTGCTTCTCTTCTTTCCTCTCCTCTGCTGCTCTGACTCTTTTTGTTGTATAGCCCACCATTTGAAAAAGGCAGTGAGGCATTTTCAGGTTCTGTCACTGCCTGTTCTTTTTCTATAACTTGTGCTAGCTGTACAGTCTCAGCTTGGACTTCTGTCTCTGCTAGTTTGGCTGCCATTCTCCTGGTAACCACTCCTGGACTTGCTGCTGCAGTATCCATACCTTTCTGTATGCTTCCCTGGTACTAGGTCCAGTACCCATGCACAAAACTTCTGGCTTAGAGTATGCACGGCATAAATCCCACTTAGGCTGACACCATCTGTCATCGAGGCACAGGTCAGGATGCATAGGAAAACCAGGAGCAGCTGCAGAATTTGCAAAATGTATTTATTTGTACTAGCAGTAACATAAAAAAATAAACTTGTTCCGTATAACTATTTATAAAGGCAGAATAAATAGAGAAGATCCATTGGAGTTTTCCTTCAATCTCTGTGTGTCCCTTGCAAGTAATTGCAGCTCTGTCTTATAAGTCTCAGCAACCCCCCTTTCTAACAAGCGTCCACTTTTTTTCTAAAATGTTCTTGTATATTTCAGGCAGTTGCAGCCAGAACACAATGTCCCAAAACTGAGACCCCTTTTCCACAGCTTCTGCAAAAGGCTTAAAAATTGCATTTCAGGTTAACCCCTCGAGTTCCCAATAGCTTTTTGCAATCATCTCAAACTATAATTATATACATTTCAACAGTAACACTATATAATTTCTAAACAAAGGGATCCCAATATCAGTTACATTTCCACATAATAATTTGCATATATTTTTATACCAGCAGACATGCAATGGAGGAAAAGACAGAAACAGCAGGGGAAGATTGAGAGATAGCGAGAGGCAGAGAATTGCCAGACTGTCGGGGTGATCAAATCCTTGGTCTCACAGGAAAATTTGATTATGCAACCAGACAGACAAGAGACAGGAAAGGAAAGAACAGAACAGATCCCTGCATTCAAACTCTCCATAAGAACTGGGACAGGGTCCTATTCAACCCTGTCACAGCGATCTGTACATTAGAACAAAATGACTTCCTCTTAAGGAGCGGATCCAACTCCACTCCTGCCTCCTGGGGATAAAAGCCCTGCTTAGACTTGCACCACCTTCTTTACAGGCTTTATTCTGCCCTGCCCCTTCTAAACATGTTATGAGAAGTGTTACAAAACATGCGCTTGTGGTGCCATTCAGAAGAACTGTCCTAGGCAGTTATGACTTTGCAGTCAGGACAACCACCCGACTAAATGAGCTCCCTCAAGTCATCACAAGCCTCACCAGCATTAATCACCTCAAATCTGAACTTCGGAAATCCATTGCACCATCTACACACTGCTACTGCTCTACCTAACCCCCAGGGCATTACCTGTGTACCCAACTAGACTATATCCATACATACTCTGCTGAATCGGCCTCCCCACTGTCTTATCTATTGCCCGCTACACATTCACTGAGATGTTTCTACCTTGGCATCCTCTTGCCTATGACAAGGCTTCTTAGCTGCTATTTGTGAGTACCTAACTGAACTGTTAGCACCTTATTTATACTGCTGGTGTTTTGTTCCTTATGTACTCTGTGTTAAGACTGTACTTTACAAGTTGCCTCTGTCTTTAATACTCAATTTCTTGTATTATATTAGTTTGTTAATGTGTTACTAATGTGTTTATGACAATGCCTGTTAGCTGCATTTGCTATTCCCAACTCATATAATTGTTCCCCTCCTTTGATTGATGAGGACCCTCTGTAAATGAGCTCATAGCTCAAAGGTTGTAATTCCAATTCTTTAATAAATAAAATAAAATAAATAAATAAAACAAACAAACTTCTCCCTGGAGGCCAGCTCCATGGTGCCAAGTGAAGGGGTTCACTCGGCATGCTAGTGACCTGGGTTTGTGCCCCGAGCCTGGGTACCAGGAGCGGAGACCAGCCATGGAGGGGTTCCATAAGCATCCATTGGTTGCTTCCCTTTGGGGGGGTGGGTTCTGCCTGAGGACCTGTGGGTGGATTGGAGGCATGCTTGGGGGATGTGCTGCCTTGACACACACCCTGCATGCCCCTGCCCTAGGAATACCCTGCGCTTAAGCAAGGTCAGGAACTGTAGTAGGCAGGGCATAGAAAACAGGAAATAATGCCCTAGATTGACCAGATGATGAGCGCATTGGTCCCTGCCACCCGAAGCCCCGGAGCCAGCCCGGATCCAGCACTGCAGTGCCTGGGATGCGAAGTTGGCCTCTGAGGCCATTCCCTCCTGGAAGAGTGGGACCCTCCCAGCATAGGGATATGCCAGGCTACCCAAGGTAGGCTGTAATGGGGGCTGGAGGAAGGTGGCAGGAGGTGGGAGGGTGGCAGATAGGGCACTGGCGCTCCAAAGGAGTGGCTGGTCGGGGGTGTATGGGAGGTGCAAAAAAAAAAACTTCTCCCTGGAAACGGGAGTCATGCCAGTGCACTGGAGATTACCTATTGTGGTGCCACCACTCAAGAATGAGGACAGAGATGACCCAGAAAACTACCAGGCCAGTAAGCCTGACCTCAACATCAGGGAAGCAGCTGGAACCATCATAAAGGAATACCTGGTGGAGTTTCTGGAGGCTAACAGACTGCAGGACAAAACACACCACGGGTTTGTGACAGGCAGTTCATGCCAGACTAACCTACAGAAATGAACTTTTTTACATAGAAACATAGAAGTTGTTGGCAGATAAGAACCTTTTGGCCCATCTAGTCTGCCCAGTTTTCCCTGCCTACTGTGCCACCGCAGACCATACTTGATCTTCAGCCATCTCCTCCCCTTGCCTTACTACCAATGCCCCCTTGTATCTGTCCCATGCATGCTTGAATCCCATCACTGTTTTGGCACCCGCTACCTCCTCTGGAAGGCTGTTCCAGGCATCCACCACCCTCTCCGTGAAAAAGTATTTCCTCATATTTCCTCTGAGCCTCCCCACTCCAACTTCATAGCGTGACCCCTTGTCCTTGAGCTTCTTTTTCTATGGAAAATGCTACCTTCCTGTACCTTGTTTATCTATTTTTTTTATTCCCTGGTCCCCTGAAGCTCAGCCAAGCTCCGTCCACCATCCCTCATGCCCAGACTTACCCCTCTGGATGGGGCCACCTTGTGGGCACCCCCAATGGACACTAGGTAGGCAAGACCTGGCTTACCCCCCCAAGTCAGTGCCACGGGAGCGGGACCCCCTTTGGCAGACACGAGTAGGCAGCGGGGACAGTGGCAAAGCCGGTGTCATGCGTGGGAGCCAGTGTTTATTTTCTTTTGCTGCAAGGATCCCTGGGGGCAGAGACATGCAATGATGACCAGTGTCCGCCCCCTTCCCCTGCCATGTGGCGCCAGCCACGACAGTACCCCCAGCCTCCACCAGAGGTCCACAATGCACGGACACTCAACCCCCCAGAGAAGGAGAGCAATCTCTGGGACACTCTACCCCCCCCGGCTGGCCCTCTGACTCCTGAGTCTGTCCCCAAACCCGGGATGTCAACACCACAAGCAGATGCCTTGCTGCTGTGCCAATGGGACGGCTTTCCTGTATTTTATTAATACATGTTAGATATTCGAATGTTTCTATCATATCCCCCCTTTCCCTCCTCTCCTCCAGTGTACATATTCAGTTCCTTGAGTCTCTCCTCATAGGGCTTTTGATGCAGGCCATGCACCACACTGGTAGCCCTCTTTTGTACCACCTCCACCTTATTAATGTCCTTCCAGAGGTGGAGCCTCCAGAACTGGACACAGTACTCGAGGTGGGGTTTTACCAGTGATCTGTACAGGGGTAATATTACCTCCTTCTTCTACTGGTGATAGCCATTCCTATGCACCCAAGCACCCTGCTAGCCTTCCCCACTGCCTTATCATGCTGCTTGGCTACCTTCAGGTCATCAGAAATAATTACCCCCAGTTACCTTCAGGTCATCAGAAATAATTACCATCGCTGGCCTGTCAGTACAGCAGTTGGATTTCCGCTTGCAACGCTGGTGACCCGGATTCAGGACCGGACTCAGGTTGCTGGAGGACCGGCGGGGGGGAGAAGGCTTGAGCATCCAACAACTGCTCGCCTTCTCCAGGGGGGAAGGTGGGGATGTGGTCCAGTGTCTGCTGACCCCCGGTGGAGACCAGAGGTATAGTAGTGCACCGACCAATTAAATGGGGAGCATGGCAGACATCGGCATATGCCTAGACATCACGGCACTCTGCACTCCGGGGGAGAAAATGGGAAAATTTCTCCTCAGCTTGACCAGATTATGGCCATCTAGTCCCTCCGCCACCACGAGTGCCCTGGTCGGGCCCCCAGAAAAACCACCTCAGCAGCACTGAAGGGGCCAAGTAGTTGCACTAGGTGGCCCCTACCAATGCCTTTCTCCTCAGAGGAGGAGAACCCATCCAGTGAAGGGTTAAACCAGGTTACCCCCGAGGGTGGCTGCCATCTGAGGAAGGGATGGATGGTGGCAATAGATGGGGGTACGAGCGAGCGGTGGGAGGAACAAGACCGTTGATGGCCTGAAGGAGAGGCTGACAGAGGAGATATGGGGAAGGAGGAAAATAGATAATAAAAAAAAAAAAATAAATAATTACCCCCAAGTCCCCTTCCTGTTTGGTGGTTGCCAGTACTTCCTCTTTCAATTGGTATGTAGCCCCTTGGTTTCTGTGCCTCAAGTGCATGATTTTGCACTTTTTGCATTGAAACCCAGCTGCCAAACCTTGACCATTCTTCCAACTTTTTCAAATCATCCCTACCCCCCCGGTGTGTCTACTTGTTGCAAATTTTGTGTCATCTGTGAACAGGCATACTTTCCCTTCTAGCCCTTCCACAATGTTGCTAATAAAGACATTGAAGAGGACCGGCTTAGTACTGCCCTGAGGCACCCTGCTGGTCACCTTGTCTTCTCCAGAGTGTACACCATTTACCACCTCCCTCTGACTCTGACCCACCCCCAGACAGGCCAGCTTATTCACCAGTCTTCGATGTGGAACAGAGTTGAAGGCCTTACTGAAATCCACGTAGGCCACATCTACCACTCCTCCTTGATCCACTACCCTGGTCACCCAGTCAAAGAACTTAATCAGGTTTGTCTGGCAAGACCTCCCCCCGTGAAACCATGTTGCTTTGGGTCCTGTAATCCACTGGTTACAAGATATTCCACTATCCTTTCCTTCAGTAGTGTTTCCATTACTTTGCCCACTACTTAAGTCAGGCTGACAGGTCTGTAATTTCCTGCCTCCTCCTCCCTGTTCCTACTTTTGTGAAGTGGGACCACATCTGCCCTCCTAAGTCCTTCAGAACCTTCCCTGTTTCTAATGTTATGTTGAACAGAATTGTCAGAGATACAGCCAGCACCTCTTTGAGCTCCCTCAGTATCCTGGAGTGCACCCCATCAGGTCCCATTGCCTTTTCTACTTTTAATTGTGCTAGTACCTTGAGGACTTTCTCCTCTGTAAATGGACTGGTGTCCATCTCCCTACCATTTATACCCTTGTCCCTTCTCTTTGGCTCGTCACCTACCCCTTCTTCTGTAAATACTGAACAGAAGTATTGGTTCAATATGTCTGCCTTCTTTTGGGCCTCCTCCTCGCAAACCCCTTCTTCCCCCTTTATCCTTACTATTCCTGCTTTGGTCTTCCTACGTTTTTTTTTTATATTTAAATTTTATTCACATAGGAAAAAGAAAGAATACATGAAGTACAAATATTTGACATCTGATACTGTAAGTGGTAAACAATACAAAGCAAGTTTGAAGAAAACAAAATGTGAGAATTTACCTCATATTCATTGTAAACATCAGACACTAGTGTTCCAAATGTATATAAACAAACAAAACTCAAAATCAAAAGGTAGTCTGAAAGGACATCATTATCAAATGGAGAGGGGGGAGGGGTGCTCCCCGCCACAAGGCCGTCAACCAACCCAGAAAGAACCAAAAAGAAAACCCAGTGTAGAATATCCTCTGCAAAAGTAGAACCAATCTAGGGGACAGGACTTCTGCATGATCCTAAGGAAGCCAATGTTCACCTATTGAGGCATAGTAAAAAACCCAAGGTCTCCAGCGTGTCTCAAATTGCTCCAGGTGTTTTTGCTGAGCTGCATGAAATGTTTCCATAATGTGTATTTCTAACATGATAGAGTACCACATTTCTAGTGTCAGCGGAGCAGGTTTCATCCACAAGCAAGTAATCGCTTTTTTAGCAGCCAAGATGTATATCCAAAGGAGGGACCTGCAAGGTAAACGCTGATTAGGAGGAAGTACTGACATCAAGATAAAGTCAGGGGTCACCATAATGGATCGACCAGTCAAAAGATGTATCTGAGTCAGGACTGACTCCCAAAAAGATTGTAGAACAGGGTTAAAACACAAGATATGAGCCTGGTCCACCGGATTACATCTGCAGCGACGCCAGTAATCCCCAAACTGATGCAGAAGAAAGTGTTGAAGAATAGCAGGGGTATGGAAGTAACAAGATCGATATTTCCATGCAAATTTACACCAGAGGGGCGAGAAGGTAATTTTATAGGCTACAATCGACGACCTTTCTCATTGGGTGTAATCGATAGTAACTTGGAGTTCTTGGTTTGTCCAGGATTGATCAAGTGGATTCGGTATTAAATTCTTGGAGTCCCTTATATATATTCCCAATCACATGTCCCCAGGGACAGTCATTCTGAAAATGACTTAGCTCAGTCCTCCCTAGTAATTTCTTTGACCCTCCCCCCAGCCAAACTCCCCCTGTCCTCCAGCACCCCAGCTTCCTCCTGCGAAAGATTTCCACCCGGGAAGCCAGACCCATCCTAATCAAAGCTCTCAATGGCAACAATCCCGGCAGTGACTCACTGGACCCCAGCATCCTCAGGCTGATGCTAGATGAGGTCCTTGCACCTCTCACAAGCCTAATTAACCAGTCACTCTGCCTGGGACAATTCCCCACAGCTTGGAAAACAGCCATTATCACACCTATTCATAAAGGAGGCGACAGGTCATCGCCAACAACTACCGCCAATCTCCATCCTCCTCCCTCTCTAAAGCCCTGAAGAAAGTGGTGGCCATTCAAATCACTGATTATCTGGCTAAGCATAACATCTTATGTCCAGAGCAACATGGCTTCCGTGTGGGTCACAGTACCAGCACTGCCCTTATTGAATTCTCCAACTTCCTACACTCCTCCTGGATACCAGCTCCCTAGCTGCAGTGTTCATTGACCTCTCAAAGGCTTTCGACACTGTCTCCCATCCACTGCTGCTGAATGCACTCTGCCTCACTGGTCTCTCTCAGCTGGCCCCTGGCATGGGTGCTAGCTATCTTGACACTCGATCCCAGTGTGTCAAGATTAATAGCACACTCTCCGACACCGTCCCATTCTCTCTGGAGTCCCCCAAGGCTCCATCCTGGGCCCCTTCTCTCGCTGTATCTGAACACCCTGCCCAGTGCATGCTCTGGCAAAATTCTGCTGTATGCAGACGACGCTGTCCTTTGCCACCCACCGTAATCCCATCTCCTACAGGACTCCCTACACAGTCTTTTAACAGTGCCGAGGCTTGGTTTAAGGAGCCGCAGACTCGTCATCAATCTTAAGAAAACCAAAACTATGCTCTTTTCACACCCCCAAAACAAAGCTAGCAACCACCCACTCTATATCCTTCCAAGCACCAACCAACCACTGGAACAAGTCAGTTCCTACAAATACCTTGGGGTTACCTTCGATTCAGCCCTCACATTTCACACCCACATCGACGCCCTAACATCCGCCACCAACACACGGCTTGGCATCCTATTCCGCCATAAAACCTATTCCGCCATAAAACCTGCCTTCCCCCAAATGCTCTCCGGCTAGCTGTTACATCGTCCGTTCTGTCCCTTGTAGACTATGGTCTACCGGTATACGGTGCTGCCGACGCCACTGCACTCAACAAAATTCACCTAACCCTGAATAAAGCGTGCAGATTGATTACTGGTGCCTCCAGACTCACACACACCTGTCAGCTATATGTCGATGCTAACCTGCTTACCCTGGATGAACGGCTCCGATACCAGACCTGTCTCCTCACCAAAAAAACCCTACTCGGGCTCTCCCCCCCTGGGGTAACGGCATCCATCCACCAGAGCCCTCCCACCATTGCAACACAGTCTTCCTACAAGACCACTCTAAAGATCCCCAGAACAAGAACCAGCCATGGCCAGAGGTCCTTCAGCTATAGAGCCCCAACCTGGTTTAACTCTCTCCCTGCCACCATCACCAATGCCATCACCATCTCCACATTCAAAACCGCACTTCGGAACCACATCTTCAGCACTCGTAACTGCTCCTGTCTCTGAACATAGCCTCCACCTCCTTTTCTTTTGACAATGCCCCCCGGGCAGCTCTCCACCCAACCATCCCCTCCACCACTTCCCTGTACACCATGCCTAGGTTTAACCTGGCCAGTGCCAGCTGTTTCAATGTTTATCTACCAGAATGCTCACTTGATACCGACTTGCTTAATACCTGTTATCGATTACATGTACCCTGTACCTGTACCCAATTGTATCTGTCTGTACCCAATTGTATCTGTCTGACCACAATGTGACATGGCACCTCTGGTGAATGCCTATTGATTTTTGGCAAATCTTTGCTATGTAACCGAAACGCAATGTATGTCTTTATGTGACGAAGTACCTTTGTAAACGAGCCTCTGGCTCAAAGGTTGTAAACTGATTCTTAAATAAATAAATAAATAAAAATAAATAAATCAATTATTAAGGCTAATAATATGGGAAGTGCAGTGGGGAGTTTAGTATATTCTTTACATTTGTGTAATAGGTATGTGCAGACATGCAGGTATTGGTAATGTTCTTGGTTTGTAAGGCCGTATTGTTGTTGGAGTTTTTCAAAAGGGACCACCCCATAAGTGTTCAAAACTTGCTATATGTGTGACAGTCCAGTACGACTCCATCTACAGAAAGTGAGGTCCATAGCAGAGGGTAGAAATTCCTCGTCTGTAGCCAAAATTCAGCAAAAATAGAAAATCAGGGCAAAAGAAAGGTGGTGTTTAATACTGAACCAAACCTTCAGAGTTTGGGCAGTAAAGAAAGTGAAGGGAGTAAGAGAGAGAATGAGGATTTGGGCAGAGAAGAGGACCCAAGTCAAACAGGTCATTTATGGTCTGTTCTGTATTTTTTCAGGCAGGTGCAGCCTGTGTGAGAAGCCAGGTTAAGATAATATTTAAATGAGCAGCCTTTGCATAAAAGAGGAGTTTCAGAAGATTCAGACCTCCTTTTGACAAACGTAGTTGAAGGATAGAGTACCCAAGCCTGGGGCAAGAACGTCCCAAATAAATCTGGAAATCTGCTTAATCCAAAAAGAGAAGTAGTACGTTTCAGGGAGTAGCGGGAGAGTTTGAAAGAAATATGGTAGACAGGAAAGAATATTCCTACGTATAATTTCTATTTTAGAGGAAGAAGATAAAAGTAATCTGCCCCAGGTGTCTAAGTCTTCTTCTATCTTTTCCGTGAGGAGTTCATAATTTAGAAGACTGAGATTTTCACAAAATCTAAATAAGGTTTTATCCCCTTCTTTTACTGACTGGGCAATATTATCCTCTGTTTGTGCCTTTGCATGTCTTAACTGCCTTCCCTGCTGCCCTTTGTTTCTCCTGGTAGTTTTCCCTATCCTCCTCCTTCTGTGTCTTTTTGTACTTTCTAAATGCTGTTTTTGGTTTTTGCTCTTACTTTTTCTGCTACATCTTTAGAGAACCATAGCAGTCTCTTTTTTCTCTTGCCTTTGATAACCTGCCTGATACAGAGATTAGTTGCTTTTTCAATGCTCCCCTTTATTTTTGCCCATCTTTCCTCGATTCCCCCAGATCCTCTATCCCTGCCAGGGTGTCCCTGAGGCATTCTCCCATTTTCCTGAAATCAGACCTCCTGTAGTGGACCCTCATTTTAGTGCTGCTCGGTTTTGGCCCAGTCCTTATATTGAACCACATTGTACAGTGATCGCTGGACCCCAGGTTGTTACCCACTGTGACGTCAGCAACACTGTCCTCGTTTGTCAGTACCAGGTCCAGTTTGCTTCAGTTACAAAGGCAGTGGATGGGGACAAGCAGTTAAAGGGCTATACTTGGACTCCTGCAAGTCCTTCGACTCTGTACCACATGGAAGTCTGGTTTAAAGAACTGGAGGACCTGGGGATGGGAAACAAATTCACCATATGGACAGAGAACTTTCTTGGGGCAAGGCTTAGTTGGTGGTAGTTAATGGGGGAACTCTAAGGAGTCAGGGAGGTTACAAGTGGGGTGCCACAGGGATTCGTCCTGGGACAGGTGTCGTTCAACATACTCATGTAACATAGCAGAGGGTATACAGAGCAAGGTCTGTCTCTTTATTGATGATACCAAGATCTGTGGGAGGGTGTACACAGAGGAAGGAATAAGGGACATGAAAAGGGACCTAGAAAGGTTGGGGAAGTGGTCTAAGGTGTGGCAACTTAAATCCAATGCCAAAAAATGTAAGGTTACGTGTATTAGTAGGAAAAACCCTAATACTGACTATTGGATGGGGGAGTGAGGGTGATTAAGACTACTGAGGAAAGTAATCCAGGAGTCATTATCAGTGACAACCTGAGTCCTCAGCCCAATGCAACAAAGCATATGAGAGGGTGAGTAAAAAGCTGGGGTGTATAGCTAGAGTGTTCACCAGCAGAAGGAAGGAGGTGATACTGCCCTCTACTGGTCTATGGTGAGACTGCACCTGGAGTAGTGTGCCCAGTTCTGGAGTCCCCACCTCAGAAAGGACAGGGATCGCTTGGAGACGGTTCAGAGGAGGGCTAGGAAAATGATATAGAGGCTGCTGGGGAGGAGGAGGAGGTAGGAGGAGAGGCTGCAAAACCTGAACATGTACTCTCTTGAGGCCAGAAGGAAGAGGGGGCACATACAGTAATAGACAACTACAAGTTCTTTTTTTTTTTTAAATTTAAGTTTATTGATAACCAATGGGTACAATAGGTACAGGTATATCAGGCAAATTTTACATTTTTACAAGGTTAGGAAGGGAGGGAGAGAGGAGAAGAAAGAGAAAAAAAAGGGGGGGGAGAGGGGGTGTCCCCCATTTGATATCGATGAGGTAACCCCCCACCTTCTATCTCTATATCAGAGGGGCCCCTCTCCAGGCGGCCAGCCCAACAGTAACTATGTTTGATCTAGTATCCAAATAAGAGAGGAGGAAAAGTCCTCCTTCCCACATCTCCCCCCCAGCCCAACCAATGAGGAACTCTGATGTGATCAGATATGAGACTAAACCTGGGGAGTTTGGTGCCAAAGTTCCCATCTGGTCCATCTCCGAACATATATTGGTGTTCTATGATTTAACTTATACGTTAATTCTTCCATTTCTGTGATTCCCTGGACTGTATGTATCCAGGTACCCAGAGTAGGAGTATCTTTTTTTAGCCACATCTTAGTGATAGCTTTGTGGGCCGCCGCCAAGAGGAGTGTCCATAAATACAATGGATCTGCTCCAGTCAAGTTCCGAGGTGGTTCACCCAGTATGAGGCAGGGCCAGTCCAGGGGGGTCTCCAACCCAAACATTTTAATGAGCGCCTGAGAAACGTCTCCCCAAAACAGGCCAAGCCATGGGCACAACCACATGATGTGTAAGTAGTTTGCCCCTATCTCCCCACACATTATCCAGCAGGAGGGGGTCTCTTTCAGGACCTCTCCGACTCAGCGAGAGGGGAGCAAGGAAGTACCGTATCTTCACCTTCCAACTAAATTCCTGCCAGAAGGGGGAGCTGGTAGTTTTGGGTGCCAATTTAAACACTGTGTCCCATTTAATTCCCCTGAGGTCAGCTGCCCCCTCCTCCCTCCACCTGCACTTGACCTTTTCTAAATAGTCCTTCTTTAGATCCGCAAGGGCTTTATATAGTATAGAGATGAGGCCTGTGGTTTTCTGTGAGGACAGTATTGCGGAAAGGCTTTCCACAAAGGGGGCCGCTCTATTCGGTTGGGGATAGAAACATAGAAACATAGAATTTGACGGCAGATAAGGACCGCTTGGCCCACCCAGTCTGCCCATTTTCCTACCTACTGGATAAGCTGCAGATCCTAGTTAGCCAGCAGCCTACTTCTTCTTACCCCCACACCCTAGAATTGCCTTATGACTGTCCCATGCATGCTTGAATTCCACCACTGATTTTGACTCCACAACCTCCTCCGGAAGGCCGTTCCATGCATCCACAAACCTCTCTGTGAAAAATACTTCTTAAATTACCTCTGAGCCACCTCTCTATCTTCAAATTGTGCCTCTTGTTCTTGCACACCTCTTTTTGAAAGATGCTACCCTCTTGGACTTTGTTAATTCCTTGAGGTACTTGAAAGTTTCTATCATGTCCCCCTCTCCCTCCTTTCCTCGAGGCTATACATATTAAGCTCCTTAAGTCTGTCTTCATATGTCTTCCGTGCAGACCCTGCACCATTTTAGTTGCCCTCCTCTGGACAGCTTCCATCCTGTCTATGTCTTTGGCGGAGATTGGGTCTCCAGAACTGCACACAGTACTCCAGATGGGGTCTCACCAGCTGTCTGTACAGAGGATAATAACTTCCTGTTTTCTACTGGTGATGCCTCTCCTATGCATCCCAGTAACCCCCAGCCCTCCTTGCTGCCCTCTCACATTGCTTGCCCACCTTTAGGTCATCTGATATGACTACCCCAGGTCCCTTTCCATTTTTTTGTTGTTAGTATCTCACCCCCATTGTGTACTCTTCCTGGGTTTTTGTTTCCCAGGTGCATTACCTTGACTTCTTAGCATTGAATCTAAGCTGCCATACATTTGACCATTCCTCTAACCTTGCCAAGTCCTTCTTATCCTTTCCACCCCACCCTGTATCAACTCTGTTGCAGATCTTAGTGTCATCTGCAAAGAGACATATTTTTCCTTCCAGTCCTTCTGCAATGCTATAAAGACATTGAAGAGGACCGGTCCTAATACTGAACCCCGCGGTACCCCACTAGTAACCCTCCTTTCTTCTGAGTGGACTCCATTTACTATTACTCTGTGTCCTATTCTCCAGCCAATTCTTACCCAGGCTGTCATCTTGGGACCCACCCCAGGCTGGCTAACTTGTATATTAATCTTTGTGGGGACTGTGTCAATGCCTTGCTAAAGTCTAGGTAGGCCATGTCCACAGCCCCTCCCTGATCTACTACTTTGGTCATCCAGTCAAGAAATCTATCAGATTTGTCTGGCATGACCTTCCTGCTGTGAATCCATGCTGCCTAGGTCCTGTGCCTCTGGCCTCTAGATACTGACAATTCTTTCCTTCAGAAGTGATTCCATCATTTTCCCTATCACTAGGGTTAAACTAACAGGTCTGTAGTTTCCTGCTTCTGCCTTGCTCCCACTTTGTGAAGGGAATCACATCTGCCCTCCTCCAGTCCTCGGGTACCACCCCATCCTCCCATGATTTGTTAAAAGGGTAGTCAGTGGTGTCACTAGTTCTACCCTTAGTTCTTTAGAATTCTGGGATGAATCCATCAGGTCCCATTGCTTTGTCCACCTTCAGTTTCAAGAGTTCTTTCAGAACCCTTTCTTCTGTAAATGGGCTGGTATCAACTTCTGTATCCAGAGTGTTACTACTGTTTGTTTTATGTACCTCCTCTTCATTTGTAAATACTGAGCAAAAATATTTGTTTAGTATCTCTGCTCTTTCACAGTCTCCCTCTGCCCACCCTCCCTCCCTTTATTAAGCCTCACTATCCTCCCTTGGTCTTCCTTTGCTCCTGATGTACCTATAAAAGGTTTTATCCTTCTTAACTGAGTTGGCTATCTTTTCCTCGGTTTGGGCTTTGCTGTTCTGACTGCCTTCCCAGCCTCATTTTGCTTTAACTGATACAGTTCTCTGTCCTGCTCCTTCTCGATTCCTTGTACTTCCTGAATGCTTTCTTTTCTCTTGAACCTTCACTGCCACTTCCTTTGAGAACCATAGTGGTTTCTTACATCGTCTTGTTTTGTTTATTTGCTTCACACAAAGGCTCGTTACCTCTGTGATGGCAGTTTTTATTATTCCCCATTGTTCTTCCACCCCTCCTTCCTGCCCATTTGCTAGTGCATTCCTTAGGCACTCACCCATTTTGGCATCTGCCCTACGGCAGCTAAGTATATAGTCTCTAGCTTGTAGATAATGATAAAAATCAGAGTTGCGTAGCCCGTATTTATCTCTGAGGGTCTCAAAGTCCGAGACCTCGCCCCCAAACATGTACTGTTTAACGTAAATCAGACCCATTTTCTCCCAGGTTCTAAAAGTATGATCTAATCGGGATGGGACAAAAGTTGGGTCCCACGAGGGCCTGTAAAGCGGCCACAGGGAGGGTTTTATTTTATATTTCTGCCAGGCTCTATGTGTCACCCTTATGGTGTCCCTCACGGTCACCAGAAGCAGAGGGGGCAGTCCCCAGAGGTCTTCGTCTGAATGAAGCGAGCTCCCAATGGGGGTTCCCTCTCCTCCTCCTCCGATTTCTCCATGTCTTTCCAATTGGCTACGTAGGTAGGTAGGGACAGACCACTAGAGCGCCCTTTTGATCTGTGTAGCGAGGTAATAGTCCTCGAGATCAGGAAGGGCCCTGCTCCCCTTGCCCTACCGAGCTGGAGTATCTGGGCATTTATTCTAGGTCTCCTATTGTTCCAGATAAACTTTAAGATCACCTTTTGCCAGTCATGGAACTGCGTTTTAGTTATATAGGTTGGGAGACATTGGAAAAGATATAGGTATCTGGGAAGGATGTTCATAGTTACAGTCTGTATTCTTAGGTATAGTGGGAGGTTTATGAGTGACCACCTATCCAGGTCTTTCTTTACCTGGCTAAAGAGCAGGACATAATTAGCCTTAAAGAGATGGAAATTATGCTTAGTTAAATAGGCATCCAAATAAGACATTTTAAACGCTGACCAGTTCAGCGGGAGAAATTCCGCAACTCTTTGGGAGGGAGAATAATAAAAGGATAAGACTTCAGTTTTGGTTTTATTCAGTGTATATCCCAAGTGTCTGCCAAACTCTGTTAGGATTGACCAAATGTTAGGAATCGAAGTCTCGGGGTGAGACAAGCAGAGCAATACGTCATCTGCATATAGCGATATTTTTTGCTGTTGTCCCCAAATTTCAATACCACGGACCGCCGGGGAAGCTCGCACTGCCTGGGCCAATGGCTCTATATAGAGGGCAAATAGCAGGGGGGACAAAAGACAGCCCTGATGCGTGCCTCGCCCCAGGCTAAATCGCCTAGAGAGTCCTCCGTTTACTCTGACATAAGCTTGTGGGTCAGAGTATAATGTCGTAATACAGTCAATGAATGCCCGTGGGAAGCCCATTCATTCTAAAACCAGAAACAGGAATGGCCAGGAAACCTTATCAAAGGCTTTTTCCGCATCCAGACTCATAAGGCATGCGGGGAGGCGGGTACGATGTATGACATCTATTATATTGATAGCTGAGCGGACACCATCGGGGGCTTGTCTGCCCGGAACGAATCCTGATTGGTCTGGGTTAATTAGTTCTGTCAGGATAGTATTTAACCTAGCTGCTAGTATTGCTGTGAGGATTTTATAGTCCGAATTTAAGAGTGAGATTGGGCGATAGGATTCACACTTAGCAGGGTCTTTATTTTCTTTCGGTATAAGCTAGATCGTGGCATACCTCCAGGAGGGAGGAACCGGGTTTGCTTCTTGCCAAACCTCCGAAAATACATTCTGCAGTATTGGGGTTATGTCTGTGGCAAACGTTTTGTAAAATTCTGCTCCGAAGCCATCTGGGCCGGGGCATTTCCCTCCCTTCAGGGCTTTTATGGTTTTCAAAATTTCAGTTTGTGTGATTGGCTTGGTTAAGGTTTGGGTTTTCTAGCGGAGGGTGGGAGGGGCAGGGCCCCAACGTAGTCCATAGTTTCATGAACTGGTACTGACACCTGAGATGTATAAAGTTTAAGGTGATACGAGACAAAGGCCTCTGCAACTTGCTCCGGCTTCTGGGTTAAGCGGCCAGTGACCGGAGAAATGATTTTAGTTACTGTAACTCTAGCTCTAAATTGTCTTAATCTAGTTGCTAGCATTCTGGTACCTCTGGGACCTCCCTCATAGTATTTTTGTTTAAGGAAAAAAAAGGTTCCTCTCAATCTCATCCCTCTGAAGCTTTTGCATTTCAGCTTTCAGGGACTTAAGCTCAGCATCTCTCTGCCTGTCCCAGGCCAATTTTTGGTGGGATTCCAGCTTTACTAGTTTTTTATGCAAGTCTTGCTGTTTCAGCAAGCGGTCTTTTTTTTTCCGGGAGGCTATACATATTAGTTGTCCCCTAATTGTTGTCTTTAGTGTATCCCATATGATCTGTGGCGTAACTCCAGGTGTGGAGTTTTCGGCAACAGTGTTTATTATATGGTGTTTAATTTTGTCTACTACTTCCTTGTCCTGGAGGAGAGACGTATTCAGTCTCCAATGTGTTGTTCTTTTAGGAAGAGAAATGGCAACCTCCAGGAATATTGGGTTGTGGTCTGATAGAGTAGAGGCACCAATCCACATAGAGGGTAGGGCGGGAACACTATCCTTAAATGTAAAGAATGTGTCTAGCTGGGAGTACACCTTAAACCTGGGCGAATAACACGTATAATCCTTCACCCTGGGGTATCTTTCCCTCCAAACATCCACCAATCCCATCTGGTTCAGAGCGTGTTTGACTGTCCGTGCCTTGCGGTAACCAGGGTTTTGGATGCCCGATGTGGTGTCCAGGTTTCTGTCCCAAATTAGGTTCCAGTCCCCCCCCATAATCAGGAGGCCCCTGGACCTCTCCGTCACCAGCCGGGCAAGGGAAGTATAAAATGTGGTGGGGGAGCCCGTGGGAGCATAAACATTAACTAGCGTAACTGAGGTATCCTGCACTCTCCCCACCAACATGATATATCTGGCCGGACTATCTGCCACAGTGTCCTCCAACACAAATGGGAAGGACGTCACAAGCAGAATGGCAACCCCTCTCCTGCGCCCTGACTCCAACGAGGCAGAGAACACCTGTGGGTGGGACTTGGTTCTCAGTTTTAGAACCTCCGTGGGGGACAGGTGAGTTTCCTGTAAAAAATTCACCTCGCAATTCTGCCTAGCAATATATTTCTGTATTTGTTTTCTCTTCACTGGACTGGAGCAGCCATTAATATTATATGAAAGGATTTTTACGTTGTGATGTGCCATTGATGTACATCTTATAAGCTCTGTCTGTTAACATGCCGGACGACAAAATATCCCAGTATGCCTGATACTACCGACATTTCAATAAAAAGTAAGTACTCATACATCTGAAGCAAAACCATTAACATGAAACTTTTCAACAAAGAAACAGGAGTCAGACCAACAGTCAGGAACGTATGCCCAGGACCAGCCTCAAATGAGGGCCTGAGTGGGAAAAAGATTAGGGCGAACAGGTTCTTAAAAAAACGTCCGGCCCCTCTTAAAATATGTATCCATCAACTTCCTAGGGGAGGCTGGGAATGGAATCCCAGCCAAAGGGCAAGCGCGAAAGCGCAGCTTAAGAGGGGACTCCAATGTGGCGGAGTGTATGCCCCTCTTCCCAAGGGGAAATCCCCTATTAAGGTTGCCTCATAGTCAGTGGGCGGCATTCAGCAACCTTAATCCGGCTCCCTCCAGGATCCCTAAGGGCTTGATTTAATATGAGTGATTCACCCTTGTTGAGAAAAAAAACTTTGAATAAACAGCAATAAACATAGAAGCAAGCATGGCTGGGAGGGGTGTTACCCCTGCTATGTGTGAATCTGCTGCGTGGCTAAACTTCAGAGGCCTGCAGGTCAATAAACCCAATTTTTGCCACAGAGGCAAACATAAAAATATGCCCATTATGGGGCCCAGGATCCACTGGCCAAGTCAGCTCCAGTTCGGGATAATCGGATGTCCAGGGGGAGTGCCATGGCAAACCTCCCAGCCTAATTTTTAACAGCATTAAACTTTTAAAACTAATATTCTTCAAATTATCACATTTTCTCCATCAGCTTTTAATTCCCGGTAAATTCCCATCCAGACCAGTCCAAAACGCGTCTAGCTAATCCATCTGGAAACCATTCTTTCCCACTGTCTCGTCAGAAGCGATTGTGACGCAGCCTCTGAGGGCCGCCGGGTCGCTCCGATGGTAAGGAGCAAACATGTCCACCCCAGAAGGTCCAGGCACCATGATCCACCAGGGTTTACATGTTCTCCTCAACGGCCAGAGAGATCAACAGTATGCACTCACCGCGCATCAGCAAGGGGTCGTCGCTAAAAAGCAAGGAGAGCCACAGAGAAAGACAGCGGGCAGGTAGGAGAGCCAGGCGAGTGTCCTTGTGTGGTACTGGGTAGGGAATCCAATGTATTTTCAGAAGCACAGCCGGGAAGCAGGGAGATAGGTACTAGTTATGAGTGTCCCCCCCCCCACGGATCATGTCGCATCACCAGGTTCAACCGTCTCGGACAACACGCACTCTCCCTCCTCCATCAGCAGGTGAGGAGCTTTTTTAATTGAGGTTTGCAGGGTCCCCAAGTTGGGTTATCAGTACGGAGACATCTGCTCTTAAATTCTGCTTCTGAGCTCCCTGAGTGGCTCCTCAGCATGGCGGCCCTTTCTGAGCGACAGTCCAGGCTGAAGTAAGTAAGTCTCTTTCCAACCTTTCTTTCACAAGAGGGGGCACCGTTAATCCCAGCGATTCAAGGTAGGGGGTGGCAGATAACAGATCCTGGAAGGTTTTTGTACCCTTGTCCGTATTAATTCTCAGTCTCGCCGGATATAGGATCTGTGCTTTCATATTGCGTGCCCTGAGTTGCCTCATGATCGGCCAAAGCATTTTCCTAGCTTCTTGTACCATTGTGGTATAGTCGTTGTCCAGGTATATTCGATGGCCGTCGTACATCAATGCTCCTTGTTTCCAGGCCAGTCTTAAGATCTCCTCCTTGACTTGGTAGTTGGTGAATCTGGCAACTATGGAGCGGGGCCTCGCATCGGGATTTTTAGGGCAGGGGACTAAGGACCTGAGCGCCAGGTCCATCGCAAGATCCAGGTCCTGAGGCAGCGGGAGGATTTGCATCAACATTTTTTGTAGAAACGTGGCTACACTTGGAAACTTATCTTCGGATCCTTCTGGGATCCCAAATAGTCTTACATTTTGCCTTCTGTTTCTGCCCTCAAGATCATCCAGTTTACGAGTGAGTTCCCGATCCCTGGCCAAGAGATAGAGCAAAAGTCTGTCCTGGCGGTCCGACTGTTCGACAAGTTGATTGGCACATAGCTCAAGTTGTTCTGTTTTGTGGTCAACTTTGGCTAAATCCGATTTGAATTCACTGAGGGTTTGATCGATCTTTGCAACTGTACGAGCTGTTTGTAGTATAGTTTCCCTGAGGCTCAGCGGGATCTCTTCGGCCCCAGGCTCAGAGTGTAGAAGGCCTTCCATTGCATCTCTCTCTTGCAAGTCAGATCTCCCCTCTCCCTGCATCATATCTCTTAATTTTTGCATCGGTTTCGACGGTAGCTTCCCTGCTCTACTTCTTTTGCCTTTTGCTGGTGAAGACATCCCTCTGGGTTGGTGATGTGAACAGATTGTAGCCGGGAGGGAGACGGAGCTGTAGATCTATGCTGCCATTAGCCCTCTGACGTCACCAGAAGTCCCGACAACTACAAGTTCTTGAGGGTATCAACATTGTAGACTACAAGGATCTATTAATGAGGCATGAAACACAGTAACTAGGGGACATGGATGGAGGTTAGAGGAGGGGATTCAGAAGGGATGTTTGGAAGTACTTTTTCATGAACAAGGTATTGGATGCCTGGAATGGTCTACCAAAGCCAGTGGTAGAAGCTAAATAAGTAAGTGATTTCAAACACTGATGGGATAGGCATATGGAATAGTATGACCTAAGGGAAGGGGGGGAGGATGGGCAGCCTGAGGGGGCACGGGAAGGGCAAGAGGCCCAGTAATTCTGGTCCAGCATCAGGTCAACACAGAGTTGGTAGAGTAGATAGACTATTATCTGCCATCAGTATCTATTACTGCCTTAAACCTTTCCTCCCCCCCCAGACCTCGTTCCTGATCCCAAATAAAAAACCCTCATTATTTCTTTAAAATCACTGAACTGCAAGCTTATGATTTATGTGAGCATATTATTTGTAATTCACTAATATGTTTATTCTTTGCCAGACTGTTTACTATGGGACAGGACGGGATACACCGAAGGCTACTAAAGGAAATCAGGGAGGTGTTAGCTGCCCGACTGACAGCCTTATTCAACAGCTCTCCGGACACAGGCATGATTCCAGAGGACTGCAGCAGAGCAGACATTGTCCCTCTACATATGAGAGCAGCAGCATGGAGACAACTATAGGCTGGTCAGTCTAACCTCAGTGTTGTGGAAATTAGTGGAAACCCTGTTAAAAGGAAGATCCTCTCAGGTGTTTATTCTGTTTACCTGTGTAGTTTGTAGGCATGAACAATGATTGCCTCTACCGTACCCTCCTAATTTCATCAGGACTTAATGTAAATGAAGGTACTTGAATCTTTTTTTTTTTTTTTTTACTTTTGTTTTACCAGGTGAGACACACTAAGCTGAAAGCTTGTTTACAGGTGCAACCTGGGAGCACAGGGAAGTTAAGTGACTTGCTCAGGGTCACACAGTATGCAAGTGGGGGCTGTGGGATTCAAACCCAGGTCTCCAGGTTTGCAGCTCAGAGCCTTAAACCACTGCGCTATACTGCCTCCCAGTACCTGTATACATGTAGTGCAGTTTGTAGGCATGAACAATGATTCCCTTGCTTGAATCCCTCTAATTTCATCCTAATTTAAATATAAATGAGGTTGCTTCACTTTGATTTGCCCTGGTGTGAAAACCTGCCTGACTCCATTGCAAAAGTCATGACCTGACTCATGTAAGGCATCCTAGAATTTTATGATGTTTTGGTACTAAAGCCTGCAGTAGTTATACTGTATTAGTCAATGTTGTTGCTGTCCTCAGCAGTCCAAATGTTCTTGTCCTATGTTGGCCATGAAACTTTTTAAGGCATAGTAAGTGCTTGCTGTTTTCTGTAGGTTAAAGTGTATCTGCATTAGAAAAAATGTTTTTAGAGAATACAGGGATTTCACAAGACATGTACCAAAACTGAATGAGAATATAACTTGTGCTGGTGTGTGCATGTACGCATCATCAACTCCCAAGATGCCTTGCATGAGTGGGGTCATGATCTTTGGAATGGAGACAAACAGGTTTTCACACCAGGGCAAATCAAAGTGAAGCAACCTCATTTATATT
The DNA here is from genome assembly GCA_016271365.2 of Neoceratodus forsteri. NCBI lineage: Eukaryota > Metazoa > Chordata > Ceratodontiformes > Ceratodontidae > Neoceratodus > Neoceratodus forsteri. The sequence continues at coordinate 235,037,475 of CM028129.1, forward strand.
TAAATTAGGATGAAATTAGAAGGATTCAAGCAAGGGAATCATTGTTCATGCCTACAAACTACACTACAGGTATACAGAAAATAGGTTGATTGGACTTTCCCTTTAAAGGAAAGGTTGGTAGAGTAAATTGAATCAAATGGTCTGCAAGACCATAGCCAGCATGATTCACCTGAGGTGGGGCGTCATGCCACATGAATCCGATACATTTCTTTAAAGCATGGCAGTTGGGGTTCAATGTTAAAAAAGTGCAAAATCATGCACCTAGGGCATTGGAACCCAGGCACTGAGCATAGGAACCCAGGCACTGAGTATAGGAACCCAGGCACAGAGGGCATAGGAACCCAGGCACTGAGTATAGGATGGGGGATGTACTGAACTAAACAGGAAAGAGATCTTGGGGTTATCATATCTGATGATCTCAAGGTGGCAGGGGAGTGTGACAAAGCAGTGGTAGGGCTAGTGGGATACTGGGGTACGTAGAGAGGTGTATGTCCAGCAGGAGGAAGGTGGTGAAGTTGCCACTGTATCACTCACTGGTGAGACTCAAGAAAGGATATAGGTTGGAGCCAGTCCAGAAGAAGACAACTAAAATGGTGAAGGGGTTCCACCAAAAGCCCTATGAGGAGAGACTGAGGGATCTCAACATGTATATGAGAGGAGAGCAAGCAGGGACATGATAGAGACCTACAAATACCTCACAGGAGTAAACAGGGTGCGGGGGGGGAGTAATCTCTTTCAAATGAGAAAGAGCACCAGGAACAGAGGGCATGCGATGAAGCTGGAGGAGGATGGAGTTTAAGAGGGATGTAAGGAAGTACTCCTTCACTGAAAGAGCTGTAGACACCTGGAACAGACTACTATTGGAAGTTGTGGAAGCGAGAACAGTAGGGGGCTTCAAGCATGCATTGAATAGACATAGGGGAATATATAGGCAGGGAGGAGGGAGGGTCACTGGAGACCGGTTAGAGTCTGTGGAGACAGACTAGGCAGGGACCATCTTGGGAGACTTGATGGGCCAAGTGATCCTTTTCTGCCGATAAATTCTATGTTCCTGTTTCTATTGCACTGTGTAGGAAGTGGGTGGGGTGTACTGGTGTGGATATTGTTTCACAGGGGGCAGTACTAGCTTATTATCTAGCCCACTAAATTTCCCTGTGGGGGCAGCACTGTGCAATTAACATCTGAATAACTGACTATCGGGTAACAAATCCCCCCATGAGTTATCGACCCTTGCCCCTCAGCCTTATCTGAGTCTATAAGGCAGGGGCAGTGTACTGATATCTATGGCAATCCAGTACACTACCTTCTCTCATGTCTTAGCCCAACTCCCTGGTCATGCCTTATTGCTTAATTTACCCCGCAAAGCACAGCTAATTTGCAGCGTCTTGTTTCAAGTCAGGAGGGACAACCCTGCTTCTACACAGTTGTACTACTGTGAGGGAATAAAATGCAGAGAGGTCAAGTGAATTGCTCCCATACAGAAAGTAAGGTCCCCTGTACACACTTGGACTTTTATACCATTTCAGCTCTGTTAAAATTGTTTAAAAGGTATGTGTCCATATTATAGCATGGTAAAAACAAACACTACAATCTGTGTTCTAAAACCATACTCTAACCCTGCTCAGAGGTGGATCAGAGCCGTATATCATCGGAATATCGATGCCCCAACAGCAAACCCCCCGCAGCAAAACCCAGACGTCAATGGACTTTGAGTTGACTGGGATTTCTCGTCGATGGGCTTTGCATCAATGGGGGGGTCGGCACCTAACTCCACTGTCTGTGCAACATGGAGTTAGATAATTAAAGTAGGGGGGAGTGCAGCCATCCCACATAGGAGGTGCAGATTAATGTGCTCGAGTGTGGCAGTCAGTGTCGGCCTTTTGCGGGTCATTGTCGGGATGCATCGGTGCTGGGGATGTCGGCGGGATTGCATCACTGTAAGGGATGTCAGTGTGTTTTCTATCGCTGCAGCTTGGTGGAACCAGTCAGAGCAACACAGTTGCCTGAACCCGTGTTAACAGCAGTGTGGATGAGATCCATGCTGTAACATGGGTTAAGGCAACCACCTGTTCTGAAATGTGTGTTGTGGTTGTTCATGGACACAAAAATTAGTATACTCATATTGCTGAGCTCACAATGAGATAATTAAAACAATTCCAGCCTTTTTTGCAAATTCTCCTTTGTGCCTGATTGCAAGTATTCCAGCAAGTACTGCAGGGTGTCCAGTCAAAACCGCAACAGCAAATACAGCCAGTCAAAAACTGCGCAGTCATGACAGCGCCGAGCAGTTTCAGAGTTAGTATATCTAATCTAGTGTGGTTTGGGACAGTGCAGTTTTGTACTGACCATGCAGCACAGTTACTGATCACGCTGTTCTTGACCGCACAATCTTGACATAGCGCCTTATTGCAATACCCCTCATTGCTTTGCGCTGCTGCCGTAATAATGCCTGGGATGGCTTGGGCTAGTGTGATGTCAGAGCACAGTCTGGATGCTTCAACAGCCATGCTTAAGCACTGTTCTATAACATTTTTAACAGTGTTGTTTAGAATGGTAGAAAATGTGTACAGGGCAATCGTGGCTCTGGTGTGATCTAAACCTGAGTCTCCTAGCTCTAAGGTCTACATATGCACTATACACTAGACCAGTGATTTATAAGCCACAGTTTCTGTCAGCCTCAGAGTGCAGCCGCCAGACCTTTCTCATGATCGTGAACTTTATTTTCACATCTTACTCCCACCCTCAATGACTGTAATAAATTGCTTTTCAAGCACTATGCAGTAAATCATGTTCCTTCAGTCTTTTCCCTTAAAATCCATATATGTAATGATTTGTTTTTGCTTTAATCAAGCTTTTTCTCCCCCTCCTAGCCCCATCGCTACGCTAGCCCTGGTCCAGCATTCTCCGAAGGCCCCCTCCCAGTCACCCACGGCAGGATCAGCCCCCCTCCAGAACAAGTATCTGGTGGACTGGGGGATCCATGGTGGCGAGGCCAAAGACTGCCATCCTCACAAATGGCTGAGGCAATATTTTCTTTTGTTATCCCTCTTCTGCAAAGTCCCACCCACCTCCCCAGCTGCTGTGCACAGCCATAGGCAGCCATACACCTTCCAGAGATGGCACAACGCCGTCTATCCATTACGATGGAGCACGCTCCCCAGCCTGCTGCAAGGGACTGCTGTGGTGCCCTCCCTACCTGGCAGGGATGTGTTGCCGAACAGCAGCACTCCTGCCAGCCTGGCTACCTGCCTGCATGGAGTTGAGCTTGCTTTCTAACCTAGGTAGCCAGCATGGAAGGGTGCTGTGCTTCCTCTGGGTGGTCCATGTTGTTATGCTTTTATGGTAAGAAACTGACAGCCCTATTACACTTTTAATTAAGTTTTAATGAGCTCTGTGACGGCAAAAAAATTGTAGCATGCAGCCATGGTGGTCTTATTTGAGAAACACTGCGCTAGATAGTCCACACTATCTCCTATCCATTATGTGAACACTGTTCTGTCTTGAAGAGAATTTAGAGGTTACTAAAGGTCATTTGAGCTGTTTATCGAAATGCTCCCTTCCAGCTAAATGAGATAAAACCTAATGGTGGATTTTATTGCTTTTGCTAGCTTATGCTCTGAAGCCGGTTAAAGGGGAATGACCATGTACCAAGCTGTATGGGGGATGCATCCAATTAGATTTTGGTTGCAAAAAAATGTGTGTCTTATTTTTCAGCTTTAAAATTTATAAAACAATCTGGCTGATCCTGTCCACTCCCCCCGCCCCACCATGACATTTTGCAGAAAGCACCGCTTGGGATGCATCTCAGAATCCTCAGCAGATGAAGTTATACATCTGCTACAGGGGTGCTGGAACATGTGAAATAGTGTGGGGGTGCTGTAGTAATAACACAAGAGACCATGGTTGCTTCCTTCCAAACTTTCATGCATTAAAGGGGCACTTTGAATGCTGCTGAGCAAATGTGGGTGGGGGGGCTGCCGCCAACCCTCACCCATAGTTTCTGGCACTATGACCTGATATACTCACAGTCTTTGTTTAGGGAGGACTATAGCTTGGTGCTGTGTATCATCCCTGCATGGCTGGACAGCGAGCAAGGCTTGTCAAGGGTCACAGCAGAGATGGCTGCCCATAGTACTCGCCGACAAAAAGATCAGGCCACAACGCTGTCTGTGAGCACCAGGGAGGGGGGAACTGGAAGTCAGGCCTCAGTTATAAACAAGAATTTGTCAATGCCAAATGCTGTCTCGCTGACATTGGCATTGGCAGTGCCAGAGTTAGAGACGTATAATAGGAATTGCAGTAAAGTATTAAAGTGACGCCAACCCCACCCCCACCCTTTAGAGACCGACAGGCATTGGGGTGTGCCTTTGGGTCGTTAGTTATAACGCTCATGCCATTATACCTTACCCTACCCTGTAGACACTGACAAGTGTTGTGGTGTGCTTTGGGGTCTTTGGGCATTATACTTACCCCATTCCATAAGGAAATATGTTAAGGTGGGTGCAATATAGGAGAATGGGTTGAACTTTTTGGCCAAACAGTGTAAGGCACACCACGATGCCTGTCACTGGCTGCAGGGTGGGGGTGGGGGTGGAATGGTGTGAGCATTACAGCTGATGATCCCAAGTCACACCCTCTGACGCGTGTCAGTCTCTACAGGGTGGGGTGAAACCCTAACACCGTAGGCATATGTTGGTATTTTCACTCCAAATTTTCAACATGGGCTTTTTGTGAGCCCACCTCATGAAAAGCAGCACTATCAGTTTGTTAGCTGAAAGTTGGTTTTGCACATTTGGCGACACAGGGATGAAAATATATTTTAGGCAGTGTTTGGAAAATGACAACTGTATTGTTCATGAGGAGATATAAAAAAATGGCAACGTTGAAAATCTGGAGTGAAAATATGAAAAATTGGTGAAGTTATGAGCATATGTAGAAACTGTGCAACACACGTCTGTAACCCAATTATTTTGGGGATTTTTTTAACCACATCTTTAACATAGGCATTTTGGGACCTCCCCTCAGTGGCACTGTGATTTTGTTAATGTGTCCGAAACTCTGATTTCGCACAGTGACCACGCCATTGTGTGTCACAGGTGCGAAAACACATTTAGGGCAGGATGTGAAAAATGACAGCTATACTGCTCATAAGGAGGTGTGAAAAAATGCCAGTGTTGAAAATCTGGCATGAAAACAATGCAAATTTGCAAAGTTATAAGGGTGCGTGGAAAGTGCGCAATGCACACTTGTCACACAGTCATTTTATGGAATTTTGTCAGCAAATTTTCAACATAGGCATCTTAGGACCTCTGCTCATGAACAATGTCACTGTCATTTCCTCAAACTGTCCCAAAAACTGACTTCGCACAGCAACCACGCTATTCTACGCCGGACATGCGAAAAACCATTTCGGCCAGGATATGTAAAATGGCAGCTATACTGTTCATCAGGAGGTGTGGAAAAATGCCAATTTTGAAAATCTGGAGTGAAAATATTACAAAATTACGAGCGTGCGTGGAAACTGCACAACGTACGCTCATAAAACAGCAATTTTTTTTAATTTTTCCACCAAATTTGCAACATAGGCTTTTTGAGAGCCCCCCTCATGAACAGTGGCACTGTCATTTTGTTAATCAGTCCAGAAAGGTTATTCCATGCAGTGACTGTGAAATCACCTTTCGGGACCGAATAACGCCATGACAGTGCCTGAATTCATGAGGAGGGGTCCCAATAACCCCATGTTGAAAATTTGGTATCAAAATTCCCCAAAAATGACTGAGATATGCAGCAAAGTTGAAAAAAACCCTATTTATGCCATTATACAGCTTACCGGCATGTCTTCAGTTCGCTGTCAGCTTTGAAGAGTGGAGACGTGTTCCCGGTCACCGAAGATCATCGCGCCGGGTTCCGGAGGTAAGTATGGGGTGAGGGGGGTGTAAGGATGCAGGGTACACAGAGAGTGGGTGCGGGTTGCGGGAAGGGGCAGGGAGACCGTGAGGGACTGTTTTCTTTTTTACGGGTACAACTAAAAAAAAAAACCTTGCAGGACAGTTTTTTTTTAAAGGGTATTTGGCATGCTGGGGTAGGCTCCCAGCATGCCACCTAAGTGTTTTGGGGGGGGGATGCTGTAGCCAAAGGGATTGGGCACCTCATCGGCACATATGGGGAGGACACGAGTCGAGGGTTGGGCACCCCTCACCACAAACAAAAGTGGGGAGACATTATTTTTTTCTTTTTCAAATTGTTTAACCAGGTGAGACACACTAAGCTGAAAGCTTGTTTACAGGTGCAACCTGGGAGCACAGGGAAGTTAAGTGACTTTGCTCAGGGTCACACAGTATGCAAGTGGGGGCTATGGGATTCAAACCCAGATCTGCAGATTTGCAGCTTAGAGCCTTAAACGACTGCGCTATACTGCCTCTCCAGTGGGCTCCCCCATTGGCAAAATAAACGGGGACGGGGAATAAACGCCGATGGAGATTGGGCCCCCGCCAGCAAAGAAAAACTGTTCGGGGGCGCATGATGCTGAGGGGGATTGTGCACCTCCTTGGCATACATTTTAAATGGGAGGGGGGTCATTATGCCGACGGGGAGTGGGCTCCCCTGTCAGCATTCTGACAGGAGGCAGCGGCAGTGTTGCGTGCAGGTCGGGAGGTGTGTTGTGGTCATGCTGCATGACAGCTTCGCTCTCATTGCAGCTGACCTTTTCTTAGATCTGGTGGCCACATTAGGGATGCGTGAGGTCAGCGCCTGCTGCTGGCTTATTGCGGAATGAGGGACACACCTACTGATGCATTCCCTGCATTCGTCCAACAGTGACCGCGCCTCCAAATCTGCTACTACCACAAGATGTTGGCTGGTGCACAAGTACGAGCCAACATAAAAAGGGATACCTCTGTATTCTCCTTTTTTGTGCTTCCCCTCCCCCCAGGGTTCTGAACTAGACAGCCCATGGTCGGGGAATAGTTCCATTTTTGCTCTATATCCCAGTCTCCCTACCTCCTGTATTTCACCATCACCCACCCCAACAGACAGAGCCATTATGGCTATACCCTTCTTCTGACTACTCGGGTGGACAAGTGGCTGTCTTCACCACAACTCAGACTACACTCTGACTGTTGGTGGGGGTTGGGGAGCCAGAACACACAGCAGCTCCTGCCCTTCCACCAGCCCTCCCCAGGAGCCGAATGCCTCAATTCCACAACGTGTTTTACCCCCCCAGCCCATCCCAGAGTGGGATTCTCGGATATGAACTCCAGTCCCCAAAGTGTGGAAGTAAGATGTACAGCTGCCATGCCACTAATCTGGCACATCCCACTTTTATTTCTCCCCTTTGCCATAACCCTGCTTTCTTCATTAGAGGCTAAGCTGTGTGCCCAAGTCAGAGAGAGGTACCAAGTCTTAGTCATGCCGGGGGAGTGGGGCTGCATATTTTGACAAACTGTAAAGCCCCCCAAAGAATGGAAGCATTAGTACATCCACTTCAGCTCTGAGAGCCCTGAGGTCATTTACATACCTGGGTCTTTGTGCCAATATTACACCACTGGGACAACTAAATGCTTACCTGTTTGTAACCACACATCCAGTCGCTATCAAGTTGGGTTATTGCCTCTCTTTGTTGAAATCTCTAAAGCCCTCAATATCCAGTGCAACGTACATTATGGAGTCCTAGTACTCAGCGGCTAACTGCACTTCTTAAAACGCAGCACAGACAACTCTAGCCTAGCTTCACGGTTCTAATCTCTGATACAGTGAATCTATGCTGTATTGCAGCCTTATCTTTTTACATTTGCTGTTCCCGATAAAGATTTGACTTTGGGCACAAGTGGAAGAAAGTACAATATTTTTCATCTCAGTTATGGGCTCAACATGAGATTTCATCTTAATTGTTTGCCTTTTTTTCATACTACAATTTTTTTTTTTTGGCAAAGGTTTGAGCAGAAAATTAGATTTTATTTTAAGGACAAATTTTCTTTCCCCAGGTATTTTTCCTGCTTCTTCTCTTCTTTTTTTTTTTTCTTTGGCCTTATCTATCAGAAATATATTAACCGAAAACCCTGTTTCCATCAAAGTCTCGATTCCACGGACATTTGGAGATAAGCCTTATCTTATTAATGGCGCACTAACAACTAATATCTGAAGGATACTGTCAATCATATTCATCTTTTTTTTTTTTTTTAAATAGCTTGCAGACACGGCGGCTACATCTGTGCAGACCTGACTCCCTGCGCACACATGCACACACACAGAAACACTGTAAGAGAAATCACCCAGCTGGCAAAATGGTGTGTGTGTGTGTGTGTAAGGAAGCATGTGAAGTATATTAAATTTATGTATTTTGCAGCTAACTGTACTGCTCATGTTTTCTGAAATGACATTCATGCCTCAAAATGATCCATATATAACTGTACCTGAATAACTGTTAATGTGAAAAAAACATGTTTTGTATTGTTTTCTTTTTACATGCATCATTATGTACAGTATAGATAGAGTGTCTCACATGCAGCTTCCCTGGAAATTACCATGTTCAGGTAAGGTTGTTAAAACAATTAATATATTATTGATTGAGCTGGAGCTAACCTTTGGTTCGTGGTCCCCATACCCTAAGAATGAGTGTGAGACCACAGCTGCAAGAGTGGTCTCGACAATGGCATTAACATACAATACATTCCATGGAACCAGGAGTTTGAAGTATTGACTGTTCCATTACATGTGTATAAAACTACAAGCTGTTGCCCTATCAGAGCAGTGTTTGCAGTTCTGTACCAATTCAGTGTGAAACAGTCGAAACTCCATAGTGCTGGTTCCGTGAGGAGAACTGCACAGAATGCTGTCCATAAAAAGAAAATAATACAAAACAGAATGCTTCACGTCAGCATTTATTCAAATGCAGTTAAATATGCCACAGTTTGGCCAGCCCGGTAGTGCAGAGGGCTGAGGTGCTGGACACCTTACCTCATGCTACACTGGCGAGCTGGGTTCAGGAATGACCTTGGGTTGTTGGGGAGCAGGCACGGGGGGGGGGCAGGACTGAGCAGCATCACAGCAGCTCTCCTCTCTTGGGGAGGTGATTACCCCCCTGTCATCCTGCCACCACTAGGTAGAGGTCTGGTGTCAGCGCAGGCAGAGGGGGCAACATGAAGGGAGGGCATCTCAATGCATGGCGTGCACATGCCCCCACGTGCGTGAGCGTGTGAGAGATGGGGCTGGGAGTAAAACAGGGTAAAAAGTCTACAAACTATAAGGGGCCTGAGTTCTGAAACGGGTGCCTCCACCCAGAGGTCAGGGTTAGTAGTGGTCAAACTAACCTGGCCACTGTAACCCCCCTCTTTCCCTTCTAGTGGCCTGAGCATTATAGGATTATCACTTTCACAGTACCCTTAGTCCCCTTAGGAAGTAGTCTTTCCTCCTATGTATACCCTTGAGGAAAGAAGGGAGAGGAGGGACATGATAGAAACTTTTAAGTACTTCAGTGGAATCAACAAAGTCCAAGAGGGTGGCATCTTTCAGAAAAAGAGACTTACAAGAACAAAGGGACACAATTTAAAGATAGAAGGAGGGCAGTTCAGGGGCAATGTGAGGAAGTATTATTTCACAGAGAGGGTAGTGGATGCATGGAACAGCCTTCCTGAGGAGGTTGTGGAGTCTAAAACTGTGGGAGATTTCAAGAATGCATGGGACAGACATAAGGCAATTCTTGTGGGGGGTAGAAAGAAATAGGCTGTTGGTTAACTAGGATCTGCGGCCTATCCTGTAGGTAGGGAAATGGGCAGACTAGATGAGCCTAGTGGTCCTTATCTGCCGTCAAAGTCTATGTTTCTATGTTTCTATGTTACCCCTTGTACATCATACCAGTACCCACACTGTTTGCACTTACCACCAGGGCTGGTTCCTCTGGCTTGACCCTGGGGACCCCCCTATAAAACACGGTTATGCACAGTAAATAGCAACAGTACAGCACTCTTGGCACAAACTAGAACCACAATCAGGCTAAATGCAGCAAAAAAGTCAGATCTGATTTATTCAGGGGACTTGAACAAGGAAGGGGCGTAATCAGGTTGATTGGCTTAAAGGATATATTAATCAAACAGTTATGCATGCGCTTTAAGTCCCCACACAGTCACACACTCTGGGTACCCAGGTAGGAAAATGGTGGGCTAGCCAGGAATGTTGTAGCTGGTTGGGGCCCTGTGATGGAAGAAAGCAACATGCACAACACACACTACTTGTAATCCGGAGCCGGAGGGCTCAATTCGTGAAAGTAAAAGCAACAAGACAATCAAATGACAACACTTTAGATTTAGTTGTTGTTGCAGGGAGCTACCCTGATGTTTACTCACGAACCCCAATACAGGACACAGGCAGGACAAAATTGAGACTGCAGATTGTTGAGCTGGAGTGCCAGGAGAAGCAAGGCTCACACAAATCACTGAGGTGTCGTTCCTGTTCAAGTGTTGAGCAGGGGGCTGATCCCCAGGCAGGTCTCCCGTCAATGGCTTTCTCTGTGCAATGGGTAGTCCAGCTGGACCAGTGTGGCAAGGCCCAGGTGAAATGGTAATGAATTCGGATTCAGTCCGTTGGAGCTAGATACAGCCTCCAGCTAGCAGAAAGCAGAACACAGTTCAACACACAGTGGGGAACCAAATCACGACTCACTAACAGCTCACAGCACATTTACATGTAAGAAATTCCACTATACCAGGCAGATTGCTATCTATCACGCCAGCAGCGAGCAGAACACAGTTCAGCACACAGTGGGGAACCAAATCAGGAGCCACTAACAGCACACAGCACATTTACATGTAAGAAATTCCAGTATACCAGGCAAATTGGTATCCAGTTGCAATTACAGAGTCTCTGCACAAACCTGGAGTTCAGAGGTGGGTAGAAATCCTGACAGGCCAATCGCACTCAGCAAATCTTCGGTCTTCTTCAGGTTAAAGCCTGGTCACAGTCCAGTGGCTTAAATAGTCCTCACAACTCAGATTCAGTCTGAATCAACTCTATTTTCCCTCTCATTGACAGCAGGCAGACAGGCAGGCCAAAACTCAGCCCTTTCACAGTTCTCCCACGCAAATCTACACAGAACTGCTGCTCAAATCACTTGAGCTGTTACTCATTTCACTTCCCAGCTCAGAACTAACTGAAAACTGCAAGCAGTCTGGGATTCCCCCAAGATCCAAAAGGTTCAGCTGGCTCCCCCTTCAAGTTCATTTAGGCGCCAAAATGCAAAAACTACAATTCCTACAAGGTTTGACTCCACCAAGCTCCTGTAGGCAGGCTCCATTTTAGAGTCCCAACAGTATTGATTGGCCCATTCTGACAGTCCCAGGCCAAGTTGGTGGAGATAAACAGAACAGCCCTTGCTGCAAAGAAAACAGGTTAGAACAAACTGCAATATTATTATCACTCTTAAAGAGCTAGTGTACTGCATGAAAACTGCCTGCAATTAATTGTAACTTTCAGATGTAGTCAGCTATCACTTCTTATATCTCAAGTATTTTTTTCTTTTCTGTTTGCTAATTAGACGGTTTTCCACTTGGCGGTACTGAGGTGATGTGTGGAGCAGCACTCTGTCTGGAAGAAAAAAAAAGTCAGTTCTGCTCCTCCCACTACATCAACACTGAGACCACACTAACTATGACATCACTTGTAACCAATGAGAACCATTTGTCACTGCCAGGTTTCACTTTCACATGAAGCAGCAGGGACTGACTCTCCCTAGTTACTAGTGATGTCACAATTTCCTGCATTTTGATTGGTAGCTTGTGAGACTCACTGCTCAGGCTGCAAGGATTGTGGTGCCTCAAGGTGTTTGGTCTCATTTCTGACAATGTAGTGGGAGGAACAGAACTGACTTTTTTTTTTCTTCCAGACAGAGTGCTGATCCACACATCACCCCAGTACTGCCAGGTGGAAAATCTTCTAATTAACAAACAGAAAACAAAAAATAATTGAGACATAAGAAGTGATAGCTGACTGCATCTGAAAATTACTATTAATCCCAAGCAGTACACTAGCTCTTTAATAGATATTCAGCAAATAAGCACATCTTATAACAGAGCTCCCTCTACACAAATAGCGATGGCAGAATGGAGCATTTATCTGGCAGCCTGGGAGGGCTCGAGCATAGAAACACTCAGCCCCCTCTCAGATTAATTATAACTGCAATCCAGGCAGCTCTTAAAGAGACAGTACACAGAGGCTATACAGGCACTCTCTGGCAATACATTTAAACTGCTAAAACACAGAACATCAGCCTGGCAGTGAGCATTTAGGCAAGCTCAAGGAAGACTTTTCAGGAACCTCCATTTGTAGGGGGGTTACAAATATAAAAGGGCTACCACCATCAGGTCAAGGACAACTTTTTAAAGTGCACAAGAAATGAAGGACAAGGTGACACTCACTGTAATCAAAGAGAGAAAGAGTCAAGGGTAACACCAAGAAGAAGTACTTCCCAGAATGAGTGGTGCACACTTGCAGCAGTCTGCCAGAGCATGTGGTATCAGCTGAGACTGTAATAACCATCATGATCAAACTCAGCAAAATACTTTAAAGAAAATGGGGTGACAAGGTATTCTCACTGAGCTGGTGGGAGAGAGGAACCCGAATGACCGCTGGTCTTCTTTCCCCCTAAATATAGATGTATGTACATAAAGGCTGGTGTGTTTGCTTACGAACATACAAAAAAGCCAGCAGAAGAAGGCCATTTGGTCTATCAAGTCTGCTCGTGTTGCAGGGTACACAGCTTCAGCTAATGTAAACTGCCCTCCCTCCCCGTGAATCTTACCTTCCCCCTATGCCTATCCCAGCCTCTCTTAAAGCTGCCCACTGTCTTCAACGAGATGACCTCTTCCAGCAGCGCATTCCAAGTGTCCAGCACCCTCTCTGTGAAGAAGTGCTTCCTGACCTCCCTCCTAAACCTCCCACCCTCCAACTTAAGACTGTGCCCCCTCGTGATATGGTTGCCACTCAGCTTAAAGAGACTCTCCTTATCAACCTTATTTATCCCTTTCAAGTACTTGAATGTCCCAATCATGTTCTCTCTCTCTCTCTCTCTCTCTCCCTCCATCTCCCTCTCCCTCTTTCTCTCTCTCTCTCTCTCTCTCTTTCTCTCTCTTTTCTGTCTTCAACAACACCTGTCCCAGTACGGAGCCCTGTGGTGCCCCACTGGTTACCTCTCTGGTGCCAGATAACTCTCCCCCCACCACCACCACCCTCTGGGTCCTATCCCTCAGCCGGTTTTCCACCCATCTGGCCATCTTTTCCCCAACTCCAAGATCCACCAACTTCCTAATTAACCTTTTGTGGGGTACAGAGTCAAAGGCCTTGCTGAAATCAAGATAGAGGATGTCTACCGCTTGTCCCCTGTCTACTGTCTTAGTGACACAGTCAAAGAAGTCAATCAGATTTCTTTGACATGATCTCCCCCCCCCATGAACCCATGCTGCCTCTCATCCTGGAGACCATTCTTCTCTAGATATTCCACCAACCTTTCCTTTAGCATGGTCTCCATGAGCTTGTCCACAATGGAGGTCAGACTGACTGGTCTGTAATTCCCTGCATCATCCTTGGGACCGCTTTTGTGAAGGGGCACTACATGTGCTGTTCTCCAGTCCTGTGGTACCATGTCTAACTCTAGTGAGCTATTAAATAGGTCTGCTAGTGGCCCTGCCAGCTCCTCAGCCAGTTCCTTTAGTACCCTTGGATGTATTCTGTCCGGGCCTGGTGATTTGCCCACTTTCAATGCCAGCAGACCCTCCCTCACTCTATTCTCCTCTATCACTATGTCTGTGCTCCCCTCCCCCCTGCTCCTCTTTACCCTCCTGATGGCACTGGTCCGTCCTTCTCCCTGGTAAAGACAGAACAGAAGTATTCATTTAGTATCTCTGCTTTTCTTCCATTATCCTCCACCCACTCCACCCCATTCTTAAGCCTAACAATCCCTTCCTTCTTGTCCCTTTTCTCACTTATATAGTGAAAGAAAACCTTAGATTCAATGCTAAGAAGTGCTAAGTAATGCACCTGGGAACCAAAAACCCAGGGGAAGAGTACACTATGGGGGGTGAGATACTAACAATAAAAATGGAAAGGGACCTGGGGTTAGTCGTATCAGATGACCTAAAGGTGGGCAAGCAAGTTGTCATCCCTCTGTACAGACAACTAGTGAGACCCCATCTGGAGTACTGCGTGCAGTTCTGGAGACCCAGTCTCCGCAAGGACATAGACAGGATGGAAGCAGTCCAGAGGAGGGCAACTAAAATGGTGCAGGGACTGCACCAGAAGACATATGAAGAGAGACTTAAGGAGCTTACTATGTATACCCTCGAGGAAAGGAGGGACAGGGGGGACACGATAGAAACTTTCAAGTACCTCAAGGGAATCAACAAAGTCCAAGAGGGTAGCATCTTTCAGAAAAAGAGATGTGCAAGAACAAGGGAGCACATTTTGAAGATAGAAGGGGGATGGCTCAGAGGTAATGTGAGGAAGTGTTTTTTCAAGGAGAGGGTTGTGGATGCATGGAACGGCCTTCCTGTGGAGGTTGTGGAGTCAAAAACAGTGGGGAAATTCAAGACTGCATGGGACAGACATAAGGCAATTCTAGGGGTTGGGGGGTAGGAGGAAGTAGGCTGTTGGTTAACTAGGATCTGCAGCTTATCCATTAGGTAGGGAAATGGGCAGACTGGGTGGGCCAAGCAGTCCTTATCTGCCATCAAATTCTGTGTTTCTATGTTCTATGTTTCTCCTCCCCCTTCTTAATTCCTTCAGCTATTTGCAGCTCCCTCTGTGCCTTTGCTCACCAGACATCCTTACTTGCCTCACTAGCCAACCTTAGATAATTTTCCCTATCCATCTCTCTCTTGGTCTTCCTGAATTTTCTATAGGTCAACCCCTTTTCCCCTTGCTGCCTTGGCAATCCCAGAACTGAACCAGCTGGGCGCTTTACATATGATTCCTCTAGCAACAGTATCAAACTTTTTTTATAATCTATATTTATACTCCTGTTGTTTCTCAGCCACTGCCTCTGAACCATTCGCAGGCTACCTCACGGCTCTGCTGATCTCCATCTCTGACCCTGCCGACCTCAAGACTTACCCCTGTGCTGGGACCAGCGGGAGTAGGTGAAGTCCTACTGCAAACATGGTTGCCATTATGCAGGCCAATAGTGGGCGCAGGACCCAGGAGTACCCAAGGCTGTCATCCACATGCTGAGAAGTGTTTGTCCTCCTGTTTCTTCCCAAGGGGACAGGCATTGAAGAGTCCATGCATGCCCATTTATTACGTCCGCCCCTGCCTGACAGTCCTGCCACAGCACAGAGCACTCTCAGCTACACGGCCAACTGTGGTTAACCAGCTGGTGGTAATGCCAGCCAGGCTCAAACTCCCCGCCTTCTGGAGGAGGAAGACAGCATCCTCTGGGACACTGGATTCTCCTCCTGCCAGAATGCCTGTATGAATGCCAGGCACAACGTGCAAACCTGGGTCATCAGAACTGCACTGCCAGTGTGCCAGTGGACAGGCCAAGTATGTCATTTACTGATTTGTAAAATGCTGTGAGAACTTGGTGTATTGATGGAGGGGTTGAAATTAAGTTGTGCAGTCACTAGCCAGCAGGACTAGTGACTGGGGAAATCCACTAGCCCCCCCCCACATACTTGCCCACTAGCCTGACTGATGTACTTATTAATATGTTACTTTCTCTAATACAAAGCTAGCAGGGCTAGCTAAGGGAAACTTTTACAAGTTCGATACAGAATCTTTCAGAGTTTGGCTTGTGGGCTGGTGTCAATTTCAGTCCCTGGAAAGGTACAATGCATATCAAAATTCTAGTCTACTCCATCTCTTCTGTGGTACAGACAGTAAAATTAATTTACAGCCTTCTAAACCCTTGAGCTATGGCCGATAACAGCTTTCAGTGCAGTGAGTACAAAGCAGTACATGATACGTTCTTATTGGAACCATGGCTAGCAACCTCATACGCCTCTCACAATTTTGCTGTTGTTCACATGCAGTCATTTAAATGCAGGAGGCAGTGCTAGACCTCTGTCCCTCGAAGTACACCTTTAATTATTTCAGACTTAAACAAAACATTAAAGCAGACTCAAAATGGAAAAAAATGAGGGTGTTTTACAAGGAAAATTTAAGATGGAATTAAAAATGCTAGGTACAAAATATTTGCAGTAACATGAACTGTTGCTCTAAAATGTCCACATCTTCGCCTGAGGAGTAGTACATGACATTCTGTTGTGGCAGCTGAGTTTTAAGCATTAGGGCATGATCAGGGATTGAGTTATGTAAGGAGTAAGCCACAGTCAGGTGTGTGGCAATACTACCATAACCCAATGCCCTGGGTAGGTTGTGAGACACAAGATGCAGCCAAGGGTCTTCAACCACCCAAGAAGTGCAGTTATTGCAGCACTGATGCACACCCAGAGTGGATTATTACACATTCAAAAGTGTTATAAGTCTCCAACACACCTTCAGGCTATACAGAGACCAACCTGCATTACTGCCCTAGGTGGGCAGGCATGGCCCAGTGTACTCCCGTGTCTAGGAGTATGAATTTTCTGCTTGCTAGAAGCCTCTTGCACTCAACACTTATGGGTTGTTTGACTGTGTGTTGGAGATGAAGGATGTGGGCACCTTTGGGTGTGTGAACAAAATACACAAAACAGCTGGACTTCAAGCATTTGACTTTTATTGGAGGGTATTTATTGTGTTTGAACTCATTTGTACCAGCTGAGAATCCCTGGTCCAGCCAAAGGCCACATTAGATCAACTCAAAAAGTTAATTATGGTACTTCTAAAACTCTTGCCACATTTTCCACAAAGTATGGATTCCTGTGGCCTGCCAGCCCTGTAACAACTATACATAGTCATGGCTAGAAATGTTTCCCCACACTCAGTGGTTCACATTTAGCACACTGTCTAAAACCTCTCTTATCTTTTCACTTCATTGGCAGACGAGTACAGATGGCCCATCTACCTTTGCTGGCAGCACCATTCCTGGGATTCCCTGTCCCCTCCTGCTCTGTCTTTGGCTGTCTCAGTTTCACCTACAGATGATATCTCACCAGTGAATGCATCTGCTAGCTTGCAGTGCTGTATGCCGGTGTGGCAGCCAAACTCTCAGTGTGAACTGTCAGTTGAACAAGACAGTCAGGGATGGCATTTCCCTTGCTGAATCCCCGGCGCACCTTTTGGAAAATTTGGCACCAGCAGCCTTGGTTGGCATCACCGACACCACTACCACGGTGCATACACAGGCATCCCCACAACTTGCCCTGCCAGGATGGCAATCCGGCAGACATGTTGCGGAGACCTCCCTTATTTTCAGGGAGTCCCTCTCCATAATATGTTCACATAGATGTATTATCTTACCTTATAGCTGCTGTCTCAAACTGTGGTACCTGCTTCACTATCTTCTGGGGTGCTTAATGGTCTCTGTACACAGCCTCCGGGGATGACCCTCCTTTAGAATACCTGTAGTGGTTCTGGGGGAACCTGCCACAGGCAAGAAAGTAATTGGGAAATACCCTTTGAGGGAATACCCTCCTGGTGTTCCCACACCCTCCCAGTGGTCCCACTATACTATCCCACCTTACCACAGAAAGACAGAAGTTGGCGGCAGAAAAACACCATTGGTCCATCTAGTCTGCCTGTAATACCCTATCCTACCTAGTGTCCATACGGGGTTGATGCCCACAATATCGACTCCCATGTTCCCAGCTTTGCTGCTATGCCACCATATTGGTGACTTTTAAGCCCTTATCTCTGTCCCAGCCATGTTTCAAGCCGTTAATAGTTATGGCACCCACTAGCTCAGCTGGCAGGCTGTTCCAGGGTGTAACGACTCTATCCATAAACAAAATAAAACAAAATAAACCTTCCTCATGTCCCTTCTGAACTTCCCTTCCACAAGCTTCCACGCATGTCCTCGTGTCCTAGGGTCACTATTCTAGTATTATTTATTTAACTATCTGCATGTCCCTACTGCCTGTATTATTAAATGCTGCTATTCAGTGTACTCTATTTTTGTATTCATTTATTTTACCAGGAAAGACTTCCATTGAGCAAGGCTCATTTACAAGGAGGTCCTGGGTAGAACAGAATTCAACACAGCAAAAAAGATAAATAGCTGGTTGAAACAGTTTGATATCATTGTAATAACATCGAATACAAACATTTCAAAAGCACCTAGGCCCAGATATTCAGACTGCGCCAGGCTGTGCGCAAGCCTGGGCACAACGCAACCTTAAGGCGAGGGGCAATGACTGGGCGATATTCAACAGAGCTGCGCCATGGCACAGCATCGTTGAATATCGCACTCTGGCCACCTGCAGTGCGCATGGTGCAGTGGCACTGCACCAGCGCAAGTGGCCAGAGTGGAGCAGTGGGAAGCGCTAGCGCAAGTTCTGTTGCACTAGGCGCAACAACCGCGATATTCAAAAGTGCACATGCAAATGGTGTCATACTGCATGCAAGGCACAAATGGAGCCATTTACATGTCATTATGGCCCCATTTGCATGCAGGTGCGCCGATCCCCAGCGACTTGCACCTGGCGCTCTGCCAGGCAGCAACCGTCGGGGACCGACACCCCCTGCACAGCACGGCAATGTGCCCCCTGCCCAATCGCGGGCTTAAGTATAAAAAAAAGCATGTCCTATATCCCTGGTGGTCCAGTGGGCCGCTGTCAGCCGATCGCAGGCTTAAGTATATAATAAATCATGTCCTATATCCCTGGTGGTCCAGTGGACCGCTGTCAGCCCTGAACGCGGGCTTAGGTATAAAATAAAGTCCTATATCCCTGGTGGGCTGACAGCGGTCCACTGGACCACCAGGGAGATAGGACTTTATTTTTTTTATACCTAAGCCTGCGATCAGGCTGCGAGTGGTCCACTGGATCACCAGGAATATAGGACATTGTTTTTTTATACTTAAGCCCGCGATTGGGCTGACAGCAGTCCACTGGACCACCAGGGAGATGGGACATTTTAATTTAAACAGATGCCTGCAATCGGGCATAGGGGGCGCCGCCACGGAGGTGCAGCCGGAGCTCGGGTGGACACCCACAGGTGGCAGCTGCTGTGTTCCTTTTTTTTTGTGGCTCACCTGTGTGCAGCGCAAGTAGGGGTTGCACATGCATAGACTCAGCACATCCCGGGCTGAATATTGGGATGTGCGGAGTATGCATGGGCACACCCCTGTACCTGCGCCGCATACATTACTGATACGCAACTCTTTTGAATATCTGGGCCCTAGAGTACAAAAGGCAGTATAAATAACAAGTATTGTGGCACTGAGCAATGAAATTAGCTTAGAGCGTAACATATGAAAGTAAACAATAGATACAATTTTTACAGAGATATTACCATATAGAGAAGACAGCAGAGTAACAGGGTTACAATCAACTTACATAGGTAATTGCTGCTCAAATAATGTAACAATGTGTCAGGTATTACCATGGTTAGTGTGGGGGTGTAGTTATAATGCTAATAGAAGGCACATTACATAGTTGCTGTCAAACTGCCTTATACATGCAACTGTATTGATTTTTATGTTTGCTTGTGCACATGCGCAAGAAACATTATGCAGCAGCTTAGGAGAGAAGTGGGTTGTGGAGGTGCAGCAGTGTAGCGGCCAATGGCAGCACTGCATTTGTGGGCTTGGTGGTGTGCACCCAATGCAGGCCCAGTGTCCTGATGACACTGGTTCTGTAGAAGTGCCACCAACTTGAAACAATTTGGCCGCTGCAATGACGGGCCGCCTCGTCATTGCAGCATCAGCAATTCCGCTGCAATGAGGGAGCGATCCATCATTGCAGGGTGGTACCTCACCTAGTGTAACAGTATCAGGAACATGGTGGCTCTATGCAGCCACCTCAGAGCTGACGGAGGTGCCCAATCCCCCTGTCGACATGCCTCCGACCCCCTTCATTTGCTGACAGGGAGCCCAGTCCCCGTCAGCATAATGTCCCACAACCGAGTTTCTGTTGTGTTCCAAGGGGGGTGCCCAATCCCCCTCTGCATCATGTACCCCCCCCAGCAGTCTTTCTCTACCGATGGGGGGCACAATCCCCATCGGCTTCAGTCACCCCTTCAAAGTTCAGTTTGCTGATGGGGAGCCCACTCCCCATCGGCATAATGTTCCCACCTTCTCAATTTCTGCTGTGTGCCAAGGGGGTGCCAAATCCCCCTCGGCATCATGCACCCCCCCCCGTTTCTGTGCCGACAGGGGGCCCAATCCCCGTCAGCTTTGGTCCCCCTCCCCACAAATGCAGGTGGTACACTGGGAGCCCACCTCAGTGTACCAAACAACACCTGCGAAAGAAGAAAACTGACCTGCATTGTCTTTTTTTTTTTTACCTTTAAAACAAGAAAACGGTCCCTCACGCTCTCTTCTGCCAATTTCCACAATCCGTGCCCACCCTCTGTGCACCCTGCCTCCCCACACCCCCCTCACCCCATACTTACCTCTGGAGCCCAGTGCGATGACCTTCGGTGGACCGAGAACATGTCTGCACTCTTCAAAGCTGACCATGAACTGAAGAAATGCTGGTATGCTGTATAATGGCATAAATAGGGTTTTTTCAACTTTGGTGCATATCTCAGGCATTTTTGCACCAAATTTTCAACATGGGGTTATTGGGACCCCTCCTCATGAATTCAGTCACTGTCATGGCATTATTCGGTCCCGAAAGGTGATTTCGCGGTCAGTGTTTTGAATCACCTTTCGGGACTGATTAACGAAACGACATTGCCAGGTGAGGTGGGCTCTCAAAAAGCCTATGTTGCAAATTTGGTGAAAAAATCCAAAAAAGACTGTTTTACGAGCATGCATTGCACAGTTTCCACGCACACTCGTAACTTTGTGAATTTGTAATATTTTCACTCCAGATTTTCAACATTGCCATTTTTCCACACCTCCTTATGAACAGTACAGCTGTCATTTTACACATCCTGGTCAAAATGTGTTTTCGAACTTCCGGTGCGGAATAGCACGGTCACTGTGGGAAATCAGTTTTAGGGACAGATTAAGAAAATAACAGTAACACTGTTCATGAGCAGAGGTTCTAAAATGCCTATGTTGAAAATTTGGTGACGAAAGTCCATAAAGTGACTATGTTACAAGCATGTGTTGTGCAGTTTCCACGCACCCTTGTAACTTGCAAATTTGCAATATTTTCATGCCAGATTTTCAACACTGGCAGTTTTTCACACTTCCTTATGAACAGTACAGCTGTCATTTTTTGCATCCTGGCCAAAATGTGTTTTTGCACTTCCGGCGCAGAATAGCGCGGTTGCAGTGGGAAATCAGTGTTTGGGACAAATTAACAACAAGCGAGTGAGAGAGGGGGAGTGAGCGAGTTCAGTGGAGCTCTGTCGGGACTACTGTGGATTTCTTTGTGGGCAGAAAAAGGCGCCAATGCAGGCAGCAGCCCAGTACAAAAGGGCAGCCTGCAGTGCCGTGAGAAACAGAACAAGCGAGTGAGAGAGGGAGAGGGAGCGAGCTCAACGGAGCTCTGTCGGGACTGCTGCAGATTTCTTTGTGAGCAGAAAAAGATGCCAATGCTGGCAGGAGCCCAGTATCAAAGGGCAGCCTGCAGCGCCAGGAGAAACAGAATGAGTGAGTGAGAGAGGGGGGGAGTGAACGAGCTCAACAGAGCTCTGTTGTGACTGCTGCTGATTTCTTTGTGGGCAGAAAAAGGTACCAAGGCAGGCAGAAGCCCAGTACAAAAGGGCAGCCTGCAGCACCAGGAGAAACAGAACGAGCGAGTGAGAGAGGGGGAGTAAGCAAGCCCAACGGAGTTCTGTCAGGACTTTAGAGTTGCCCACCCACCTCCTCAGGGTCCTGTGTGGTCCTACATTACAGCAGGGTCTCTGGGGTGGAGGCAAAGCAATGACTGGATAATTTTATGATTGCTGTAATAATACAGATTTAGTTGTTCTGTTTATTTCTCTAACTGAGCTAAGTACTGAGCTATACTGTAAGGATTGCTGTAATAATACATATTTATTTGTTCTGTTTATTTCTCTAACTGAGCTGCGTAATACTTGGAGTGCAATAGGATTTCTAACTGGGCTAAGTGAAACTATATGAAAGCCGAGAACAAAAGGTATGGTAGCTGAGGGGTGAAAAATGGACAAGGAGGCTTTAGGATTGCTACAGTAATACAGTATCTAACGGATGAGATTTGAGATTGAATTAACCCAGTCGGCAAGGGGTAGTAGGGGGACTAGTGTGGGGGAAAACAGGAATTTGAGTTAATAGGGCCCTAACAGTTGTAGTAGGGTACAGAAACCAGGAATAAGAGCCCGTAACATAAGATGGGGGCCAAAATGGGGCAGGTGCCGCGTGTCAATGGAGTGGTCATCTTTGGAATGGTGTTAGGCTGTACAGGGTGTGGGTCCGCCATGATCCTGGACTGGGCTTGGAGGATGGGGGGTGTATGCTCTGTAGACAACTGGCTAGTTTGAGGGAAGAACTGTGGCGGTTAGGGAGGAGTCAAAGTGGCAGGGCAGATGAGTGTGGTAGGCATCCTGGCTGGGGGGGAATAGAGGATAGCAAAGGGGGATGGGGGAAGAACAACTAGGGACTGAAACTGACCCCAATATCAGAGACACTAGCAGAAAGAGAAGAGAAGGGAGGAGGGCCTCCTGATGGGGAGGAAGAGACCACGAGGAGTACCAGGGGGAGAGAGGCAGATGGCTGCAGGTAGGGGGGACCAGGGTGGGACAGGGGGAGCATGGAGGGAACAAGTAGGAGAGGGAACCGATAGGGGAAGAGATGCAGGAGGATATCGACTAGGAATAGATTCGAGCCTCTGCTATGGGAGAGAGGAGGGAGCAGGAACATACTGAAGGGGGAGGACAAACAGGGCATGAGAGGGATGGCAATAGGTAGAGGAAGATAGAGCGAGGACGAAAGGGTAGAAGGGGCTAGTAAGGAAGGAGGGGGTGACTGGAGGAGAGAAGGCTATGGAAGGGAAGGATGGGAGGGGAGGGGCATCACTATCAGGGCCAAAGGGAATGGGGGCTCTAAATCGACAACAACGGTGATAGGTGAGGGGTTGGAAATTAGCAGGGGGGGAGGAGGGGAGGTCAACGTGGTAAGTCCAGGAGGAAGTAGTCAGGCTGGGAAGGGGTTCCAGGGGGATGGGAGGAATAAAGCAGAGAAAAGGGGTGAGGCAGAAGTAGGGGGTGCAGATACAGAAGTCACAGAGGGTGCATCTGGTGGAGGTAGAGGGCAGGAAGAACGAATATTGGGGTGGTGGAAGGGGCATTAGAGGGAAGGGGTAAGGGACAAGGGGGTTACTTGTCCTGGGGGATTCTATACTGAAAGGGGTGAGATGGGGCAGAAGGAGGGAAAGGCACAGCTGTATTTGGATTGAAGCTATCCCCGGGTTGACTGCAGGAGGAGCAGAGCAAGCACTGCTCAAATGTGCAGTGAGGAGAAGGAAGGAACCTCATTTAGTGTTGCATGTGGGTACAAACGACTTGCCAGGGGAGACTGTGGAAGTAGTGAGGGGGATGTTCTAGGAGTTGGGCAGGCAGTGTGAGAGCATGGGGGAGTCAGTGGCATTCTTGGAGGTACTCCCAGTACCATGTGCAAGCATGGGGAGGATGGGGAGGATCGAGGAGTTCAGCGAGTGGCTGAGGGATTGGCGTCACACTAAAAATTATGGGTTAGTGACTAACTGGGGTAGGGTCTGGGGGAATAGTGACTTGTACCCGGCGGACAGGCTACACTTGAGCAGGGAGGGGAAGGGAGTATTAAAGGCGGGATTAGAGGGTATATCTCTACTAAGGTGGATTTAAACTAGTGGGGGTGGCCAAAAGACGAGGTTGGTAGAAAGGTCCAGACAGGGGAGCCTAATTAGCTCCCCCCCCCCAGATATAGGTAAAGGCAGAGGCATAGTAACCCTGGGAGGGGGCGGGGAGAGTGGTCTGAGTGTAATACAGAAGGCACCACCACCCAATAAGAATAACAAGGAGAAAGGGTGCGGAATACTAGGAGGAGGGACACAGACCAAGGAGAAGAGTGAGGAGAAGGAGGGGTACAGGTTCAAGGTGGTCTCTCTCAACGCAAGAAGCCTGGGGAACAAAACTGCAGAGCTTCAGGCACTCCTTTCAGAGGGGAAGGTGGACACTGCTGCAGTGGCAGAGACTTGAGCCACAGAGTACCATGACTGGGACTCCGCAATCCCTGGATACAGGATACACAGCAGGGACTGGTGGGTTGGAGGGGGGGGGTTGCACTCTATGTGAAGGAAGGGATCAAATGCATAACAGACGAGGGAGAAGAGGCAAGGACAGAGGCGCTTTGGGTGCAACTCCTGGACTCCAAGGGCAGAAAGCTGAGTCTGGGAGTGGTGTACAGACCACCAGCCCAATCTGGTGAACTGGATGGGGAGCTGGCAGAGCAGATAAGGAAGGGGGAGTGTGGTGATAGTGGGGGATTTTAACCAACCAGGGGTTGACTGGAGCACCCTGGCCACCAGCAGTACCAGTGAGCAGGTGCTTATTGATGCATTCCAGGACAGCCTTCTAATGCAATTGTTAAGTGGGCCTACAAGGCTTGGTAGCACTCTGGACCTAGTACTGGCAAATGGGGAGGCAGTGAGGGAGGTAAGGGTGGAGGACCCACTAGCGGGTAGCGACCACCAAACAGTGTGGCTCGTTCTCGCACTGGTCAGGGAGACATGAGGCACTAAGGTGGTGGACTTTAGTAGGGTGGACTTTGGGAGGATGGGAGCAATACTGTGAGGAAGACTCCAGGATATAAGGCCGGGGATGGATGCAGAACAAAAGTGGGGAGTCATAAAGACTGGGCTAACAGAGGCCACAGTAGCCTGCACCAGGGCCAGGAGTAAGAAGAACAGAGGCAGGAAACCATGCTGGCTGAACAAGGAAGTGCTGCAAGGGGTCAGGGCATAGAGGGCTGCATACTGGAAGTACAGGAGAACAGGGAAGGGACAGGATAAGGAGGCTTACGGGAATTGGTCAAGGGAGGTGGCCAGGAGGGTGAAAAAAGCTAAGACCTCCAGGGAATTAAGGTTAGCACAGGGCATAAAGGGAAGGGAAAAGGATTTTTTATGGTATGCCAGGGAAAAAAGAAAGTGCAAGTAACATATTGTGAGGATAAAGCAGGGAGCAGATTGGGTGGAAAATTGGGAGGAGCAAGCGGAAATTTTAAATGAGTACTTCTGCTCTGTTTTCACTAAGGAGAGGGATGGTCCACTACCAGCATGGGCTGGGGGGTGGGGAAAGGGAGAGGAGGTGACAGACAAAGAGATCACAGGGACTAGAGTGCTAGAGGGGCTGAGGGCAGTAAGGGTGGACAAGGCACCAGGTCCCGATGGCATCCACCCCAGGGTGCTGAGGGAGATGGCTGAGCCACTGGCAGATCTGTTCAACACCTCCCTGGAAATGGGGTATGTGCCCCAGGACTGGAGGGTGGCCCATGTGGTGCCCATGCACAAGAGTGAGCCTAGGGAAGAGCCAGGAAATTATTGGACGGTCAGTCTCACGTCCATAGTGGGTAAGTTTATGGAGGCGATACTGAAGCAGAGGCTGGTGGCATTCCTAGAGAGTAATGGCCTCCAAGATGCGCGGCAACACGGGTTCGTCTCAGGGAGGTCTTCTCAAACCAGCTTAATAGAGTATTACGACTGGGTGACAAGGGAGTTGGGCAGGGGCCATGCGGTACATGTCCTGTACTTGGACTTCAGTAAGGCCTTTGATACAGTGCCTCATGGGAGATTTGGTGGAAGGTGACGGTAGTGGGCATGGAAAAAAAAGCTGACTAAATGGATAGAGACCTGGTTACAGGAGAGGGTGCAGAGGGTGGTGGTGGTGGTGGTGGTGGTGGTGGTGGTGAGGGAGCTCGCAGCACCTGGAGCAGTGACAAGCAGGGTGCTGCAGGGGTCAGTGCTGGGCCTGGTGCTATTTGGGCTCTTTATCTCTGATATAGCACATGGAGTGGGGAGCAGGGTTAGTCTGTTTGCAGATGATACCAAATTGGGGGCAGTGATGGACAAAGAGGATGGATGGGAAAAACTGCAGGGGGACCTACCCAAACTAGAGACATGGAGTGGAGTGGCAGCTAGGATTCAATGCAAACAAGTGTAAGGTGATGCACTTAGGGCCTAAGAACCAGAAGAGGGACTATTGGTTTGGGGGGGGTGATGTTGGGGATCACAGAGGAGGAGAAGGAGCTAGGGGTGTTGGTAACTGAGAGCACGAACAACTCAGCCCAGTGTAGGAGAGCAGTAGCGAAGGCAAACAGGATGCTAGGGTGCATCGCAAGGGGGTTCTCATCCAGGCACAGGGATGTGATCCTATCTCTCTACAGATCATTGGTAAGACCGCACCTGGAGTATTGTGTGCAATACTGGAGGCCATACCAGAGGAGAGATATAAAGTTACTGGAGGGGGTGCAAATGAGGGCAACAAAAATGTTAAAGGGATGGAATGAAAGAAATATGAAGTTAGGCTGAATGAGCTGAACATGTACACACTGGAGGAGAGGAGGGATGGGGGATATGATTGAAGCGTTTAAATACCTGAGGGGGTAAATAAACCTAGCACCAAGGGGGTGTTTAAACTGAGGAGTGGAAGAGAGACGAGGGGGCACGGACTAAAGTTGGAAGGGGGACATTTCTAGAGGGAAATGAGGAGGCACTACTTCACTGATAGGGTGGCGTCTAGTTGGAATGCGCTGCCAGAGGCAGTGGTAACATGTAGGACAGTCAATAGCTTTAAGAAGGACTGGGATAATGCAAGAGGAAGAGTCAGGGGGACAGGGGCTGGGACAAGAGGGGGAGGAACTGAGGAGGAGGAGGAGGCTGGGGCAGCTGCAATCTAGGGTGCTAGCTGCACACTCGGGCAGATTTAGATAGACTGATTGGTCTGTTCTGCTGGCAGATTTGTATGCTCATATGTATGTTCATATATAAAATCACAGTGACTCTGTTCAGGAGCAGAGGTCCTAAAATGCCTATGTTGAAAATTTGGTGACAAACGTCCATAAAATAACTGTGTTACAAGCGTGTGTTGTGCAGTTTCCATGCACCCTTGTAACTTCACAAATTTGTAGTTAATATGTACTTAATATGTATACCCTTGAGGAAAGAAGGGAGAGGGGGGACATGATAGAAACTTTTAAGTACCTCAGTGGAATCAACAAAGTCCAAGAGGGTAGCATCTTTCAGAAAAAGAGACTTGCAAGAACAAGGGGACACAATTTAAAGATAGAA
The DNA here is from genome assembly GCA_016271365.2 of Neoceratodus forsteri. Classification (NCBI taxonomy): domain Eukaryota; kingdom Metazoa; phylum Chordata; order Ceratodontiformes; family Ceratodontidae; genus Neoceratodus; species Neoceratodus forsteri. The sequence continues at coordinate 235,064,735 of CM028129.1, forward strand.
GGAGGGCAGTTCAAGGGCAATGTGAGGAAGTATTATTTCACAGAGAGGGTAGTGGATGCATGGAACAGCCTTCCTGAGGAGGTTGTGGGGTCTAAAACTGTAGGAGAATTCAAGAATGCATGGGACAGACAAGGCAATTCTTGTGGGGGGTAGGAAGAAATAGGCTGTTGGTTAACTAGGATCTACGGCCTATCCTGTAGGTAGGGAAATGGGCAGACTAGATGGGCCAAGCGGTCCTTATCTGCCGTCAAAGTCTATGTTTCTATGTTTCTATGTAGTACTTTCACTCCAGATTTACAACATTGGCATTTTTTCAGACCTCCTTATGAACAGTACAGCTGTCATTTTTTTACATCCATCCCAAAATATGCGTTTACACATCTGGCACAGAATAGTGCGGTTGCTGTGGGAAATCAATGTTCGGGACAGATTAAGAAAATCATACTGATAGTGTTCATGAGCAGAGGTCACAAAATGCCTATGTTGAAAATTTGGTGAAATAATTCTACTAAATGACTGTGTTACGTGCATGCGTTGCGCAGTTTCCACGTACGCTCAGAAGTTTTAGCATTTTTAATATTTTCACTACCGATTTTCAACATAGCCATCTCTTCACACCTCCCTATGAATGGTGCAGCTATCATTCTTCTCATCCTGCCCAATCTGTGTTTTCGTACATCTGGCACACAATGGCACGGTTGCTGTGGGAACTCAAAGTTCGGGACACATTGACAAACTCGCAGTGCCACTGTTCATGAGAAGAGGTCCCAAATGCTTTTATGAGGTGGGGGGGGTCACAAAAAGGCCATGTTGAAAATTTTTAGTGCAAATAACAACAAACTCCTGGGGCTTTAGGGTTTCTAACCATAACGTCCCACCCTGTACAGACTGACAGACATCAGGGGTGTGCCTTTGGATTGCCGACCGTAATGCTCATGCCATTCCACCCCTACCAACCCCCACCCTGCAGTCAGTGACAGGCATCGAGGTGTGCCTTGGACTCTTCAGCCCCAGAGTGCACCCCATTCTCCTATATTGCACCCATTTCAGCGTATGTCCTTATGGAGTGGGGTGACTAAAAAGCCGAACACACCAAGGCACACCTCAACACTTGTTGGTGTCTGCAGGATAGGGTGAGGTGAAATGGCATGAATGTTATCGGCAACAACCCAAATGCATACCCAATGCCTGTCCATCTCTGCAGGTTGGAGGCGGGGTTGGCGTGAAGTTCAATACTTCACTGCCATTCCTACTCTGGATCTGTCTAACTACTGCATTTCCAGTGTTAATACCAGCAAGCAAACATTCAGCATTGACAAATGCTTGTTAGGTGTGGCACCACTCCTACTGCCTGTTTTATAAACTGCTGATTACACATGTATATGAATTCCTGTGCTGTAAATTGCTGTGTGTTTCCTACTGTACCCCTCTCACATGTTACCAGTGTTTACTCATGTACAGTATATGAACTCCTGTGCTGTTAAATTGCTTTACGTGTATCCTATGCACCCCTTCCCTAGGACATCTCTGGAAACAAGCTGTTACAGTTTAGTAGGCGCTTTGTAGTGAAACTCTTCGATATATAAATAAATAATACCTGCCAGACTGTGGGCAAACCCAAATTCTCCCAGCCATCCCAGTAGGTTGGTGTATTTCCTGGAGGCTTACAGTCCTCCCTGTCAGCTTACAGGGCACCAACGATGTTCCTCCACCCTCCCTCTTCCACTGTAGCTGGGGGTCTTAGCTGGGGGTCTTAGACCCTGTGTCACACATAGGCATTGAGAGCAGCGTGGCACCTACGTCTCCAGGTGGGAGCAAGCAATGGAATCCCATGTGCCTCAAGCTCGAGTCCTGCAGTTAGCCACATGGTTAAACACAGCTTGTGTCCACCCCTCTAGGCACATCCAGGGCACCTGGCATCCAACACCCTGCTGGCAATGTCTGCAGCTTCCACCAGCGGGTACTCATGACCCAGGTTGCCCGCCTGATCCCTCACCAGTGGCAAGAGGCATCTACCCAGCAAGGCCAACTAGGAAACAACATCCCCTTCCTCCTTACCCCTGTGAGGTTCCCTCAAGACTTCTTTGAGAGTCTTTGGCAATACAAGGGCACCCTATCTATATATTACCCAATCTCCTTCCATACCAGTTTTCCCCAGGAGGACAATACCAAGGCATGGTTCTCGCTTCTGGCCACCTCTAGTAACAACCCCATCCTCTACTGTAAGAAGTGGGTTGTTATAAGTAACCAATAAGGCATAATAGAGTGTGTGTTACAGTGATACGCTTCAAGTGCACTGTTATGCCTGAGGCATAGCCAAGTGCCATTAAACACACCTGAGAAGTGTGATTATCTTGCCATAATGGCAAATCTTGGAATGTCTTATTGCACTTATAAAATTATTTTAAAAAAGCCAACTTAAAATAATTGAGTACATTTTTTTACAAATATAAGCATTAAGACCTTTCATAGAAATATTCCTTCATTTTAACTTTGAAGACATACAATAGTCCATATTCTGGTAATTGGGAGAGTGGTGGTAGCTAAAAACAATAAAAGTCCGTGAAAACCCTGTGTGGTGCTAATGTCTTATAAAAACACACACAATAGTCACCCATTTGCATTTCAGTCCAATACTGGTATTTTAATGGATCCAGAAACAAATAGTTTGATACCTTTTATTGGACCAACATAAATGTCGCAAAAGAAAACAGTGCTTAAGCTTTCGGATCAACTAAGTCCTTCCTCAGAAGCTTAACTAGTGGTATTTTAATGGAAATGTGTTCAATTCAAAACCGTTCAGTCTGCCAGGTTGGGGAGTTTAAGCTTCTGAGGAAGGACTTGGTTGGTCTAAAAGCTTAAGCACCGTTTTATTTTGTAACATCTATGTTAGACTTCAGGAAGGCAGATTTTAATCTAATGAGAGCATACCTGAAGGACAGTCTGAAATGTGGGACAGATGGGGGGGGGGGTGGAAGAGTGCTGGACTAGATTAAAACAGGCAATAACCACCGCCACAGCACATTGTATCAGACAGATCAGCGAGATGAAGCAAAAAAAGATGTCCACTTTGGTTCTCCAGAGAAGTAGCAGTCAGATTTAAGGAAGATAAGAAAGCCTTCAGAAGACACAAGAACTCAGGTAGTGACCTCAATAGAGAGGCATACAGGGAGAAGCTGAGGGAGGCAGGAAAAGCTATAAGGGCTGCAAAGGCCCAAACAGAAGTAAGGATAGCCCAGGGGTCAACCAAAGGGGACAAAACCTTCTACAGGTACATCAGGGAGAGGAGAAAAAGCAAAGGGGGAATCGTAAGACTGAAGAAGGAGGATGACACACAAGCAGAATATTTATTTATTTATTTATTTGGTAATTCGGAAACAACCTTTGAGTACACACTCTTTTACAAAGGTTCCACGTCAGGATGTAAAACAGCAGAGACATAACAAAACTTGACAGTTAACACAAAACATAAGATTGCTATGTAATACAGAAAATAGATAACTAATACATTTGAATAACCTAGACAACTGAAATTAAACAGCAGGAGGAGAGTCCCAATTAGCAACGTGCGGCATAGCTGCCCGGGGGCCTGTCAAGGTAGAGTATTGGAAAGGGTAGAAGAAAGAAAGGGGAGAGAGTGCGAATGAGGTTTCCCAATTAGCAACATACGGCATAGCTGCCCCAGGGGAGGCCTGTCAAAGTAGATCATCGGAAAGGGTATGAGAAAGAAAGGGGAGCAAGTGCGAATGAGGGGTAGATTAGAGAGAAAGAGAGGAGAGGAGAGAGAGAGACAGAAAAGGATTGAGTGAAGGAGAATATTTAGGGGGGGAGAGTGGGTGGAAAGGGGAGGTGTTGGGGGAGTATGGAGGGAAGGGAGCTAGAGAAGGGTGGGTAGCAAGGGATAGCAGGTGGGGGTCCAGGGTAGGTAAAACAGGAGGAAAGCTCAGACAGACGAGGGGGGTATCCGGGTTGAGGATATGGACTCAGGTAAGCAAGTCAGAGGTGTTTAAGAGAGGGGGTATCCAGGTTGAAGATATGGATTCAGGTAAAGCAGTAGCAGGCATTTGAGTTCAGCAGGTATTGCTTCAGTTCTCTTTTAAAGGACCGAACATTTGTTGTATTAAGAGCTGCAGCAGGGATCTCATTTAGCCATAGTGGAGCTCGGTACATGAAGGATCTTTGTCCTAGGGAAGTTCTACGAAATGGGACATCAAGCTATGTTGTCACTGTTCTTCGTGTGTTGTATTTGGAGCTTGCTTCCGTTACCAGGTCTGCAATGCAGGTAGGGGTTAGGGAGAGCATGGCCTTTCTCCCTAGCGGGCAATTTTGGTATCTGATTCTGGATTGAAGCAGTAGTATGTGGGCCACATCACACAGGGTACAACTGTGTGTGAAGTGGTCAGCATTTAGCAATAGTCTGCAAGCCTTGTTAAGGGCAGTGGCAACCCTTTAAAGGACCGTATCAGTGGTAGCGCCGTAAACCACCAGCCCGTAGTTGACCAGGGAGAGGACAGAGCTGGAGACCGAGAGTCAGAGGGCTTCAGCAGTTAGGTTTTTCTTGTGCCTAAACAGGATCCCTAATTAAGTGTTCATAGCTTTCACCACCATGTCAATGTGCTGAGCATACGAGAGGGTATCATCAATGACACCCAGGTACCTGAAGGAGTGAACCTGTTCCAATGGGGCAGTCAGTTGATTTGTGATTGTTAGTTCTGGACTTCTCTCTTTTCTAGTTGGGGACTAGAGAGGAGCATCATCTTGTTTTTGTTTTGTAGTTTAGTAGCAACCTTTGGGAGTAGAACCAGGTCTCCAGTTGCTGGAAGGATGATTGCAGCTTGGCCTGTAGGTGCTCTATGTGAGAGTGACAGCTAAGTAGGACAGCATCATCGGCGTATAGCATGACTTTGCTAGTGCAGGCATTGGGTAGGTCATTCAGGAACATGCCGAAGAGCAGTGGACCCAGGATGGACCCTTAAGGCACCCCTAGCGAGACTTCCTTGGATGCAGCTACTGAGTGACCTATCTTGACCCTTTAAGACCAGGAGGTTAGGTAGTCCTGGAACCATAGAGCAGCATTTGGGGAAACATCAAGGGCATGCAGTTGAGACAAGAGGAGTGGGTGGCAGACTGTGTCAAATGTCTTTGTTAGGTCAATGAAGATGGACCCAACCAGTTTTCTGTCATCCAATGCCTTATGGACATACTCAGTGAAAACCACCAGTGCAGTGTCCGTGCTGTGGAGTTTCCTAAAGCTGTGCTGCTGGGGACATTGCAGCTGGTATTTGTGAATATAGACAGTAAATTGGTCAGCCACAATCCTTTCCAGTGCTTTAGAGAGGGACGAGAGGAAAGAGATGGGCCTGTAGTTTGTGGTCAGTGAACTATTGCCTCCCTTATGCACCGGGGTCACCAGCACTTGTTTCCAAGGAGAAGGGAATTTGGCGAGCTGGAGGGATTTATTGAAAATCGTAGTGATGGGAGTGATGACTTCACTGATTGCCAACACCAGCAGTTTCATGTCAATGTTGTCAGACCCTATTCTGGTTTTCCCCAGGACCTTTTTAATGTAACCCAGTGCTTCTTTGACAGTGACACTCTTGAAGTAAAATTGAGGGTGCGAGTTGATGTCTGGTGGGAATCTATTATTAGCTTTGATAGGCTTGAGGTAATCAGTCAGTAGAACAGAGCTAAGATCCGTAAAGTTGGAGTTAAACTCTTCGTCAATGGTGTGGGGGGGTCCATGGTATTTGTGCCATTAATGTTTAGCAGTGATGACTGTGTTTTGTTGTCCTTCCCTATGAGTGCCTTTATATTGTCCCAAAACTGCCTCCCATCACCCCAGGTTCTTTCCAATTGATCCTTGTAGAAATTAGCCTTAGCATTCCTGATGAGATGTGTGCATTGGTTTCTGGCTGCCCTGTATCTTTGAAGGTCACTGGGCTTACCGGAGGCCTTGGCTTGATACCAAAGGTTGTCCCTTGCCCTCATGTGATCTAGAAGGTCACTAGTAATCCACCCATTGTTATGGCCATCTGTTTTTCTTTTTTTGAATGGAGCAAATCTGTCACAAACACTATTAAAGTTATCAATAAAGTACTGGAGTGTTATGTCAAGGTCATGCAGTACCTTAAGAGGAGACCAATCAATCTGAGAAAGCACCTCCTTGAAAGCTGAGAGCTGTCCTTTCCTGAGAATTCTGCTGTTCACAAAGACAGGTGGCGCTTTTTTGAATTTATTGGACCACAGACAGGTGATGGGGCGTGGTCGCGTAGCGAATCCGGTAGTACCATGACATCGGTAATCCTGTCAGGTGAGCTTGCAAGGAGCCAGTCCAGGAGTGCATGCTTACCAGTCTTATGGTTCATTCTAGTGGGCTCCGTGACTAATTACGTGAGGAGGGAGCTGGCTATGGTATTCTTCTGGTTGGTTAATTCATTACTGAGCCAATTGATGTTGAAGTCCCTAGTCACGATGAGCTCACAGTTGTTGTTAATGCCAGCCAAGGACCCTAGTAGTTTAATTAGACCGTCTTCGGCCATTTTCAGTGGGAGGTAGATGCATGCAATGACCAGAGATTTTTTTTTGTTCACCAAAAATGATTCTAACTGCAAGGAGCTCATGGTCAATCCTGCAGGTTGTGATGGGGAGCACAACGCCTTGTAGGGTGTTCCGTAAATAAATGAGACAGCCGCCACCTCTTTTCCCATTCCTATCACATCTAAAAGTTTTGTAACCTGAGAGCACAATCTCATTATCCCTGACCCGAGTAGATAGCCAGGTCTCAGTCAGGTAAAGTACATCAGGGTTATGTAGGACAGCCAACGCCTGCAGTTGAGGCATCTTTGGAATTAGGCTGCAGATATTCATCGTAGCAAGTTTAAAGCCATTTCCCTTTGGCCCAGTATACCCTGGCCCACTCATGGGGTTAGGTTGCATTCTTGATGTAGTAATATTAAACCATGCAGATAGTTATGTTCAGGGATATGTAATATAGTAATCTTGTCCAAGGTACCAGGAGTCAAATGATGAAAAATAATCAAATCCACAAGAAATGGTGAACTACTGGGGCAGTAAACTGTTGTCACTGTAGATCAAAGACCCAGAATGTGTTAAATTCCTGAAGGTGATGAACATTGGCCTGGGGCATATGCAGGATGTAAAAATCCTTTGTTAGTGTCTTTCCTTTGTTTTCCAAAATGGTTGTGAATAGACCTCAAAGACAAGCACAGATCCTTTAGGAACACGACAGATAGAAATGTGGATTCAATGCAGCACTCCACAACTCAGAGCTTGTTTAACAGATTTATTGACCTTACTTTTGCTTTTGATGGCTTCCAAAAAGTTGATTTATGATGAGAATGCTAATATCTGGTGGTGACGGTTTACAGTTTCTTAGTCCAGGAAACGTTCATAGATGTCATGTCCAAAAATGGTCCAGTTCCTCCAAGCAGAAACACATGAAAATCCACAAAAACTAAACTACTGACAGAGACAAACACAGCCAACCAGCCACACTGTAGGTAAAGCAGACCTTTTTGACAAGGAGAAAGCGGAAATCCTAAACAAGTACTTCTGCTCAGACTTTAGACAGGAGGAAGACAACAATGGACCAGCACTAACCAGAAAGGAAGTCACCTCTGAGGGAATGGACACAAATCCATTCACAAAACAGTGAATCCTGGAAGAGCTCAACAAGCTATGAGTTGACAACGCAATGGGACCCAACAGCATACATCCAAGGATACTTAAAGAGGGACTATGGTCACAAATTACTGGCATCAATAAATTCAGAATGTGGATCAACATAGCCCCAATCACCCTCATGCCAAAACTGAGATCCCAAAGTTACTTTGTTTAAAAGGTACAAATGATTTTACAACCCTAAATTCTCTGCCTGTTCAATAAAGCCAGTTTCAGTGAAGAGGTGCCGATGATGTCATCTCCTGAACTTACAGTCTAGCCCTCCCTGTCAGCAAGCTTACAGAACCTGCTTCTCCAAAGTTTAAAAACTATGTGCAAATGGTTTTCTCCAGTAAAACAGGCAGCACCATTCAATAAACATTGCTTTAAAACCTATGTGTGTTTCAGGTTTTGTAACAAAGTTGACAAATTCACATTTTTGTTTTTGGTGCTTTTTTCCTGGGTTGCTGGATGTTACATCACAGCACACTAATGTGAGATTTGCAGACTGAATATCTCTGATTTGGTGAAAGGCTGTGATCATTCACACCTATCATTCAATTGAGGTGATTTCTCAGGATGGCACTTTAAATCAATTATTCCATCACCCTGTAAATGGGGGTGGGAGAGGCAGTGCTGTTTTGAAACCTTACAAAGAGTTTTTAAGCAGTAGCCAGCTCAATGTTTAATCACTCAATCAATCAATAAATCTTTTATTCATCATCAAAGTATGAATGAATGGGATACTCAGTTGAGCAGAGCTCATTTTCTGTTCTCTCATTGACGGGCTGTTACTTGAGTTACATTCAGACTCATCTGCATTGTACTCCACATTACAATGACTGTTTCACCAAGACTAACACGTCCACCCCTAGTACGAATTAACACATATAAGGCCCCTATTAAAGAGGAACTTCCATGATGGTCCAAAAAGTTACAGTTTATAGTCATTATATGCAGTACTAGACCTGAAAAGGTGTGTGCATTTGTCATTTTTGGCCAAGGTTCACGCTGCCTTCCATAATTTGGATTTGATTGTGAGCCCTGCTGCACTTGCCTTTGCTGTTCAGCCGCTGGGCTGCCAGCTCCTGATGACATCACTGTAGGATAGAAGAGTGACTCACACTGTGCAGTACCATGCAGTTGCAACAGTGTTGCAAGGGAAACCTAATAGTATTCAGTGTACATACTGGCCCAGATAGTCAAAAGGGTTGCGCCCCAATGCACCCCAGCACAATATTCAAATTTGAGCTGCACAAATCCTGATGCACCGGGGCACATTGGTAATGTGTGTGGCGCAAATGCAGGGGGTGTGCCCATGCATGTGCGGCACATCCCGATATTCAGCCCGGGATGTGTGGTGCATATGCTGGCACAACCCTGATGTGCCCCGCATATGGGGGTGCAATGTTGAGCCCGTAACAAGGAGGAACAAATCCTGGCCACCCACAGGCGGGCAGCTGTATTGCAAGGCACAATACACTAGCTGCCAGCTGTGGATGGCCACACGGCCAGCAGGAACACTGGCCACAGGCACCAGAACACACCCTGGTGGGCTAGTGTACCCCTCCTCCTGCATGCCCAATCGCGGGCTGTATGTCAAATAAGAAGTACCCTGGTGGTCCAGTGGACCCCCCCCCCGCATGCCTGATCGTGGGCTTTAGTTAGAAATATAAGTACCCTGGTGGTCCAGTGTTTCCTCCTCCCTTATGTATGCCCGATCGCGGGCAGCTATATGCAAACATAGCACCCAGTATGCGAGTTCCCCCCAGTTCTGCCTGATTGTGGGCGGTATTATCCCAAAGCCTGAATCCTGTAGGTGCATATTCCCCCCAACCCCGGTCCACCAGATCGCGGGCATGTGATATATGGAGAACATCTGGTGGCCCGGTGGACCCCCCCTCTCAACCCACCCATGGAGGACCAGCCACCCAGCTTCCCCCCCATCATTCGGCTGGCGGCAGCACCCCACCTGCATACCGCCCGGCTGCCCGCCAAATGACAGTGCACAGTATATGCTGTACGTCTATTGGTACACAGGGTGGACCAATGGGCTTGCAGACCATACTGTACTACACAGGCACAAATATGTGAATGAAGTGTTCAGTCACATATTTGTACCTGTGTAGTACAGTATGGTCTGCAAGCCCATTGGTCCAGACTGTAAACCAACAGACATACAGCACATACTGTACGCTGTCATTCGGCAGGTGGCTGGGCGGTATGCGGGAAGGGTGCTACCACCCGCCGATAACGGGGGGGAAGCTGGGTGGCTGGGTCCTCTGTGGGTGGATGGGGAGGTGGGTCCACAGGGCCACCAGATGTTCTCTATATATCACATGCCCATGATCAGGCATATGGGGGAAGAATATGCACCTACAGGACTCAGGCTTTGGCATACTACCACCCGCGATTGGGCAGAAAGGGGGAGGGGACAACTCGCACACCGAGTGCTATGTTTGCATATAGATGGCCGTAATCAGACAAGTCGGTGGGGGGGGTTCCACTAGACCACCAGGTGGCCTCTTCATCTACGGGAGCCCACATTCGGGCATACAGGTCAGGGGAGGAACTAGCACACCAGGGAACCAGTACCTGCTGCAGGCAGCTCCGCAGGGCACCAGGTGCATTTCGCAGGGCTGCCCTGCACAATGTATGCAAATGGGGCCATAATGACAGACAAATAGCTCCATTTGTGCCTTGAATATATTATGGCCCCATTTGCATGCCCTCTTTTGAATATCATGGGTGCTGCACCCAGCACAACTACATTTGCGCTGGCGCATCCACAATGCTCCCTATCTGTGGCTTGCACTGGTGCATTGTCACTGCACCATGCACATTCTGTGTCATATTCAATAGTGCTGCACATGGCGCATCACCGTTGAATATCACCTGGTCCTGGCCCCGGCGCATCCCAGATGCGCTACGCCCACACTTGCGCCATTGCCAGGTGCAGTCTGAATATCTGGGCCACTGTGTTTCCTCTTCCCCAAGACACTCTGTTAGCAATGCATTATGCCAAAATCCAAATGCCTTGTCAGTATGATTTTTTTTTTTGTGAAATAGACTCTGCCCTATAGCGATGTCAGCAGTTCAACCCTGGGCCCACAGCAACACCAGGCTTGCTATAGAAGCTCTGGCACACCCTGCAGTTTTTAGCAGCTCAGAGAGCAAAAACTAACTGCAGTGTACAGTAATGAAATACAATTCCAGAATTAATGCAAGAAGCAGTAATTTATGCATGAAAGTCAAAAGGACTGGGAAAGTTCCTCTTTAAAACTTATTGTAAAGTAGACACTGACAAACAGCAATGCAGTTACCAACATTGCAACACTTGTAGCAATACAACTTCCAAACAGACACTGCAGAGTAACACTTCACATCGTATCAGCAGCCTGGAGGCATGCTGACTCAGCATCCGGCAACTCTGGAGAAACGTACCACATCAAAAAGGCATTAAAATATAACTTTTGTCAACTTTGTTGCAAAACCTGAAACACATAGTTTCTATAGCACTGTTTTTAGAATGGTGCTGCCTGTTTCACTTGTGAAAACCACTGCAGAATGATCTTTTAACTTTGGAGAAAAAGGTCCTATAAGCTTGCTCACTGGAAGGCTAGACTGTGAGTTCAGAAGATGAAATCATCAGCATCTCTTCACTAAAACTAGCTTTTTTGAACAAGTAATGAAATCAGGGTTATAAAATAGCCCATAATTTTAAAATGAAGTAACACAGAAACCTAATGTTTGGTATGAGATTTATTGGGGATATGCTTATTCTAATTCTGCAATGTAGCACTTTTGGCCAGAGTCCTTCTTTAAGGAAAGTGGAAAGGAATTAGCGGCTCCACTAGCTGCACACTCCAACAAATCTCTGGTAAGCGGGGTAGTCCCAGAGGACTGGAAAAGTGCTACAGTGGTGCCACTGCATGAGAGCAGGAGGAGGGATGAGGCCGGAAACTACCGTTCAGTTAGCCTCACATCAATAGTGGGTAAGATGATGGAATCCCTTCTAAAAGAGTCAATTCTGACTTTTCTAGAAGTGAGGGGGCAGGTGGACCCAAAGCAACATGGCTTTACTGCAGAATGGTCCTGCCAAACTAACTGGAATTCTTTGACTGGGTCACTAAAATAGTGGACCATGGGGGCGCAGTTGATATGGTTTATCTCAACGCAGCAAGGCCTTTGACTCAGTCCCCCACAGAAGATTGATTAGCAAACTCAAGCACATGGGAGTGACCCACAAAATAATAGCCTGGGTGAGAAGCTGGCTAAACAGCAGAATGCAGAGAGTGTTGGTCAATGGAGCATTGTGAGGGGAAGGGATGGTGAGAAGTGGGGTTCCACAGGGGTTAGTGCTAGGATCAATCTTGTTCAATATGTATATAAGGTGAATTTAAACTAGGTGGGGTGGTGGCGAGTAGACAGCTGGTAGGCAGGGAACCCAAGAGGGGAGCCCGACAAGCTTACCCCCGAGACAACAGGGGAGGAGTCGGGGTAGAGGCACGGTGGGGGGGGGGAACTCATGGTAAGGCAAGGAAGGATATCGGGTGGAGGGAGGTCGCACTGAATGCAAGGAGCCTAGGTAATAAGTTAGCTGAGTTGCAGGCTCTCTTGGCAGTGAGGAGGGTAGACATTGTGGCCATCATAGAAAAGTGGGCTACCCAGACCCAGGACTGGGATATGATGATCCCAGGGTACAAAATATTCAGTAAGGATAGGGCTAAAGGGAAGTGGGGTGACAATCTATGTATAAGAAGGGATAAGGTATACAAGGGAGGAGGGGGAAGAAGGTAAAACTGAGGCCCCGTGGATGCAGCTTCAGGACTCAAGAGATAGGATACTGAGGATGGGGATAGTATACAGACCTCCAATGCAAGGGGAGGACCTGGACAGAGATCTAACTGAGCAAATCAGAAGGGTCTGTAGGATGGGGAGCACAGTGGTGGTGGGTGACTTCAGCCTACCTGGGGTGGAGTGGAGCACTCCAGCCACCATAAGTGCGAGGGAGCAGGTGATACTAGAGGCATTTCAGAACAGCTACCTGGAGTAGTCGGTACATGAGCCTACTAGATTGGATAGAACTCTGGACCTGGTACTTTCAAATGGGGAGACTGTAAGGGATCTGGGGGTGGATGACCCTCTGGCTGAGAGTGACCACCACTCAGTGTGGTTCATGCTTAGTATAAGTAGAGAAAGTGTTTTTGATCAGTTTCAAGATTTTTTGTTTAAATATGATTTGCTATCTAGCTGTCAGCATGGATTTAGGAGGGGTTGCAGCAATGAGATAGCCTTGGTGGGGTTCACAAGCTGCATACGGGATGCCCTGGATTCAGGGCGCTCTGTGACGGCAGTGTTTGTGGACCTCACCAAAGCCTTCGATCTGGTTAATCATCCCAAGTTATTGGAGTCTTTGAGGGAGGTTAATGTCTCGGGCGATGTGATGTTGTGGTTCTCTGATTATTAGCAACAATAAGACCACCATTGCAAATATTTGTTCTGGGTCTCTTCCGATTTCCTATGGGGTACCACAGGGTTCTATATTGGGCCCTTTACTTTTTTCTCTCTTTATGAATGCTGCCCCTTTGTCCTGTGTCCGTTCAAGAGTAATATCGTCTGCAGATGATGCAGTATTGTTTGCTGATGGTCCTGATCCTGATTCTGCTCTGGTTCAGGTCCACAAGACTTTGAAAATTTTCAAAATTGGTTATGTTCCTGTAATTTAATTCTAAATTCGTCCAAGACTAAGGCAATGGTATTTTCAGGTCCCAGGAAATTAAAAAACAATAATGTTCCTATAATAGATTTGCAGGGTAATGTCATTGAACTGGTTGACAGTTTCAATTACTTAGGGATTATTTTGGATTCTCAATTTCCTTTTGAAAATCATATTAATAAATTAATAAAGAGAATCCACCAGAGATAGGGAATGTTGTTTAGGATAAAAACTTTTCTTGTTTCAGAATCTAAAAGGTTATTGGGATATAGCCTATTGTTAAATTTGTTGGATTATGGATTGTTGATCTATTCAGGTACTAATGGAAAAATGTTGCAGAAACTTAGGACAACCTATAATAGTATTCTTCGATTTATGACTGGTTTGCCATTTGACACCCATCACTGTATATTAACTAGGGAAGCCAATTGTCCTTCATTCTTGGACAAAATTAACATTAAATTGGGAACTTTTTTGTTTAAGCGTATCCTCGGTTTACTGCCCCCCACCATCCTTGACCTTTTTCCGATTCCAACTAGTGTAAAGAATACCTGGTCTCAGCTTAAGGAATTATTTAGTATTCCTTTATATAGGAAAACCATAGGACAAAGATCAGTTATTTATAGGGCCATAGTGTTTTTAATAGTATTCCCACATCAGTAAAAAAATCTAGTACAGTAAGAAGATTTAAGAATAGGCTGGTTCAATGGCTTGATACTAAATCAGAGTGTAATTGTTTTTGTTAATTATGCATTTGATTTGAATGTGATACGTGGTAGTAAGTTTTTGTTATTTAAAAACATTTTTTATTGTATTTTGTATTTATATAATGTGCGTTTTACATGTCAAACTTGTCGCTTGTGAAAACGAGCAATTTGCTCATCCTGCTTACAATTATAAAAAAATAAAAATGAAAAAAATTAAATGAAAATGGAGGGTGTGGAAACAGGGGTGACTGATTTTAAAAGGACCGACTTTAGTAGGATGGGGGAAATTTTGAGTAAGTATCTGGCTGGCATTCGTCAGGACATGGATGCCAGTCAAAAGTGGGATATTATTAAAAGAGGTCTGATGGAGGCCACTGGGGCATGTATAAAGGTATGGAGTAAGAAGGGAAGGGCAAAGAAGCCCAGTTGGTTGACTCGGGAGGTCATGGAGGGGGTTAGGGACAAAAGAAAGGTATTTCAGAAACTCAAGAAATCGGGAGGAGGGGGTTGAGAAGGAAGAGTATACAAAGAAGTCTCAAGTTAGTAGTGCTAGTAAGATTTTCCTCATGCCCGGTGGCTCTGTCCTGTGGTGCATCCCAGGATTCGGTTCTGTTGCCCATGTTGTTTGCAGTGCATAAGCTGCCCCTGGGTAAGGTCATCGGGCAGTATGGGCTTGGGTTTTATTTCTATGCTGATGATACCCAGCTCTGCATGTCTTTTGCACCTGAGACATCTGGTGCAGTTGACATGCTTAATTACTGGCCGAGATCCAAGACTAAATGTCATCGAGTTGGCTGAGGCTGAATCCAGGGAAAACTGAAGTCCTAGTGATTGAGCTGGGCAGTTGGGGGGGGGAGTGGCAGAGGCTGAGAGGGAGATCAGGCTTGAGCTCGGTCCTTCTGGGCTTGTGACTGCCACAAAGGTGAAAGATTTGGGAGTCATTCTAGATGAGGGACTGACAATGGAGGCTCAGATGTCGGCAGTAATCTGGAATGACTTTTTTCACTTGAGGAACATCAGTCCCTTATCCCTCCTGGTGACCTAGCCCAAGGTCCCCCTGTTCTCTGCGCCACTGTACACATAATGCTGCAGCAGGGACTCTGAGCTTCTGCAGAACTGGTAAGGCACATTATGCAATAAGGTTTAAAGATCTGTGGCACATTAATAAATAAATAATATGGAGCCAGCATTACAGTTTTGGGGGACCCAGCAAGAATAGCCCATGAGGACCCCTAATCCACACTACATAAATATAAGTTACATAATTTCCCTTCAGCATAGAAACATATAGGTTGATGGCAGATAAGGACAGCAAGGCCCATCCAGTCTGCCCATTTCTTTTTCTGCCTTATGAATGTACCATCGGCCTTTGCTCTGTCAATGGCCTATATACTCATACTCATTTGTATTGCTCCCTTATGCCTATCCCATGCCTGTCTGAAGCCCTGCACTGTATTCATATCCACCACTTCCTGAGGTAGGCCGTTCCATGCATCCACCACCCAAAAACAACTTCCTCACATTACCCCTTAATTGGCCTCCCTCTAATCTCATGCTGTGTCCTCTGTCCTGCTATTTTTCTTATATTTAAACATGTTAGACTCTTTTACCTTGTTAATGCCCTTGAGGTGTTTGAATGTTTCGATCATATCACCTCTCTCCCTCCTTTGCTCTAGGGTATACATATATATACATTGAGCTCCGTTAATCTGTCCTCATAAGTTTTCTGATGCAGTCCCTGCTCCATTTTGGTTGCCCTTCTCTGGACTGCCTCCATTTTGTTAATGTCCTTGTGCAGATGCGGCCTCCATTACTGCACGCAGTACTCCAGATGGGGTCTAACCAGTGTCTTGTAAAGAGGGATTATTACCTCCCTCTTACGACTTGTGATACACCTACTAATACACCCCAACATCCCTCTAGCCTTACCTACTGCTTTAGTGGTCTGCTTGGATGATTTCAGGTCATCTGTGATGATGATGCCCAAGTCTCTTTTTTCCCTTGTGACTGCCAACAACTCCCCTCCCAGCCTATAGGTGGCTTCAGGGTTTCTCCTCCCTATGTGCATGATCTTGCACTTCTTTGCATTAAACCCCAGTTGCCACTCTTCCGACCATTTTGCCAGTTTATCCAGATCTCTTCTCATTCTGCCCACCCCATCTGGATCATCTACTCTGTTGCAGATCTTGGTGTCATCTGCAAGCAGACAAACCTTACCCTCCAGTCCATCTGCAATGTCACTGGTGAAGATATTGAAGAGGACTGGCCCCAGGACTGATCCCTGAGGTGCCCCACTTGTGACTTGCATCTCTTCTGACTATATACAGTTTACTACCACTCTCTGTTTTCTGCCCGTCAACCAGTTTGCCACCCACTTGACCAACTTCTGATCCACCCCGAGCCTACCCAACTTATTAATCAATCTTTGATGTGGAACAGTATCAAAAGCTTTGCTGAAGTCAAGGTAGGCAACATCAACTACTCCCCCTTGGTCCACCACTCTGGTTACCCAGTCAAAGGAATCTATAAGATTAGTTTGACAGGACCTTCATGTTGTAAACCCATGCTGTCTTGGATCCTGTGCTCCTATGGATTCCAAGTGTTGCACTATCCTTTCTTTAAAGAGTGCCTCCATAATCTTGCCCACTACTGAGGTAAGACTGATTGGTCTGTAGTTCCCTGCCTCCTCCCTGCTACCACTCTTGTGGAGCGGGATGACATGAGCCCTTCTTCATCTTCTGGGACCTTTCCTGTGCTCAGACACTTACTAAACAGTTTTGATAATGGCTCTGCTAGTTCCACCCTTAGCTCCTTTAGTACCCTGGGATGTATGCCGTCGGGTCCCATTGCCTTGTCCACCCTGAGCTTATTGAGCTCTTGTAGAACCCTTTCTTTTGTGAAGGGACTAGTGCACACCTCCTTCCCCCCTGTGTCCATGGTGCTGAGCTGTGGGCCCTGTCCTACCTTCTCTTCAGTAAATACTGAGCAGATGTATATATTTAGGATAGATGCTTTTACATGGTCCTCCTCCTCACACACACACACCCTTACCCCTTTGATCTTAGCAATACCCCCTCTGGACTTTCTCCTTTCACTAATGTATCTATAGAAAGTCTTGTCGCCTTCTTTTACTGTTTGTGCTAGTGTTTCCTCGATTTGGGCCTTTGCCTGCCTTATTGCCTTCCCTGCTTCCCTTAGGGAAGTTTGGTATGCCTCCCTATCTTCATCCCACTGCGTTCCCTTATATTTCCTGAAGGCTAGCCTTTTGGCTCTGACCTTTTCTGCTACTGTTTTTGAGAACCAAAGTGGTTTCCTTCTTCTTTTGCACTTCCTTTTCACACTAACACAATGGGATGTTGCTTCAAGTATTGCATCCTTAATGCTTGCCCACTTTGCCTGTACCTCCTCACCTGTATTTCTTTTTGCCAGGGCTAGCTTAACTCTGTTGGCCACCTTATCAAAGTCAGCTCCTCTGAAGTCCCATATTTTTGCCTTGGAATGGGATGATTTAGTTCTAGTGCCCAAACTGAACCATACCATGTGATGGTCACTGCCCTCCAGGTGGCCTTCTACCTGGAGATCTGTGATCCTTTCCCTGTTAGTCAGTACTAGATCTAGGATAGCCCCATCTCTTGTGGGTTGTAGCAGTTGTTTGAGGCCCTCCCTCTGCAGGGAATCCACTATGTGTCTTGTTCTGGCAGATGTTCCTGCTGGTATTGACCAATCTGTATCTGCATGTTGAAGTCTCCCATTATCAGAACCTTCCCTTTAGCTGTCATGTTTTGTATATCTTCTAACAGTAATGTGTCTATGTCCTCCCCCTGGTCTGGAGGCCTGTAGACAACCCCAGTTCATATGGCTGTCCCATTTCCTGTTTCCTGGGTGACCCACACTTCTTCTGGCTCCTTATGTGTATTCTGAATTTCTGTAGCTTTGATATTTTCATTGACATACAGGGCCACTCCACCACCCCCCCACCCCTTTTTGCACCTCAGTCTCTTATGAACAGTACAGAGCCAGGTACTGAAGTCTCTCAAGTGTGGTTACTGGTAAATCATGTATCGCTAATGGCTACTATGTCCAGTTTAGCCTCTGCTATTATTGCCTGCAGGTCTGGGATCTTGTTTCCCAGACTGCGAGTATTTGTGTACATGATTTTCCATTGGCCAGATTTTGGTGTGTTAGTTGTTGGGTGAGATCTGGCGTTCCCCTGTGTGTCGAATGGGGAGCCGGACCTTTTTCCTTACCTGATGATGCAAATGAACTACAAACATGCTGAACTCCTGTTTGACCACTAGCTGAGGGGGGAAGGGTGTTCTTCCCATTCGACGTATTGGGTGCTGCACCCCTCTCCCCATTTGCTAGTTTAAATATTCTGCAAAGACATCAAACTTCTGCCCCAATGCACTGACTCCCTCCTTAGTCAGATGCAGTCCATCAAATTTAAAGAACTTCCGCTCCCAAAACTGTTGCCTGTTCCCTACAAATTTGTGTCCTTTTTCCTGGCACCAGCCCTTGAGCCACATGTTTAGCTCCCCCATCTCCCCTTCTCTGACCTTCCATCCATCTGGCCCCCTCTCTCAGACTGGCAGGATCCCAGAGAAGGAGATGCCAGACAAAATGGATGATAGTTTGTCACCCAGCCTGGTCAGGTGTTCCTTGGTCTCCACAACTGACCAGCTGGCAAGATCGTTAGTCCCTTTGTGTACTAGGACATCAATGTTTTCTCCTGCTTCCTGTACAATTTTAGCAATGCATCCGGGGTCTCTCCATGCTGATGTACCTGGGAGACATCTGACCATTACCCCTGGCTGGAGATAGGTATCAACTCCCCGAATCATGGAGTCTTCTATGAGCAGAGGTTTTTTGGATTTCCTATTTGCTTTTTTTGTTTTGGTTCCTGTTTTTGGCGAGTTTTGTTGTGCTAGCTACTGTGCTGCAGTGTCCTGCTCTGCAGTGTCTTCTGCCCCTTTGTTTGATTTCGGAGATAGAGGCAGATACCTGTTTGTAGTTTTTATATGGTTTGTGGAGGTGATATGTTGGAGAGCACTGAGTGATGGGGCACCCGATTTGCCCCTCCTAACCACCTGCCAACCTCCTGGATCAACTACCCTCTGCGGTCGAGGTGCTTCTGTTGGATGTTGGAGTAATGGCGGGTGGTTCCTATACTACAATTCCCCCGGAATATGTAATCTGAGGCATGCAGTCTCTGCCCATGCTGCCTGTAGCTGAGCCCTTAGATCTCCAATGGCCCAGCATGTAGGACAGTGTCCTAAATCCTGTAAAACTGCCCTTCTGAAAAGTGTCCCACAGTACCTGCAGTTAGTAATATCCATTCCAGATAAGTTGCTGAGTTTATAACCTGGTCAGAGTAATTAGAAGGAGGAAAATGAAAGCGAAAGTTTGATTTTGTGTTTTGTTTGTTTTTGTATAACTTGTTATAGCAAATTAAATTACTTGTGCCCCTGTAAATGAGGTTACTGTGTGGATACTCCTCTGATCTGGCCCTTCCTGCTTTGCTACAGGAAATGTCACGACTGTGCTACACTATAAAAGGAGTGTAGTGTGGGGTGGTTGGGGATGGGGGTCAGTGGCTGGGCCCGTCCCCTGCCAAAAAGGAACAACCACAGATGAAAGAAACAAGGAGGTAAGAGCAGAAACAATCAGCCAGCAACAAATGCAGTAGCCCTGAAAGCTTATCCCAATGACAGATAAAACTGTAAAACCTATAAAGCACCACCTGTAATAATTTCACAGAAGATATACACTGTAAGAAACACTTTGCTACAGAGAAAAATAAAGCAGTAACAGAAGATATACCTTGCAAAAGACAATTTGAATCAGAAGATTACAGCAGTAATCTGTAAACACACACCTGTAGGCACACCCTGTAATAATGCAGCAGAAGGTACACCCAGCAACAACAATTTGAATCAAAGAAAAATAAAGCAATAAAATGTTAGTGACAAAGACAAGAAGGACAGGGATGGGGCAAAAAGGAGTAAGGTCATCAGGAAATGGAGGGTAATGAGTACCAATGCCCATAGTCTGGAAAACAAACTCCCTGAACTGGTGGCCTTGATGGAAGAGGGATGCCTGGATATCGTAGCAGTCACAGAAACATGGTACACAGAGAACCATGACTGGGATGTTAACATACCAGGGTACATAAGCTACAGGAGAGACAGACTGGGGAGAAGAGGGGGAGGAGTAGCTCTCTATGTAAAGGAAGGGATGAAAGCAACTGAACAAAAGAGTAAACAGGGAGGAGAGGAGGCACTGTGGGTCACCTTGGAGACTGGAAATGGCACCACAATCCACACAGGGGTTGTGTACAGACCCCCATATCAGGGGGAAGGAATGGACAAGGATATGATAGAAGGCATTCTTAGGATGGCAGAGAAAGGGGAGCTACTATTGATGGGAGACCTGAATATGCCAGATGTTATCTGGAGCACATTTGCTGCAGCCACATCCAAGAGCAGGGCCATTCTCGATGCCCTACAGGTGGCAGGCCTCAGACAGCTAGTTTTGGAACCCACTCGTGAGGGACAGTCTTAGACCTCGTCTCTCAAATGGGGACAGTGAGAGGATCTCAGATCTAGAAGTGGGTTGCCATCTGGGAACAAGTGACCATCAAACAGTGTGGTTCACGTTAAACTCAGCTACAGAGTCAAGCCATACAAAAGTGAGGGTACTGGACTTCAGGGGCTGACTTTGGCAAGATGGGAGAGTGCCTCAGAAAATCACTAGCAAACAGGCTAGAAGGAGGGGTGGAGCAACAATGGGGAGTCATCAAAACTGCCATCACAGAGGCAACAAGCCTTTTTGTGAAGCAAATAAACAAATCAAAATGAAAGAAAAAGCCACTATGGTTCTCTAAAGAGGTGGCAGGGAAAGTCATGGAGAAAAAGATAGCATTCAGAAAGTATAAGGAAACACAGAAGGAGCAGGACAGAGAGCTGTACCAGTTAAGGCAGAAGAAAGCAGGGAGGGAAGTCAGAATAGCAAAGGCTCAAACTAAGGAAAAGATAGCCAACTCGGTTAAGAAGGGGGGTAAAACCTTTTATAGGTACATCAGAGAGCATAGAAAGACAAAGGGAGGGATAGTGAAGCTGAATAGAATGAATGGTGGGTGGGCAGGGGACAGTGAAAAAGCAGGGATACTGAATGAATATTTCTGCTCAGTATTCACAAAGAGGAGGAGGTGCCTAATCCAATTAACAGAAGCACTCTTGATAGAGGGTCGATCCAGTCCTTTCACAGAAGAAAGGGTTCTGAAAGAACTCCTAAAACTGAAGGTGGACAAAGCAATGGGGCCTGATGGAATTCACCCAGAATTCTAAAAGAATTAAGGGAGAACTAGTGAAACCACTGACTACCCTTTTTAACAAATCATGGGAGGATGATGTGGTACCCGAGGACTGGAGGAAGGCAGATGTGATTCCCCTTCACAAAAGTAGGACCAAGACAGAGGCAGAAACTACAGACCTGTCAGTTTGACCTCTGTGGTAGGGAAAGTGATGGAGTCACTTCTGAAGGAAAGAATTGTTGAGTACCTAGAGGCCAGTGGGGCAGAGAACCCAAGGCAGCATGGGTTCACAGTGGGAAGGTCATGTCAGATGAATCTAATAGATTTCTTTGACTGGGTGACCACAGTAGTAGACCAGGGAGGGGCTGTGGACATGGCCTACCTAGACTTTAACAAGGCATTTGACACAGTCCCACACAAAAGATTAATAGTCAAATTAACCAGCCTGGGAGTGGGTCCCAGTGTGGTAACCTGGGTAAAACATTGGCTGGACAACAGGACACAGAAGGTAATTGTAAATGGAGTCCACTCTGAAGAAAGAGGGGTTACTAATGGGGTACCGCAGGGTTCAGTACTGGGTCCGGTCCTTTTTAATGTCTTTATAAGTGACATTGCAGAGGGACTGGAAGGAAAAGTATGCCTCTTTGCAGATGACACAAAGATCTGCAACAGGGTTGATACACAAGGAGGCATGGAAAGGATGAGAAGGGACTTGGCAAGGTTGGAGGAATGGTCAGAGTATGGCAGCTAGGATTCAATGCAAAGAAATGCAAAATAATGCACCTGGGAAACAAAACCCAGGGAAGATTACACAATGGGGAGGTAATAACAACAACAAAAATGGAAAGGGACCTGGGGCTAATCATATCAGATGACCTTAAGGTTAGCAAGCAATGTGAGAAGGCAGTAGGGAGGGCTGGGGGTATACTGGGATGCATAGGAGAGGCATCACCAGCAGAAAACAGGAAGTTGTTATCCCTCTGTACAGGCAGTTGGTGAGACCCCATCTGGAGTAGTGCATCCAGTTATGGAGACCCCATCTCCGCAAGGACATAGACAGGATAGAGGCAGTCCAGAGAAGGGCAACTAAAATGGTGCCTGGTCTGCAAGAGAAGCCATATGAGGAGAGACTAAAGGAGCTTAATATGTATACCCTTGAGGAAAGGAGGGGGGGACATGATAGAAACTTTTAAGTACCTCAGTGGAATCAACAAAGTCCAAGAGGGTAGCATCTTTCAGAAAAAGAGACGTGCAAGAACAAGGGGACACAATTTAAAGATGGGGGCGCGGTTCAGGGGCAATGTGAGGAAGTATTTTTTCACAGAGAGGGTAGTGGATGTATGGAACAGCATTCCTGAGGAGGTTGTAGGGTCTAAAACTGTGGGAGAATTCAAGAATGCATGGGACAGAAATAGGACAATTCTCTTTGGGGGTAGGAAGAAATAGGCTGTTGATTAACTAGGATCTGCGGCTTATCCTGTAGGTAGGGAAATGGGTAGACTAGGTGGGCCAAGCGGTCCTTAACTGCCGTCAAAGTCTATGTTTCTATGTTAGCAACAAACAGTAACAATCCCTGTGAGTGCAAAAGAAAATAATAACACACAGTAAACCTGCCTAGCCAAAAGAAGCCTTAATCATTTTCCTTGCTCTGGTAAGGTTCTTTGCTCTGTCCTTTCAAGCAACCAAGAAGAAAAGAGCTCAGGTGAAGCTAGGTGCCTTTGCCAGCAAACCTAGTCTTCCACCTCCAAGATATCAACTAACTTGACCTTTTAACCCTTCCTTCTGTTGGAAGTTACTAATAGTTTGTCAGCTCCACCCCCAGTTACACACCTAATCCCCTGGAAGAGCTGTGGGAGGAAAGCAGTTAGCTCCTTCAATGTGAGAAGGAGACTGCAACGCCTCTGAGACAAACCAAAAACCTTTCAGCAAAAAAAAAATAGTAGCAAACAGTAATTTTGCTTAGCCTATTTATAAAAAGTCACAAAAATGTAAGCACCACCTGTAATATTTCACAGAAGATATACCCTGTAAGAAACACTTTGCTACAGAGAAAAATAAAGCAGTAACAGAGGATATACCTTGCAAAAGACAATTTGACTCAGAAGATTACAGCAGCAATCTGTAAGCACACACCTGTAGGCACACCCTGTAATAATGCAGCAGAAGGCATACCCAGCAACAACAATTTGAATCAGAGAAAAATAAAGCAATACAGTAAAATGTTGGGAACAAACAGTAACAATCCCTGTGAGTACAAAATAAAAATAACTACACACAGTAAATCTGCCTAGCCAAAAGAAGCCTTAATCCTCTTCCTTGCTCTGGTACGGTTCTTTGCTCTGTCCTTTCAAGCAACCTAGAAGAAAAGAGCTCAAGTGAAGCTAGGTGCCTTTGCCAGCAAACCTAGTCATCCACATCCAGTTTTATGCTTCTCAGCAGCTGTTCTGGCTCTCTAATTTATCTAAATCTATTTAGGGCTTAGTGTCACTGTATGCACATTAATGGCTACTGGCAGGCACCCCCCAGCCTGCTGGCAGCAAAAATACAGCTGAACAGTAGTTCCCCAATGTGGAGCCTGAAGTAGTCTAGCCATGTGGCACCCAAAGTTCCCCTCCTCCATGATCACTTATCAGGAGCCTAATGTACAGTCACAGCTGGGGGTGGCAGGCTTTGGGAGTACACAGAGTCTCCCCATATTGACACCCCGAAAAAGTGCCATACATTAAAAATATAAAACATTAAGCATCTGCAGTGTCAGCGTGATTCTTTTTTCCCCCTTTCACACTTTACTTGTTTGGTTTTCCCATTCCCATTCTGAATAAACCTTTAACTTGGTTGGCATCTTTCTTACCATGGCTTCACCTTTTCTTCATTTTCTTTCATGTGCACCTCACTGCCCTAGCCTGAAAGCCCTGGTATCTGCAATGCCTCCTGACCATATTCTGTGCTAGAGCAGATTGAGTGATCACAGGATCACAGCTGAACATGGGCTACCATCATGGAACCTTGATGTGCTACCACTGGCTTATCATGGTGGCTCAGCTAGCTTTTTTTTCCTCACCTTTTTTCTTTTGGCTCTGTAGCCTCATTGTCTATGTTTCTACAACAGACAAAGCTCCCCTTCCCCCAGAGAAAATAATGGCAGCAAAGCTCTCTACTCCACCCCAGACCAAAAGGCTGCAATACATGCTGCTCTCTTCCCTCCCTTCCCCCCATTTAGTAAAAGAAAAGCTTTCTCATCCCATCCCCCACCTACCTAATGGCAGCAATGCTCTCTTCTCTTCTCTCCTCTCCTCTCCATTCTTTCCCCAGACCTAATGGCAGCAATGCTTGCTCTCCTCCACCTCCCCATACCTCTCAACCTCTTGCCTCATAAATCAGGGACAAAGCTCAAAACAATCAGGGACAAAGACCCAAAATCAGGGACACATCTTAAAAATTGGTACTATTCACTTAGAAAGCTGATAGAATAAGGGGATTTGTGTTAAGATGCATTTTCTGAAGAAAAACAAGTCTGTAACTTTAATATTTGACAATATTTTGTGATTTTAATCCACACTGTTCTGTCACAAAAACACAAATTGTATGAGGGGCAGAGGAAAATTTTGAGGCCAAATCAGGGACGTCCCTGAAAATCAGGGACAGCTGAGAGGTATGCGACCTCCCACTTAATGGCAGTAATGCTCTCTGCAACCTACCCCCAACTTGGACCTAATGACAGCAAGATTCGCTGTCCTCTTTCTTATGTGATCTTGCCCCCCCCATCAATAGCTTTGCATGATCCCAGTTTTTAAAATTCCAGTGTAGTCCATCCCTGCCCATTAGGGCCCTACCACCCATCCCAGGAAGGAAAGGGATGGTATTTGCAATGCTTGTCAAACAATTCCATCACATAATGTTGACACACTGGGGCTTGCCGTCAGACTAGGGAAGTGGAAGAGATAGGGCCATCAGCTACACAAAGACAAGATTTGATTCATTCATTTAAGTCACAGTGTCAATCATTTGATTACTTTGACTACTGTACTGAAAGGTCAAACTATATGTGCTTTCAGGTGCATTGGTGCTCCTTGGGTAAATCGACTTGTCCCTCAATGACATTTTTAGTTGACATGTAGTGAGCTCATCCACCCTTCTATTTTGTACCAACACCAATATAATATTGTCCCGAAGCAATATGTAAGCATATAAACCTGAACCATCTGCAGAGTCATTATGATTTTTTCTCTGTTTCTATGTTTATTTGGGGACTGGGGTTCCACCTGGAGGGACACCAGCCTATACTGGCAGGATGGTCTGCATCTGTCCAGGAAGGGAACAAGTCTTTTGAGCAATCGGTTTAAATGCTTCATTGGCAAGCTTTTAAACTAGTCAAGGGAGGCACTGATAAGCAGCAGGAAAATCCCAGCCTCTCCCTACAAAACAGGGTACTAAATGAGAAAAAGACCGAGGTAGAAAGGTCAGTGGGGAATGCTGCAACAGAAGGTAAAGCCATCAAAAAATGGAGAGCAATGAGTACCAATGCCCGTAGTCTGAGTAACAAGCTTCCTGAATTAGTAGCCTTGATGGAGGAGGAACATCTGGATATCATGGCAGTCACAGAAACATGGTACACACAAAACCATGACTGGGACGTAAACATACCAGGATACACTATCTACAGGAGGGATAGGGAGGGTAAAAGGGAGGAGGTAGCTCTTTACATAAGGAAAGGAATCAAGCAACAGAACAAAAGGAAAACAGGGAGGAAGAAGCACTGTGGGTAAATTTGGAGACTGGCAATGGAACCACAATCCGCACAGGGGTTGTATACAGATCTCTCTCTCAGGGGAGGAAATGGACAAGGAAATGATAGAAAGTATACTTAGAATGGCAGAAAAGGAGAATATTATTGATGGGTGATCTGAATATGCCAGATGTTAACTGGAGTGCAGTTGCAGCAGCCACTTGAAGAGTGGGGTTATTCTAGATGCTCTACAGGGGCATGCCTTAGACAACTAGTATTGGAGCCCACTCGAGAGGAACAATCTTAGACCTGGTTCTCTCAAATGGAGATGAAGAGGGATCACAGATGTAGAAGTGGGTAGCCATCTGGGAACTAGCGACCATCGAACAGTATGGTTCACAATAAACACAGCAATAGAGTCAAGTCATACAAAGGCAAAAGTACTGGACTTTAGGAGGCTGACTTTGCCAAAATAGGTGATGCCTAAGGAATGCACTAGCAAATGGGCAGGAAGGAGGGTGGAAGAACAATGGGGAATAATAAAACTGCCATCACAGAGGTAACAAGCCTTTGTGTGAAGCAAATAAACAAAGCGAAGCGATGTAAGAAACCACTATGGTTCTCAAAGGAAGTGGCAGTGAAGGTTCAAGAGAAAAGAAAGCATTCAGGAAGTACAAGGAATCACAGAAGGAGCAGGACAGAGAACTGTATCAGTTAAAGCAAAGGAAGCTGGGAAGGCAGTCAGAACAGCAAAGGCCCAAACCGAGGAAAGATAGCCAACTCTGTTAAGAAGGGATAAAACCTTTATAGGTACATCAGGGAGCAAAGGAAGACCAAGGAGGGATAGTGAGGCTTAATAAAGGGAGGGAGGGTGGGCAGAGGTGACTGTGAAAAGGCAGAGATACTAAACAAATATTTTTGCTCAGTATTTACAAAGGAAGAGGAGGTACCTAAAACAAACAGTAGAAACACTCTGGATACAGAAGTTGATACCAACCCATTTACAGAAGAAAGGTTCTGAAAGAACTCTTAAAACTGAAGGTGGACAAAGCAATGGGGCCTGATGAGTTCATCCCAGAATTCTAAAAGAACTCAGGGTAGAACTAGTGACACCACTGACTACCCTCTTTAACAAATCATGGAGGATGGGGTGGTACCCGAGGACTGGAGGAGGGCAGATGTGATTCCCATTCACAAAAGTGGGAGCAAGGCAGAAGCAGAAAACTACAGACCTGTTAGTATAACCTCAGTGGTGAGAAAATGATGGAATCACTTCTGAAGGAAAGAATTGTCAGTATCTAGAGGCCAGAGGGCACAGGACCCAAGGCAGCATGGATTCACAGTGGGAAGGTCATGCCAGACAGATCTGATCGATTTCTTTGACTGGGTGACCAAAGTAGTAGATCAGGGAGGGGCTGTGGACATGGCCTACCTAGACTTTAGCAAGGCATTTGACACAGTCCCACACAAAGATTAATATACAGGTTAGCCAGCCTGGGAGTGGGTCCCAAGATGACAGCCTGGGTAAGAATTGGCTGGAGAATAGGACACAGACAGTAATAGTAAATGGAGTCCACACTGAAGAAAGAGGGGTTACTAGTGGGGTACCGCAGGGTTCAGTATTAGGACGGTCCTCTTCAATGTCTTTATAAGCGACATTGCAGAGGGACTGGAAGGAAAATTATGTCTCTTTGCAGATGACACAAAGATCTGCAACAGAGTTGATACAAACTGGGGTGGAAAGGATGAGAAGGGACTTGGCAAGGTTAGAGGAATGGTCAAATGTATGGCAGCTTAGATTCAATGCTAAGAAGTGCAAGGTAATGCACCTGGGAAACAAAAACCCAGGGGAAGAGTACACAATGGGGGTGAGATACTAACAACAACAAAAATGGAAAGGGACCTAGGGGTAGTCATATCAGGATGACCTAAAGGTGGGCAAGCAATGTGAGAGGGCAGCAAGGAGGGCTGGGGGATACTGGGATGCATAGGAGAGGCATCACCAGTAGAAAACAGGAAGTTATTATCCTCTGTACAGACAGCTGGTCAGACCCCATCTGGAGTACTGTGTGCAGTTCTGGAGACCCAATCTCCGCAAAGACATAGACAGGATGGAAGCTGTCAGAGGAGGGCAACTAAAATGGTGCAGGGTCTGCACCGGAAGACATATGAAGAGAGACTTAAGGAGCTTAATATGTATAGCCTTGAGGAAAGGAGGGAGAGGGGAACATGATAGAAACTTTCAAGTACCTCAAGGGAATCAACAAAGTCCAAGAGGGTAGCATCTTTCAAAAAAAGAGGTGTGCAAGAACAAGGGGGCACAATTTGAAGATATGAAACGGCCTTCCGGAGGAGGTTGTGGAGTCAAAAACAGTGGTGGAATTCAAGCATGCATGGGACAGTCATAAGGCAATTCTAGGGGGTGGGGGCAGGAAGAAGTAGGCTGCTGGTTAACTAGGATCTGCAGCTTATCCATTAGATAGGGAAATGGGCAGACTGGGTGGGCCAAGCGGTCCTTATCTGCCGTCAAATTCTATGTTTCTATGTTTCTATTTCTCTCTTCCCTTATTTAGGTTCCACATTCTGCATAAATAATCTTTAGCTTTGACTTTTGACTTTTCTTTTTTTATTTTATTGATTTTTTTGTGCCGGCTCCCCAAGCCCAGACAGGCTCGCCAGGATCCGGCAGCTGCCCCTCATACTCGGGCCACTGATAGGTGAACTCTGGTGGCCAGAGGGGACAGCAATGGAGCCGGCTCGTTAGCAGGGGCTGGCATTTTTTGAATGCTGTGAATCCCACAGGGTTGGGGACGTGTAATGATGGCCCTCATCCGCCGCACCCCCCAAACGTACAGGTGACAACCACAGTGGGACTCCCAGCCTCCGCCAGGGGTCCGTTGTGTGTTGGACACTCCACCCCACCTACCCCCAGAGTCGGAGAGCAGTCCTCCAGATGCTCAATCCTACTCATCCCGGCTGACCCTCCGACTCCCTGAGTCCATTCCTGAACCTGGGTCATCAGCGCCGCAGATGGCGAGTGTGTCTCTGCACCAGTGGGCCAGCGTAGGCTTTTCACGTTTCTTACCTTGGCTTCCTCTTTTTAATTTCTTCAATCTATCCAGTATTCTGCCATTCTTTTCCTGGCCCAACAATTTTGTTTACTCAGTTGTCTCTTTGTTTTCTTTTTCTATAATTTGTACATTTCTCCCCCAACCACGAGAGCTAACCCATACATTTCTCCCCCAAGCACGAGAGCTAACCCATCAGGCTGGCAATCTCCCAGCCCCATCCACAGCTACCTCTTGTGCTTAACTCCAAAAGGATTGCAAATTGCCCTCTGTCTCAGCTAACGTTTTCCATCTGATGTATTTAAAACAGGTAAAACCTTTCTCTGCCCATCTCAGCCCCACCACTTTTCCAAACAGTCTTGAGAGTGCCCTTGAGTGGCCTTGTAGTTTTAAATTTATCTTTATCCTGTCCAGCACTGTACAGTGATCATCTACCTCCTCCTCCCTCAAAAGAACTGTAAGGTCTCCCTTTAGACATTACTCTGCCCCATCATCAAACAAGAAAAACCTACTCTGCGTATCTTAGCCACAGAACTCACTCCACCCAGAGCCTCATCATGTTGCTCTGCTTATATTGGCACACTTTTTTGGTCCAACACTGTAGGGTGATCCTCTACCATGTCCTGTTACTGCTGGGTTCAAATGTGGTTTCATGCCCAATACAGTTTTGTATGGGCCCTACAAAGCACTACTGTGATGAGGAAATGGAAATGACTTACTTATCTTAATTCTTGATCTTCTTGGATGAAGTCTCCACCACTCATCCACACTAACATGACTACATTGGAGGCACTAGGAGCCCGTGGGAGCCAAAAATCTTCAAGAGGTCCGGCACCAGGAGAGGACTACGCATGCATGGTGCTGCGAGACTAGCTCACATTGTATAGGCTATCTCAGTGTCTACCCTCCAACCGCCTCAGTACCTTTTTGACCAAGGAAGTGCAGCGTAAACTAGCTTAAGAAAACCTAACCCTAACTTCAGGGCATAAGATGGCCCGGATGACCCATGTAAGAAGGGTCAATTCAACAATGTGTTCACAGCCCGAGCAACAAGGAAGTGAAGACCAAAAACAAAATGAGTGAGCTTGAGGGATGGGGGGTGGGCGTGTGAATGAGTGGTGGAGACTTCGTTCAAGAAGATCAAGAATTATGGTAGGTATGCAATTTCCACATCTTCCTGGACTAAAAGTCTCCACCACTCATTCACACTAATTGTAGAGTACCGAGCAAAAAATCAACCCCCGAGTAGGGTGGCAGGAGGTAGAGCTCACTCAGGACAGAAGTTCAAAAAAATTATCCTGCCGAAAAAAAGTGAGCTGTCAGGCATGGACATCTAAACATAGTGCTTCACAAAGGTATGCACTGAGCTCCAGGTCACTGCCTTGCAGATGTCTGTAATAGGTACATTATGAATCTCTGCCAGGGAAGCCACGACCACTCTGGTACAGTGGGTGTGAACCTGGCCTTCCAACTTGACCTGCACCATGGATTAGCAGTGTCGAAGACATGCTACTAACCATGCAGAAATACATCTAATGGCAACAGGCTAACCAGCCGAGGCATGCTGAAAGATACAAGAGTTGCTTAGATTGCGTATCTCTTTCTTTCTGTCGATATAGAATCGTGGAACTCTCTTTTTTTTGGTACTATTCTTTTTATTCTTCATATTTTAACATATATACACATAGGTCCACAGTTGTTATTTCTACAATACAATACATCTGATTCTGGTCGATTATAACAAGTATCTCAATGGGATCAATTAATTTCTCAATCTAATATCTCAACATCTCCAGTTATATCCTTGCTCCAATGCAGACCACTTCCCAATTGATTCATACATATAAATCTACATATATCCCAGATTTACAGGTAGGTGTGCACTAGTTACTCTCTTCAGGTCATTGAAACCTTCCTTTCTGCGACCACCACACCCTACTGTTTGTGACTCGGGCTCCAGAAAACTCGTGGTATTAGATAAGAGGGAAAAGAGTGCTTGGGCCCAGGTCCGGGGGCAGCCATCTGGGTTGAGACTCAGAGTTTCTGTTGAGCCATAAAATTTCGTACAAATGCATGGTCAACAGCATATAGTATAGTTGCCACCGCATCCATCTTGTAGCAAAAATCTCCCCACGCTCATTTATGTTATATGTCATTTTTTCCATGTGGTAAATTTGCGGGTGATTTCCACCAATCCTTGATAGTAGGGCGTTTGTTGTTAGCCATTGTTTAGTTATTACCTTTTGGCTGCTGTTAGTAACAGTGATAGTAAATATCTTATATTCGGGCCCCGGTAAGGCTTTGGGAATATAAGGAACAAATATATCTCCGGTGTCAACTGGAAATGTGGATCAATACATTGTTGAAGCTGCACCTCCAGCTGTTTTAAAAAAATTAGAGAGCACCGGGCAGGTCCAGAAAATATGGGTCAGACTGGCCTCCTGCTCGCCGCATTTCCGCCAGCACTCTGCAGATTTGTTTTGCAAGTAATGTTTAGTGACCTTGGGGGACCTGAAATATCTCAGCAAGACTTTCCGTGAAAACTCTCACCACCGATATGAGCTTGTGACCTTAGAGGAGTATCGGCACGCCAGTCGCCAATCCAAAGTAGTCAGTTGGGAACCAGACTCCTCCTGCCAATGAAGGCGAATCTTTTCAGTAGTTAATTCTCCCTGCGAATTCAAAGCCTGATAGTATATAGATGTCAGATGTTCCTGATTCTCCGAGTTGTTCAGTGAGATTTGACACGGATCGTATGTTGAATTTTCTGGGTTTAGCAGGGATAAGTGAGCCCTCCATGTGTGGCGAGTTGTAGATATCAAAGAAATCTCTATGTGGCAAATGGAATTTTGCCTGATTCTCTGATTACAAATTACTCCCTGCGTCATTATTTGTGTTAAGTATCTTAGACCAAGTCTATCCCAAGCATCAAACCCGGTATCTAGTGCATTGGGCGGAAAGTCTGGTAGCATCCGAATCGGACACAGGAGTGGCAGGTAGGAGTTAATTGATGGGATTTCTTTATTACATTCCATTTTGAAGTTCTTGCTAGCTAGGGATTAATATTTAGACTAATCGTTTCCCTGGGTTTCGACCGTATACTGCCAAAGTAGTCTGTGTCACTTATCAGTATTTTCTCTATTCCCAACCAAAGTGGGTGTGACTTTCTGTTTTGTCTTGCCATAATATGCATCATGGTCACTGCTTGTTGGTAATATTTAAAGTCTGGAAGTGATAGACCTCCATCTGACCGTGGGGCGACATCACTTTAAGGGATACCGGGTTTCTGTCCCATCCAGATGAAGTTCCGTAGTACACGGTTAATTTCTTTAAAGAACTTTTGGGGGACGTTAAGGGGGATATTTTGAAACAAATATAGTGCCCGGGGTAGAATTACCATCCTGACTAACTCAACCCGTTTCAATAAACTCAGTGGGATCACTGACCAGGTCTGTAAGTCCTGCTTCAGTTGAGATATAAAGGGAGAATAGTTATGTTTGTAATAATGTATTCGATCGCGAGGGATATATACGTCCAGGTATTTAAGTTTCTCTAGGTTCCATCTACCGGGAAGTGCCCTTGTAATTACTTGTGTAGGTGAATAGCAAAACGTCAACAATTCAGTTTTAGTCAAGTTTAATTTATAGCCCGACAGCGTTCCATACGTGTCTAGGATTTGACGATACGCTAAAATAGACTGCTCTGGGTCTTGTAGATATAAAAGAATATCATCAGCGTACAGGGTGATTCGATGTTCCATTTCCCTAGAGTATTCCCGTATGTTAGGGTGGTCTCTGATCTGCTGTGCTAAGGTTCTATAGTAACCGCAAACAACCATGGGATAACGGACATCCTGGCGGGTGCCTTTTAAGTTGAAAATATTCAGAGTGATGTCCATTGATCCTTACACAAGCCTGGGCGAAGAGTATATCTTTGTAGGACTTGAATAAGACCAGAGGAAAACCAAATCTATGCAAGATAGTATAAGAAAGGCCATGCGACTCTATCGAAAGCCTTCTCTGCGTCAAGACTGATAAGCACCGCCGGGGAGTCCGCAGTACACATCTGGTCAACCAGGTAGAGAGAGCGCCTGATATTATCAGTGGTAGTGCGAACCTTCACGAAACCAGTTTGGTCCCTGTGAATTAACATGGGGAGAATTTGGTCTATACGGTGAGCCAAAATGCTCATAAACAATTTATAGTCCTGATTTAGTACCGAGATTGGTCTATATGATGCACATTCCTGTGGGTTCTTCCCTGGCTTGGGGATTACTGATATGGTTGCATAGGACCAGGATACTGGGGGTGATTCGCCCTGAAGTATTGAATTAAAGACCCGCAGAAGTGTTGGGAGAACTGATGGTGCAGCTACTTTGTAAAACTCTGCTCCATATCCATCTGGCCCTGGAGCTTTCTGAGATTTAGAATTAGTTATAGTTTGTGTGATCTCGATGGCTGATAAAGGCCGCATAAGAACTTCCCTATTTTGTTCCACCATGGTAGGCAAGGAGAGAGACTCAATGTATGCTACCATGCTCTCCGGAGAGGGGGTGGACTCTGGGGTGTACAGTTTCCTATAGTAGGCCATGAAGGCATCAGCTACATCGTGTGTCTTCGTAAGGGTCTGCCCTCCTATTGGGTGCTTAATACTAACTATTGTTGCCGCTTTCCTTTGTTTATGGATTTGGTATGCAAGTAAGCGAGTAGCCCTTGGTCCTACTTCATAATATCTTTGCTTCAAAATGCTAGGGCAATTTCAGTTTGTTGTATTGCGAGTTTGTCTAACTCTTGTTTGGTATGCTGTATCAACGGGAGGAGGGAGTTATCCCCCTGCTTATGTGCTTGTTGTAGGAAGTGGAGTGTTTCTTTGAGTTTGGCTCTATGTTCCCCGCGTTGTCGTTTTTTCTGAGCCGAATATTTAATTATATGCCCCCTTAGGACTGCTTTTATTATGTCCCAATAGACCGAGGGACTAACGTCTGAAACCGGATTGTCAGACATGATCTCCAAGATCTTGTCCGAAATAAATTCCCTAAATTCTTTGGAACGCAGGTGAAATGGACTTAGTCTCCACTGTGTTTTTTTAGGCTTAATACCCAAATCCCACTGTGTAATTACAGGGGCGTGGTCTGAAATAGTTATATCCCCTAGTTTAGCATCGTATACGGCCTGCAACTTTTCAACTTAGGTAAAGCAGTCAATCCGGGGAATATATGCGGTGACTGAAGAATAATACGAGTAATTTCTCATATGTGGGTGCAGCTTTCTCCAGATATCGCACCACCCGACCTCTGAAACAAACTTTTTGAAGAAGCTCTGGGTTCTAGTTAACCTCTGCAGCCTCCCTCTTGTGGAGTCCAAGTCCGGGTCCACCAACAAATTAAAATCCCCAGACATCAATAGCGTACCTTTAGTAAAGTTAACTACCTTATCCAATAAAGGCTTCAACTGAGTAACAGTAATACCCGGGGGGCAGATACACATTTGCTAGGGTGATTTCCTCACCATTAAGCTTCCCTTGTGAGATAACCAGGCGGCCCTCCGGATCTGACCAGGACCGTTCTGGTTGATATGGGGTGTGGGATGGAATAATAATGATGGCGCCTCTACTTCTGCCTCCCCTATATGATGCACCTACCACCTGCCCCTTGCTTAATTTAGCAAGCTTGGCATGCTCCGATGGGCTCATATGTGTCTCCTGGAGAAACACTATGTCCGATTTAGTTCTTTTAAGGTATGCCAGCGTTCTTGATCTTTTAATCGGAGAGGCCAACCCATTTATATTTAAGGAGAGCAGCTTTAATTTTGACGACTGCATCATGACCAAGGGTAGGGACGCTGGGCCCTCCACACCCCACCCCCCCGGAGTGGCACATCTAAACCCCATATGTTTCGCACCTCTAATGACCAGAGAAAGTTCAATGACCTGTTGACAGAACAGCGACATAAAACAGTATAACAATTTGTACAAACATTCAACACAGAAGACATACTAAACCTCATAGCCAACATGGCTATAACAATATTTAACTACTGGTACTCCACCAATCCAGGAAATACCTGGATTGTTGGTAGAATCAAGTGTCCTACCTAAGCGGCCCTTTATTATCCAAGGACCTTGGGTATCTAGTACCCAGCAAGGAAAGGGTAGTTGGGTCTGGTGACTGCAACCACGAGGGCCGAGCTGTGGGCTCCCCTGGGATCCAGCTTTGCAAGAGAAACATTCTTTGCATGGGGGGCAATAGAGCCACCCGAGTTCAGCAGTGTTGGTATCAGTAAAACTCCACCCCTCCTCCTGGTCTTCCAGCGGACCAGCCGTGGTCTCGAAAACACAGCCCGCACAGGTCTCCCTGCGCAGTCATGTGTCCTCAAACCCCCCCGGACCCCCAATTAAGGGCAGAGCCGAGAACTCTCCCATGTTCTGAGTTAATGTTACACTGAACCGTCTACTGCTCAGGGCAAACGCTCAGGAGCCAAACGCAGAACAAATGAGGACCCATGCAGACCCGGTACAGTGTCAATCCCCCAGACCAGACTAAACAGATCAGCTGTGGGAGTAACACCGCCAGACACCACACCTTAATTCTCAATCGGAGGACGTTATCCTAATACTTCCCGATTACCCATTCTGCAACTACCCCCCCACAGGAGTCCAAAGTCAATTTGCTGTAACTCCACCTCAGGGGGAAAAAAATTTTTTATGTGTACTGCACAGCTGTTTCAGCTCTGTTGTATCTTCTCAGTGGACTCCATCCCAATACCCAACCTTGTTGCAGGACTGCCCCCTAAGTGCCCTCCAACGATATCCCTCCACCCCCCACAGACATCCAGGAGTTTGATTTCTTTTAGCCAACCTGCTGGTGTGCCTCCCCTACCCCGTCCGATCTCACTGCATCATCACTACAAAATTTAGCAGTTCAAACCAGACTTAGGTGTTAATCAGATGGAGGGACTGAGCATCGCTCCACACCTAACCTAGAATACTCCACATTTGGTTCCTTCCTGACGGTCCTAAAAATATGGGGTACCGGCGCGCACCGTGGAACACTCTAGTGCCTCCCCCACCCCAGCCGCTGGGAACGGAACGCCCCCCCTTCCCCTACCAAATCCCCCCTGCTCTCATACCGGGGATGGAAAGCTTCGAACTGTGGTTCAATCTCGAGGAGCAACTGAAAGACCCAGACATCCCAGTGCCCTCGGAGCCAGTATTGCTGCTGCATTACTACCTACGAATGATTGGAATCCCAGCTGTTTTACCGTAGCAGACAAAATACCATCGAAACCCCTTAGAGGCAGAGAGAAAAAAAAAAAAGCCCTGATTAGCTCTACCTCCTATAAAAGTCCCCACCTAAAGACAATCTGAGGGGGCCTGATCTCCCTTTACAATGTGATCGCCTCACTGTTGAAGCTGATTCCTCCCTCCTCCCCCCAATCCACGGCCTACCCTCCAGGCGTTCCCCCGCTGAGCTATTCCGGACCCCCTTCAGTTGGTTAAGTAGAGTGGGT
The DNA here is from genome assembly GCA_016271365.2 of Neoceratodus forsteri. Classification (NCBI taxonomy): domain Eukaryota; kingdom Metazoa; phylum Chordata; order Ceratodontiformes; family Ceratodontidae; genus Neoceratodus; species Neoceratodus forsteri. The sequence goes on from CM028129.1 coordinate 235,101,455, forward strand.
ACACCCACCTCCCTTGCAGCAGTAGCCAATTGCGCCAACCAGTGTCATTCCTAACAATGGCCCGCTTTATTCAAACCCCCAGCGTAACGGTGATTCCTCCGAAACATTGGCTTTGCACACTGAACCATAACCAGAAGGAATAGAAAGAGAGGAGAGCGGAGACAGATAAGGAGAGAGAGAGAAAAAAGGGGGAATATAATGCATCATCAGGCGGTCCCTCTAATGTCCGGTGGGTCCATCCGATCCCAAGACCAGAGGGGGTCAGTCAGTTTAAGAGAAAGGAAGTCCAGTGGTCCGATCTTCAAGTCAATGCTCCACTAGGTCCCAGACCAGGTTCCGAAAGTTCCTGCGAGTTAGCTCTTAGTGCAGTAACCACCGACTGTATAGCCTCAGCCCCTTGTTTCCTCCGAGCCTCTCGTTGCTCCACCGACCAAACTTTTTGGGCCAGCCTCGCTGCAAGTGGGGGTCTGCCGGTTGCATTCTGCCTCGGGATCTCTATTTTCCTGGACTGAAGTTCCTTCATTGCCTCAGCTGCTGAATCAAAAACCAATGGGCCTTCCTTAAAATTTATCATTAATTTCGCCGGGTACAGAGATCTAAAACGCACTCCTTCCCTTTAAGGGCTTTCATTACTGGGAAAAACGCCCTCCTGCGCGACATCACCTCTGGGGCAAAGTCATTGTCAAAAAAAAGTCTGTTATTCCTGAAGATTACTTTACACTGCTTCCATGCAGAGTGGAGCACGGTTTCCTTTTCCTGGTGACGGAGGAACTTCACTAGAATAGTTCTTGGTCGAGCTCCGGTAGGCGGCTTCGGGCCCAGCGAACGATGAACTCGTTCCATTTCAAGAGTTATGCCTTCAGGTAGAGTAAGGGCTTCTCTCAATAAACTCTGCATAAATGCAATAAAATCAGGTGTTTCAGTACCCTCCGGAAGCCCCGACAGGCGAATATTATTTCGGCGGCTCCTGCATTCTGCGTCTTCGGCCCGTTGCTGCAGGGCATTAATCTGTGTGTGCAATTGCAGGATGGCTCTCTCCGTTTCATCTACTCTCCAGTCGGTGATCGAAAGTTGTTCCTCGGCCCCCTCCTGCCTCTTTTCTAATTTGCTAAAATCCGTTCTCAGCCCCAGAACCGTGGATCGCATCTCCTTCCGAAAATCGCGAAGTTCTGCCAACATTTGGGCCATCTGTCGTTGCAGGAGTGTGTCGGAGACCCGATCAGTTTGTACTGTACTCTGGAGGAGGCCGTTGAGGCCTGTGAATCCCCGCTATCAGAGTCCTCTGGCTGCAATCCGCCGGGATCTACGGCCCGGAGATACCGCTTTGTCTGCCCCCCTCTTCTTTGGCATCTCGAACCTCCTTTATGGTCAGCAGCATTGTTTTTTTAGATGATTTGTATAATTTATGAGGTTTCTTATGTGGATCCCTCAAGGAGCCCCGCGACCTAGGCTGCTCTCGCTCTCATGGCGTCACAGATGGTGGAACACTCTTAACATCCAGAGAATGAAGGGAGTGTTCTTCATTCTGGAAGTTAGCGAAGTAAGAGGGAGAAGCAAAGGCTGGTTGAGGTGAAAGTCTGAAACCACTCTGGGTAGGAATTTAGGGTGAGTATGGAGTACCACCCTGTCCTCATGTAAGACAGTGTAAGGGGGTCTGAGGCCAAAGTATGGATTTTGGGGACCCTGTGAGTGAAAGTGACAGCCACTAAGAAGGCTGTCTTGTCTTCCAGGTCAGAAATTTCAATTTACAGATAGCTAGCAGCTCCAAGAGTCTACAGGTCAGCAATCTAGCACCAGGTTAATATCCCATGTGGGCACCGGTCTACTGAAGGGGTTTAGTGTGTAGGATACCTGTTAGGAATCTCTTGATTAATGGTAACTGAGCCAGTGACATGTTCGGTACTGGCTCAAGACAGACCGAAAACACGCAGAGATGTACGTTCACTGCCGAGTATCGCAGACCTGCGTTCAACGGGTCCAAGAGACACTCCAACACCTTACTTGGTGGGCAACTGAAGGGTCCAAATGGGACTTTCCATACCAGATGGAGAAGCGTTTCCACTTAGCCACGTAAGCCTTCCTGGTGGAAAACCTATGCGAGGCTACAAAGATTTCTGCGATTGTCTGGGAAACCTAAAACCTGCCCACTTTTATCTCCTCAGGAGTCCAGCTCGGAGATGAAGGGAGCGCAGGTTGGGATGGACCAAAGGTCCCTGTGTCAGAAAGTTCTCTTGTAGAGGGAGTTGCCTGGGGGAAACTTCTGACAGTCTGTTGATCAATGGAAATCATATATGTCGAGGCCAGAATGGTGCAGTGAGAATCATCCTACCCCCCTGTGCCTCCAAATTGAGCAGCACCCTCTGAACTAAGGGAAGAGGAGGAAAGTGTACAAGAAGGTTCTTGTCCACTGCAGTCTGAATGTATCCTGACAGAAAACACCAGGTTCTGGATTTCTGAAGCAGGGTAGAGGCAGTTTTGTGTTGAGAGGAGACACAAAAAGGACCAGGTCCGGATGGCCCCACTTGTTGAATAGTGACTGTACAACATCTGAACTAACATATCATGCTCAAGGCACCACTCTCATATCCTCATGGCCTTCCTGCACAAAGGGTAGGGGAGCACTCCACCCTGCTTGTTGATGTAATACATCACAGCTTTTGTCATCCATCCGAAGGAGTATCACTTTGTGACAGAGGGCATCCTTCAGGACTCTGATAGCGTGTAAGACAGCTCTCATCTCTAAGATATTTATGCGAAGATTAGGCTCCTCCTGGCTCCACACCTGAGTGTAGAGGTCCTGACAGTGAGCTCCCCAACTGATCAGTGGTGCAACTGCGGTGATGGTGATCTGAGATTTCAGTGGGGTAAGGAGTAGGCCTTACAAAAGTTTGCCCAACTGCACCTACCATGCAAGTGATTTTGTCAGAGGCTCTGTCATTTTATGTGGAGGATTGCGGGTGTGTGGTCAGTGACCACTGCTTGCTGCGGCTGATGCTATGAGTCCCAGCATTTGCTGCATCAAAAGTGGCCCAAACAGAGTAGTTTTCCATGATGTAACGAGTCATCTGAAGATGTCACTTCTCCTGTTCTCCGGAAGGCAAACCCTCACACTGGAGATATGCAGAAGGGCTCCTATGAAGAGAAGCTATTGGGAAGGTGAATCTGGCACCTTTCCCGGATCAGAAACACCCCCCCCCCAGAAGGGAGCAAGTGAGAAGCTGTGGTGACTGCTTCCTTGTCTCCTGTCTGGATGGGGTGGCTAGGAGCCAATCATCCAGGCAGTGAAGACTTGAATGCCAAGGTTTTAGTGAACTCCTCCCTGAACAGATACTTGTTTAACCTTCCAAGGCCGACAACTGGGTGCATGCCGCCTGTTATCTTGGAACCAGAAGCAATGGAAATAGGAACCTGTGTTCCGTTCTGCCATGGAACAACTTCTACTCCCCTGTCCATGCAGAGGCCTGTATCTCAAAAGTAAGAAGGTCTGACTGAGAGGCGGACAGATTGAGCTGCCGTCTGGATGGAAGATCTGGGGAAATCTCTGCGAAATTGGAAGAGTATCCCTCTCAGACAATCCTGATGACCCATACGTCTGCTATAATAGACTTCCACTGGTTGTAAAACCTGAGTCAGACGCCCCTCCTACCTCCGAGAGGCTTCCACCTCAGACTTCTGAGGTGGGACCTGGGCCAGATCCTCAGAGGCTGGTACAGGATGCTTTTGAGCCCTGTGCCCTCTGCTGCATTTTCTTCTTGGCTGAGGAGTTGGTTCCTGATAAAGGCTTCTCAGCCTCTACCTTGAAAGGACTGCCTGTTACGAAAATGATGACAGTTCCCGTCCCTCTGAGAGGCAGAAGAAGCTGGCCTGGCTGATTAAATGGCAGCCCTGATGTTCTGAGCGGCCTCCAGAGCTCAACCTGAGTGCCAAACAGATAAGCCCGTCAAGGGAAGGTTAATCACCTGCTGAGCATCGGGTGAGAAACATGATGTTCTGGGCCAGGAGACTCGCCTTCTATAAATATCAGCAGCAGCTGCCCTAGAGGCATTGTCATAGGCATCCATATACAGTAAGCTTTAGCTGATTATTGGACTATATGCCCCTGGTAATGGAATGTTAGCTTCTGGGAGGCTCTCGACCATTGATTTGAGTGTGTTCCACAGGGTGTACTCATACTGAGGAATGTAGGAACTCAAGATGCAGAAGTCTGCTTTGGTCCACAGATGAAGTCTGAAATGATGTGGTGGACCCCATATCCCTGAGGAAAACTGGAAAGAAAGATCTTCCATCACAGGCTCCGCTGGTACAGAAGACTTACATTCAAGCCCCTAAAATGAGTCATCCGCTGCGTCTTTGACAAAAGCAGGACAGGGTGAGATGCATAAAGATCCACTTCTACCCCAGAAGAACCTCTAAAAGGCAGGTCTAGGCCAGGAATCATGGGAGACGCCACCACACAGATCAGCACTGAGGAATTCAGAGCTGTCCACGGCACCGGCACCACACATGGTGTGGCACCATATATAGCGCCAGCACCACACGCAGTACCAGCACTGCTGCTGGCCCTAGACCCGAAGAAAAAAGGGTGAGAAGGGAAGCAGTACCCATGCTGGCCCCTGCGGGGAAAAAGGTGAGGGGTAGGCACAGGGAGTCGGCGTCGATGGCGCTGGCACCAGAGAGGGCACCACGCACACATCCTGGCCTGACCAATCCGGCCAGCCCAGCAGCTCCGAGGCCCCGGAACCAGGTCCACTGGCCAGGTCAACCAGGCATACATTGTACCCACTGCTCTAAAAGAGTGGCCCAGTGATGAAACTGGTCAGCTGAGCCCCATCGAGGACAGAGACAGGATCCGGTGTCAAAGATCGCAGCCATTAAGAACAGAGCCACAGAGGACCCCACCGGAGTCGGATCAGGCCTACCACTCTCCACCATGGATGATCCCCACACAGACATACCAGAGGGCAACCTCGAGCTGTACTATTTCTTCTTCTACTGACAGGAGGAAGACAAGCTCGAGGTCAAGAGGAGCGGCGGTGTCCCCGATCGAGGTCAGGAACGGGCCCACTACTTTTGTGCTTTGGGCAGACTATCCTCCCCCCCAAGCACCAGACTGCCCATGGTCGGACCCCCCTCCACAAAGGGTGGCAGACCGGACACAGCCCCACTGCCATAACAGCCTTCAAACGAAGTCTCCCTACCATCACCACTACCCTCTAAGGTCGACTCCGTTGATGGCAGGCTGAGAATTTTTTCCTGATCTTCTTTTTTTTTTTTGTTATGAAAATAAGAAAAGAACACTAAAAATAGTAAGTTACTCAAATACTGAATGGCAACAGCTGCTGTTGTATAGATAAAGACTTGACTCCCGGCAGGCAAGTGACGTCATCACCGAAGCACACTTGACGGTGGGGAAAAAAGGAACTGAAGCAGTTGGAGGGTCTACGCTGAGATAACCTATATGGCGCAAGCTAGTCTCACGGTGCTGCACATGCGTGGTCCTCTCCCGGCGCCAGCCCTCCTGAAGATTTTTGGCTCCTGCAGGGTCCTAGCACCTCTAGTGTAGTCCCATTAGAGTGAATGAGTGGTGGAGACTTTTAGTCCAGGAAGATCAAGCATTCTAGATCATCAACAGTGACAGGAAAAGGCAGTGAATCATCAAGCTATCTTTGACCCAGAAAAGAGTGTCATTATAAAAATAGGGTGACTCAAGGGGCTCTTAGGGCTTGAGTGGGGAGGGTTTGAGGGGCTGAGATGGTTAGGAGTTAATTTTAGATCTTATAAAGCTACACGTCGCAAGCAACATAATGGGCAGAAAGGAGTGGGAGCAGTCTTTGTCTGACTTACTGGGGCAGTTTCTGTGTCATTTCCATAGACAGCGGTGGCTGGCCTTGATTTCAGCAGCAATTGCTGCATGTCACAGAATCTCAGAAAACAGAGGACCTTGACCTCACCACACTTGTTCATGTGTTCATGACTTCAAGGCTTGAACACTGCAACGCTCTCTATCTTGGGGTCAGTGGAGGTAGGCTGCGGTGCCTGCAACTGCTGCAGTATGCAGAAGATCAGTTACTAACAGGCCTTACTCGATTGTGCCCTGCTTCCTCAGTGTTGCATGATCTGCATAAGGATGCGTTGGAGAGGGTTCAAAGAAGGGCAACCAAGATGGTGCAGGGTATACAGTGAAAGTCATATGAGCAGAGGTGTAAGGAGCTGGATCTGTACACGCTGGAGACAAGGAGGGAAAGGGGCGCTATAACTGAAACTTTTAAATATGTAAAGGGGCTCAATAAAGTGGGAGAAGAGGGTTTGCTTAAGAGGAAGGAGGGGTCAAAGCTGGAGGGCACAGCATCAGACTGCAAGGAAAAAGACACAGGGGCAATATGAGAGGGTGTTTCGTCAAGGAGAGGGTGGTAGAGCCCTGGAACAGACTACCAGATGGAGTGGTGGGGGCTAAATTGGTGGAAGAATTCAAGAGGGCATTGGTCAAGCATATAGGGTGAAGTATCAGGAGAGTGGGGGCTGGCAGGGAGAGGGAGGTGTGGGGGAAAAAAGGGCAGACTAGATGGGCCGGTATGGTCCTTTTCTGCCGTCAAGCTTCTGTGATTCTATGATTCTATGCACTGGCTGCCGGTAAACAGATGTATCTCCTTTAAAGTGGAATTACTAACTTACAAGGCTCTACATGGACTGGGCCCGGGCTACCTGGCTGAGCTCCTTCATCCTCATACACTGATGCACCCTCTCCATTCCGCTGAGGTGGGCCCCCTGGTACTACTGAGGGCAAGGCTTAAGATCTCTTGGGACTGGGCTTTCAAGGTTGCAGGCCCAGTCCTCTGGAATTCTTTGCCCAGAGCTTTGAGGGAAGCCCCCCTTGGTGGAGGCCTTTATGTAGGGCTTGAAAACGTTTCCATTCCCACAGGCATTTGGGGTGAATGCATAATGATATTGCACCCTTATACTATATTACTGTAATTTTATTTTATTTTAGTCTTTGGTAACTGGGTAAGGCCTACTAGGCACAAGTCCTTTCAGGGGTGACTTGGGAGCATTGGGCAGTTAATTGACTTGCTCAGAGTCACACAGTATGTAAGTGGAGGTTGTGAGAATCACACCAGGTCTGGTCTGCTGGATGTACCAAACTCATTCACAGCTTGTTACTTTAACCTCTAGGCTATACTGCCAGCCAGTAATTGCACCCTAAGCCCCTGGGTAAAGGCACCATATATTCAGACTACTACTACTACTACGAGATGGAAGGGGGGGATGTTTAGGAGACAGACCAAGAAGCACTCCTTCTTGGAGAGGGTGGTGGCAGGGTGGAATGGGCTTCCTGAGGAAGTGGTTTCGCTGGAAATGGTAGGCAGCTTCAAGAGAGGCTGGGATAGAGTTATGAGGAAAATAGGGGTCACGAGGGGAGCTGACAGAGGGGAAGGGCTGGTCAGGGAGGGTCACAGGGTCATTAGCTGGCACTGAGAACCTTGTAATATGAGCATGCCTGATGACCTTATTCTGCTGGCTTCATGTATGTTTGTATGTTAAGCAGCAGAGATATCTCTGGTAAGTAGGTAAAGACAGGAGAGGGATTTTTAATGGTCAGCAAAGAAACATTAGTAATGAACTGTGAGCAAGAACTTATTGATTTAATTTTTGTATATGTGTAAGGAAAGGATGATAATTAGGGAAATGACATGTAAGTGATTTGCTTTGTTTTTGATATAATGTAGTTTTATTTTTAGGGCCAAGCTGAAGGTTTTTAGGGAGGATTCCACGATGCTGGTTCGACATCAAGGATGCTGACCGATTTTACAGCAACAAGGATTTGCTGACTGGCAACCATATCGTCACACAATCCTGCCGACCAACCGCTATGGCAGCAACACATCGGGCACATTCCAGCTGTTTGTGGGAGGCTTTGCCCACTGCAATCCCCCCCCCCCAAAAAAAATGTATAAAATCACCTCCAGGTTGGAGGTGTATGGGGGAAACAGCGCAAAACCCCTGGGACGGCAATATGGCCAGTACTACAAAATCCCAGTTGACAAAATGACTGTTGATTGGGTTGCAGCGCCGACATTGCCGTCACTGTAGGGGTTTCACTGTGCGAACAGCATACCTTTAGGAAGTAAGGGTGGCAGCTATGTTTGTAATGGTAGGTCAGTTCTGGGTGTAGAGGGATTGATTTGCTCATGGTGCGATACTGTATGGCCACTGACAAGTTTCTTTCCTAAGGTGTGCAATTAGGGTGACATAACTGCACACCTGGGAGAGCCTGTCATCCAGTCTGGTGGTTACGTTTTTTCGTACCATTTTATAACATCAGAAACATATACATTGAATTTTTGTCTAAATATATTTTTCAAAGTTTTCTTACAAGTAACAACCTTAGTTTAAGTTTCTGTGTTCTGTCAGTTCTGGTACTTTTTATTGTTCATTTCCATGCAGTTTTTTTCTTTTCTTCCTGGGTGTTCCCTCTTCAGACTATTCAGTGACTTCCTAACACCAAAGAGCAGACCCATTCAAGTCTTTCAAGACGGATGTGGCTCGAGAGTACAGGAATTGACCCATTCTGACAGGCCCATGGGTTCCTTCCTCTAACACTACTGCCGTCCACCTCCCCGTCAGTGCTACAGCAGTGTCCTTTCTGGCCTGTCATGCACACAGCTGCCCCCTGTGGAGGAGGGAATAATCCTTAGCCCCACTGCAGTGATCACGGTGGCAGCGGAAGGCAGCATCATTTTCCCAAGTCAGGGAAGCACTGTCACTGGCAGCACTCCCTCACAGTGGTTGCTCAATTGTACATGATCCAGGATGTCTGCATGATATCACAGTGAGCTGCCGCTAGGGTGTCCCACTGGGTTGCTCCATTCGGTTTTGTTTTTAATTCTCCAGGCAGTTGCCCAACTGAGATGCAAAAAACGCTGGGAAGGGTGGACCTCTTTCAGTTCTTTTAAGAACGTATGCATGTCCTAAGGTTTCTGAATTCCTTTTCAAACCAAGACATGTGCATGTACTGTACTGGCATATTAATTGCATGCTAAATACATAAGCATGAATCATTTGCATGTCAAACTATTAGCCAGCCAACTGCCGGTCACAGCACTAGTGATCCAAGTTTGAGATCCTCGTTGGCGGATCAGGGGGAGGGAGGATCGAGCGTCACACACAATGCTTTCCTTCTCTTGGAGGGATCTGAGGACTACTGCAGTACTGGCACCTGGGTGGCCACAGTTGGTGTTGGTGCAGCTGGGACGCTGTCTGGCTGGCATGGTACACTATTTGCGTGCAATCCCATGTCCTGCATTAGTGTTCTGAATAGGAAAACTGGAGAATAAAAACAAAAAGGAAAAACCCTGGAGCATCACAGGATGGATCTGGGCCTCCATCATGCCCCACTGCACTGACCACATACTCCATGGAGCATCTCTCTTACATGAGGGCCCAGCAACAGGGGGTAAGAAACAGGTAAGTGATGGAGAAGTCATTGAGTGGGACATGGAGCAGCTGATCCAGGCAGCTCCTATATAGCAAAAGGATAGAAAAATGAATTGTAGACAAAAGAGGGTGGTGGTAAATGGTTGTCACTCCACAGAGGGAAGAGTGACCAGGGAATACCACAGGGATCAGTGCTGGGACCGGTCCTATTCAACATCTTCATCAGTGGCATTGCACAGGACCTAAAAGGCAGAATTCCCCTGTTCACTGATGACACAAAGCTCTGTAACAACGTGGACATGCCAGAGAATGTAGACAGAATGGAGGGACCTGCAGAAACCTGAAGAATGGTCAGGGGTCTGTCAGTTGAAATTCAATGCAAAGAAGTGCAAGATAATGCATATGGGGCACAAAAACACTGGAACAACATATCAATTAGGGGGTGAGGATATAGCATGCACCAAGCAGGAAAGGGATCTTGGGGTTATTATCTCTGAGGACCTCAAGGTAGGGAAACAGTGCAACAAGGCAGCAGGTAAAGCAAATAGGATGCCGGGATGCATAGGCAGGGGCATTACCAGCAGGAAAAGAGAGGTCATAATTCCACTATACAAGACACTAGTGAGGCCCCACCTGGAGTGCAGTGTACAGTTCTGGAGACCCTACTTACGTAAGGACATAGACAGGGTAGAGAAGGTTCAGAGGATGGCAACAAAGATGGTACATGGATTGCATCACAAGTCCTATGAGGACAGACTGAAGGACTTGAATATGTATTCCCTGGAGGAGAGGAGGGAGATAGGGGATATGATAGAGACATACAAGTATCTTACAGGGAGGAACAGGGTGTGGAAATACACTATTTTGCAGCAAAAAAGATGTTCCAGAACTAGAGGGCATGGGATGAAGTTGGAGGGAGGGCGATTCAGAAGAAACGTGAGGAAGAATTTCTTCACAGAACGGGTGGTATACAAGTTTAACACCCTGCCAGAGGAAATAGTGGGGGCTGAAACAATTGTGGGATTTAAGAATGCATGGAATAGACATAAGGAATTCTGGAGGTCAGGGATAAGGGGCAACAGACTTATAGGAAAACATAACGTGAACTTACAAGCTCAAATGGGCAGACTGGGTGGGCCACAGGCCCTTATCTGCTGACAGTGTCTGTGTATCTATGTATCTGTTTTCTTCTCCCCAGGTGCCCCAACTGGCCCCCTTCTGACAACCCTCAGCACCTACCTTCTCCGGAACTTACCCCACCACTTGCACCGGACCACTATGTGGTGGGTGGATGCCACAGTCGGTAGTGTGGAGTCTGCGAGGGCACCATCACCATCCTGCCAGCAGAGGACGTTTTACCTCCATTATTCTCCCGCTGAGGTCTGCAGTGTACTATGACACATGGCACACACTATCAGCATTTAGGGCCCTCCTCCTCAGTGTGTGTGTGATGTTTGCTGCTCCACCACTCAGCCTCTGCTAAGTGATGAGTATGCATCTGTAACCCCCTGCAAATGGGGGTTCCCAAAAAGTCTTCCAGGAGCTTGCTTGAATGCTCCAAGCCTGAATGGTGTTTGGCGTTTAAGCCGTTTATCTGTGAGAGCTTTCAGAGCCTCTGGTACGGTCTCTTTAAGAGCTGTCTGCTTGCAGACATAATTAGTTTCTAAAGGACTGTGTGTTTCCCTGCTTGAGTCCCACTCGAGCTGCTGCCAAATCGCTCCATTTCTACCATCGCTAAGTGGGCAGAGTGAGCACTTTTCAAAGATGTAACTGTTTGCCAGAAATCACTTAGAGTAATAACGAAAATACAGTTTGTCTAACCTGCTTTTCTTTGCAGTCAGAACTGTGTTTGCCTAGCCCTCCATTCTGGTTGAACTGCTGAACTGGACCAATCAGTGTGGGGGGACCTTTGAAATGGAGCCTGCTGCTGGCAAATCAGAACTTGGACTCTCATTGTGGAGCCAGCCACCTGTATGTACTGTATGGCCAATGCTTCTGGGAATTGTAGTTTGGACTTCTGCGCCTTTTTGCACCAACAGGGGGAGTCTGATTGTGAGTGACAGCCAAGCCAGCCAACTGAACTGGGAGGAACTCAAAGGAAATGCCCGGCTCTGTCTACAGGAAAGATGAGATCAGTTTGGGCAGTGAAGAGACAAGGAGCTGTGTGCTTCTTCGGTGTGTAGTTTTAATGCAGAAAACGTGTGTAAGGCCCTAAGTTTCAGTCTGCAGCTCGTGCAAACGCCCGTTCGGACTGAATCTGACCTGTGAGGAGAATCAAGGAGATCTGAAGAGTAGAAAACAGGCTCATCCTGTAGAAGACTGGAGAAATTGCTGAATCACGTTCGGTTGTCAGGAACTGAATCTGCTGTGTGTTCTCCCGGGTATTGTGCAGTAATTGCGATCGGGATAGAGAAGCAGCCTGCCTGGTATAGTACTTTTCTTTTACATATAAATGTGTGTAGTGCTTGTGGGGAATCACGTTTCATCTCCCCTGTACAATGAATTGAGTACATGAGGCTGGAAGTAAAGCCCAGCTTAATCCAGACTATATCCATTTGCTCTAAACTTCAGTGGGTCCAGTCACAAGGACCTTGTCCACATGGTCTGCTCCTCCTGGCAATCCAGGACAATCTGCCTTCCATCCAGTTCCCAGCATTGAGTTTGTGAGTACAAAGCAGGGTAACTCCCTGCTATCTGTTTATCGAATTGCAAGTGTATCATCTAATTGTTGTTTTTTTTTCATTTCTTCACGAACTGAGCCAACCAGCTCCAGATTACAATTTGGGTATTGTGCCAGTGTTTTTCCATCACAGGGCCCCAACTAGCTGCACCAATCCTAGCTAGCACCCCACCCCATCCTAGGTACCCAGTGAAAGTGACAATTTGGGACTCTGAATATGCGCACAGTAGTGTGATTATTAATGTGTTTAACCTGATTAACCTGATTTCCCCCTTCCTTGTTACAGCTCCTTAAATAAATCAGATCTATTTGTTTCAGCAAAGTTACACTGTCTGAGGTATTCGTTTATGTTAAAGTATTGTGCTGTGGCTTTTGCATTGTATCATCTTGTTTTACAGGGGGTCCCCAGCGTCCAGTCGACAGAGCCAGTCCTGAGGGTAAGTGTACATTGTGAAGATATTCCTGATGCATTGTGTGGGCCACTAGTGGGAAGAAAGGGGGGTTACAGTGTCCCAGAGGGCTGTGACCAAGTTAGTTTAACTACTGCAAACCCTGACCTCTGGGTGGAGGCACTCGCCATTGGACCTAGGCCCCTCAACCTGTCAGTAGTCAGTCAGGCAGGGGTAGTAGCCCTTGGGATAGCGCCACCTGGGGGTTACACATCCGTACACACTGTGCCTTCCCTCTCCAAAGGAGGAGAACTTTCTATGGGACATTCAATCCTCCTTCCCCAGCTAGTCCTAAAGTGATCTGAGTCCATTTCAACCCCAGGTCACTGGCACAGCAAGTGGTAGTGCTACTGGGACAAATAACTAGACACGATTTGAACAAGGGTCCCTTTGCTTCACAGAGTTTGATGCTAAGACCCACTAAGTCTCCACCACCACCACTTTGAGCAAAGAGCACAAAGCCCTACATTGAGTCATGTTGCTGAATGTGTGGGGTCAAGGGGTCTGCAGTTCAGCAATGTGGATTCCAGTTTATTTAGAATTGAGCGGAGACCAGAAAAGAGATTGCGCATCTGACCAGAACTAAAAGACTTGTTATATGTTTCCTTGTTTTCACATTAAGGAGTAAGAACTGAGATTTTTTATGTTGATTTTCTGTTTCATAAATTTAACACAAATTTTACTGACAAGAAAAAAAAAGTAGTAAACTAATGTACTTATTACCTTTACGTTTATAGCAACAGTATTTAAATGTCAGATAGTCCAGGTTTTGCCCCATCATCGGTACTTTAAATATTTCCTATTAACGGGTGCTTCAAAAGCATCTGTTACCAACTGCTCCCATTATTCCAGTGTCTGTGACATCACCTTGTTGTCAAACTACACACCATGTCACAGCAAGTGCACTGTTGTTATAAAATCCTGATGAAAAGCTCTTTCAACAGAGTTCATGGGATAACAGGCAAAACTGAACTGTAAAGCCTGCAAGATGACTAATCAAACTTTTTTGTCACCCCCCTGCTGTCCCAATGGCACTCCCAGCCCCTTCATTGAACTTCTCATGGAGTTACTGGTTATCCGTCACTTAGCCAGGACCATGATAGTGGTAGGTCACCTGTCACGTCAGCAGTGTGTGGGCCTGCAGGGGAGTCAGCACAATGGCAGACCAGGGCTTCTTCCTCCACCTCCTGGTTTTCTCCCCAAGGGTACCGGCATGCAGTGACGCACATGCATGCATTCTTGGTGTCTGTCAGCTGCCCCTCTCTCCCCAGCTGGGTGCTGCCACCCTGCTTCCACCTGATCTCCACCAGCTGGTGGTCAGTTAGCAGGACACAGTGTTCCACCTCCCTGAGAAAGGAGAGCTACCTTGGGACAATCAATCCTCCTTCCCCGATTGGCCCCTGAGAAACCTGAGTCCCTTGCCAAACCTGGGTCACCAGCATAGTAAGAAGTAGCGCTACCGCTGTACTATATTCTCCATTGTAATAGCTGAAGATTATGCTTATGAAATGACATACTAAAACAGACATCCACTCTTGTTTTATATACTGTATGTATACATATATATATATATATATATACACACATTGCAAAAAACTTTGTTAATGCATCAGTTAGGGTTGAAGCAACTAAAGTAGGGAAATGAGGCATTAGGGTTTCCAACCCTAACACCTCCCTCACCCCTACTTCCCACCTCACCCTCACCGTCCACACACCAACAGGGTGTGTGTCTTCGAGTCGTCGTGGTGGTACGGGTGGGGGAGGTGTTAGGGTTGGAATCCCTAACTCCTCAGTTCCCTACTTTTGTTACTTTTTTTTAATTTTTTTATAAAATTCTCAGAATTACAACCCTTTGAGTCAGGGACTCATTTACAAAGGCTCCACATCATACATTGAATGAGGACAAATACAGAGTGTAATAAGTACAATGACTGAGTACAGAGACCAAATGGATAATACATATACAGAGCAAACACCAAAGGTGTGTAACTGTGAATCATAAATTAGAATCAGAGTAAAATTTAGCAATGGAACTTAGCCATTGCTAGAGGGGTTTATCTGCAATCACAGTTAGAGCTGGACATAATGTGGGTACGTAGCTCAGATTTAAAAGGCCCCAGCCTGGGAATAGATAGGGCAGTATCAGGGAAGGAGTTCATCCAGAGTGGTGCCCTGTAGCAAAAGGACCTTTGGCTGGCAGTGGTCCTTGCAAAAGGGATGAGAAAGACAGTGGTGACAGAGTGTCTTGTGGCCCACTTCGGCAAGCATGTCTGGAGGAGCGAGAGACAGCCAGGTGGAGCTTGCCCTAGTTGTATTTTTGTGGCCAATAAGCAGGTCTGATAGAGCAGCGCCCCTGAAAATTTAGCCATGATGACCGTTGTAGAGGTCATAGGTATGTGTGAGATGATCGCTGCCTGTGGCCAGTCAGCATGCTTTGTTAAGGGCATGTTTAATGCTGGTCAGGGCAGTGTCGGAGGCAGCGCCATATATGGTTATGCCATAGTCTACCAGGGAAAGGATGGAGCTAGAGATGGCTACACGGAGGGCATCAGGAGGGAGACAGGGCCTATATTTATACAGGAGACCAATTCTAATGTTTATTGCAGAGCATGTCGATGCTATGTGCTCATGGAAGGTAAGGGCAGAGTCTAGGGTGACCCCTAGATATTTAAAACTGGCAACTGATTCCAGAGTGGTACCCTTGGAATTCAGTATAGATAGTGTGGTTGTGTTGTGTTTATGTTGAGGGTGGGCGAACAGCATGACTTTCGTTTTTTTGTTGTTGAGGGCAAGTTTGTGGGAGGTGAACCATGATTCTATGTCTGTGAAGGAGCCCTGCAAGGATTGTTGGAGCTGCGTAGGGTCTGGGTTTCAGCTAAAGATCACAGCATCATCTGCATAAAGAAGCAGACACCCAGAGGAGGCCAGAGGGAGGGGGTTTAGGTATAGGAAGAAAAGGAGCGGGCCAATGATGGACCCTCGTAGGACACCCGATCGGACTGGAAGGCTTGTAGAAAGGGTGCTATTTATTTTTACTTGCTGGGTATGGCCATGGAGATAGTTTGAGAACCAGTCAGCTGCCTCTTGGGATACACCAACAGAGGGGAAGGAGTTTATCAGCATACTGTGATTGACAGTATCAAAAGCCCTGGAAAGATCAAAATAGACAGATCCAGCCAGGGCTCCCTGGTCAAGGGCATCATGGATAAAGGAGGTAAACTCAAGCAGGGCAGTAGTTGTGTTATGCCCTTTCCTGAAACCATGCTGCTGCTGACATAGTAGATGGTGTGAGTCTAAATAGTCAGTAAGTTGATCTGTAGCTACTTTTTCCAGCGCTTTAGAGAGGAGAGGAAGTATGGAAATGGGCATATAAATACTCCTAGAGGAACGGTCACCATTTTTATGTTGGCTTGCGCGCAAGTCAACATTTTGGGAGAGTGCAGCTTTGGGGGCGCGGCTGCTGTTGGGCGAATGCAGGGCACGCATCAGTAGGTGCGTCCCTCATTCCCCAGTAAGCCAACATGCTAGCGCTGACACCAACATTATGTAAAGTGGACATAACTACAAACAAAGTGCCGCTGCAATCGAGACAAGCTCGTCATGCAGCGGCACAGATCATTTCTACCTCCGTATGCCATCCTCCCCAGTACAGGGTGCCACGCTGAGAGCCCACCCCAGCGTGGCAGCAGTCTCGTAACCCGTGAAGGGTGCCCAATTCCCATCGGCTCCACTGTCCTCCCCAGTACAGGGTGCCACTGGAGCCCACCCCAGCATGGCAACTGATGCCATGGCTGACGGGGTGCCCAATCCCCATCGGCTTCATGCCCCAGCCGTCCTTCTGCCATGCTGAGAGCCCACCCCAGTGTGGCAAATGTCCCATCATCTTTTTTTTAAAACCTGTAAATTAAAAATGGTCCCAGTACTTCTCCTGCCCCCCACAACCCGCACCACCCACTGCACACCCTGCCTCGCCACACCCCTCTCACCCCATACTCACCTCCGGACTCCGGCGCGACGATCTTCTGTGGACCAGGAACACGTCTGCACTCTTCAAAGCCAACCGCGAACTGAGGAAATGTCGGTAAGCTGTATAATGGGCTAGATAGGGTTTTTTCAACTTTGTTGCATATCTCAGGCATTTTTTGGAATTTTTGCACCAAATTTTCAACATGGGGTTTTTGGGGCCCCACCTCATGAATTCTGTCACTGTCATGGCGTTTATCGGCCTCGAAAGGTGATTTCGCAGTCACTGCGTGAAATCACCTTTTGGGGCCCATTAACAAAAAGACAGTGGTGGTATTCATGAGGTGCCCTCTTAAAAAGCCTAAGTTCCAAATTTGGTGGAAAAAATCCAATAAATGCCTGTTTTACGAGAGTGCATTGCGCAGTTGCTACGCAGGCTCGTAACTTCGCACATTCACGATATTTTACTGCCAGATTTTCAGCATTGTCATTTTTGTACACCTCCTTGTGAACAGTACAGCTGTCATTTTCCACATCCTGCCCGAAATGTGTTTCGCACTTCCAGCGCTGTGCAGATCGCTGTGGGAAATCAGTGTTTGGGCCAGATTATGAAAATGACAGTGACACAGTTCATGAGCAGAGGACCTAAAATGCTTATGTTGAAAATTTGGTGATGATACTCCATAAAATAACTGTATTACGAGCATCGTTGGCAGATTGCAGCATGCTCGTGCCGATCGTCATTGTGATATTTTCAGTCTGGATTTTCACCATTGCCATTTTCCACACCTCTTGATGAACAGTACAGCCATCATTTGACATATCATGCCCAAAATGTGTTTTTGCACTTCCGGCGCAGAATAGCGTAGTCGCTGTGCGAAATCACTTCTTGGGACACTTTGAGGAAATAACAGTGACACTGTACATGAGCAGAGGTGCTAAAATGCCTATGTTGAAAATTTGGTGCCGAATGCCCATAAAATGGCAGTGTTGCAAGCGTGCATTGCATATTTCCCACACACCCTAGTAGCTTCGCAAATTTGGTATGTTTACTTGCCACATTTTCAACACTGACATTTTTTTACACCTCCTTACGAACTGTGCAGCTGTCATTTCTCACATCCTGCCCGACATGTTTTCCCGCACTGCACTACCAAACACCCAAAGGACACCTAATGCCTGTCACTCTCTGCAGGGTGGGGTGGGTTAGCATCAGTTCAATACTTCACTGTCATTCCTGATGCATCTGTCTAACTCCTGCACTACCAATGCCAATGCCAGCAAGCCAACATTCGGCATTGACAAATGCTTAATATGAACTGGAGTGATAACTGCCCTTTTCCATAGTGTAGGAAACTGCCCTAGGCACAGGGACATGTTGAGTATTTTTGTTAGGGGTGCTAGAACTGCATCCAGGGTTAAGGAGAGCAGTTCTGCATCGAGAGAGTCACCACTCTGCCTTGTCTTTCCAAGGAACTTGGCGAGATATGTGTGAGCGACACTAGGGGAGATCATTTTGAAGTGAAAAGGAGGAGCGCGGGGGGGGGGACTGTCCAGTATATTCAGTAAAGAAGTCGGGAGGGAGGATAGAGCTGAGGTCAGAGAAAGATGCATTGAAGGCATTAGCTATCTTACTAGGGTCTTGGGTGGAAACACCGTCGATGACAAGCACAGAGGGAGGAGGGGAAGGAGACTTGCCACTAAGTTCCTTCATATTTTCCCAGAACCTCTTCTCATTTCCCCAGGTGGAAGTAAAGTTGGACTGATAGAAAGCTGCTTTAGCCTGGAGGATAGCCCAGGTGCATGAGTTATGGGCAGCACGATACAGTTGGCAATCAGAGGGCGACCAGACTCAAAGGCACAGTGCCATAGGTTATCACGGGCCTTCATTTGGTCAAACAAGGACCAATTTACCCAAGGGGAGGATTTAGTTTTTTCAATCCGCTTAACAAAGGGGGTAAAGATATTACAGGCAGCTTGGAAGGAGCAAATGAAGAAGGACAGGGCGGCATCCACCGACGACAGGTGATCTAGTGGAGACCAGTCAAGGTTGAGGAGATGGTTTTGGAGATGCGCCAGGGACCCCTTCTTTAGCTGGCGATACATGGCAATCCTCAGAGGGGGCTTCTAGCTATTCAACCACTGGCAGGTAACAGGAGAGTGATCACTGAGTGAGTCTGGGAGGACCTGGACATCCTGTAAGCACTCAGGATAGTTTGTGAGGATGAGATCAATGAGGGAACTAGTGCCACTGTGTTGGTTTACTCTGGTAGGGGTAAGGACCATTTGTGATAGATTTTGGGCTGCGGCTGCATCCCTGAGGGAGGATGTTTAGGGGGCAAGCCAGTTAGTGTTGAAATCACCTAGGGCAATGCTTTCCGAGTTTTGTGGTAGTTGAGCAATGATATTTAGGATGGATGAGAAAGCCTCCTTTTGGTTGCAAGGGGGTATGTAGACTGACATAGGTAGAGAGATTTACCTGAGTTGCCAACTGCTATCTTAAGGGTGAGGGACTGGGCACCCACCACAGGGTTCATTGTAGGAATTTTTAGACCTAGTAGGTGGTCCCAAAGGTACAGCGCACTCCCACCACCCCGCCTATCTAGTCTGTCCAATCTGAACAATGTATAGCCCGGTGTGTAGGCAGCCGAGTCTGGGGTATTCTGGGTTAGCCATGTTTCGGTTACAGCTAGTGCATTGGGGTGGTGGAGGCAGACCCATACTTGGAGTGGGGTGAGATTCTTTTGGAGGCTACATATGTTTATGGCTGCCAGCTGTAGTCCTTTGGATTGCATTGATAGGCAAGGGGTGGGGGAAGAGGGGCCAGGACTGGGGTGTATATTGCCCATAAGTAGCAGTAGGATAACGGAGATCCTAGATAGGGCACTTTTTAGGGTCATCTTGTGAATACGCAGTGCCGGACCTGCATGTTGAGGTAGTTTGTTGATGAGAGTAGGCGAAGTGCAGTATTTCTGGGCTATATATAAAGGGGGTGGCCGTGGCTGCTGGGGGCAGGTGGCTAGGAGCAAGTGGGAGGTAGGGTGGGTAGGACATGGTTACTGAAGGAGGAGTAATCACAGGGGCTGGCAGCAGAAGGGGTACTTGGGGAGCAGGAGGGGGGTAGTGTGAGGTTGAGCAAGGAAGGGGGTAGGGGCGTGGTACGCTGAGGGGGAGAGTTATAGAGAGGAGAATAAGACAATTCATCATTCTATGGGAGAGAGAGAGAACGAGAGATACAGCAGTGTTGCTTAGCAGTATATTGGATGGTATTTAGTATAGGTTATATAGCTGTATATGCTATGAGTAAAGGAAGACGATGAGCTTATTGTTGCTGTAAAAGGAGAGGAGCTGTAAGGCTGGCAGACTGAGTGGAACTATGAGTATTCTGAAATTTCACACACCAGACAGCGTGTAAGGGAGATTTGTCAAAAATAGAAGCCACTAGTGGCAGGTGCTGATAGCCTGCAGATGGGAAAGTTGCCTGATTGGTTTCTGGGTGTCACGTGTCTCTAACTATAAAATACAGAGACGACCAAGGGTGGTGGTGGGGGTGGTGGGGAGCCAGCACCAATCGAAGGCGGAGACTTCTTTAGCCAGATGCTAAAAACACCATGGTCCCAATTCGGATTGGAGCTTGTTGCCGTACCTGGGCTGTGTGGAGGAGGGCATCCTTTTGCCCTCATGGACCCTCGGGGGAGCAGCCGGAGTGATTTCTTGAATGTGGAGGAGAGAGAAAGAGAAAAGAACAGGAGAATTAAAAGCAAGTACGTTTTGGGGAGGGGCTGCTGAAACAAAGAAGGGGGGGATGGTAGTGTGCACCAAGAGCAGCTGCGTAGTCTGTCCCTAGCAATTAATTCAGCACTACAGCAGGCTAGCCCTCTGACTGCCATGTAGTAATTCGGATTTAAAAAGCAGTTCATTGATTCTCACTAGCGAGGAGCACACAGTGTTTCCCTGCAGATTAGCTTGCCATGGAAGAGTTAAAAGTCACAGTAGCACATATAATACTGCTTTGGCAAACAGAAAATTAAAACAGTGAGGTGTACATGCAGTAAATTCTAGTTAGCTTTTCTTGCAATATCCACATAATTTAATTAAGGCTGCTAAAAGGAACATAAAAAAATCAAGGGTTTCAGCCTGCCAAGCAGTGAAAATTCTATCTTCATTCGTGAGGCAACTTAAATAAAAGTTAAAGGTGCTTGGTATTTGAATAATGAAAAAAGGCACCAAGTCCTCTTTGGCCAGATGCTGAAAACACCACGGTCCCAATTCAGATCGAAGCTTGTTGTCATACCTGGGCTGTGTGTGGGGGAGGGTGTCTTTCTGCCCTCATGGACCCTCGGGGGAGCCGTCAGATCGATTTCTTGACCGGGCTGTGTGTGGGGGGAGGGCATCCTTCTGCCCTCATGGACCCTCGAGGGAAGCTGCCAGAGTGATTTCTTGACTGGGCTGTGTGTGGTGGAGGGTGTTCTGCCCTCACGGTCCCTCATGGGGAGCCGCCTGAGGGATCTCTTGACTGGGCTGTGTGTGGGGAAGGGTGTCCTTCTGCCCTCATGGACCCTCGTGGGGAGACGCCGGAGCTATTTCTTGACTGGGCTGTGTGTGGGGAAGGGCATCCTTCTGCCCTCACGGACCTTTGGAGGGAGCCGCTGGAGCGATTACTTGACTTCAACCCTAACTTATGCATTAATAAAGTTTTTTGCAAGGAATTTCCTTACTTTTTGAGAAAGTGTAATTGTAGCCTTATATGTTTATGGGAGTGCAGGGCCCAGCTCCCATCAGTCTATAGTGTGTTGTGCTTGTACAGGGCCCTCCATCATGTGGGAGTGCAGGGCCCTCTGTGCCCTGAGCATCTATATAACCATAAGTGTATACACATTGTAATCAACACTCATCTCCCTGTGGGAGTGCAGGCTCTGATCATGCTCCCATCAATCCATAATGGCATCCATTTGTGGTAGCACAGGGACCTCTGAGACCTGCGCTGTCATCTACCTATAACTGTAGAGACGCAGCGCAGGCCTAGAGACATTTCAAGTAACCCCTATGCTGCAAATGGCATAATATCTTAGTACCCATAGGAACATGGGGAAAATGTCCACCGCAGTTGTAATCATGGCCTGGCAGCCTGCACACGTGCTTAGTACACTGGTGTACTAAACTGCATTTAGCAAAAAATCTGTATCTCAAACCATTTTCGAGATATAGGCACTGAAAGGAACTGCATCCACAACAATGTTATCCTATGGGAAATTTCCAAACTTCAAAATGTTTTAACTAGTGAAAGAATGTAAATTGTAACACCAAACCAGCAAAAGTCACATCTGTGGGACAAGCCCTTTCTACCCTGAAAATTATAGCCCGACATTCCAAACCGTTTCTTTGCAGTGAAGTGCCAAAGAAACAGTCATCTTTAAAAATACCTTTTTGCGTGCTGTCAAAATCCCTTTTTGCAAACTAATCCCTTTTCGTGAGATGATGACCAGATGGCCCTACCTCATAAAAGGGATTCGACAGCTTCAAAAAGGATTTGACAACTCCGCGAAAAGATTTGACAGCTCGCGAAAGGTTACTTTAAATCCTTTTCGTGAGTAAATCGCCACTACAAGCTGTAAAATCCCTCCTCTAAATCCCTTTTCGGCGGTGGGGCCATCTGGCCATCATCTCGTAAAGGGTTTCCGACAACTCCTAAAAGGTTTCTCATGCAAAGTGAATTTGACAGCTTGCAAAGGATTTTGACAGCTCACAAAAAGGGATTACTCTTCTAAATCCCTTTTCACGAGCTGTCAAAATCCCTTTTCGCGAGCTGTCAAAATCCCTTATCACAAGGTAGGGCCTTAGAAACATAGAATTTGATGGCCGATAAGGACCACTTGGCCCACCTTGTCTGCCCATTCCCCTACCTAATGAATAAGCTGCAGATCCTAGTTAACCCACAGCTTACTTCCTCCTACCCCTCACTAGAATTGCCTTATGTCTGTCCCATGCATTCTTGAATTCCCCCACTATTTTTGACTCCACAACCTCCTCAGCAAGGCTGTTCCATGCATCTAGAACCCTCTCCGTGAAAAAATACTTCCTCACATTACCTCTGAGCCGTCCCCCCAACTTCAAATTGTGCCACCTTGTACTTGCACATCTCTTTTTCTGAAAGATGCTACCCTCTTGGACTTTGTTGATTCCCTTGAGGTACTTGAAAGTTTCTATCATGTCCCCCCTCTCCCTTCTTTCCTCGAGGATATACATATTAAGCTCCATTAGTCTCTCTTCGTATGTCTTTTGGTGCAGACCCTGCACCATTTTGGTTGCCCTCCTCTGGACTGCCTCCACCGTATCTATGTCTTTGCGGAGATGGGGTCTTTAGAACTACATGCAATACTCCAGATGGGGTCTCACCAACTGTCTGTAGAGAGGGATAACAACTTCCTGTTTTCTACTGGTGATGCCTCTCCCTATGCATCCCAGTATCCCCCCAACCCTCCTTACTGCCTTCTCACATTGCTTGCCCATCTTTAGGTCATCTGATATTACTATCCCCAGGTCCCTTTCCACTTTTGTTGTTGTCAGTATCTCACCCCCCACTGAGTACTCTTCCCCTGGGTTTTTGTTTCCCAGATGCATTACTTTGCACTTCTTTGCATGAATCTAAGCTGCCATACATTTGACCATTCCTCCATCCTTGCCAAGTCCCTTCTCATCCTTTCCACCACACCTTGTGTATCAACCCTGTTGCAGATCTTTGTGTCATCTGCAAAGAGACATACTTTTCCTTCCAATCCCTCTGCAATGTCACTTATAAAGACATTAAAAAGGACCGGACCCAGTACTGAACCCTGCAGTACCCCACTAGTAACCACCCTTTCTTCACTGTGGACTCCGTTTACTATTGCCCTCTGTGTCCTGTTGTCCAGCCAATGTTTTACCCAGGCTACCATCCAGGGACCCACACCCAGGCTGGCTAATTTGTTTATTAATCTTTTGTGTGGGACTGTGTCAAATACCTTGCTAAAGTCTAGGTAGGCCATGTCCACAGCCCCTCTCTGGTCTATTACTTTGGTCACCCAGTCAAAGAAGTCTATTAGATTTGTATAATGACCTTCCCACTGTGAATCCATGCTGCCTTGGGTCCTGTGCCCCACTGGCCTCTAGGTACTCAACAATTCTTTCCTTCAGAAGTGATTCCATCGTTTTCCCTACCACTGAGGTCAAACTGACAGGTCTGTAGTTTCCTGCCTCTGTCTTGCTCCCACTTTTGAGAAGAGGAATCACATCCACCTGTCCTCAGGCACCACACCATCCTCCCATGATTTGTTAAAAAGGGTAGTCAATGGTGTTACTAGTTCTCCCCTTAGTTCTTTTAGAATTCTGGGGTGAATCCCATCAGGCCCCATTGCTTTGTCCACCTTCAGTTTTAGGAGTTCTTTCAGAACCCTTTCTTCTGTGAAAGGACTGATATCCACCCCTATCCAGAGTGCTTCTATTAACTGGATTAGGTACCTCCCCCTCCTCTTTCTTTGTGAATACTAGTAGTCACCTCATGAAAAGGGATTTTGACAGCTTGCGAAAAGGGATCTGCTCACGAAAAGGGATTTTGATAGCTCGCGAAAAGGGATTGGAAGCGAGTCGTGAAAAGAGATTTTTAAATTTAAAAACAAGTGCTTGTTTACTAAAATAAAGCAAACCAAAGGCACAGAAGTGTGCAGGACATCCCCATGAACTAAACCATGCTTGAATTTCTTCAGAAGACATCCCTGGGGCAAGTTATAACATTTTGTTTGGGCACAAAAATTGAAAACAAGATGGCGGCTCGCGAAAAAGGGTTTTGTTTCTCACGAACAGGGATTTTTAAAAATTCCTCTCTGCGAGATGTCAAAATCCCTTTTCATGAGCCCAAATCCCTCTTCAAACATGTGCAGCTATCCAAAAAACTGAACTGAGCATGCTCAAAACTCAAAATTTCAAAATTGAATACCTTTGGAACGGATTAATATTTTTTCACCAAACCAGTGCTGGCTTGTTCTCTAGGGCAAGCTCTTTCCACTCTGAGCATTTCAGATCATAATTCCAAACAGTGTGGTCACAGCATGATAAGGAAAAAAACAGAAAAAACTGGCACAAAAAAGCGACTTTTACACTTTTTCACTATGCACTACACAAAAACTGCACATCTGATCAAGACAAAACTTGGTACATCATGAGATCTACCCAATGTGACAGCGCATACCAAATTTCATGTAAATCCATTGAACAGTTACAAAGTTATTAAGGAGAAAAGTGAGGTTTTACATTAAACTGCCTACTCAACCCTAACTACAGTGGCGCTACCGCACCACTATTATGTATATATATTTATAAAATGGGGAAAAAGAGTAGCTCCAAATCCAAACTAGTGATTGTATAAAACATATCACATGACTTTGCGTATATCAGAACGCGACTGCACACTCACTTTTACCCCCTCCAGAACAATTTTGCCATTTTATAAGAAAGGTGTATATATATATATATATATATATATATATATTCATTACAAAAAACTATGTTAATGCATCAGTTAGGGTTTTATTAAATTGTAAAAGCTGGGAAATTCAACGTTAGGGTTACCAACCTACCACCCACCCTCCACACACCAGCAGGCCTTATGGTGTGCCTTGGAGTCGTCGGCCCAAACTCTCACCCCATTCCACGTGTAAACAAGATGAGATGGTACAGTATAGGAGAATGGGCTGAGAGTTAGGCGAACTACTCAAGGCACCCTTCTGTCGGGTGTGTGGATAGTGTAGTAACAACGTTGAATTTCCCAACTTTTTGTAGTTTAACAAAAACCTAACTAATACATAACGTAGTTTTACAATAGATATCCCTTCTTACGAGAAAGTGTAATGTAACTGGTATGTGGTTGTAGGAGCGTGGGCACGCCGGGCCCTGCGCTCCCCTTACACTACCCATTGTTGCACAATGATATGCATAAGTGGGAGCACTGGCCTTCTGGGCCCTGAGCTCCCACTTACACATAAGTATGGACATACAGCAGTCCTATATTCATGAAAAGTAACCCTTATAACACTAATTTGGCAATATCTCAGTAACCATAGCAACTAAGAAGAAAAATTCCACTGCAGTTGCAATCATGAGCTTGAAATCTCCATGGGTGCTAAAGGTGGGCTAAGCAGTGGAGAGCAAAATCTGTATCTTGAATCGTTTTCGAGATAAGTGCGCTGAAAGGTGCCGCGGGTGCCACAATTCAATGGATGCATGTAACTCGGGCATTTTCAGGATTTTTCTCACCCAGTTTTCAACGTGGCATTTTGGGGACCCCATCTCATGAACAACATCATTGTCATTTTGTAAATCTGTCCCAAAACTTGATTTCACACAGCAAATGCGCCTTTCTGCGCCAGAGGTACAAAATCATGTTTTGGGCAGGATGTGAAAAATTACAGCTGTATACTGTTCATGAGGAGGTATGGAAAAGGGTAATGTTGATAACCAGGAGTGAAAATATGAAAAACTGGCAAAGTTACGAGCGCGTGTACATACTGCACAACGCACATTCATAATATAGTCATTTATGGAAATTTTTTTATAAAATTTTCAACATGGGCTTTTTGGAAAATCCCCTCATGAACACTGGCACTGTAATTCTGTCACTCTACCCCGAAAATTGATTTTGCACAGCGACCGCGCCATTCTGCACCACGGATGCAAAAACACATTTCAGGAAGGATGTGAGAAATGACAGCTGTACTGTTCATGAGGAGGTGTGACAAAATGGCAATGTTAAAAATCTGGAGTGAAAGTATCCAAAATTGGCGAAGTTATGAATGTGTGTAGAAACTGCGCATTGCACGCTTGTAACATGGCCATTTTTTGCACCAAAATTTCAACATGGGCTTTTTGGTACATCTCCTCATGAACACTGGTACTGTCATTTTGTTAACTGGTCCCGAAAGGTGATTCCATGCAGTGACCACAAGATCACCTTTCGGGACCGAGTAACAAGATGACAGTGACATTATTCATGAGGTGGGGTTCCAAAAACATCACATTGAAAATTTGGTGCAAAAATCTCCAAAAATGATGGAGATATCAACATACAATGAGCCCCCACATTGAGTAGAATTATACGGCTTACCTTTGATTCTTCAGATTGCGGTTCGGCTTTGAAGAGTGCGGATGTGTCCCGGTCCTGAGAAGATCGCTGCTCCTGACCTCTGGAGGTAAGTATGGGTTGAGGGTGCAGGAGGTGGGTGCTCAGTGGGAGGGTGGGGATGGGGGACTCGTGAGGCAGACGAGGATGTTTTCTTTTGCAGGTTTAAAAAATTTAAGACATCGGGGACAGTTTTCTGTATTTACAGGTATCTTTACCTATAATAATAATTTGGGCACACTGGAGTGGGCTCCCAGTGTGCCATATTAGTGGGGAGTGCATACATGCCGACACAGGGATTGGGCACCCCGTGTCGTCAATTATAAACGACGGCTTTGGTGGGGAGAGTGGGGGCATCATCTGACACCGGAGTGGGCATCTCGGTGTCAGAGCGCATTGCTCCCCGGGCTCACATACTGTGGGGGACCACCAGTGCTGACATGGCGATTGGGCGCCCCATGTCAGCAAAAGTGGTTTTTTTTAATCATTTATCTTCTTTTCGGCATATGACCTAGGATCCTAGGTCGTATCTCGTGCATACAAACTAGGATCTTAGGTTATATTACTCAGATACAAATTTGATTTAAATGATTAAATAAACACATTTTATGGGCATATTTCATCCGGTAAAGTGTAGAATGCACCAAAAGGGGTCCCAATAAGCAAACTATATGCATTGGTTCCTCCCATTAATGTAATTTTGGGAGGTTTCAAAAACAATTGTTTGGGCAAAATGGAAAACAAGATGGCCATGTGAAAGGGGAATTTTCTCATACAATGCAGGATTCCTCTTTAGTATCAACCAGCTATCTTGAAGTACCTACTGAGCATGCTCAGAAATTATTTTTTCACTTTTTTAAATTGCAATAAGTTAAAAGCTACTTATTCTTTTTACACCAGACTAGCAAAAACCCTAACTAATACATTAACGCATCTGTGGGTTAGTCCCTTTCTACCTTGGAAATTTTCATGCCAAACAACTAAACCCTCTGGGTTGTAGACAAGTTCAAAGAAAACTCTCAGCAAAGTCAATGTGTAAAAACATGTTTTTTAACCTCTTTGTAACTCGGAGACCCCATATCCAACCAGAAAAAAAACTTGTCAGATCAAGAGACCTGCCCCACAGGAAGGTGCATACCAAATTTCATGTAAATCTGTTATACGGTTGCAAAGTTAATAAAGTGCACAATTTTGAGTTTAACATTGAAGTGCCTACTCAACCCTAACTATAGGGGTGTGACCGTGCCCCTGCCCCTATAGATATATATATATAGCTGTATATATATGTATGTATGTATATGTTTACTATATCAAATATTATATATATATTTATATCCCTTAGCCCAGCAGTTCCTCCCCCCACCCCCGGGTATGGACAACCACTTACTTCTGATCAGAGTCCCCCATGGCTCTC
Source organism: Neoceratodus forsteri (assembly GCA_016271365.2). Classification (NCBI taxonomy): domain Eukaryota; kingdom Metazoa; phylum Chordata; order Ceratodontiformes; family Ceratodontidae; genus Neoceratodus; species Neoceratodus forsteri. The sequence continues at coordinate 235,129,543 of CM028129.1, forward strand.
CCCAATGGTAGTGAATCTTAGGGGCATCCCCCTTTGGAGCGGAATCTAGTTTGGTCGGGGCGTGGCATAAGGTCATCCTATGGCTGGTTCTTTCCTACGTAACCCCTCCTCTACAAGGATGTTGTTGGCAAGGCTCTGAATATCCACACACTGGCATACTGACACTGAGCAGGTTGGCATCCCTCCCTCATACAATGCAATGCTTTTAGTTTAGCTATTCTGGGCCAACGAATTGAAATTAAAAACAACCCCTCATACACTAGTATGCAGTACTTCTTGCTGGCTGAAGACACGGCCCTTGCAGCCCATAAAATGTGACACAGTGAGTGATGAGACATAGGATTAGGGTGGGACTGGCCAGGTGGCTTGAGAATTGGTCGGGGGCCAAGGGTAGTGGTATATGGCCAGCACTCCAGGGAAAAGGACGTGACTAGCAGTGTCCCAGGGATCAGTCATGGGACCAGTTTGACTTAACTTGTTTATCTGTGACATCGGGGATAGCATACAGGGCAAGATAAATTTGTTTGCAGATGATGCTATGCTGTGTGGAAGGGTGGACAGCAAGGAGGGTGTCAGAGATTTGAAAAGAGATCCAGGTAGGCTGGAACAGTGCTCAGGGTTCTGGTAACTCAGGTTCAATGTTAAAAAATTCAGTCACGCATAGCAGCAGAAATAATTCCAAATCACTGTACTGGCTTGGGGGAGTCAGGGTCGCCCAGACATCAAAGGAAAGAGAGTGATCATAGAGAGTAACATAAAGATCCTCATAGGTCTATGCAATAAGGTGTACAGGAAGGCAAACAGCATGCTGCATACAGAAGAGAGTTCTCTAGTGGGAACGAGAAGGTGATTCTGCCCCTGTACAGATCCCTGTGCAAGCCTGCCCTCCCTGTCTAGTGGTACCCAGGTGGTAAATTGGTGGGAGGGGACACTTCACAACACAAGCAACTACAGTCCAAGGAATTAGAACAAAAATAACTTATCTGGGTTCAGCGATGGTAGTGACACAGAAATAGGGGAGCAGGCGCCATTCATAAGGCAGATCTATCCTCCTGTAGGGGCAATGTTCGTTAGAGGCAGGCATGCACAGTCTTCTTGATTAAACTCACTGTCCACTCCAGAATCAAAGGGCAAAAACTGATTTAATTAGATGTGAAACAGTTACAACCACTCCATGGAGTGTGGGGTATAAGATACAGTGGGTTTCCTTCACAGACATAGTCGGAAAATCTATTGCAATAGTCTCTTGAGCTAACAGACTATTTATTTGATGCAGATCTCCCTCAAGCCATGAAGCTTAAATTCCTGGCAGCAATTTTGGGGCCAAAAGAGGCCTCCACTTGAGGTAGCTTGGTACTGACACACTCTACTAACTCATATCTCATTCCTTGCTACTCTTTCCAGCAGCTATACTTCTTTCCCTTCAGACTCTCTTCTGGCAGTTCTATTCCCATACTTTCACCCTGGGCTTATGACAACACGAGATGTTTCTACTGTCCCAAACCCTTATACTCTCTTTAGTTCATTTCCATCTGCCTGGCCTTACACTTTCTCCACCCCAGGAGGATAATACTTATGGAGCATAAACTTCTTGTCATTTGAGATCTTAATTCTGTACTTTTCCTTTGATGTTCATAGCAAGAACCAAACCACAAGAACCCTTTCAGACATCCAATCGCTGATGCCTTGTGCCTACAATGGTTTTTACCCACATCTATTTGGGCCCCGAAACCAGCAGCACCTCTGTTCATGCAGCGATTCCAACCTCTGAACTGACTCATCAGGGGGACCTCTGCCAGTGCCATACCAGATCACCCAATGGACTGCTACTCCACTGGGGTACCAAACATCACTCCCCCAAATGGACTTTACCCACCTCCACAAGTGGCTCACACCCTGGGTCCCAACTCTGTGGTGGCCTCCAGCCTTGGGAATGGGGTAACACTGCTAGCGTTACATCCTCAACTGCAAGGGCTGCCACTTCCAAGCCACGTCCCAGGCCCTACTGCCATAGCAGGCCCACCCACAGTAAACCATCCAACCTGCAACTGAACTCACCCACGGGCAATGTTTCTTTTTGAGCTTTAGGCCCCCTCAGTGCTTACCCTACCAATGTGCCGAAATTCACTTGGCAGGCCTCCATTTTCATTTCTTCTCCCCAGGTTCTGGCTACCAAATGCACCGACAGGCCCCTATGCTTTGCTCCATTGCTCCCCATGTCACCACCCAAACCACTGCTTTTCAACATCGCGGGTCTTCAAGGATGGAGGGCCGGGGCGGCAAGCGTACCACCCAGCCCAGACACAGCCCTCTGGCCAAACTTGCGGGCCAAACCCCCGTCTCCTCTCCATGGGTCTCTCTCTCTCTTTCTGAATCTCTCAGCAAAATAATCTCTCTCCTGTTAATACCCTTTGGGGAAGGGCCCCACCTACAGTCAGCAGGCAGCAGCACCACATCTCAGACTCAGTGGCTCCACTCACTCCCTCTCCCTCTGCCTAACTACCCATACCAACTTAAAATTAACTAGTAAGCTCCCACAGAGTACTAACGCTTTTCCCTGACACAAAACGTTCACCTCCTGGTGAACGCCCAACCAGGCTTTGCCACTGACCCCCACAACGGAGAGATATGCGCACTGTCTCTTCCCTCCAAAGATCAACGCATGAAACCAGTAGCACCGCTGAAGTGGTGGAGTTACTCCCATTGTCCTGTTATGGTTCTGACTTCACCTACTTGGGCTAAACTAGGCAACCCACCACCAGTTCCCACAGTCACTTGCCAGGTACTACAGCAGTGGCGTTCCTTCCCCCTTTGGCTAAACTCAATGTTTCCGATACTATCCTCTGCCACCTATTAAATAATGCTGCCAGGAAATGGGAACATTCTAGTCAATGTACCCCAATAGTAAACTCTTAAACATTATAACCATCAATAATAGACACATTCATACTGTACTAGGTTTTAGCTTCTTATTTAAACACAGGACATTACTATCAACACACATTTGCTACTAACAATAGCTACACATTCACTCTCAATCATCCAATAGCTTTATAAGAATTTCAACCGCTCCGCGTGCATTCCTTAACTAAATGGGAAAAATCCGAGCTTCTATCATCTTAAAGGGGCACACTCCAATCTAACCTCCTTTAGGTACATTTGCATCTATTCATAGGTTTTTTCAGAGCTAGACAAGACTTTCGTCCGTAATGCTCGCTTATTGCCCAGAAAGTAAAATATCCCTGTTTATGTAGACTATCCAATTTTAGTTTAAAGCTTTCAATGGACGTACTCCCTACTGTCTCAAGTGGTAGACCATTCCAGGATGATACAACTCTCTGGGCAAACCAGTTCATTCTCCTACTGGTTCTGCACTACTCTCCTTCTAGCTGTAATGGATGAGCTCTAGTGTTGTATGTCTGCTCTCTTAAACTTAAATCTAATCTATCCCATAGGTCATCATCAGTAAATGCCCTAAAAAGCATACACATGTCTCCTCTGGCCCTTCTGTACTCCAGCAAAAAAAAGCCTAAGTCTAATAATTTAGCCTGGTAATCCTTCCCCCTATGCCCCTCTATGGCACGGGTAACTTTCTTCTGAACTCTCTCCAACATGTCCTTCTCCATTACTTTATATGGTGACCAAACCTGCGCTCCATACTCCAGCAATGGTCAAGCCAAACACCCATACAAGGGCATAATTACCTCCCATTTCCTACTAGAAATATGCTTTAAAATACAATTTAATACCCTGTTGGCCTTTTGGCTAACTTTTCTGCAGTGTACCTTAAACTGCAAGTCGTCAGTTATCGTAATTCCCCAAGTCCTTTTCTTCTGTCACTTGTTTAAGAATATTATTACCCAGGTGGTATTTGTGCCTTAAATTCTTCTTTCCTAAATGCATTATTGCACATTTATCAGTGCTTAGGTGTAATTTATATTTATTACCCCACCCATAAATGTGGTTAAGGGCGTCTTGAAGTATTTTTACATCCGCAGCGTTTTGAACGCTTGCCCCAACTCTACAATCATTGGCAAACTTTGTCAATCAAACACTCTGGTGTTCTTATTGAAGGGACAATACATAGATATTAAAAACACATGGGCCCAGCATAGATCCATAGGGCACCCCGCTCGTAACCTCTGTCCAATCAGATAGAACCCCCCTAATGCTGACCCTCTGCCTCCTTTCTGTCAGCCATGAGTCAATCCATGTTATAATATGCTCATGGATACCCATTTGCTGTAGAACCTTTAACAATTCCAGACAAGGTAGCTTATCAAACACTTCGGTAAAATCCAGAAAGATAACATCCACTGCCTTTCCTCTATTCAGTATCTTACTAGCCTTGTTATAAACCTCTAACATATTTATTTGGCATGATCTACCCTTAGTAGAGCCATGTGGGGTGTTGTCATTCAAATTATTCTCCTGTAAGAAATCCACCAGTTACTCCTTAATACGACCCTCTAAGGTTTTACAAATGATTGAGGTTAGACTAATCGGGCGATAATTAGCTGGATCTGATTTGTTGCCTTTTTTAAAAAGTGGTATAACTGAAGCTTCTTTCCATTTGTCTGCAACTTCTGCTGTATTCAAGGAGTGCTGGAACATGGAAATTACAGGGGATGCTAGCTCATTCGCCAACTCTTTTATCAGCCTCGTATGGAATCCATCTGGTCCAGGGGATTTGTCAGGGTTTATTAGACTAAACCTTTTACTGATATCCTCTAGTTCTGCCTGTATCGGACAGCTTAAGTTGCAACTCTGTTTCTTGCTACTCCTCTTAGCTTGCTTGTTACAAAACACTGAAGCAAAGTAGTTGTTTTGCAGGTCTGCCATTTGCTTGTTTGAGATGGCTAGGGTGCCATCTACATCCCTTAGTGGTCCTAATGAATTTCCTGAACCTTTTTATTATTTATATAGTTATAAAAGGATTTATAGCTGTCCTTTGTTTTAGTTGCTAGCCTGAGTTCATATGCTGCTTTGGCATTCTTAATTTCCGTTTTAACTCTCCTTTGCAGTTTCCTATATCTTATCCTGCCCCCTTCATTTTGTGTGCACTTTGTATTCCTAAAAAGCTTTTTTTGTTTTTTTTTATTAATCAGGCATTTGATTTTCTTTGTCAACCAACACGGTATTCCACCTTTTCTGACATACTTTATTTTAATTGGAATATTCTTATTTATGAGACTATGTATTTTGTTATATAAAATTTCCCACATTTAACTGGAGGTCAGTATTTTCAAAATTCTGCACCCAATCCCATTTTGCTAATTCCTGTCTCATAGTGGCAAAGTCTGCTTTTTGGAAGTCCAGCATAGCAGTCTCCCCTGATCTACACTGCCTATTTTCCCTAATTGTAAAGGATACTATACAATGATCACTTGCTCCTAGTGGTGGGTTTGCTATGCAGTCAGTAATGGAATCTCCCAGATTTGTTAGAACTAGGTCTAGTATTTTATCTCCACTAATATTTTGTGAAACTTTCTGTTCTAATCCTACCTGGTCAAATATGTCTAAGTATGAATTTTCAACCCCCTACTAGAGTTGAGGGATTCCCAATCAATCCCAGGCAGATTAAAGTTTCCCACAATCAGAAGTCTATCTGCTGGATTTAGATCCAGTATGTAACTTTTTAACTCCTCGTCAGCTCCAGCTTTAATAGATGGGGGTCTGTAGATAACCCCCAATATTATTTTTGGGGAAGAGTACAGCTTAGCGTTAGAATTTAGTAAATACACATTTTACTTTTGCTTTTCATGACATTATTTAAACAGTAACCTCTTAGCTCAACATGATTAGTACTACTGGACAGAGTATATCTTACTCAAAATTTAAACAGTAAAATTCTGTGGCTCTGAATGGGCCCAAGCACCCAAACCCTGTGGAGGAAAGAAATATTAGTTTTGTTCTGAGTCACCATGATCTAGTAATATTTTTGATCAGGCTTAGTGATGGCTTCACCAATGGAGTCCTTAGAAATATAGTACCATTTGATTTGCTGGACATTCTCCTCTTGCACCATAGCAAATGTCTTAAAGAGAGTAATACCAGTCCAAATCAAATAATTGTACATAGTCCTAGGTCTACGGAGAAGTTTATTTCTCATTTGTTTGGTGAGCTCATAATCTGAGTCCTCACGAGCCATCATAGGAATTTACTGCCTTTTGGAACATCCATGCCTCCCAATTTTCTTCAATGATGTCCCAAATATTCTCCATCAAATAAGGGTAGTCACATACACAATACTCCTGCTTTATTCGTTCTCTCATCCAACACTCTGCAAGGGACCACTGGATGTCACTTAGCCTCCCGGATTCTGCAGTGGTACCTTTCTGCAGCCAGGGGCTAAACAGGTAGCCCAACATGTGAGGGTGATTGGGGTTTAATGCCTCCATCCACACACGTCTTCATTTACACAGATCCAGCAGCCACCAGGGTGTCACATCTAATCCATCAGGTGGCAAATCATAAGGTTGTGGGATATCCCCCATGATACATGGATCAATAATGAGAACATTTTGGGCTTGGGTCCTGGAGCAGCAGCCACAGCACCATCATCTGAGTCAGAGGAGCACATTTCCAATGGTGGAATACCCTCTGCATCCCAGGAATCTAGGGTAGAAATGGTGCTCACGGATGCCTCCAGATCTGATTCCACTACCTCAGAGGGGTTACCAGGGCTAGTAGGCCTAGATTCACCTGGAGGCTGGGTCCCTTTAAAGCCTCTCCCACTGCCACTGGGAGTCATGGAATCCACCTGCAAGGAAAGGCTGGGCAGATGTCTGTTGCCATTTCCTGCATTCTCCCCTTCCAGATCCCTCAACACTAACCTCATCTCCTTCCATGCCAGTGCTCCCGCTAAGGAATCCAGTCTTTCTCTAGGAACGGGAGCACCTGGCCAGCCCCAGCTCTCCAGATAGGGCACTATAGCATCATTGGGATAAGGTACAGCCCCCTCCACATAAGCCAGACACACTGGCAAGCGTACCAGTCTCTCTTCAATAGTATGGCATACCACACAACCTTCCATAGTGGAACTGCATTCCATCATATCCATAATCCACGATAACACTGACAATGGGATAGTTACAGTACGTTCTCGTGTTGTTCCTTGCATGTTGCCATTCTCTACTGTTCCACACAGCAGTGACCAACACCCTAGTCCCATTTGGTACATAAAATGGCGACGACTATTAGCTGAAGAATTTCACACCAAAGTCACTCAGTCTCAAACAGCCAATCACAGCTAAGCATTTGCATAACCAAAATTCCCAGCCACTTGTAAGTCAGGTGCTACTCCAAGGAGCAAAACAGGGCTGCAGACAAATGGCGGCGCCACTGGTACTGAGCGCTAAGGCCTGCATGTTTTGGTTTTGTCACAGTCCCTACAGAGTTTAACATTAGACTATGCAAAACTTGCTTCCCCAAATGTTTCTGCACTAATCCCGGATGAGCCCCCACACTGCAAGCCCCCCCCCCTCTGTATCTAGGGGTATCCAGGTGGTGAATTGGTGGGAGGGAGGGCATTTCACAACACAAGCAACTACAGTCCAAGGAATTAGAACAAAAATAACTTGTTTCCTGGGTTCAGTGATGGTAGTGACTGGAAGTTACAGAAACAGGGGAGCTGGCACCTTTCATAAGGCAGATCTAGCCACCTGTAGGGGCAATGTTCTTTAGAGGCAGGCATGCACAGTCTCATTGATTAAATTCACTGTTCACCACAGAATCAAAGTGCAAAAACTGATTTAATTAGATGTGAAACAGTTGCAACCACTCCATGAAGTGTGGGGTATAAGATACGGTGGGTTTTCTTTACAGACATAGCTGGAAAATCTACTGCAACAGTCTCTTGCGCTAACAGACTATTTATTTCATGCAGATCTCCCTCAAGCCATGAAGGCTAAATTCCTGGCAGCAATTTTGGGGCCAAAAAAGGCCTCCAGTTGAGGTAGCTTGGTACTGACACACTCTACTAACTCATATTTCATTCCTTACTTTCTCTCTCCAGCAGCTACACTTCTTTCCCTTCAGACTCTCTTCTGGCAATTCCATTCCCATACTTTTTCTCTGGGCTTATGACAGCACAAAACATTTCTACTGTCCCAAACCCTTATACTCTCTTCAGTTTATTTCCATCTACCTAGCCTTACACTTTCTCCAACCCGAGGGGGCTAATACTTACGGAGCATAAACTTCTTGTCCTTTGAGATCTTAATTCTGTACTTTTCCTTTGATGTTCATAGCAAGAACTGAACCACCAGAACCCTTTCAGACACCCAGTCACTGATGCCTTGTGCCTAGAGTGGTTCCCCCACATCTATTTGGGCCCCATAACCAACAGCACCTCCATTCATGCAGCGATTCCAACCTCTGAACTGACTCATCTGGGGAACCTCTGCCAGTGCCACACCAGATCATCCAATGGACTGCCACCCCTCTGGGGTCCCAAATATCACTCTCCCAAATGGACTTTCCCCACCTCCACAAGTGGCTCACACCCTGGATCCCAACTATGCAGTGGCCTCCAGCCTGAAGAATTGGGGTAACACTGCCACCATTACACCCTCAACTACAAGGGCTGCCACTTCCAAGCTGCGCCCCAGGCCATACTGCCATAGCAGGTCCACCTACAGTGAACCATTGACCTACAGCTGAACTCACCCACAGGCAATCTTTCTTTTTTGGCTTTAGGCCCTATCAGTGCTTACCCTACCAAGGTGCCGAAGTTCACTTGGCGGGCCTCCATTTTCATATCTTCTCCCAGGTTCCGGCTCCCAAATGCCTGATAGGCCCCTATGCTTTATCCATTGCTCCTATTCACACAGAACTGCTGCATTCCAACATCATGGGTTTCAAGGGATGGAGGCCGGGCGGCAAGTGGACCACCCAGCCCTGCCACGGCCCTCTGGTCGGGCAGGGGCAAACCCTGGCTCCTCTCTCCGGGTCTCTCTCTCAGAATCCCCCAGAAAAATTATCTATCTCCTATTTATACGCTTTGGGGAAGGGCCCACCTATAGTCAGCAAGCAGCACCTCATCCCAGACTCAGCAGCTCCACAAGCTCCCTCTCTCTGCCTAACTACCCCTAGCAACCTACAATTAACTAGTAAGTTCCCAAAGGGTGCTTATACCTGGTACAGTTGCTTCTGAAGTACTATGCCCTGAGGAAGGGCAGGGACAGGTTTGAGTCACTGCAGAGGAGGGGACCAAGATAATACAGGGCAGCAGGGGAAAACATACAAAAAGCGACTGGGCAGTCATAATATGTACTCACTAGAGACAAGGAGGGTGCAAGGACACATGAAACATCAGGGACACATGAAACATTCAAGTTTCTCAAGGGAATAACCAGGGTCGACTGCCAGTAGCTTTTCAAGCATTATGAGGGGTCTACTATAAGAGAGCATGTATACAAGCTGATTTATGTGTGGGGGGGGTTCAAAAAGGATGTGAGAAGGCATTTCTTCATAGAAATAGTGGTGGACAAATGGAATGGGTTACCCAGTGGTGGAAAAGTTAACAGCGGTGGGCTTCAAGAGGGGTGGGACAGACATACGGGGATGATGTGGATTGAGTGGAGTGATGGGGATGGTGAGCAGAGCTACCACTGGGGGCCCAGCCGGGCTCACACAGCAATAGGCTGCTGGAGAAAAGAGATAGCTAGGAACAGAGCAAACTAGATGCAATTCAGCCTTTTTCTGCTTGTAAAAATGTTCTATGCTTTCATGTGAGGGACATGGGACATGTATCAAGGGCCCCAGCTTCATCATCCTATTGCCAAGTCTCATCTTTTCTCATTGGGGTGGTGGGAGATAACATTAAAAGGGCTGCCAGCCTGATGAACAGGCCATCTCTGTTCATCCCCACAGCTCAACAAACCAAAGCTTCTGAACCATGATGGAGCACTTAGGTTTCCGTAGATTCCTACAACAGATAGAGCAGTCCTGAAGCAAACAAATTATAGTCTCCCACCCAAACTCCAGAGCTGCTCACAGTTTCAAACTTAGAACTGCAGCAGTGACATACTGCATGCTAACATGCAGCATGTCCTTCTCTTGAAAACCTTAAAGGGAAAGGAAAGCATTGCAGCATTCCCAAGTCATATTTGCTTACCCCTTGTTCTGGGCTTTGTTCTTTTTCTGTATGTGTCTCTCTTTTCACCCTCTGTCTCTCTGGTCTATAGAGTCAGCTCTGTGTGGCCCCCTCCCCCACTGCACCAATATAGGTCCTCAACAAGTGACATCATTGCCAGTATTAAGCAGTCCATAGCTTCTGACACTGATATCACTACTAGCATGGACTGCTATATGAATGAAAATAGAGCAGCTCCTCAATATGTTCATTTTTATGTTTGCTTGTGCATGTGCAAAGTGAACATATTGTGGCTACCCAGGACAGTAGGGGCTGCAGAGGTGTGGCAGTACATCATCCAATGCAGCTCAGGCTGCAGAAGGCTCATCACTGACAGTCCAGCCAGGAGCAGACTGATCATGATGGTGTTTAGCCTGGCCGATGGGCAGAAATTTTCTGTAGTTGAAAGGATGCAGCTGCACCTATCAGAGTGCAGCTGCATGCTCATCTGCAATTCCCTGCCCAGAAGCTAGCTGAGCAGCATCACAATCAGCCTGCTGCTCATCTCCCCACACCTGATCACCTCCCCGGTCTCAGTCTATACACAGAGTCCCACCCACTGCAACAGCCTGCTTAACTCCCAATTGCTTCCCAGATCCCGGTCTATAAACTGAGTCCCACCCACTGCCATTGGCCCGACCTCCCGATCACTTCCCCAGTCCTGGTCTGTAAATAGAATCCTTTTCACCCACTGCCATAGCTTGCCCACCTCCTGATTGCTTTCCCAGTCCTGGTCTTTAAATACAATCTAACCCTCTGCCATAGCCCACTCACCTCCTGATCGCTTCCCTGGTCCCAATGTGTAAACAGAATCCCACACACTGCCATAGCCCGCCCACTTCCCAATTGCTTTCCCGGTCCTGGTCTTCAAATAGAATGTAACCCTCTGCCATAGCCCACTCACCTCCCAATTGCTTCCCTGATCCCAGTGTGTAAACAGAATCCCACACACTGCCATAGTCCACCCACCTCCCGATTGTTTTCCAGGTCCCAGTCTGTAAATAGAATCCAACCCACTACCAGTCAAAGAAATTGACCAGGTTTGTTTGGCAGGATCTCCAGCCATGAACCCATACTGCCTCTCATGCTGGAGACCATGTACCTCCAGGAAACCTACTAGCCTTTCCTTAAGGGAAGAGAAAGGGAAGGGGAAATTGTTTAACCAGGAAGGTCACACTAAGCCAGAGCTTGTTTCCAGGTGCCACCTGGGAGCACAAGGAAGTAAAGTGACTTGCTCAGGGTCACACAGTATGCAAGTGGGGGCTGTTGGGATTCAAACCCAGATCTCCAGGTTTGCAGCTCAAAGGACTGCATTAAGGATTGCCTCCATGAGCTTACCCATGATTGAGGTTAGACTGACCGGTCTGTAGTTGGCCGGGTCATCCCTGGGTCCACTTTTAAGGAGCAGCAGCACATGCACTGTTCTCCAGTCCAGTGGTACAACCCCCAATTCCAGCAAACTGGAAAGCATACATTGCTGGACTGGGTGGTCACAAATTGCCCTCTCAAAGTCAGAGCTATGGGAGTGCTTGAGGATTGTATTAGTGATCACTCTCCAACCTACTGTGTTTGGTCGAATAATTGCTCTAACCCCACCCCCACACCCAAATCCCCTTGTCCATGATATGTCCAGGCTGGACATCAATAGTTTTCTTTCTGCCATCAATAATACTGACTGGAGTCTATTAAGACTCTACCTTATATCAATCAAGCCCTTGATTTTTTTGTGTTTACCTTCTCTCAGATTGTTGATAGCCATGCCCCTCAAAGAAGATGCAGATCAAAAGGTATCAAGGCCCTTTGGCTCAGTAAGGATCTAAGAACCCTGATGTCCTCCAGGGACTGTGCTTGGCAATCCTACAAGAAAAGTGGTCTGGATAAAGATTGGCAGATCTATAGACAGCTCCGTAATAAATGCAAAACCTCCCTTCATAAAGCCAAACGCCATCATTTTAAATCACTTCAAGCTGAACACCTCTGCAAACCTAAGGAGTTCTGGAGGCAGATTAATGCTTTGGTGAAAGGTAAGATGGTTGAACTTCCAAGCCCCATTCTAGCACAGGGTGTCTCCCTAACTGATCCCTTGTCTATCGCCACTGGCTTTAACGACTTTTTAAAGACCTACACAAGTATACCTCGCAATTCCACAACTCTCCTATGGGTTCCACAGTTCCTAAGCCTTCAGTGGATCTGGGGTCTAGACCTTATTTCCACCTGAAATTGGCCTCTTGTAATGAGATTCAGAGGCTTCTTATGAACCTGAAGGCTGATAGTTCCCCTGGTCATGACACCCTTGAGCCTCAATTCCTCAAGTTGGGTACGTCTGACCTTTCTCGCCCTGTTTGGGACTTACTTAAGTGGTCCTTCTTATCTTGTACCGTTCCTGATAAATGGAAGGTAGCTGTGGTAGAACCAGTGCATAAGGGTGGATCCAGCTCTGCTGTTGAAAATTTAGACCGATCTCCATCCTGTGCCCCTTGGCCAAAATACAGGAGCGAATAATATACAATCACCTCCAGGATTATCTGGACCACCATAACCTGCTCTCTCCATTCCAACATGGGTTCAGAAAGAACCACAGCACCCTCACGGCCCTCTTAAGAGTTACCTCAGACATTTACCAAGTCACGGACCTCTGTTCTGCCACTGGTGCTATCTTCGTCGACCTTATGAAAGTGTTCGACCTGGTGAATCATGGTCTTCTGCTACAGAAGCTTCAAAACATCAGCCTTGACTCTAGTGCCCTCCTCTGGGTCCATAGCTATCTATTTAACCACTCTCAAATGGTCAAGTGGGCTGGCTCTTTATCGGGTCTCAGACCCATACCACATGGGGTACCACAAGGCTCCATATTGGGTCCGCTATTGTTCTCACTATTAATCAAGGAATTACCCAACAACTGTGGTGGGGCTGCTATGCACCTTTATGCTGATGATGCCATCCTTTACAGATCTTCCCCTGATGTTGCATGGATCAACAGGGAATTCACAAGTGACTTTGCTGACCTTGAGGGTTGGTTCTTATGCAATCAGCTTGTCATCAACACAAAAAAGACAAAAAGTATGCTCTTCTCGCACCTTCCTCCCTCCTCCCACACCCCCATCCCTCTCTGTATCTCTTCCCTTAATGGTGATGTTCTGGAGACAGTCCAATCCTTCAAATATCTGGGTATTACCCTGGACTCCTCTCTCTCTCTCTCTCTCTCTCCCCCTCAATGCCCACGTCTCCATTGTAATCAAGTCTCTGAATCAGAAGCTGGGTCTTCTCTATCGCATCCGTCCCTTTGTCACTGCTACCTCTTGCCTCAAGACTGCCTCCTCTTCGATTCTCCCACTCCTCTTATATGGGGCTCCTCTACTGCTCTCCACCAAGGCATCTTCTATGTCTCTCCTATCGGAGGCATAACATAGAATAGGTAGATTTTCCCTAAGGGTCCTCTTCTCTTTAAGATGGCTGCCCTATGAATCAGAATTGAGGCTCTCCTCTTTGAGCTTCATGTACAAACTTGTCTGCAAATTCACCCCCCCAACCCAGTGAGTTTATAGCCCTGAGAACAGCTCCTCACACACTCAGATTAGCCTCCCTCCCTCTTCTTCGAAAATCTAATCTACAGCTAGTTGTTGCACATAAATCATTCTCCTTTGCGGCAGTTGCTGACTGGAATTCCCTGTCTCCCTCAGTCCTGTCTTGCATCTCACTTCCCTCATTCCAGTCCTGCCTTTACGCCTTCCTTGCCTCTTCAGCAAAGTGCTCTTGCCTCCATAGATGACCTCTCCCTGCTGAGACTGAGTCTGTCCATATCTAACTCTGTTGCCTGGAAATCTCCTAGTGCCCTAGTTACTTCCATACCCCCCCTTTTTATAATTATTTTTATTTTCCTTTTTTTTCTTTTTGTATCCTTTCCTCTCCCCTCGCTACCCTTGCACCTCCTAAATTCCTGTTCTATAACTCTCCCTCCCAACTTACTTACTTGTCACTTGTAGTGTTTGCTGATGGTGTCTAATTGTTTTTTTTTTACATATTTATGCATTGTATTTGTCCCTATGCATAATAATCTCTCCACTGCTATATCCTGATATGTATAGTTACATCCACCTGCCTTGTCTGACAATGGTGTCATCAATTTGTACATAGGTTTGCATACTTAATTTGTAAATAATTTTTTTCTGTCTTTGTATCTTACTATTATCTCACTATTGTGTACATAACAATCTTTCTCTGTAGACTCCTCTACCTGAAATTTGTTGTAATTGCACTGTACTTACTTGCTGTCGTGCCAGGGGTGACCCTGAAAAAGGGACTGCAATTGTCTTAGTGGTCTTACCCGGTTACCAACATTCAAATAAATAAATGAACTATTGAACAGGTCCACCAGGAACCTGCTAGTTCTGCCGCTAGTTCCCTCACCGCCCTTGGATGGATACCATCTGAGCCTGGGGATTCATCAGCCTTGAGAGGCAATAATCCTTTTTTCACTCTGTCCTCACTGATCTTTTCATCTGTGCACCAGCTCCCCCCACTCCCCTTCCTCACAGTACCAGCTGTTCTCCTTCATAAGGACAAAGCAGAAGTATTCATTCAATACCCCTGCCTTGTCCCCACTATCTTTTACCTACCCCCTCCCCTCTCTTTAGCAATACAATACCATCTTTTTTGTCCTTTTTCTCTCTAATGTACTTAAAAAATGTTTTTTCCCCTTTTTTAATCCCTTCCATTAGCTGCAATTCCTTCCAGGCCTTGGCCAGCTGAACTGCTTTCCCTGCCTATTTGACTTTTTTACGGTACTCCTCCCTATCCTCATCCTTCTGAGTCCTCCGGAACTTCCTGTAAACAGTCCTTTTATCTCCAACTGCCTGGGCTACCACTCTGCTAAACCAACTGGGTGCTTTGGCTGTCGAGTTTTTTCCCTTTAACCCAACACACTTATTTGTGGCTGCCACAATCTCTTCTTTGATGACAGACCACTTCTGATCCACCCCATCCCTTCATCAATGCTATCCATCGATGCTATCCACCCTTAGCAGATCCCCATCTACCTGAAATCTAGGATCTTAAACATTGCATTTGCCTTCTCCCTCCCCATGTCTAACCTGAACCACACCATATGGTGGTCAGTCACTCCTTCCCAAGGGCTTCTCAACATGGATGTCCTGAACATTGTCCCGATTCATCAGTACCAAATCTAGGATTGCTCCCTTCCTGGTGGGTTCTGTGACACCTTGGGTCAGGAATCCACTCTGTACTGCATCAAGGATTAACTAACTCCTAGCGCAGGTTGCGGCGGAAATTTTCCAGTCCACTTTGGGAAGATTAAAGTCCCCCCAAATCAGCGCCTCATCTTTGCCAGCAGACACCCTGATTAAGGACCCCAACTCCCTGTCCCTTTCCTCCTCCTGGTTAGACGGTCTTTAAACCACCTACAACATTACCTTCTTACCCCTAGTGGATTGCAACTGTACCCACAGCACCTCTGCCTTCCCCTCCTTTGCCCCTCCCTCT
Organism: Neoceratodus forsteri; assembly: GCA_016271365.2. NCBI lineage: Eukaryota > Metazoa > Chordata > Ceratodontiformes > Ceratodontidae > Neoceratodus > Neoceratodus forsteri. Next base: position 235,145,180 of record CM028129.1, read on the forward strand.
TACATGTTATTTCCTCTGTTACCTATACCGCTATCCTCCCTTTCTCAGCACCCCTGTCACTTCTGTACAATTTATACCCAAGGATGGAGAGGTGCCAGTCATAATATGGTGTAGCCCATGTTTCTGTGACTGCTGCAGTGTCCAACCTTTTCTCCACCAACATCGCCTGCAGGTCATCCATTTTGTTACCAAGGCTTCTTTCCTTTAAGAACACCATCTACCACCACAACTCTGTGCCTCTTCCCCACTTAGCATGGTTGTCCTCCCCTGCCCTCTGCACCCCCAGTTCTCCCTTAGTTCCTCTGATATCTTTCCCTCTGTGTGTTCCTATGTCCTGTATTCAACTTCCCCCTTAAGTACCCCTCCACTCTGCTCTTTGCTAATCACTGCCCCACCCAGTCCCATACCCTACTCCCAACTCAGCCTGCTCAGATTGGGGGGAGGCCTGATGGCCCTTTCCTCCTGGAGACTCTTGGCATGAAGACCCAGTGCACCCACCTATCAGTTTGAATTTAAAATCCCAGCCATGTACTCATCCAGCCTGTTCCTGAGCATTGTGGACCCATCCCCGCTTAGGTGCAACATATCTGGTGCGTACAGGGTTCTGTCACTCCAGGTCCCCTTCCAGCCTCCTATGCAAGCAAAATGCTCCCCTGCTCCATTCTTAAAGCCAGCAATTAAAGTCCTTAATCCTCCTCTTCCTTGCTGTACTGGTTGTAGGTACCGGTCACACTTCTGAGACTACTGATCTAGCCTCTCACAGTATGTATAAATGCACTGAGTAGTTAGGCATCAGCCTCTCATAGTATGTATAAATGCACTGAGTAGTTAGGCATCAGGTGTTAGACAGAACTATATATATTGTTGATATTAATGTTCGTGTCACTGCCACTATGACTGGACTTTTGGACATGGTCTTGGTAAGTGCGTCTAGAGTCTGACCAGGGGATTGTGTTAGCCCTCCAATCTGTGGGCTTATCTGAGCTGGCGTCTTTCTCTTTTTCCTTGAGAGGCCAGCAAGGCAGAGGTAACTGTACTCAGAAGCCCTGGCAGGATCCAAGTCAGGACTCTCCCTGGATATCCACGTGGCTGGAGCTACATCGCGGACCTGCAATCTTGGCCTCGGGGCTGCTTTGTGGGGCCAAGACTGGGTGAAATGGCAAAATCAAGTGCAGCATGAGTGATTTCCCCAGCCCCAGGAGGAGACTCAGAATTGGGGAAACAAGTGTGGCCACCTCTTTGAGTGCAAATATGGAGCTGGAGCTCTGTATCAACAACCCAGGCTGTGTGTTTGCTTCAAAACAGGGTCTTGGCTCCCAGGAGTGCAGTGGAGCAGAGGCCAAACTAGCCAGTGCTATCGGGTGCCTGTTCAAATGTTTCCTGGCCCTAGGACAGAGAGCAGGGTTGAGAAATGAAAAAGAAGGGAACATTGGGAACATTGTTTAACCAGGAGTAGCACACTAAACTGAAGCTTGTTTCCAGATGCGACCTGGGAGCACAAGGAAGTTAAATGACTTGCTCAGGATCACACAGTATGCACCTAGGCGGCTGTGGGATTCAAACCAAGTTCTCCAGATTTGCAGCTCAGAGTATAGAAACATAGACTTTGACGGCAGATAAGGACTGCCTGGCCCACCCAGTCTGCCCATTTCCCTACCTATTGGATAAGCTGTAGATCCTAGATAACCAATAGCCTTTTTACTCCTGCCTACAAGAATTTCCTTTTGTCTGTCCCATGCATTCTTAAATTCCCCCACTGTTTTTGACCCCACAACCTCCTGAGGGAAGCTGTTCTGTGCATCCACCAACCTCTCTGTGAAAAAATACTTCCTCACGTTGCCCCTGAGCCTTCCCCCCTCTATCTTCAAATTGTACCCCCTTGTTCTTGCACATCCCTTTTTCTAAAATATACTACCCTCATGAATGTTGTTGATTCCCTTGAGGTACTTGAAGGTCTCTATCATGTCCCTCCTCTCCCTCCTTTCCTCAAGAGTATACATATTAAGCTCCTTTAGTCTCTCCTCATATGGCTTATGGTGCAGACCCTGCACCATTTTAGTTGCCCTCCTCTGGACTGCCTCCATCCTGTCTATGTCCTTGCAGAGATGGGGTCTCCAAAACTGCTCACAGTACTCCAGATGGGGTCTCACCAACTTTCTGTACAGAGGGATAACAACCTCTTGTTTTCTACTAGTGATGCTTCTCCCTATGCATCCCAGTATCCCCTCAACCCTCCTTACTGCCTTCTCACCTTGCTTGTCTACTTTTAGGTCATCTGATATGACTACCCCCAGGTCTCTTTCTATTTTAGTTGCTATTAGTACCACACCCCCCATTGCGTACTCTTCCCCTGGGTTTTTGTTTCCCAGGTGCATTACTTTGCACTTCTTTGAATTGAATCTAAGCTGCCATACTTTTGACCAGTCCTCCAACCTTGCCAAGTCCCTTTTCATCCTTTCCACCCCCTCTTGTATATTAACCCTGTTGCAGATCTTTGGGTCATCTGCAAAGAGGCATACTTTTTCTTCCAGTCTCTCTGCAATGTCACTTATAAAGACATTCAAGAGGACCGGTCCCAGTACTGAACCCTGCGGTACCTCATTAGTAACCCCCTTTCTTCAGAGTGGACTCTGTTTACTATTACCCTCTGTGTCCTGTTGTCCAGCCAATGTTTTACCCAGGCTACCATCCTGGGACCCACTCCAAGGCTGGCTAACTTTTTTATTAATCTTTTGTGTGGAACTGTGTCAAATGCTTTGCTAAAGTCTAGGCAGACCACATCCGCAGCCCCTCCCTGGTCTACTACCTTGGTCATCCAGTCAAAGAAATCTATTAGATTTGTCTGACATGACCTTCCCGCTGTGAATCCATGCTGCCTTGGGTCCTGTGCCCCTCTGACCTCTAGGTACTCAACAATTCTTTCTTTCAGAAGTGATTCCATCATTTTCCCTACCACTGAGGTCAAACTGACAGGTCTGTAGTTTCCTGCCTCTGTCTTGCTCCCACTTTTGTGGAGAGGAACAACATCCGCCTTCCTCCAGTCCTCCGGTACCACACCATTCTCCCATGATTTGTTAAAAAGGTTAGTGGTGTCACTAGTTGTCTCCTTAGTTCTTTTAGAATTTTGGGGTGAATCCCATCAGGTCCCATTGCTTTGTCCACCTTGAATTTCAGGAGTTCTTTCAGGACCCTTTCTTCTGTGAAATAACTGGTATCGACCCCGCCATCCAGAGTGCTTCTTTTGTTTGGTTTAGGTATCGCCCCCTCCTCTTCTTTTGTGAATACTGAGCAAAAGTATTCATTCAGTATCTCTGCCTTTTCACTGTCACCCTCTGCCCCCTGCCCCTCCTCTTTATTAAGCCTCACTATTCCTCCCTTGGTCTTTTTTTGCTCCCTAATGTACCTATAAAAGGTTTCATCCCCCTTCTTAACCAAGCTAGCTATCTTTTCCTCTGCTTGGTCCTTTGCTCTTCTGACTATCTACCCTGCTTCCTTCTGCTTTAACTGATACAGTTCCCTGTCCTGCCCCATCTGTGAGTCCTTATACTTCCCGAAGGCTATCTTTTTCAACCTAACCTTCCCTGCCATCTCTTTTGAGGACCATAGTGTTTTTTTCCTTCGTTTTGATTTGTGTCACACAAAGGCTTGTTGCCTCTGTGATGGCAGTTTTGATTTTTCCCCATTGTTCCTCCAACCCTCCTTCCTGCCCACTTGCCAGTGCATTCCTTATGCACTCTCCCAATTTTCCATAATCGGCCCTCCTAAAGTCTAGAAGTCTAGTACCCTCGCTTTTGTATGGGTTGACTCTACGGCTGTGTTTACCGTGAACCACACTGTTCGGTGCTTGCTTGTTCCCAAATGGCTACCCACTTCTAAATCTGAGATCCTCTCTTCATCCCCATTTGTGAGGACCAGGTCTAAGATTGCTGCCTCCTGAGTGGGTTCCAATAGAGCCTCAACCCACTGCGCTATACTGCCTCCAAAAAAGAAAAGTGCGCATGTGCACCCAGGACTCAGAAGAGCAGTTCAAAGGCCACCTCCCATACCATAGCCCCCGACACAAAGTCAGGCTGACTGCCCAAATAAATGGACACTTCCCTGGCCACAGAACAGGCTGCAGGGTCAGGGCAACCTCACCACAGCCTTTCAGGGAGGAAAAGTAAGGCAGCAGCGAGCTACTGAAAGCTGATACATCCTGGCAGTAGGATGGAAACAAATATGGCGGTGCACATGCCTCGCCTCAGCTCTCTGACTACAGCAAAGACTTCTGGGAAAGGGTCAGAGGTTGGTACTCATAATGCCCTTGAATGTCAGCCAGTCAGGAGCCTGCAATGCTTTCTAGCCTGCATGTAAGCCCAGCACAGCTGGGCCAACATTCCAAAAACTGCTTGCCTGGGAATAAGACTCACCAAATGGGGTGTCAAGTTTCATCACCTATAAATGGGGCTGTTTCCAGGGATCTGGGCCAGTTCTGCCAGTGTGACAAGAGATTTAGGAGTTGTGAGCTGGTGAGTCATTGTCTGACAAGCACTACAGGCCTGGTAGGCTAAAGAAGTCTGCAATCCCAGCAACTAACTGTTTGTGACAAAAGCAATAGTTTTTATCAAAACTGCCTGAAGGTGAGGATTGCAGCTGTTTTTTTTTTCTGCACCACCAGTGACTTTCCCTTCTGGGGACTGAGCTTCTTCGAAGATCAACTGACCAACTGAGGAGGTCGTTGTCTGCTTCAGGCTCCCTGGACTCCCTGCACCTGCAAAACTAGACTGACTATGAGAAAACTGAGATGGTGAGTGAACACCAGACAACCCTGGGATAGCCTACTCTACAGCTGGAAGTACATCTGGCCATCTCACCTGTTCTGTCCTCAGATACCAGGGGTATGTGTGAATCTACAAAACCATGAATAACCATCAGGGTTTCTGTCTCACAACAAGGGAAATGTGTGATTGTGCTAGGCCTGAGGGGAAGCCCTGGGTGGGACTTTACAACCTTAACAGGCCCAGGCAGAAGATCTAAGGAGGCCATCCGGCCACCCATTTGTCTGTAGATTACAAATAGGGGCTCCTCTTCAACAGTTTACAGTTTAATTGTTCAGCAACAGTTTGGGTTTTAAAGTGTGTTATGCCTGCAGCAGTTCCCGCACTCCACTGAGCTCTTACTCTGCTAGCAGCAACTGCTTCCTCAGTGAAGTACCCACTGCAGCCAAAAAAGAGAGCTCCCGCCCATGGCCTCTGGGGGGATTTAAGTTGAGTGCACTTACCTGAGGTTTGAAGGACTACCGGGGGGTAGGTAGATTGTGTAGAACATATTGTTGTTACTGCTACCCCATTGCTTCCATTTTCCCTATTGTCCTCATGTTTTTTTTTTTGGCCCCTCCTTTTTCAATAAATGATTTGATACAACTGCTGTTCCCAGGTTAGGGGTTATTATTGCTGTTACAGTGTCACTTGTTCTGGGGTGGGACTGTGTGACAGGTTATGCACCGTTTCCTGGGGGGTAATAGCTTTGTGTGTCAGCATACAGGTACCCCATGTTGCTACCCCAGGTGGAGGCACCGTACTAAATTTAGGCCAGAGTACCCAATGTAGAATAACTTTAGGCAACCCAGGCCAGCCCCTTCAGAGGGTTCCGAGAGGTGAACCCCAAGGGTCCCAGGAGGTCCGCTACATTAGTATTTTGAAAATCCAAGGTCACAGTCTAAGAAAACAACAATGTTATGTGTGAGCCTCTTCATTTCCCCAATCATGACAATTTCACTATTAAAACTCATGTTATTCATTTGTTAATTTTACCTGCTGTGCTAACAATACCCTAAACCTTCACAGCATATATAAGCAACCAAACATTTGTCATTGACAAATGGTTGTTCATTTAAAGAGTTGGTGTACTGCCTGAAAATATTAACTTTCAAAAGTAGTGAACTATTGCTTTGTATAACTGAAGTATTTTTTTTTCTTTCGCTTTTTGCTAATTAGAAGATTTTCTACCTGACAATACTTGGTGTGATGTGTGGAAAAGTACTCCACCTGGAGGTTGACATAGCTAGTTCTCTTCCTCCCTGTACATCGTCAGCACTGTGACCTCACTGCCTGTGGCTTCACAACTGATCAAGAAGAGTCAATCACCTGCTGCAAGATCTGCCACTTGAGATGTCACACAAAGTGAGGCATAGAGATCGAATATACACATATATATCAACTAGAGGGGACAGCATGTGACTTTGGTGTTTCCTGTCTTTCACTTCTGTAAAGTGAAAGGTGTGGAATAACTTGCAGATGGTGACTGAGGGCCCCATGAATACCACGTGATGTCCCCTCTAGTTTAGGATCTCTGTGAAGTGAAGTCACAATGCTGATGAAGTATGAAGAGGAACAGAATAAGTGTAACCCCCCTACAAATGGGGGTTCCCAAAAAGTCTTCCTCGAGCTTGCCAAAACGCTCACTGCTAGGCTGGTGTCCTGCATTTTAGCAGTTTAAATGTGATTGCCAGAGAGTGCCTGTATAGCCCCTGTGTACTGTCTCTTTAAGAGCTGCCAGGATTGTAGTCATAAGTAATCTGAAAGGGAGCTCTGTTGAAAGATGTAACTATTTGCTGAAAATCATTTAGAGTGATAATGATAATGTAGTTTGTCTAACCTGGCTTCTTTGCAGCAAAGACTGTTTTGTTTATCTCCACTATATTGGTCCTGGACTGCCGAATTGGACCAATCAGTACTGGTGGGACCTAAAATGGAGCCGGACTACAGGAGCTGTCTGGAGTCAAAATCTGTAGGAATTGTAGTTTTGGGCTTTTGGAGCCTTTTTGCACCTGAAGGGGGAGCCTTTGTTGTGACTGACAGACAGATCAGCCAACTGAACCATTTGGATTCTGGGGAAAGTCCCAGGCTTGCTGGCAGTTGAGTCAGATCTAAGTTGGGAGCTGAAGAAGCAACGGCTTGAGACAGTCAAGCAGCCGTCTGAGTAGTTTTGCATGAGAGAACTGTGGAATGGCCTGAGCTGTGGCCTGCATGTCTGCCTGCTGCCCCTGAGAGGGAGAGAAGAGAATTATTTCAGACTAAATCCAAGTTTGCGAGAATGAAGTAAGCCACTGATTTTTTACCAGGCTCATACCTGAAGAAGGCTGAAGATTTTGCTGAATGCGATCAGCCTGTCAGGATTTCCAGCTGCTTTTGAATCCCCGGTTTGTGCAGAGACTTTGCGATCGTGACCGTAGAGTGGTTTGCTTGGTACAATAGAAATTCCTCACATGTAAATGTGCTGTGAGTTGTTAGTGGGTCGTGATTTGGTTCCCCACTGTATGAACTGTGTTCTGCTTGCTGGAAGCTGTATCCAGCCCAAAACAGACTGTATCCGAATTTGTCTCCATTTGGCCGGGGCCTTGCGCACTGGCCCAGCCAAACTACCTGCTACACTGAGAAAGCCATCGACGAGAGACCTGCCTGGGGATCAGCTCCCTGCTCCATGCTTGAACAGGAACGATGCCTCGGCAATTTGTGTGTGCCTGGCTTCTCCTGGCACTCTAGATTAACCACCTGCTGTCTCAATTTTCATCCAGCCTGTGTCCAGTCTTAGGAATCGCGAGTAATCATCAGGGTAGCTCCCTGCAACAACAGCCTAATCTAAAAATTCGTCATCTGATTGTCTTCTTGTCTTCTTTTCATGAATTGAGCCCTCCAGCTCCGGATTATAAATAGTGTGTGTTGTGCATGTTGTTTTCTTCCATCACAGGGCCCCAATCAGCTGCAACGTTCCTGGCTAGCCCACCATTCTCCATCTGGGTACCCAGAGTGTGTGACTGTTTATGGACCCTGAAGTGCCTGCATAACTGTTTGATTGATACAGCCTTTAAGCAAATTAACCTGATTACGCCCCTTCCTTGTTCAAGTCCCTTAAAAGAGGGCAGCAATGAGGGCTGGGGGGATATTGGGATGCATAGGGAGAGGCATCACCAGTAGAAAACAGAAAGTTATTATCTCTCTGTACAGACAGCTGGTCAGACCCCATCTGGAGTACTGTGTGCAGTTCTGGAGACCCAGTCTTCACAAAGAACATAGACAGGATGGAAGCTGTCCAGAGGAGGGCAACTAAAATGGTGCAGGGTCTGCACGGAAGACATATGAAGAAGAGACTAAAGGAGCTTAATATGTATAGCCTCGAGGAAAGGAGGAGAGGGGGACATGATAGAAACTTTCAAGTACCTCAAGGAATCAACAAAGTCCAAGAGGGTAGCATCTTTCAAAAAAAGAGGTGTGTAGAACAAGGGGCACAATTTGAAGATGGGGGCGGCTCAGAGGTAATTTAAAGTATTTTTTCACAGAGGGTTGTGGATGCATGGAGCGGCCTTCGGAGGAGGTCGTGGAGTCAAAAACAGTGATGGAATTCAAGCATGCATGGGACAGTCATAAGGCTATTCTAGGGGATGGGGGTAGGAAAAAGTAGGCTGCTGGTTAACTAGGATCTGCAGCTTATCCAGTAGGCAGGGAAATGGGCAGACTGGGTGAGCCAAGCGGTCCTTATCTGCCGTCAAATTCTATGTTTCTATGTTCTATGTTCTATGTTAAATTAATCAGATCTAACTCTTTTTTGCATTTACCCTGACTGTGGTTCCAGTTTGTGCAAGAGTACTGTACTGCTGTTATTTACTGTGTATAACCTTGTTTAACAGGGGATCCCCAGGGCCGGGCCAGAGGAAAGCCCTGGTGGTAAGTGCAAACAGTGTGGGTACTTGTGTGGTGTATCAGGGGTATTGGGAAAGTGATTAATGTGTATTGTTCCAGCCACTAGTAAGGAAAGAGGGGGGTTACAGTGTCCCGGAGGGCTGTGCCCAGGTTAGCTTGACCACTACCAACCCTGACCTCTGGGTGGAGGCACCCGTTTCAGAATTCAGGCCCCTTAACCTGTTACTAGCCAAGCAGGCAGGGGTAGTAGCCCTTGGGATAGCACCACCTAGGGGTTACATCTGGTATGCCCCCAAATGCATGAGCAAGGCAGTGAAGTCAATTGGTTACAGTGCAGATCTGTGACTCAGGCACATATCACCCACCACATTCTCTACCACCACCACCCCCCATTTGCCATTTTTGTCCTATCCACCCCCATCCCCTACATACCAGAGCTCCATGGAGCACCAGAAATAGTGCTACAGTGATAGGAATTCCATCTGCCAAAAGGAGAGGAAGGGAGGCCTCTTTGGGATGCTCTGTCCTGCTACTGCTAGCACGCAGTGACTTTCTTGGCTCTAGCTGCAAACCAGGATCATCAGCACAACAAACAGTATCCCAGCCACTGGGCTATTGGGCCAGAGAATGCTATTTTTTATTTTTTTTTTTTTATATAAGTGTTTATCTCTTTCCTGCCCCAACTGCCTTTCTAACTGCCTCGCTTCTAGCCAATCACTGCAGTCTCACGGGACTTACCCAGAGCCCTCTTAGTCATGGTGCAAAGCCTCACGAGGGGTCAGTCATCATCCACAGCTGGGGATGTTTTTCCTGTATTTCTTCCCTTCCTTGTTGCTGGGGCGCATACACAGGACATACGCACGTGGAGGCGTGTGCACATCTGTGGAAATCCTGCAGCACCCTCCCTTCCATGGTGCCCACAGCCCCACACTGCCCTCAGGCCTCCACTTGGGGGCAGTTGTTTGGTGGGAGCACTAGTCCTCCCTCCCCGGGAGAGGAGAGCTGTCATCCAGACACTCGATCCTCTTCCTCCCCTGCCAATCCCAGCAGCCTGTGCTCATTCCTGAACATGGGTCGCCAGCATGGCGTGAGGTGTGGCATCCAGCACCTCAACCCTCAGCGCCACCGGGCCAGCCGGTCCCCAGAGAATGTCATTTAAAAATAAATATCTTCACTTCTCATAGACAGGATCACTTAATTTTCAAAAAGAGCTGCTGTCTTTTCACTATACTTTGCTGGGTTACCCTGTTTACACATACTTTCCTAATGTACAAAGTTTTGCACTGTTATTTATTCTCTGTGTGATGTTTTATTTTGTAGTAAAATCTCTTGTACTTATCCCTTTCCCCCTGCCCCAGGACACATCTGGAAATGAGCTAATTTAGCTCAGTATGTCCTTCCTGGTGAAACTTTTCAAAATAAAAAAATAAAATACAAGGGTGCCCGCTCTCCCCATATTTGTTTATTCTGGCACTAAAGCCACTTCTTAGGAATATTCAATCACTCATTGGTATCCATGGGCTCAAAACAGGGTCAGTAGTTAACAAAACCTTGGCATATGCGGATGATCTACTATTCACCTTATCTCATTTTGGAAATTCCCTCAGGGTGCTTAAAACTGTGCTTTAACAGTTTTTGTGTATTTCAGGCCTATCAGTAAACTGGAAAAAAAACAAGCGTTGCAGGTATTGAGGAGAGGGGGGTAGGTACAGGTGTCAGTCTCCTGGAAAAGAAGTGCTGGCAGAAGGACTCGATTCTCTATTTGGGTCTGAAGATACCGAGCAATATTCACACCATGGTGGATATTAATCTAGATCCTCTCCTGAAAGAAATATGTGCTGAGCTGGGGAAATGGGCTAGCCTGTCCATGTCCCTATGGGGAAAGTCATTTCAGTTAAAATGATGGTAGCCTCTAAACTATTTTACCTCTTCCAAAATATCCCAGTGCTGGTTGGTACTTCAAAATTTAGGAAAATTACATGTATGGTTGGTTACAGCTTTCTTGTGGGGTTCCAAACAACCTAGACCGTCTTTATCCAAACTCAGGGCTCATTGGTCTCAAGGTGGCTTTGGACTCCTTTGGTGGGAGTTGTATCAATTGGCTTTTCTTTTTAAACAACCTGTACACTACCTTTTACCCCCCATCCACTGATTTACCTCTATGGTTTGAGGTGGAGCGACAGCTATAAGCCAGATAAGCCTTCGGATCTTTTATTCAGGACAGGATTAGCCACAAACAGGACTAATTCTTGTATTTTCAGTTCTATCAAATCAATTAAGTTGCTCCAAGCCAAACTGTCCTTAGACAATCTGCCACCGTATTTGGAGGGCCTTTGGTCTAATCCGAATATACAGATGAGAGGCAAACCCCTAACAAATCCTGAGTGGCACAGACTCAGTAGTTCCAATGCAGGGGACTTGATGGATCCTGAAACTCCTGAGTGGCACAGACTCAACATTTCCAAAGTAGGGGACTTGATGAATCCTAAAACTAAAATACTAACATTTTTCAGGGAGCTTAATCTAGAATTAAAACTTCCAAAATTTAATTTTGTTTCTTATCTGCAAATTAAGAAAGCCTTAAAGGTCTCAATGCTGGGCCCTGGTTTGGAGCGCCCTAGTCGGGGGCTGGAATGGAACCCGATTTGTAGAGCTGTTAATTCCAAAGGGGGGTCTCCAAGCTGTATAAGCTAATATGTAACAGCTCTGACAACCCGATAGAGAGACCTCAAAATCTAAATGGGAGCCCACCCAGAGTATTTCTACAGAAGACTGGGCTTCTGCTTGGAAGAATGCCTACCATGCATGTAAGGAGGTTCAGGGTAGGACTATACAGTATAAAATTATACACCAGTACTATTACTCCCCATCCAGGCTGTAAATATGGGGTTCTGTCCTGCTGGTCACTGTCGGAGGTGTACTGAGCCACATGCTGACCTCTTGCACATGCTACGGGGCTGTCCTCAGGTGCTCAAACTATGGGAGCAAGTACATGGGATCTGTGAGACCATCATGGGATCAACGATTTTGTTGCCTGCTCTGACTTTTATATTGGGGCTTTCCTCTCAACTAAGATCACACTCTAAATCTCAGATTAACTGGATCTTGTCAGCTTCCTTGGCCCTTAAAATACTATTACTCTCAAACAGGAAAGTACAGTCTCTGCCTTCTCTGACCGAATGGTACAATAATATGTCTGTCTTAGCGCATAATGAGAGGATCTATAATCTGTTGTTGGATATGCATGAATGTAACCCTTTTTGTTTTAAAACCAATCAAAAATTTTAAATAAAAAAATAAATAAAATAAAGGAGATTGTAATTGCTATGACTTTCCTATCTGCACAGATATTAACTCCATTTTGTTGCTGTCCACCCTTAGGATGTCATTCATATTCCTTGCCTCTGGAATCTAAAAATAAATGATTTTAGAGGGCTGCAGCATTGCAGCCCATCTACTGTAATCACTCTGTAAATCTTCCCAAATACAAAATAAACTCTAAGGAACTATTTTTTGTGTCATTTTTTACCTCCTTCCCTTGCCCTCTGGCACCTGCACTCTTTCAGGTCCCACAGCGGTCCCGGTTGCCCAGCAGTCTTACCCCTTGATACCACTAGAGATGCTCTCCAGACATCCAGATGTCCCTCATGTCACTCTTTGGCCAACTTGTCCCTGCTGGGTGCCTCCTGTGGCCTTAGGGGAGAAACAATGCTCTCCTGATTCTCCTCCTTTGCTGGCTTTGTCCCTGCCAGAGGCCTCTCCTGGCCTACAAGTGGGAACTGCTTATGAACCTGGTGATGTGGGCTGGATGGGGCTTCTCTGGTGATGCACTGTAGAATTCTGTTGGCATGGTGGAGCCAGCAGGCTGTCATCTGATGAGTAAGGGTGTCATTTCCACCATTTTCTCACCACCTCCGTTCAGTATCGTGCAGGCTCGCAGCTGGCCAGGTGGGGTGCCAGATGATGTGTGGTGCAGCAAGCATCCTTCCTTGGAGATAAGAGCATCCATCGGATGATCTGAACCTTCCCTGTTGGCCTCCACTCCTGTCTACCCAACTCATAACACAAACTCTGTTTGCCAGCACGCCAAAGTAATTCCCCACTGCTCAGCACCATGGAGCTGACCATGTGAGGAACTGTTTGATGCAGTCCTATATTTAACATGGAAATACAATTTTGGTAGAACTGCTACACACCTTATCCCTTCTACTGCACCTGTCAGAAGCTTTCAAGGTGACGTCATCAGCTGGTGTGCAGTGATATCCTGTGTATAGTCCACGTGGACTACCGGGGGAAGAAGCCTATCATTCGCCCCCAAATTCTGGAACACTTAACTGGCCACCTTAAAGGGCTCCTTATCTCACCCTGCCTTTAAATCTGCACTTTTTGCCCGCCTCCAAGCACTTGACTCCTGTGTATGTACCTAACTCCCATGAACTCTGCTTCCTGCCTTCCCTTCCCTGCTCCTGTGGGTTTCCCCAACTGTACTGTATTGTCTGACTGTATCAAATGTATTATTTTCCATCCCTGCTTGGATGGTTACTGCTTGTTGTTACATTGTGACTCTCTATCTCTGAGGTAGTCACTATCGGTATTCTTTCTGACCATTCTGTATCTGTTCAATTTCTTGTATGAATTTATTCGCCTGGCTATTTGTAGGCCTGTAACTGACAACTGTTTGTATCTGTCCTTGTTGATTGTCATTGGTTGTTACTGTACCCTCCCGGGTCGTGCTTGAAAATAGGCAGGACTAATGCCTAATGCACTTACCCAGTTACCAAAATCTATTAAATAAATAAGAATCATCTGAGTGGCCTCTTAATATTTCATTTCATTACCCAGATAGGTGACCAGCATGTGTATATAACATGGCTGGAATGTTGTACACCACTTCTAAAATGTTTGTAATAAGAAATTAGCTTTCTAAAAGTTTACTATATTACAAAGCACTGTATGTAGAACTTATAGACTAATGACGTTTGTATTACTAGGACTATATACAGTACGTGTTTGGTGTGGAATAGTATTTCATTTATTGTATTTTACACAGTTGATACATATAAGAAAATGCATACAGAAGACAACACTTTGTTTTGACTCAGTTTTTCTGTGTCATTATGGGGGTTGCTCCAGAGGGAGCATGGCAAATACAGCACTGGCAAGTTCAGAACAGGAAAGTTCGCCCCAGAAAAATTAAACAGCCAAAAATTTGGTCACGCATTTCACTGGCGTGATCCATGGCAGCCTGCTGTTGTGATAGTAAATCCACACTTAAACTTAAAATTTCACTAAAGTGGTGGTTCATAGTGTCTGTTTAATTTTTCTGCGCCAAACGTTCCTGTGGCGTGCTTTCTTGTTCCGAACTTTCCAGAGCCATATTTACCGACACCCCTCCAGAGTGTCCAGCGTACAAGTATTTAATTAATGCAGAAGTTTAATTGCTTGCTTAGTTTTATTTCACATAGTATTTGTAACATCAAGTAAGTGCATTTTCACAAGCAGTACCTGCAGCTTTTGCACTGAAAGAGACAAAGAACCTGATTATTTTACCCGAGGCAAAAGATGATTAAATTGCAACACAGACAGAGGTTAAAATGTCTTCTGTGTTTTCATGTATATGTCATTGGGGAGGAAACGTTGAGCTTGGTGTATAGGGTAGGATATGTGTTCTAAAACATTTTTTTAGTATTATACATATATTTCATAGAATATTTAGTTCTTAGTGTCCCCCACCTTCTGTGACTTTATAGTTGGAAGTTTAACTTACCCTGCTGTGTTCTTAATTACTAAGGAATAATTCAGAACCTTTTTGCTTCTGTGTATAACAGCAGTTAAGAAGCTATTACAGTGTTGCACCAAACTGTGCAAAATGACCCTTCAGACATGAACTGATATTGTATTTATTTAAAGTGATTAAAACTGTTGTCATCAGCATGCTTGGATCTGAGGGTTTGACTATATAGCACTGCAAAAAGAGACTATTCCCGTTTCAAAGTGCAAAAAGGTTATTTGTACATTAAGACATGTTTATGAAATGGTTTGCTAATTGACAGCTAGTAGTGACCTAGTTAGCTTCCTGTCAAATTCAGAAGTATTTAAAACATTTGGATTCAAAGGAATGCTGTTTAAGGCAAAGCACTCTACAAAGCAGAGGCTGTAAATAAAATTGACCGCACGTGTGAAGTGCTGAGGTACTGACTTGTCAATTAGGCAGACAATACTTTTAAGCTTAAAAACCCTTAATTTGGTTATTGGCTTGTGGCATTTCTGCATGGCCATACATAGAAACATAGACTTTGATGGCAGATAAGGACCGCATGACTCACCTAGTCCGCCCATTTCCCTACCTATTGGATAAGCTGCAGATTCTATATTCCAGACATGGACTGGAACATCCCAGCAGCAGCAGCATCAACTAGGAGCAGATTTATCCTGGACTCTTCAGGGTGCCTTCCTCAAGCAACTGGTCATGGAACCAACTCGGCAGAAGGCAATACTGGACCTTGTGCTCACAAACAGGGACAGTTTGATGGGGGTAACAGTTGGGGAACACCTGGAGAACAGTGACCACCAGTCATTGTGGTTTGAAATCACAGAAAGAGCAGAACCAAACCACACAAAAACACGAATCCTGGATTTTAGGGGGGCAGACTTTGGGAAAATGAGGAGATACTTGAAAGAGGCATTAAGGGGAATGGGGCAGGAATCAGGGGTTGAGGAACAGTGGGCAGTTTTTAAAATGTGGATTACGAGAGCAACAGAATTATGCATTAAGCAGGTTAGCAAAATGAAAAGGAAGAGGAGACCATTATGGTTTTCCAAAGAGGTAGCAAAGAAAGTGAAAGCCAAAAAGATGGCATTCAGGCAATACAAAAAGACACAGGCAGAAGGGGATAGGGAGAAGTACCAGGAGAAGCAAAGGGAGGCAGGGAGGTCAGTAAGGGAAGCCAAAGCTCAGACAGAAGAACACATTGCAAAATCAGTGGGTAGAGGGGACAAAACCTTTTACAGGTACATAATTGATAAAAGAAAGGCAAAGGGAGGGATAGTGAGACTGAAGGGGGAGGATGGGGGCCGCATGGAGGATGACAACAGTAAAGCTGACATATTGAACAGGTATTTCTGCTCAGTCTTTACTGAGGAAGAGGAGGGTAATGGGTCTGAAGGGAGTACAAGGGTTGAGAATGTTGCAGAAATGGACACAAGTCCCTTTACACGAGAAAAGGTCCTGAAGGAACTGGAAGTAATAAGAGCTGATAAAGCAATGGGGCCAGATGGGGTGCACCCCAGGGTCCTTAAAGAACTAAGAGAGGTGGTGGATGAACCTCTGGCTATCCTGTTTAGCCCATCACTGGAAACAGGGGAGGAACCCAAAGACTGAAGGATAGCAGAAGTAGTCCCCTTATACAAAAGTGGGAACAAAGAGGAAGCGGGGAACTACAGACCAGTCAGCCTCACCTCGTAGTGGGAAGATCATGGAAGCACTACTGAAGGAGAGATTGGTGGAACATCTGGTTGTCAATGGACTACAGGACCCAAGGCAGCATGGTTTCACCAGGGAGGTCATGTCAGACCAACCTCGTTGAATTTTTTGACTGGGTGACTAGGGAGGTGGATCAGGGGAGGGCAGTGGACATGGCCTATCTGGACCTCAGCAAGGCCTTTGACACTGTGCCACACAGAAGACTATTACACAAACTTGGGAATATTGGTGTGGGCAGGACAGTAGTGTGGTGGGTAGGTAACTGGCTGGGCGGCAGGACACAGAGGGAGGTGGTAAATGGCTGTCACTCCACAGAGGGAAGAGTGACCAGTGGGGTACCACAGGGATCAGTGCTGGGACTGGTCCTATTCAACATCTTCATCAGTGACATTGCGCAGGACCTAGAAGGCAGAATTTCACTGTTCGCTGATGACACAAAGCTCTGTAACAGAGTAGACACACCAGAGGGTCTAAACAGAATGAGAAGGGACCTGCAGAAACTTGAAGAATGGTCAGAGGTTTGGCAGTTGAAATTCAGTGCAAAGAAGTGCAAGATAATGCATATGGGGCACAAAAAACCCTGGCACAATATATCAGTTGGGGGGTGAAGATATAGCATGCACCAAGCAGGAAAGGGATCTTGGGGTTATCATCTCTGATGACCTCAAGGTAGGGAAACAGTGCAACAAGGCAGCAGGTAAAGCAAATAGGATGCTGGGATGCATAGGCAGGGGCATCACCAGCAGGAAAAGGGAGGCATAATTCCACTATACAAGACACTAGTGAGGCCCCACCTGGAGTACGGTGTACAGTTATGGAGACCTTACCTACGTAAGGACATAGACAGGGTAGAGAAGGTTCAGAGGAGAGCAACAAAGATGGTGTATGGATTGCATCACAGGTCCTATGAGGACAGGTTGAAAGAACTGAACATGTACTCCTTGGAGGAGAGGAGGGAGACAGGGGATATGATAGAGACATACAAGTATCTTACAGGGGAGGAACAGGGTGCAGGAATACAGTATTTTTAAGCAAAAAAGACATTCCAGGACTAGAGGGCATGGGATGAAGTTAGAGGGAGGACAATTCAGAGGAAGCATGAAGAAGAATTTCTTCACAGAACGGGTGGTGGACAAGTGGAACACCCTGCCAGAGGAAGTGGTGGGGGCTGAAACAATCACTGGATTTAAGAATGCATGGGATATACATAAAGGAACTCTGGAGGTCAGGGGTAAGGGGCAACAGACTTCTAGAAAAACATAAACTGAACTTACAAGCTCAAATGGGCAGACTGGGTGGGCCATAGTCCCTTATCTGCTGACACTGTCTATGTATCTATGTATTCTAGTTAACCAACAGCCTACTTCCTCCTACCCACCACTATAATTGCCGTATGTCTGTCCCATGCATTCTTGAATTCCCCCACTGTTTTTATCCCCATGACCTCATCAGGAAGGTGGTTCCATGCATCCACCACCCTCTCTGTGAAAAAATACTTAGTCAAGTTGCCCCTAAGCCGTCCCTCTTCTATCTTCAAATTGTGCTCCCTTGTTCTTGCACATCTCTTTTTCTGAAAGACGCTCCTCTCTTGGACTTTGTTGATTTCCTTGAGGTACTTGAAAGTTTCTATCCTGTCCTCCCTCTCCCTCCTTTCCTCAAGGGCATACATATTAAGCTCTTTTATTCTCTATTCACATGGCTTCTGTTGCAGACCCTGCACCATTTTAGTTGCCTTCCTCTGGACTGCCTCCATCCTGCTATGTCCTTGAAGAGATGGGGTCTCCAGAGCTTCATGCAGTACTTCACATGGAGTCTCACCAACTGTCTGTACAGAGGGATAACAACTTCCTGTTTTCTAATGCTGGTGCCTCTCGCTATGCATCCTAGTATCCCCCCAGCCCTCCTTACTGCCTTCCACATTGTTTGCCTACCTTTGGTTATATGACTACCCCAGATCCCTTTCCATTTTTGTTGTTGTTAGTACCTCCCACTTTGTATCTCTTCCACTGGGTTTTTGTTTCCAGGTGCATTACTTGCATTTCTTTGCACTGAGTCTAAGCTGCCTCATCTTTTGACCATTGTCTTCAACCTATGCAGTCTTTGTTATTCAAAGAGGCATACTTTTCCAGCCCCTCCGCAATGTCTCTTATAAAGATATTAAAGAAGACCAGTCCCAGTACTGAACCCTGTGGTACCCCACTAGTAACCACCCTTTCTTTAGAGTGTGCTCTATTTACTATTACCCTCTGTGTCCTGTTGTTCAGCCAATTTGTTACCCAGGCTACCACCCTGGGACACACTCCCAGGCTGGTTAACTTATTTATTAATCTTTTGTGTGGAACTGTGTCAAATGCCTTGCTAAAGTCTAGGTAGACCATGTCCACAGCCCCTCCCTGGTCTACTACATTGGTTACCCAGTCAAAGAAATCTATTAGATTCATCTGACATGACCTTCCCCACTGTGAATCCATGCTGCCTTGGGTCCTATGCCCTGCTGGCCTCTAGGTACTCAACAATTCTTTCTTTCAGGAGTGATTCCATCATTTTCCCTACCACTGAGGTCAAACTAACAGGTCTGTAGTTTCCTGCCTCTGCCTTGCTCCCACTTTTGTGAAGAGGAATCACATCCGCCCTCCTCCAGTCCTCAGGTACCACACCATCCTCCCATGATTTGTTAAAAAGGGTTGTCAGTGGTGTCACTAGGTCACCCCTTAGTTATTTTAGAATTCTGGGATGAATCCCATCAGGCCCCATTGCTTTGTCCACCTTAAGTTTTAGGAGTTCTTTCAGGACCCTTTCTTCTGTGAATGGACTGGTATCACCCCCCGTCCAGAGTGCTTCTATTGTTTGGTTTGCACTTCCCCATTGTCTTCTTTTGTGAATACTGAGAAAAAGCATTCGTTCATTATCTCTGCCTTATCACTGTCACTCTCTGCCCACCTCCCCACCCCTTTATTAAGCCTCACAATACCTCCCCTTGGTCTTCCTTCACTCCCTGATGCACCTATAAAAGGTTTTTTCCCATACTTCCCAGTGGCACAGAGGGCTGAAGTGCTGACACCTTACCTTGCACTACGCCGGTGACTCAGGTTCGGTAACAACCTCGGGTCACCAGGGTGCCAACTCAGGGGGTGTGGGTTTGAGCAGGATTGAGCTGCGGCTCTCCCCTCCAAAGAGGTGGATGCCCACCCATCCATAGCCCCGCTCCCAGCAGGTGGAGGTCCAGTGGGTGTGTAGGCAACACAGTCCAGTGGCACAAGTCAGGGGAGGGGCAGAAGGGGCCACTGGATCCTGGCACGTGCATGCACCTCCACACACGCACACGCATGCGTACGCTGAGGCCTCGGGGGGGGGCAGGGAGAAAAACTGAAAGAAACTATAAAGTATATATGGAAAAAAATGGTTTTATCCCCCTTCTTAACTGAGTTGGCTATCTTTTCCTCAGTTTGGGCCTTCACTATTCCGACTGCCTTCCCCCACTTCCTTCTGCTTTAACTGATACAGGAATGCTAAGGTGATCAACAGAAGCCATGTATAACACAGTTCAGATAGAAGCTCAGGGTTAATTTGTTCTTTTTAAGATCTGCAAAATCATCTTTCAACACAGTAATGTAATAAAGTAATCTTTATTACATTTATTTACCTGGAGTAGCCTAGCTGAGATGCAAAACATCATGATTTAAAGATATGCTGTTGAAGGCAGCCTGGCTGACATGCAGTGTTTTGTTTTCTGTGGGGTCTTGCGTTTTCCCATTTTTACCTTTCATTCACCAGGGCCAGTCAAGCTAAGATTCAAAATCTAATTTTCTGTGGGGGTCTTGCGTCTACCCATTTCAACAGTTTATTTACTGGGATAGCTCAGCAAAGATGCAATAAGTTATTTTCTATGGGGTCCTGCTTTTATCCATGTTTCCAGCTTGCTACCTGGCATAGTCCAGCTGAGATCCAACATCTCACTTTCTATTGGGTGCTTGTAGTAGAATTATGTTCTACTAGTCCGAATACCTCGGTGGAGGGATGTCTTTCCTATTTTCTTTATTTTCTGACTATTAAAAATCTGTTGTGCAACAGTGTCTCTGTATTCTTTCTATACTAATTTCTACCACTGTAGTAGGCTGGAACACCTACGTCAGTGTTATCTGTTCTTACTAAATCCTTTTTCCAACTGACTTTATTTTCTATTTAATATCCATCCCTCACCAGAATCTCCCTACCCATGCACTGTACAGTGTCCGGCATGCTTGGTACACATCCATACCAAGGTGCTTCAGTGGCATTAAGTGCCTGAGTAGGGAAACACATATGGTTAAAGTGCCGGTGTGCATAATGCAAAGGAGTAAAGTGCTGCAGTGCTCAGAAAGATAAATAAAATGCAGAAGTGCCGTAGGCTGTAAAATTGTACAAGTGATGAAACAATCTATAAATACTGTGGAAGCAGTTAAAAATATAGAAATATGTTAGGGGGTTGTTTTAAATAATGACCTTGGTGACCTTTAGAAAAGGGAGTATGGCATGCAAGACATGCCTGCAAAGTCATGTTGTAAATTATAGAGCTGCTTAAAAGCATTAGATTCTTCATTTATGTGAGCAGCTCTGAAAAACACTTTTTTGTAG
Source organism: Neoceratodus forsteri (assembly GCA_016271365.2). Classification (NCBI taxonomy): domain Eukaryota; kingdom Metazoa; phylum Chordata; order Ceratodontiformes; family Ceratodontidae; genus Neoceratodus; species Neoceratodus forsteri. Next base: position 235,165,955 of record CM028129.1, read on the forward strand.
CCATGGTAATATAATTTATACAATAGCAGTCCTTTAACTTTAGGACAAGCTTTATTCTACTACAGGTATTGTTCTTCACAGAGCAGCAATTTTATTTGTGTTTATTGTAACCCCCTTGTTCCCAGGAGTTGCTAGAATCCCAGTCAGAACTGGTGGCAGGCAGGGAAAGGCAGCTAGTGAAATGCCAGTTAAATGGATTTCACACTGTCAAGCTCTAGTGTCAGTCTCAGCTGAGCTAGAGGGTGATGTAATCTTAGAACTCTCTCAGCAGCATAAGCCACACTTGTGCCAGTCTGGGGAAATAGCTTTAGAAAGTTGAGTGAGTCCTGAGTAGGAGTTCCAGGAGGAGGCTGCAGCTTGCTGTGCAGCTCCTCAGACAGCTCTGACAGAGAGCTACCACTGTGTTTTGGGTAGTTTGTTCTCACCCTAGATGAAGAACACAGAAGACAGTGACTGAAGTGGTGAAGACCTTGCCAAGTGGGTTTTCCTTTGCCCCATCCCAGGAGGGATGGGGGCGATCTTCAGGGTTCAGGGGCGATCCCCTCAGCCAGTCTGTCTAGTGAAGCTGCCTGTGACAACTTTAGAAACTGTGAGTACTTTTGTGTCAGCCCAGTAGGGGCACCTGCATACCTTAGGTGAATTTTCTCTGACAAAAGGGACCCTGTCACCTAGACTGTGTCAGTTTTTAAAAGTGACTGCCTACATTGGAGTCTAGAGAGAGAGACTTTCCAAGTACAGAACTTTTAGTCATGAAGTATGTGAAGTGTGAAAAACATTTCAAGATAGCATCTACAAGTTTTCTGTGAGGGTGTTATTAACCAGATGAATGGCCGAGTATAAACTTGGAAGCACAAGGTGGGAGACCCCCCCCCATCTGGAGTAACCAGTTTACCTCTGAGGGTTCAGTTTGGGCACCAGTTCAGTTTTCAGTCCATGCATTTGGCCAGTGCCTGATGGAAATAGTTACCCAGACGTGGGTTTTGGATTCTCTGTTTTCAGTTCACCTCAGTGTAGTGGGTGCCGGAAGATTTTGAGCCTGTATATGCTCTTTGGTGGTCGTGTGTGCCACCAGTATTCCTCATAAAATATGGGAAAGTGTCCTAGTGCTGGCCGTGTGTGCCTAGTCGAGAGGAAATGTACCAGAAACTGGCCGTGTGTGCCAATCTCCATTTCAGAATCTGAGAGTTCACTCTGTGTGTTCAGCATGCCTATGTTAAATGGTAAGTTAAGGAATGTCTGCACCTCAGTAATCTGCATTACCAGTATGAGTAACCCTGTGGGGGTTCATCTTTGCTTTGTGATTATTCTCTGTGTATGTGAATAAAAGCCACACTCTAGAATCCCAGCCTGGTTTGGACAGTACTGTTATTGCTTCCACTGTGTCTGAATTTACTTGGGTGCCCCTGTCAAGAAGTATAAACCTAGCATAATTGTGAGCAAACATTTTCTCCCAGGGACCTGTGTTGCTGGCCATGGTAAATGGTCCCACCAGGTGTGTGCCAGGTAGTTGCCACACTTGGTTGCCTGTGTTGTGATAGTAGGCTCAGAGAAATGTGTGTACTTGTTATGTAAACCCCCATCCCTTTCGTTTTGCCCCTAGATGCTATGTGGTGAGAGGAGACACCCTGCTAGTTAAACAAGGGGGGGCCAGTGGGGGGGTTACATTATTAACTGCCACCACTCTGTAGGATGAGGTAAAAGAAATCTATATCGAAGCAGGAGTTGTAGGCACCAAGCGACAAATACTTTGCTTTTCATTGCTGCCGCTCCATGATATTTGTCCCCTTTTGATTTGTAAAAAAAGAAATAAAGTGGCAGAAAGGCTCCTGGTTAGCTGGCTTTAGGAAAAATAAAGCAGTTTAACCAGCCATCCAAGGAGTCAACCATACCACGATGTGCAGCAGAGCAGGGCTGCTTCAAAATAAAATCTTCAATCGAATCAGGATCAACACGGAGCGGCAAATACTTTACATGTCACTGCTGCCACACCATGTATAAGTGTTCAACACTGGTGCCCCTTTTAAAACAAAAAGCAGACCCTGTGGGGTCTAATGAAGTAAATAAAGAAGAGCGAGAGAGTGGCAAGAATAAAATAGAAGTAAGAGGAGTGCGCTCGCTTTTTGCTCCCCTGGAACTGTGGGGCAGTTTACAGCGGGGCGGCAAAACTTTCACTTTTGCCAAGAAGCCACCCCACTATTAAATAAATGAGCAAGCGCCTAAAAAGTAGAAAAGGGGACAGAGAACTCCCTACAAGTTTTATATATGTCTGGTAGCCCTCAAGGGAAATAAAATAATATAGTAAAGGGCTAATTGAGCTAAAAATAATACTGTTAGCCACAAATAAATGTAACAGAGACATTGCCTGTCTCTATTTAAGCATAACACTTTCAGCCCATACCTTGAGTTTTTTAAAAGATCTATTTAATAGGCTCCAATAGGAAAATTAACAGTACAATGGAGTTAAAGAAATAAAACATAATGAAAATAAATAAAAACTGCCTGACCTGCAGGAGAGTTCCACCTGAATTAAAGAATTCTATAGGTGGACAATGGTCCCTAGTGGCTTATATTTATACAAAAGTATTTGTCGAAAGCTTGCTGGGCAGTGGGAGGAGTTCAAGTAATTAGGATCATTAAGTTTTATGTTTTAATAAAACTGGCCAGGACTGTGATTTTGATGATGTTTCTGAAAATTAATGCTCTCTAGTTACCAGGCTTAGAAGCAACCAGTTTGTTTTATGCATAGGTATGGTTGCGAGCCTTAGAGAGCTACAACATGTTATTTTCCTTTAGGGGGCGGGATTAAAATTAAGTGGGAGGGCTATATAAACCCTTCAGGAAGAAGCAAAGCCAGATGAGCTGAGAAGCTGATGTCACTTGCCTGAGGTTAAGGCAAAAGAGAGAGGACCTGTACCTGAATAAGTGCTGGCATCAACACAGCAGGAAAAGCTGTCTTATTGGAACTGTATTTGAAGCCTGAAGGAAAGTAAATTTGTTTATTGAAAATAGCACTGGGCTATTGTTTATTTTCTTTTTTTTTTGTGAATATTATTTTTATTTATTATTTGCATACTTTTATGTGAAATAAAGCCACACTGCAGTGTGTTGTACTGAAAATACTCTGTCCATTGATATCCTTACTGTAACAGGGTGCTACGTGTTATTAGTATACAGACCCTGGAAATAAATAATAGAGTCATATGTGCCAGTTCTTGTCCTTCTTGTGTTATTTCTCTCACCTTTTCTATCCTCTCATTTTCCTTCTTTTTCTTTTCTTGTTTCTTTGTCAGGGTGGCCAACCTGACAAAACCTTAGCCTTTTCTTTGCTGTCCTCTTTTAAAAAAAAAAAAAAAAAAGACCCCCTTGCTGTGCACAATAGTGCTGGAAACACTTGTTTTAATCTCCGAATTGGAGACACTTTTGTAGCGCAAGGTGCATTATTAGTAAAGCTCCTCAGCGGGAGTATAAAGAATAAAAGTGCATATCGCGCTGAAGAAAATGCCGAAATGAAAGACATTGTGTTAGCGCAGGTCGTGCTTTAGTTTACAGAGCTCTGGTGCCCCTGAGTAATGAATGAAACCACCATGCAGTGCAGCAGGTATACAAAGAACTTCCTGAATCTGACACTATGGGCAGGAGAATGACAGTCCTGCAGTGTCCCCAATATTTAAAAGAATTAAAACAGTGTTATGACAGCCCCAGAGAGGTTGTAATGGGCTGCCTGTAAAATAAAGCATATCTGGGCAAAAAGGGCCAAATAAAAAAGCTCCTGCATGATAAGGCATGGGATAATATGGAAAATCCCCCTATATGTAATGTCATGGCCAATGGGAACTCCCCCACAGACAGTGATGTAATCCCTAGGGCTATAAATAGGGCTCACCACTAGGGGAGAAGAGTAGAGTTGAGTTAGCTGGTGTGCGGACTATGAAGGAGAAGGACCTATTTGTGTGCTGATCAATTTACACAGTTCTTTGTATCAGTGTAAGAGGTTTATTACACCAAATTGGTTGGAGTTAAGCCACAGGCTCTGTGAGGGAAGCAGAGACCTGGGATTTTCTTTTGGTTATTGAACTAACAAATCTTTTTTTTTCCTTTCTATAAATATTTTGGACTTTTAATAAAATGACAGATGCCTTCCAGCATATTTTATGCACCTGAGCTCTGCCTGCTGTGTCAAGTTTGTAGCCCACCATACTCACATTTACCCATGCACCTGTGACAGTCCTACTTCTACCTATCTACCTACTTCTACCTATTTTTCTAAATTTATTACCTGGGACAGCCTAGCTGAGATGTCATAGCTCGTCTTCCATGGGGTCCTACTGTTACCCATTTTAACAATTTATTTACATAGGATAGTCTAGCTGAACGCAGAATCTCATTCTGTGTGGGCTACTGCTTCTATCCATTTTTACAACTTATTTAATGGGACAGCCCGGCTGAGATGAACCAAGTTATTTTCTGTGAGATCTTGTTTTTGTCCATGTTTACTGTTTATTTTACTGGCAAAGTCCAGCTGAGATGCAATAACTCATTTTCTATTTGTTTCCCACTTCACAACATTTAAAACATTTATTTACCTGAGCGGCCTCGCTGAGATGGGACACCTTGTTGTTTTATGCATGATCCTAATTCTATTCATTTTTACAATGCATTTTTCTGGGCTACCTCAGCTGAGATGCAATATTTTATTCTCTGTGGGGTCCTGCCTTTACCCATGTTTACAGTTTATTTCTCTTGCATGGCCCACCTGAGATGCAATATTTCATTCACTGTGGGGTCCTGCCTTTACTAATGTTTACAGTTTATTTCCCTTGCATGGCCCACCTGAGATGCAATATTTCATTCACTGTGGGGTCCTGCCTTTACTCATGTTTACAGTTTAATTCCCTTGCATGGCCCACCTGAGATGATGCAATATTTCATTCTCTGTGGGGTCCTGCCTTTACTCATGTTTACAGTTTATTTCCCTTGCATGGCCCACCTGAGATGCAATATTTCATTCTCTGTGGGGTCCTGCCTTTACCCATGTTTACAGCTTATTTCCCTTGCATGGCCCACCTGAGATGTAATATTTCATTCTCTGTGGGGTCCTGCCTTTACCCATGTTTACAGCTTATTTCCCTTGCATGGCCCACCTGAGATGCAATATTTCATTCACTGTGGGGTCCTGCCTTTACCCATGTTTACAGCTTATTTCCCTTGCATGGCCCACCTGAGATGCAATATTTCATTCTCTGTGGGGTCCTGCCTTTACCCATGTTTACAGTTTATTTCCCTTGCATGGCCCACCTGAGATGCAATATTTCATTCTCTGTGGGGTCCTGCCTTTACCCATGTTTACAGTTTATTTCCCTTGCATGGCCCACCTGAGATGCAATATTTCATTCTCTGTGGGGTCCTGCCTTTACCCATGTTTACAGTTTATTTCCCTTGCATGGCCCACTGAGATGCAATATTTCATTCATTGTGGGGTCCTGCCTTTACCCATGTTTACAGTTTATTTCCCTTGCATGGCCCACCTGAGATGCAATATTTCATTCTCTGTGGGGTCCTGCCTTTACCCATGTTTACAGTTTATTTCTGGCATGGCCCCACCTGAGATGCAATATTTCATTCTGTGGGTCCTGCCTTTACCCATGTTTACAGTTTATTTCCCTTGCATGGCCCACTGAGATGCAATATTTCATTCTCTGTGGGGTCCTGCCTTTACCCATGTTTACGGTTTATTTCCCTTGCATGGCCCACTGAGATGCAATATTTCATTCTCTGTGGGGTCCTGCCTTTACCCATGTTTACAGTGTATTTCCCTTGCATGGCCCACTGAGATGCAATATTTCATTTTCTGTGACGCCTACTACTCCAGATTACAAAAACAAACTTACCTGGGACAGCCCAGCTGAGGCGCAATAACTCATTTTCTATAAGGCTTGCTGAATGCAATTTACGTTTTCCATTAGGGTCCTGCTTCTATCTATTTCTGCAATTTATTTGCATTTCTTTATCTGCTGGGTCTTGCTTCAAACCATTTTTAATATTTACCTAGGACAGCCTACCAGAGAGGCAGTATGTCATTTGACGTGGGTTCTTGCTTCTAACCATTTTAATATATATTTACCAGGGAAAGCCAAGTTCAAATGCAAAAACTTGTTTTCTTTGGGGTCCTGCTTCTACCCATTTTTGCAATTTATTTATCAAGGACAGTTTTGCTGAGTACAATATTCCGTTATCTGTGGGGTCTTGCTTGTCATGATTATACCAGCTACAGTACATCTGTCTTTAGTTTCAAGTGCTTGTTAAGAAAGCACCTTCTCTCTAACAATGTATGTAATTGTAACAAATCATTGTTTTGATGGTGTATTGTTTTTATATGTATCCTGGTCACCCATGAAAACTAACAAGCTAATGAACTTGGCAGTTATCTAAATAAAATGAAATGATATTGCTTCTATCCATTTGTACAGTTTATTCACTTGTGCTAGCTCAGTTGAGATGCAATATCGCTTCCATACCTCTCAAGTGTCCCTCATTACAAGGGATGTCCCTCATTTTACCCCTCAAAATTGCCCTGTTCCTCATCCTGACCTCATAGAAAGGGTGCTGCACACACAGAGAATGTGCTGTAAATTCAAACTTTATTTATTTAATTGAGTTTTGGTAACCAAGTAAGTCCACTGAGGCAATCACAGTCCCTTTTTCAGGGTCGGCCCGGGAAAGACAGCAATATAAAAACAGTACAGTAAGCAACTTTAAGAAATTCAGAAAAACTGAAGCATACAATTTTGAACAGGAGCCAACTGGGAGACTTGAAGATATAATTCAAAGCATGTTACTGTATAACATATGAGCATAGATCCACTATGTAAGTCTGACCTTGTAAAACAGATAAATACAATGAGTAAATAAACATTTTGGAGAGAGTACAACACCTAATGAAGAAGTAGAATAGATGTATACACAAAAATATCAGTAAAATGGATAAATATATTAGGTATATACACATTATACAAAGGGTTCAAAACAAACCCGTGATAAACAGCAGGAAAATCCCAGCCTCTCCCTACAAAACAGGGTACTAAATGAGAAAAAGACCGAGGTAGACAGGTCAGTGGGGGTGCTGCAAAAGAAGGTAAAGCCATCAAAAAATGGAGAGCAATGAGTACCAATGCCCGTAGTCTGAGTAACAAGCTTCCTGAATTAGTGGCCTTGATGGAGGAGGAACATCTGGATATTGCGGCAGTCACAGAAACATGGTATACACAAAACCATGACTGGGACATAAACATACCAGGATACACTTTCTACAGGAGGGACAGGGAGGGTAAAAGAGGAGGAGGAGTAGCTCTTTACATAAGGGAAGGAATCAAGGCAACAGAACAAAAGGGAAAACAGGGAGGAGAAGAAGCACTGTGGGTAAATTTGGAGACCGGCAATGGCACCACAATCCGCATAGGGTTAGAATGGTGACCCTTCTCAGGGGGAGGAAATGGACAAGAAAATGATAGAAAGAATACTTGGAATGGCAGAAAAGGGAGATATTGCTGATGGGTGATCTGAATATGCCAGATGTTAACTGGAATGCAGTTGCAGCAGCCACTTCAAAGAGTGGGGTTATTCTAGATGCCCTACAAGGGGCATGCCTTAGACAACTAGTATTGGAGCCCACTTGAGAGGGAGTAATCTTAGACCTGGTTCTCTCAAATGGAGATGAAGAGAGGATCACAGATGTAGAAGTGGGTAGCCACTTGGGAACTAGCGACCATCGAACAGTATGGTTCACAATAAACACAGCAATAGAGTCAAGCCAAACAAAGGCAAAAGTCCTGGACTTTAGGAGGGCTGACTTTGCCAAAATGGGTGAGTGCCTAAGGAATGCACTAGCAAATGGGCAGGAAGGAGGGGTGGAAGAACAATGGGGGATAACAAAAACTGCCATCACAGAGGTAACAAGCCTTTGTGTGAAACAAATTAACAAAACGAAACGATGTAAGAAACCACTATGGTTCTCAAAGGAAGTGGCAGTGAAGGTTCAAGAGAAAAGAAAGCATTCAGGAAGTATAAGGAATCACAGAAGAAGCAGGACAGGAACTGTATCAGTTAAAGCAAAGGAAGCTGGGAAGGCAGTCAGAACAGCAAAGACCCAAACTGAGGAAAGATAGCCAACTCTGTTAAGAAGGGGGATAAAACCTTTATAGGTACATCAGGGAGCAAAGGAAGACCAAGGGAGGGCTAGTGAGGCTTAATAAAGAGGAGGGAGGGTGGGCAGAGGGTGACTGTGAAAAGGCAGAGATACTAAACAAATATTTTTGCTCAGTATTTACAAAGGAAGTGGGGGAGGTACCTAAAACAAACAGTAGAAACACTCTGGATACAGAAGTTGATACCAGCCCATTTACAGAAGAAAGGGTTCTGAAAGAACTCTTAAAACTGAAGGTGGACAAAGCATGGGGCCTGATGGATTCATCCCAGAATTCTAAAAGAACTAAGGGTAGAACTAGTGACACCACTGACTACCCTCTTTAACAAATCATGAGAGGATGGGGTGGTACCTGAGGACTGGAGAAGGGCAGATGTGATTCCCCTTCACAAAAGTGGGAGCAAGGCAGAAGCAGAAAACTACTGACCTGTTAGTTTAACCTCAGTGGTAGGGAAAATGATGGAATCACTACTGAAGGAAAGAATTGTTGAGTATCTAGAGGCCAGAGGGGCTCAGGACCCAAGGCAGCATGGATTCACAGCGGGAAGGTCATGCCAGACAAATCTGATAGATTTCTTTGACTGGGTGACCAAAGTAGTAGATCAGGGAGGGGCTGTGGACATGGCCTACCTAGACTTTAGCGAAGCATTTGACACAGTCCCACACAAAAGATTAATATACAAGTTAGCCAGCCTGGGAGTGGGTCCCAAGATGACAGCCTGGGTAAAGAATTGGCTGGAGAATAGGACACAGAGAGTAATAGTAAATGGAGTCCACTCTGAAGAAAGGGGGGTTACTAGTGGGGTACCACAGGGTTCAGTATTAGGACTGGTCCTCTTCAATGTCTTTATAAGCGATATTGCAGAGGGACTGGAAGGAAAAGTATGTCTCTTTGCAGATGACAAAAAATCTGCAACAGAGTTGATGCACAAGGTGGGGTGGAAAGGATGAGAAGGGACTTGGCAAGGTTAGAGGAATGGTCAAATGTATGGCAGCTTAGATTCAATGCTAAGAAGTGCAAGGTAATGCACCTGGGAAACAAAACCCAGGGAAGAGTACACAATGGGGGTGAGATACTAACAACAACAAAATGGAAAGGGACCTGGGGTAGTCATATCAGATGACCTAAAGGTGGGCAAGCAATGTGAGAGGGCAGCAAGGAGGGCTGGGGGGATACTGGGATGCATAGGGAGAGGCATCACCAGCAGAAAACAGGAAGTTATTATCCCTCTGTACAGACAGTTGGTGAGACCCCATCTGGAGTACTGCGTGCAGTTCTGGAGACCCAATCTCCGCAAGGATATAGACAGGATGGAGGCTGTCCAGAGGAGGGCAACTAAAATGGTGCAGGGCCTGCACCGGAAGACATATGAAGAGAGACTTAAGGAGCTGAATATGTATAGCCTCGAGGAAAGGAGAGAGAGGGGGGACATGATAGAAACTTTCAAGTATCTCAAGGGAATCAACAAAGTCCAAGAGGGTAGCATCTTTCAAAAAAAGAGGTGTGCAAGAACAAGGGGGCACAATTTGAAGATAGAAGGGGGTGTTCAGAGGTAATTTTAAGGAAGTATTTTTTTTCACAGAGAGGGTTGTGGATGGCTGGAATGGCCTTCGGAGGAGGTTGTGGAGTCAAAAACAGTGGTGGAATTCAAGCATGCATGGGACAGTCATAAGGCAATTCTAGGGGGTGGGCATAGGAAGAAGTAGGCTGCTGGTTAACTAGGATCTGCAGCTTATCCAATAGGTAGGGAAATGGGCAGACTGGGTGGGCCAAGCGGTCCTTATCTGCCGTCAAAATCTATGTTTCTATGTTTCTATGAGGTCAGAGAGATTACCTGTAGAAACGTAATGGGGTCAAGTGTTGCCTGTAGCGACTGAGTGAACATAATGAGTGGAATAGGGAGGGAGGGAGAAGGAATAGCCAGGTAAATCATAGGCCAGGTGAAGTGAAGGAGGGGGTCAGGACTAGGGGTAGGGTAGATAAGAGGAGGATAGAGAGGGGTAAGGACATGGGGGTAGAACAACGAAGAGGAAAATGTGAATTTTGGGGGCTGGATGTGGACTTTAAAGCAGAAATTAGTAATATTCTAAGATGCTAAATAAAAAATAACTTTGTTCAAATAAAAAAGCAATGATTTCCATGGAGTTCTGAGCTTGTATCCCCATGTTTGAGGATGTCTCCTTCATTATGATAGTCAGTGTCCCTCATTATCCCTCATTTTGAGTGTCCATGTCCCTTATTTCTGTGACAGAAGGTTGAGAGGCATGATCTCTTCATCTGTGTGGTCTTGCTTTTACCCACCTTTAGAGGGCTATGACATCCCAGTCCATCTGTTCATTCCCCCAAATGAAGTAAACTCTGAGGAGCTTTTTGATGCAGTCCTGTCTTGGAAACAGAACGTTGGTAACATCGCTGAACACTTTTTGTCTACCACTCACACATATTAAAAACTTTTGGAGTGATGTCATCGACTGGTGCACAGAGAGGTGCGGGAGCTTGGAGTTTATACCATCAATACTATGGGTTTTGGATGGGTTAAGTGACAGTAAGGCAGAGAGAACAGCAGTGTCAAAGGTAGGACAGACAGAAGGCAAGCTAATGTTATTTTTAGGCATCCTTTCCTAAAGCTCAGGGCACCATACAAATCACAGAACACACCAACAGTGAAAGAAAAATCATAACAAAATAAATAAAAATAAGTACATACATAAAAAGTAGCTCTAGAGAACATAACAGACAATGGGGGGCCTGAGGGCTGAAGGGGGGGCTGTCTACTAAAATAAAAAGTTCAAAACATATTTACAACAATGACGTTTTATTTTAATGTTTTACCATTTGTTTTCTTTCATCTGTTTTGGGTCAAGTAAATATTTCAGATAATTCGGGATTTATTTCACAGTGTCTTTTAAAAAGCATCTGACTATTCACAACTGACCTTACAACTGCGGCTGGCACATCACAGTCTGTTGCCATGGGTAGCACTATGATGTCATAAACAAAAGCATTATGAGCAGTGGTGACTCTACACCAGTACATAACAGGGCCCATGCCCAGGTTGGAGATCCACGTGGTGCATAGCTAACCCCATAGCAACAATAAATAAGTGTACAACAGAAAGATGAGCACGCATACTGCACCCCAAAATGAGCTCCTGTAGGTACTCACAACGCAGCAACACATAGGATTTGTTTCACACTGATTTCAAACTTGACAAAGCCGAAGCATGCACGTGTGAAACATTGGTACCGTCTGTCTGCCAGAACTGTCTCATATCCCTTTGCTGGAAATAAGTTTGAAATATGCTCTACGTGTTGCAGTATTTTGAGCATCTAGTTCCTTTTTTGCAGCAGTGTGAGTGCTCGGCTTTCTGTTTTGCCCTAGTATTTTGTTCTGCTGGTTAGCACCACAGAGCCAGTATTGGCCCTATTTGTTTACCTGTGCAGCCAGTTGTTGTCTCCCCCCACCTTGCCCTGGTAACCAACAGGGCTGACTATGATGTCAAATGAGGACAGTTAAATGCTTTTTATACAAACTAGATTCACCACCAATATGGTTCATAAAACATTTAAAAAAATGTATTTTATAGTAGATGATAAAAATTAAAACATTATGTTTATTAAACTACATACATATGTGTACACCTAATCTTTAATTTTCTGCTGAAATGACACCAGCTAGGATACAGTTTGGACATGACAAAGGTTTACCATTTTATTACATCCTTTTTTAAAAAAAAAACATTTATGAACAATAAACAAAACTACTGAGGGGGGAGGGCAGTGGGCGTGCAGGCCCACAGACTGAGAGGAGGTGGTCAGTGAACCTCCCCCCCACAGTGATGAAAGAAGTCTGGAGGGAAGGGGTGGAAGGGGCAAATACACAGTTAGCAAAGGGTGGAGGGGTGAGGAACACATAATAAGGGTATGTGGAGGGGTGCACACAGAGGGGATAAATGTGAATAGAAGAAAAGAGGGACGAGAAGGAAGGTCAGAATCTTTAAGTGGAGGGTGGTGTCTCTGAATGTGCGGAGTCTTCGAAACAAGATCAGATGGAGGTCAGGGGTAAGGGGCAACAGACTTCCTGGAAAACAGACTGAACTTACAAACTTAAATGGGCAGACTGGGTGGGCCATAGGCCCTTATCTGCCGACACTGTCTATGTATGTATCTATGTTTGTGTATGGAGTAGGGAGCCAGTAAAGTGTCACTGTTCCAGAATGTTACTTGTAAAGTCTGGTCCCAAGTGCTTAGGTAAATGGAGCTGCCTGCAAACTGGAAAAGAAAGCTGCAGGGTGACAATAAGTGTAAAGAGCGCCTTCTTCCGAACAGAGTACACTGCCGACATCCTACAGGCTTGCTAACAACCCCAGTGTCATAAATTAGTGTGCATTATGTATAAGCTGACAAGGGTGTTGTTACTCATTAGAAGAGCATGTTCTCCCTCAGCATTTGAAGCAAATAGTCCTGGACTAATCCATTTTGGTCATTTGATAGGACTGCTATTCTCCGAACGAGTATCCTATGACAGTCTGTATGGCATGTAATAAAAGTTCCATCTCTTATACTGCCTTCAGAGTACAACACCTATCAAATAAAATGGTAATCGAGAACCAATGATCAGGCTTTGGAATAACCAGCCAATAAAAAGTTATGTCACATCTGACATGTCTTTGCCTCTCTCAAGTGTAACAGGAACCTTCAAGGAACTTAAGTAACATGAAAGCTCTCACAACGTCCCCTCAGGAACAAGGGCCGTGAGTATGCTTATTATCTGCAGAGAATGGGAATGGTAGGAGGGAGAGGGGGGCTTGGTAGGAATTCAATATAACATTTACATACATAGGCTCAGCATACTGTCTAATTTGTCCTGCAGATGTTGAAATATACAAAGCAGTTGTACAGGTAAATGCGGTGCAACAGTATAGAATTGCAGGCATCTTGCAAGCCAATCAGAAATGACAAAGCGGGCCTGAGCCTTGATTTCAGATATAGTCTCATCAGTGTGCAACTACAGTAGGTAATGAATTCAGTGTAACTATACACAGGTTGCAACTATTAAACCAAAAATACAAATAAAAACATTTGCAAGATTTGAAAAAAAAATCAGTAGGGACTTGAACTTCTGGACTAGTTCACCAAGTTCATAACAAAAAACAATTGTTAAGAAATTCTGATTATGTAGGTGGGGGGGTCAACAATTTCAAATTTTACAAAGAAAATTAGCTGGATTTGCATGACAAGTAACATATGGACACTCAAGTTGCTTTTCCAAAAATGCCACCCATCTGTAAATCACAAGCCACAAAGAATGGGTACCTTTTCAAGTTGCACTTCTTTGCTTTTGTTCTGACAATATAACCTAGAGGTTGGAGTAATGAGCTGTGAATGTGCTTTGTATATCCAGTAGACCTGGATTTGATATCCACAACCTCCACTTGCATACTGTGTGGCCCAGAGCAAGTCACTTAACCACTCCAGTGCTCATGGGTCACTCCTGAAATCAGGCACTTGGCCTAGTGGGTCTTAACCCAGTCACCAAAGAATAAAAAGAATAAAAAAAAAGTAGCATCCCTAGGATTTGCTTTATTTTACAGAGTAATTATGAAGCTAGGAATTATTTACTTAGATTTCTTCTTATGCTGCTAGAGGTTATTTTCGCACTCTGCTTACTCAGGGTAGCCCAGCTGAGATGCAACATCTTATTTTCATTGGGGATCCTGTTTCTACCCACTTTTTTAGAGCTGAGTGTACTGGAGCATGGGGCGGGGGTCAACTGACTTGCTCCTGGTCACACTGGGAGCCAGTGACTGTGGTGGGATTCAAACTCAAGGTATCCTGGTTCACAGCACTGCGCTCAATCACAGAGCTGCAATGCCTTTCAAGACTCTGGAACACAGGCTCTGTGCACTCTAACTCAAATAAGTGAGGGTGCTAGTTAATAGGGGCCAATATGCAGACAACCAAACGCAAATAAGCTGCACTCCAGAGAAAGAAACAAACAAGAAAAATCATCTCGAGAGGTGCAAAACACCCATGGTTTATTCAGCATCTCTTTAAAGGCAGTGGTACAAAAACCCCAGTGCTTCAGGTCCATGGGTCTCCCTTTGCTGATGAAGGGTCATGTGGAGACCCAAAGTGCTGTGGTTTTTGTGCCTCTGCCTTCGAGAAGATGCTGAATAAACCGTTAGTGTTTTGCACCTTTCAGTCTGGTTTATCTTTTTCATTTCCCTGGAGTGCAGTTTATTTGTCTTTGGTTGCCTTTCAAGACTTTGGTTAAGAGGTACTGGAGAACTTAGAAAAGAGTAAAAGCACTTCAGCTCAACAAAAAGAACAGAAAGAAGGTGATCAAGAGAGATTCCAGGATATGGAAGACTTGGACGGGGATGGAGGCCTGGGCCTCTTTTTCCTTGTTCTCCCCTGTGCACTCAACTCCAGCCTTTAGAGGTTACTCCTTATAATGTGAGATCATTTTCTCCTTTGATGTCTGAGTTGTGTAGCTGTTGTAGTACCCTGATAAATTAACTTTTGCACTTCCCAAGACCAAAGGGGACTACAGCACAGGTGTTGAAAAGAATGTTGCAAGAACCAATGTGGACAATGGCACCAACCACACCAGTATTGGATGGATCAGAAGTGGTGCCAGAACCTTAATGGCTGTTTAGTCTTAAGTGTCACTGGATGCTGAGCTCAAGGATCCTGCAGCAATTACAGGTGGGTGATGCAAACAGGAGTACCAGACATCGTCTGAAGCCCTTTGTTTTTGTTGTTGTTGGGTACACATCACCACAGGCCCTTTGTTGCTGGGTGCACATCACCACAGACCCTTTGTTGTTGGGTGCACATCACCACAGGCCCGTTGTTGTTGTTGTTGTTGGGTGCACATCACCACAGACCCTTTGTTGTTGTTACTGTTGGGTGCACATCACCACACACCCTTTGTAGTTGTTGGGTGCACATCACCACGAGCTCTTTATTGTTGCTGGGAGCACATCACCACAGACCCTTTGTTGTTGTTGCTGTTGGGTGCACATCACCACACGCCCTTTGTTGTTGTTGGGAGCACATCATCACAGGCCCTTTGTTGTTGTTGGGTGCACATCACCACAGGCCCTTTGTTGTTGTTGGGTGCACATCACTACAGGCCATTTGTTGTTGTTGGATGCACATCACCACAGGCCCTTTGTTGTTGTTGGGTGCACATCACTACAGGTCATTTGTTGTTGGATGCACATCACCACTGGCCCTTTGTTGTTGTTGGGTGCACATCACCTCAGGCCCTTTGTTGTTTTTTGTTGGGTGCACATCATCACAGGCCCTTTGTTGTTGTTGGGTGCACATCACCACAGGCCGTTTGTTGTTCTTGTTAGGTGCACATCACCACAGGCCCTTTGTTGTTTTTTGTTGGGTGCACATCATCACAGGCCCTTTGTTGTTGTTGGGTGCACATCACCACAGGCCCTTTGTTGTTGTTGGGTGCACATCACCACAGGCCCTTTGTTGTTGTTGGGTGCGCATCACCACAGGCCCTTTGTTGTTCTTGTTGGGTGCACATCACCACACACCCTTTGTTGTTCTTGTTGAGTGCACATCACCACATGCCCTTTGTTGTTTTTTGTTGGGTGCACATCATCACAGGCCCTTTGTTGTTGGGTGCACATCACCACAGGCCCACTGTTGTTGTTGAGTGCACATCACCACAGGCCCTTTGTTGTTATTGGGTGCACATCACCACAGGCCCTTTGTTGTTCTTGTTGGGTGCACATCACCACAGGCCCTTTGTTGTTGTTGTTGGGTGCACATCACCACAGGCCCTTTGTTGTTGTTGTTGGGTGAACATCACCACACACTCTCTGTTGTTGTTGTTGGGGGTGCACATCACCACAGGCCCTTTGTTATTGGGTGCACATCACCACAGGCCCTTTGTTGTTCTTGTTGGGTGCACATCACCACAGGCCCTTTGTTGTTGTTGGGTGCACATCACCACAGGCCCTTTGTTGTTGTTGGGTGCACATCACCACAGGCTCTTTGTTGTTGTTGTTGTTGGGTGCACATCACCACAAGCTCTGTTGTTGGGTGCACATCACCACAGGCCCTTTGTTGCTGTTGTTGGGTGCACATCACCACAGGCCCTTTGTTGTTGGGTGCCCATCACCACAGGGCCTTTGTTGTTGTTGGGTGCACATCACCACAGGCTCTTTGTTGTTGGGTGCCCATCACCACAGGCCCTTTGTTGTTGTTGTTGGGTGCACATCACCACAGGCCCTTTGTTGTTGTTGTTGGTGGTGGGTGCACATCAACACAGGCTCTTTGTTGTTGTTGTTGTTGTTGGGTGCACATCACCACAGGCCCTTTGTTGTTGTTGTTGTTGGGTACACATTGCCACAGGCCCTTTGTTGTTCGGTGCACATCACCAAAGGCCCTTTGTTGTTCTTGATGGGTGCACATCACCACAGGACCTTTGTTGTTGTTGTTGGGTACACATCACCACAGGCCCTTTGTTGTTGTTGTTGTTGGGTGCACATCACCACAGGCCCTTTGTTGTTGTTGTTGGGTACACATTGCCACAGGCCCTTTGTTGTTCAGTGCACATCACCACAGGCCCTTTGTTGTTCTTGTTGGGTGCACATCACCACAGGCCCTTCATTGTTGGGTGTACATCACCACAGGCCCGTTGTTGTTGTTGTTGTTGTTGTTGTTGTTGGGTGCACATCACCACAGGCCGTTTGTTGTTGTTGTTTGGTACACATTGCCACAGGCCCTTTGTTGTTCGGTGCACATCACCACAGGCCCTTTGTTGTTCTTGTTGGGTGCACATCACCACAGGCCCTTTGTTGTTGTTCTTGTTGGGTGCACATCACCACAGGGCCTTTGTTGTTGTTGTTGGGTTCACATTACCACAGGCTCTTTGTTGTTGGGTGCACATCACCACAGGTCCTTTGTTGTTGGGTGCACATCACCACAGGCCCTTTGTTGTTGTTGTTGCTGGGTGCACATCACCACAGGCCCTTTGTTGTTGTTGGATGCACATCACCACAGGCCCTTCGCTGTTGGGTGCACATCACCACAGGCCCTTTGTTGTTGTTGTTGGGTGCACATCACCACAGGTCCTTTGTTGTTGGGTGCACATCACCACAGGCCCTCTGTTGTTGGGTGCACATCACCACAGGCCATTTGTTGTTGGGTGCACATCACCACAGGCCCTCTGTTGTTGGGTGCACATCACCACAGGCCCTCTGCTGTTCCTGTTGGGTGCACATCACCACAGGCCCTTTGTTGTTGTTGCTGTTGGGGGCACATCACCACAGGCCCTTTGTTGTTGGGTGCACTCACCACAGGCCCTTTGTTGTTCTTGTTGGGTGCACATCACCACAGGCCATTTGTTGTTGGGTGCACATCACTACAGGCCCTTTGTTGTTGGGGGCACATCATCACAGGCCCTTTGTTGTTCTTGTTGGGTGCACATCACCACAGGCCCTTTGTTGTTAGGTGCACATCACCACAGGCCCTTTGTTGTTGTTGTTGGGCGCACATCACCACAGGCCCTTTGTTGTTGTTGGGCGCACATCACCACAGGCCCTTTGTTGTTCTTGTTGGGTGCACATCACCTGAGCTAAGGTGTACAACAGGATAGGTGAACAGTTCCACCTACAAGGCAGGTTTGGAAACTAGGAGACTGAGAAATTATCAGTCTCCTTAAGAAAATGTGAGACAACCTAGGCTTAGTGCTGTAACCCGAACATGAACCATGAAGCTTCCAAGGTATGGAGCAGGGCTGACAAGCGCACGCCTTTGCAACACTAGAAGATAGAGTATTACTACAAGGGGGAAAGACAGGGAAAACCTGGGTTCCCCACTGTGGTAAGTACCACATAAGATACAAGCCTATGATATAGTCCCAATCTTTTTTTTTTCCAGTTGTTTTACCAGGAGTAACACACTAAGCTGAAAGCTTGTTTACAGGTGTTACCTGGGAGCACAGGGAAATTAAGTGACTTGCTCATGGTCACACAGTATGCAAGTGGGGGCTGTGGGATTCAAACCCAGGTCACCAGATTTGCAGCTCTGAGCCTTAAACCACTTCGCTATACTGCCTCCCTAAATCTATTTGAACTGTTCATTTATTTATTGATTTGAAAACCGGTAACTGGGAAAGGCACGCTGAGCCAGGTCTCATTTCCAGATGTGACCCAGGGGCAAGGGAAAGGGGATACAATACATCAAAAACAACAGAGAGAAGCATTCCAAAGATAAAGTGCAAACAGTGAACAATTCAACAAGATACAAGTGCAAATAACGATAAACAGTGAACAGAAGTTGGTAATATGAGCATCATCAATATCCAATTAAAATTACAAAAGGAGGATGACACAAATAAATGCAGCAGTTGTAGTGACATAAACTGACCCCAGTGAGTACAAAGGCAGGGGTGAAAAGGACACCAGGAACAGGCCTGGTAGGGGACTAGCAGGAGCAGGAGAGGGAGGGCAGGAGCTTTAGCTGGTGTCGAAGGGAAATGGGGGAGGGTGAGAGATGGAGAGAGGAGGGAAGCTGGTTCCAGAGGCAGGGAAGCCAAAAGGAGAAGGCTCACTGCCCAGAGTGAGGCTGTGGGGAGGGGGAAGGTGCAGGGATCCCTGGAGTGGAAGGAGTACAAGGCAGAGGGAGTGGGTGAGAGGAGTGTGGCTAGATAAGGTGGTAGAGACCCAAACCTGTATTTGGAGATGAAGGAGGCGCAGTGGGACTGGTGAAGTGATGATAGGGGTAGGATGGATAGGGAAGAGGAGTAGAGGAAGCAGTGATGAGTACGTGGGGGTGAGGAGTTGGTAGCAAAGTGACAGAAGCCACTACAGAGGGCGTCCAGTCGGGCAAGGGAAAAGGAGGCGGCAGCACCACAGACCACATCTGCATAGTCAAAGACCCGGAGCACCATTTTGGTAACCAACTCCCAGTGGACCTACAGGGACAGGGAGTCTTTATTAAGGTACAAGGCTCCAAGCTTGGGGCGGAGCTTGGCATTGATGGGGGCAGAGAAGTCGAGCATACTATCAAGTCACATACTGAGATACTTGAAGGAGAGAACCACTTCAAGAGGGGTGCCATCCAGGGTAGGGAAGGGGGAGAGCCTGGCCAGCTGGTGCCAAAGGTCACAGTCTGAATGGCTGCTTGAGAGTAGCAGGTAACCTTAGCTATTAGTCCTTGTTACTCACTGCCACAGTTGAAATTGAAGAGTCCAGCAGTTGTGGCAGAGACAGTACAAAACTCCAGATGGTAAGGGCTGGTTCAAAAATGTCTAAGTTTTTGCAGGCAGGATAGTCATGTTTATCCAGCCTTAATATTTGTCCTTGGAAATGTAATGTACTAAGGACTGAGTGGACAGAGTTTCCAAGGATCAGCCTCAGCCACACCAGGACCAGTGAGAGGACCCCAGACCCCACCCCCCACACCTTCATCTATAAAATTCTGTCCAGCTGCATCTCCTTCATGGACCTATTTAATGGTACCCTGCCCCTCCAGCGGCCATGCAAAATGCAATATTCCCAGACCAGGAATGGGGAACAGAATGTGCTGTGCTCACTGCTTGTCTTCAGTATAATAACTGTGAGTCTTATCAAGTCACCCTTTATTCAGAGAAAAGAACACTTGTAAGTTAGAAAATATGTCAGACCTTACCCAATGCACAGTGATTTTGGGGGCTACCCCCCCAGTTGGAGTGCACCTCCTAGGTGGCCACAGGGTTGCATTGCCTGCTATTCCTGTCATCCAAGGAGCAGCAAGGTGGGGTGGTGAAGAACAGACCACGAGAGAAACTGATCCCCAAATCTCAGCCTAGTTCCCCCCACCACCACCACCACCATCCAGAGTTCAGTTATACCATGTTAGCTCGTGACCCTCAGGGCACCTTTTTCTGCTGTACCAGGAGCCCTTGGTACAGGGATCCAGTAGCTGATCTGTGCATGGCTAGTAATATAGTGGTCACAACCCAGTATACAATGGCATTGACTGAATTTAGAGAGTAGTGCCTATAGACACAAGCAGTATCTTCCTGTGGCTGCTGGTTACTTTTTGGAGAGAAAAAAAATATCAAAAGTGTGAAGATCCAGTCCAGATCAGGAGCTACTGAAAAATGCTGCTGTCTCTTTCGACACCGGCACAAAGACTGAGCAGTTAGAGGCTGTGGAACCCTTCAACACTTCATGCTGTTGTCACAGTTTTGAGCTGTGCCAGTGTCCTTGCAGGAATGCATCTTACCCACTGGTTATGACTTCCCAGTGACAACATAGACCCCTGCAGAAGAATTCTTATTTTGTTAGCCTGGCTTTTTTGTTTCGTTTCTTCTTTTTTTACTTTGGGACACCTTGCCCCATTTATACCCCCTCCTGTACTCCCTCAGTGCTCCACTCCTTCAGGCATTGCTCATGTCCTTCCTAGGTCTGCTACCACAGCGTCTGTCCCCTAGAGTGCCCGGTTACTCCTTACCTCCTCCTGCTACTTGTGGAGCACCTGCACAGCGGAGATTTGCCCATGGGTTCTGGACCTGGATGGCTGTTTGGCGCGACCGTCATCTAGGCTCACTGAGGCTTTTTCAGCTTTTCTGTGGTTCCCAGTCCCCTGGAATGCCGGCGCAAGGACGTACGTCCAGAGAGGTGACGTGCTGATGCACGCCTTCTCCCAAGTGCCTGACAGCGTCCCCCCTCCCCGACTCCAGTGAACAGAGCCACCAGAACCCTGGAGAGCCCGTGCTTCCACCGGCTCTTTCGGGATGCGGGTGCACAAGGCACCACTGGTCACCCTCCCCAGAGGGAGGAGAGCATCCATTGGGATGCTCGATCCTCCCTCCCCTGCCAACCCCCGCTGACCCGAGTCCATTCCCGAACACGGGTCGCCGGTGCAGCACGAGGTGTGGCGTCCAGCACCTCAACCCTCAGTGCCATTGGGCCGGCTAGTTTCTTTTTTTCTCTTCCCATTTCTCCCTCTTTTTGTCACGTCATCTGCCATGACAATTAGGGACATCATGTTGCTGTCTTCATAGGCAATACTAATTCAGCTCCATGCTCAGTGGGCAAGAAGTGCATGATTGCTGGCTGAGCCGTTCCATATCCAGCAGCCCAGAACTTCTGCAACACACTGCCCCCGGCCACCAAACTTAGTGTCAACAAGCCCTTGAGGCTTATAATCTCTTCACTAACATAGAAACATAGACTTTGACAAAGAACGACCACTTGGCCCACCTAGTTTGCCCATATCCCTACCTATTGGATAAGCTGCAGATCCTAGTTAATCAACAGCCTACTTCCTCCTACCCGCCACTCGAATTGCCTTATGTCTGTCCCATGCATTCTTGAATTTCCCCACTGTTTTTGACCCCATGACCTCCTCAGGAAGGCCGTTCCTTGCGTCCACCACCATCTCCGTGAAAAAATACTTCCTCACATTGCCCCTGAGCCATCCCTCCTCTATCTTTAAATTGTGTCCCCTTGTTCTTGCACATCTCTTTTTCTGAAAGATGCTACCCTCTTGGACTTTGTTGGTTCCCTTGAGGTACTTGAAAGTTTCTATCATGCCCCCCCTTTCCTCAAGGATATACATATTAAGCTCCTTTAGTCTCTCTTCATATGGTTTCTGTTGCAGACCATGCACCATTTTAGCTGCTCTCCTCTGGACTGCCTCCATATTGTCTATGTCTTTGCAGAGATGTGGTCTTCAGAACTGCATGCAGTACTCCAGAAGGGGTCTCACCAACTGTCTGTACAGAGGTACTATACTATATATCTATATCAGTATCTATATATATATATATATATAGAGAGAGAGAGAGAGAGAGAGAGGTATGTACTAGTGTGACTCAATTGGTAGCAGTCCCACTTCTGGGTTAAAAGGTTGTAAGTTCGAAGTCCACACCAACAACATGGGCTTATATGAGCCAATGCTGATATATGTAGTATTCTGGTTGTCTAGATGAAAGTAAAAGATATTGTGGCACTTAATGTAACTGGTAGGAGTAAGGGATTTTCCCCTGGTGCTCTGGCTAACATTCCCCCTATCCAGAAAACAGGCTGTAATGCAATTATCCATGTTTACGTGAAATAAAATATTTAATGTTTGTAAATGACTGCATATACCCCCTGCATTATCAGTGCTGAAGAAAACAGATGATTATGATGAAGAATATAAAAAATACTGGATGGGCAAATATGCACAACCAGTGTGTTCTGCCACAGAGGGGTTCTGATTCCCTCTGACCTCAAGAGCAAAGCTTGAGAGGTCCATGGGAATCAGAATCCCGAGGTGGAAAAACACACTGGTTGTGCATAGAGTTGCTCATCCTGCATTTTTTTGTGTATAGTACTGTGTTAAATATGTGCTTGTGAGTTCTTTTGCGTTCAAAATTATACTGACTCATGCAGTCTCTAGAGGTTCTAGAATGCTGTTCTACCACAGTAGGGTAGAATCACATTCCATGACCTTTGAACTGTGGTACAACAGCATTTTGAAAGGGACAGAATTCTATACAGAACAACACTATACTATACACTATAATAAACTTTATACATACTACTCCAGTAGTTAATAAATTGGGTGAATAAATTCACTTATTTGGAGATAAAAAAAATTCTCACCTGGAGCCCATGTTATTCTCACTTAGAACATGTGATTATACATGATTTCAGAATGGGATGCCCCTGAGATTAAACATGGTTCCCCTTGGGCATTACGCTAGCATCTGATTACATTTATCCAGATGTTATCAGCTTCTTCAGAGAATAAAACTTGTAAGTGTCTCAGAGGGCAAACAGAGTAGCGACATTCTACTACTGATCTTCCTTTTGAAACAGGCTTGTAAAAAAATGTAAAACATGTCAAGAAAAATGAAATCCAAGCTGGAGTAATCCTCCAGGGAAAGATACATATAAATCTTTTTTTTTTCTCTCAAGCAAACTGAGTGCACCACTATTTGAGATCTAGATTTAGTAGTTGCCGTATTGGTCCTTGCAAGAATAGATCCAGAAGCAAATGATTTGATACCTTTTAATGGACCAACATAGATGTAACAACAAGAATAAAGTGCTCTAGCTTTCGGACCAATCAGTCGTTCTTCAGAAGCTCATGGCAGTTGTTTAGAAAATACAATACTTATAACAGCTAGATAATGCAGAGAAAAACAGAAAAAAATCCCCATTGGTTTAAAATGGTGAGATCTGTGCTAGCTAATCAGAACTGTAGTCACAAAGTACACTAAAAGCCTAGTACCAGGCTCGCATGTCTGTGAGAAATTTATAATAATGTGTTCCAAGTTTGCTCAGAGAAGGTTTGGATTGCTGCTTTCTTGACATTTGGGAGCTTCAGCTTGATTGGTTGCTACAGAATGCCCACAGCTATCACAAGAAAATGAATGTAGTCATAGCCAAAGCGTAGGCTTGAATGTTGTGGGGACTGAATTTAAGTTATGTTGCCAGCAGCAAAGTATTGATCATGCCTTTAAGGGAGGAAACAAATACACACACATTACAGGGGTAGTTAGGGTTAAATAGGCTGTTTAATGCTAAATCCCAATTATTGCACCTTAACTTTGGCATTGTTTGATGAAATAGCACAGAATTTGGCACACACAGTCAGGCTATCAGAGTTTCAAGAGTGAAAAGTTTTGTGACTGCATCTTGTTCAGCTTTCAAGATATGGAGTGCCAAAAAAAAGAAAAAAAAAACGTTTGGTTTCCCTGTACTTAAAATTGCATATTTTTTTGGTCTCACCTACAGCCTCGGCAGTGTGGAATTTTCCATGAAATTTCCAAGGCTGAAGAGATCTATGCCAAGGGTGTGCCTTTTGAAGGTTTTGTGAAAAAATATATACAGTTCCTGAGTTATAAGGCTCTTTTGGATAACCGAGAAATGTGAACGATAAAAAAAAACTGTCATAAGTGCTTATTTTCATGACTTACCTGTTGTGTGGAAAAACTACAATTTGTGACAGCCACCATTTTTTGTTAAACTCACAAACATTGAAAATACATAAAAATTATATTTTTAACAAAAACCAAAACACCTGAACCTAGCTTAATGGGGCTTGTTTAGCTAGATTCTGCTGTTTGTTTTTTAAAAAATTGCTAGAAATAACTTTCTTGGATAACCCAAAATCCAGGGTGCCCAGTTTAGTGAAAGGAGCCATTCACCCACTTTCTCTGTATGAAAACAGCAGGAATTTCATTAATGCTAAAGCCACAGCTAGAGTCGTGTTGCCAGCTTCACTTCAAGCAGTGAGCGGGCAAACCCTGTTTTCTCTGTCTCTTTGTCTATTGTCTGCCTATCTAATTATCTCTTAAGAGGATCGGGGTACCCACCCCCAGTATGGATTCTTTCTTCCCCTTCCCTCCAGGTTGTCTGCCCACTCTTCCCAAACTTTATATATAATAAATATATTATATGAGTGGACTGGGGTACCCACCCAAGGTACCGCTCCTTGTCTTGACCCCCATCCCACTAAGTGCCAGCACTAGCGTGCCCACCCCTGGTGCCACCAAACAGTAGCCCGACACCGGGATGCCCAATCCCCAGTGTCGGAATATCCCCTGAAATAAAGTCCCTCACTGTTTGTTTTTTTAAACCTGTGAAAAACGAAACAGTCCCTTACCAATCTGATCCCCACCACACACCACTCCGACCTCCTACTCAAAGCCCATCACCCCATTCACACCCACACTCCCCCACATTCTCACTCACCTGAACATGTCCCATGGCATAGATCCACACTCCATCTGAAGACATGTCTTGCTGTTGGAACAAGCGACTGCAATATGAGAAAATCAAGTAAATGCAGTTTAGTGTATTTCAATGGGATTTTGAACTTTGAGGCATACCTTTTTCATTTTTACATATTGTGACCCCATATTTTCAACACAGTCTTTTTGGGACCCCATCTCATGACCAATGGTGGAGAAATTATGCAAATCTGGTCTGAAAGGCATTTTGCAATTGCTTTACGAAATCACCTTTCAGGCAGGATTTAAAAGTGTTTATTTATTTATTTAAATGTTTCACCAGGAGGGCATACTGAACAACAAGTTGCTCATCTCGTGGTGCGACCTGGGGGGCGGGGGGTGTCACAAACCCACTCAGCAGGTCAGCCCTCTACTCCCAAAGTGTCAACCTCAGAACACAGTCTTGTGAACAGTTAACAGAAACAGGGTAACCCTCCTGTCTGTTTTGTGAGTTCGAATCAACTTTTGGTCTCAGTTCAAACTGTGAACCACTTGCTAGGGTACCCAATGCACAGGCTCAGATAATTCTGTCTTCGGGGGCCAGATATCTTTGTCTACTGGCAGCTAACCAGGTGTACAAAATGAACCCTTAAAAACTCTAATAAAGTCCTCAGATTACTCTTACCTTTTTCCAGTTTGGTATCACCATTCAAGCTTATGCACAATGTCTGCTTTAACCATATATACTTCACTTGTTAAAGAAAAGAAATTAAAGACAGACCAAGTAGGCTCTAAAAACAGTTTTACTAAAATAGATAACAAATATGTAAAACATAAAATACAGAACTATATTATTGTTTATTGTTTATTACAGAGATCAGAAATACCTTTGAGTCAAAGACTCATTTACAAAGGTTCCACGTCACATATAATATATAAAGAATGTACAATACAGTTAGGACAGTTACACAGTGAAGTACTTGTTACAGAGTAGAGCTATGTTAATAACAGGAGCAGTTAAGCTAAACATACAAGAACTAGGACAGTTTGAGGCAGTTGAGAGGAAAAACTGGACTTAACATACCTGGGAGGGGGGGGAGGTTAAGAGCTGTAAGCAGAGGCAGGCCAGAGGCCACTGTCAGTAGTAGACGGAAAAGGTATCACCGATTCACGATGAGACGCAGTTG
Source organism: Neoceratodus forsteri (assembly GCA_016271365.2). Taxonomy (NCBI): domain Eukaryota; kingdom Metazoa; phylum Chordata; order Ceratodontiformes; family Ceratodontidae; genus Neoceratodus; species Neoceratodus forsteri. The sequence goes on from CM028129.1 coordinate 235,192,032, forward strand.
TTTGTGGATCGAGGTGAGCCCAGAGGCATTTTAAAATGACCAATTCTTTGATCAGAACGCAAGGAGAAGGGTAGATTATTCATCCACAAGGGTGCCCTGTAACAAAAGGATCTTTGGAACTGAGCTGTGCGACAGGAAGGGATGGAGAAACGATGGGTGTCAGAGCTACTGGTGTGCTTAACTTTTGGGTCCTTAGTGATTAAAGGGGTGAGTGCAATGGGGGAGAGGCCAAGGGTAATTTTTTTTGCCAAGACACAAGTGTGGAATTTGATTCTGTTGTCTAGGTTAAGCCAATTGGTATCCTTATATAGAGCGCAGGTATGGGTAAGTCTGTCACATCCTAATATAAGACTACAGGCCTTGTTATGGATGAGTCTAAGATGATCCAGGGCTGAGGAGCTAACCCCTCCGAAAGTCAGGAGACCATAGTCTAGCAGGGAGAGTACCGAGGAGGATATAGCAAGCTTAAGGGCCTCTGGGGTAAGGCAATATTTATAGCGGTGCAGGAGCCCTAGCCTGATATTCAGGGCCTTAGATAATTGATGTATATGTTCGTGATAGGTAAGGCCAGTGTCCAAAGTGATGCCCAGGTATTTGAACGAATGCACAAATTCCAGGGGAGTCTGGGACATTGATAGTATTTGGCGGAAGAGCCCAATCCTTGAATTCTCAAGTGGTGCGAATAGCATACCCTTGGTTTCTTTTATAGTTGATAATTAGGCATTGTGGAGGAGAACCAGCTTTCAACCGCATTAAAGGAGGACTGGAGGGAGTGGTGGAGTAGGGAGGGTCAGGGCTGGAGGAGAATATGACAGCATCATCTGCATAGTAATAAGTTGGAGGTGCAGGATGCGGGAGGGAATTTAGGAAGAGGCTGAATAGGAGGGACCCAAATGGACCCTTGTGGGACCCCTGAGAGACAGATTTAGTGATAGGGCATTGCCAATTTTAACTTGAAGGGTCCGGTTGGCAAGACAGTCAGCGAACCATCCCACTGCTTCCTGTGAGAGACCCAGGTTGAGCAAAGAGATTTGGAGTAGTGAATGATGGACGGTATCAAAGGCCTTGGTGAGGTCAATGAAGATCACACCTGTGATGTAACCTTTATCCAGTGCAGTGTGGATGTGAGATGTTAGTTCAAGCAGGGCAATAGTCATGCTGTGACCTTTACGGAAACCATGTTGTTGTTTGCAGAGTAAGTTATATTTATTAAGGTGGTCGGTGAGCTGATCCGAAACTATCCTCTCTAAGGCTTTGGAGAGGGGGGGTAGTATGGAGATAGGGCGGTAATTGTTAACAGAGGAGCGGTCCCCACCTTTATATATAGGCGTGATATAGGCGTATTTCCAAATGGCAGGGAATTTGCCATGGGAGAGGGAGAGGTTTAAAATGTGGGTGAGAGGGGCAAGGACTTCCTTAAGGGAAAGCCGAAGAATTCTGAGGTCAAGGGAGTCAGCATTGGAGGAGGCGTGACTGAGGGCAGCAGTAAGGTATGGTTCAGCTGACTTTGGAGAGATGTAGCGAAGGTAAAAGGGGGGGCACCAAGGTGTGGGGCGGGTGAGCTAGAAGCAGGTGGGTCATAGAAATTCAGGGGGAGAACATGGTTAAGGTTGGAGAAGGCATCACTGAAAACTGCAGCGATGTGAGTGGGGTCAGAGGTCAAGGACCCATTGGACATGATTTGGGAGGGGACCAGGTTGGGGACCTTACCACATATTTCCTTGATACTGTTCCAAAACTTGCGGCCAGAGCCCCAGGACGAGGTTAAGGCAGATTTATAGTAATCAGCTTTTGCCCTACGAATGGCCCAAGTGCACTTATTCCTAGCCGTTCTATAATTCTGTCTATCTTGGGGGAGGCCGGACTCGATGGAGAGGTACCATAACGAGTCTCTGGTTCACATTAAAGTCTTGAGCTGTTCAGTGAACCAAGGTACATGGTTGCCTTTAACCATTCTTTTCATGAATGGTGCATAGAGATCACAGATATTATTGAAGGACCGGGTAAATGAGTCCAAGGCACTGTCAAGGTTTACAGTATTAAAAATGGAGGACCAATCCACAACCCTGAGGTGCGCTTTCAATTGTGCCAATTTACCAGGACCAAGTTTATGTTGCACAATTATTTTGGGAGGGGATCTTGGGATTTTACAGGACCAGGAGCAGAGAACTGGAGAATGGTCACTGAGGGTGTCTGGAAGGACAGAGACGTTCGTAATCTTGCCCGGGCGATTGGAAAAGATGAGATCCAGTAGGGAGGAGGATCCAGTACGTGGATCCAAACGGGTAGGAGAAGTGACCAGTTGAGTTAGGTCTTGGGCTGTGGCAAGATCAATGTGAGGATGGCATCCTTACTTAGCCAATTGATATTAAAATCACCAAGCACAGTTGTTCCGACTGTGATGGTAATGAGTCCAGGTATACAAAACTGCTTGAAAGCTGATTTTTGGTCCCTTGGGGAATGTAGACTGTTGTAATGTACAGTGGGTTTTGGGCTCTTCCCAGGGCCAGCTTGACAGTGAGGGCCTGTGTTCCTGCCCCCAGATGAGGGGAGTGGAGTGGGTGACCTTGTATGGTGTCCTTAGTATAGAGGGAACATCCACCCCCTCGCCTACCCTGATGATCTGCACAGTAAAGGGTGAACCCGGGCAGTGATACGGAGGAGTCCGGGGTCCGAGGGGAGAGCCAGGTTTCGCATACTGCAATTACATCCGGTTTATGTTGAAGTACCCAGGCCTGGAAGGAGTCCCACTTTTTTAGGATGCTACAGATGTTGAGAGAGGCAATGTGCAACTGTCCCAAGGTACCTTGGGGTGGCATCATGCCAATTGGTGGTCCAGGATTAGGATGTATATTCCCAGACAAGAGGAGGAGGAGAAGGAGGAATCTTGAGGAGGGGTACCTGGAACACTTCATCTTTTTGTAGCGGGATGACAGGGAATGTGGTATAGAGGTGGAGACGGTAGGAGTGGGTATTGCATGTGTCTTAAGGTAAGCCTGAAGGAGGTAATGAAAGTCTAGGGTGGGTGATGGCATTGTATGTTGAGGTTTCTGGTAAGGACAGCCCCAGGGGTGCAGCCAGGGTTGTTCAATAATGCAGGCCTGCATAGTAATTAAGAGGAATGAGCTAACTGCCAAGCCCCTAAAACAGGTGTAAGGGGGCTGGTAGTTACCCAAGATAAGACTAGCTGCCACGCGTTCAGACCGCAGCCAAATGGGAGGGGTCTGGGGTGCTTCAGGGTACGACCGGGGGGGGACTGGGCAGGGGGGAGCAAAAGGCAGAGTGATATAATTATAGTAATCATCCTGACACTAAGAGTTGGTGGAACAAGGACTGCCAGAGGAAACAGGAGTTCAGGCAGTAGAGCAGCCTCTAGTGGTTAAACCATATAAGCTGCTAATGGGAAAATTGGCTGATTGGTTACAGCTCCCTATAAAAGGGAGTGCTCGTGGTGGTGGGGAGCCAACGCCCTGCGTCGGCGGGGTCCAACTCCCGCAGCACAGCAGATTCCTTGAGAGGATGCAGCAAGCACGGTGGTTCACCGCCAGGAAATCCCATACCTTTGTTCTTTTGGAGTCGGGGGGTTGGGGTGGGTGCCGTAGACACTGGCCCTCACGACCGCACCGAGTCATCTGTGGAGGAAGCAGAGGATAGGGTAAGGTTTTTATGTGGTCTGACTTGGGGAACAAGGGGGAAGGGGAATAGTAGGAGAGCAGGTTTTAACAGTGCAATTTCTACTACAGTCCTTAGATTTTGTCTCTCTCTACATACCTGCTTAAAATGCTCAAAGTGTTTCTTTGTCACAGTGTAGCTAAAAGTGTGTCTCTGAATGAAAACAGAATACTCTTTAAAAAATTGTATTTGCAAATATACGAACATACGAATTTGCCAACAGATAAAGGCCTAGAGGTCTATCAAGTCTGCTCGAATGTGCAGCTAGCACACCTTATTCTGCAGCTGCCCCTTCCTTCCCTTTGCCAACCCCTTTGTGTGAGGTCACCTAGCTCCTCCGCTGTTTATTAAAAATCATACACCCAGGAAGTTTTATCATTTTAGAAGGAAAGTGAATTAAGGTTACATCAGCAGAAACTCTTTTCCCCATGTGACTTCCCCAATCAAGTCTGTAAATTTCCTTTCATCTATGAGCAGTATCCCCTCTCACACAGACATCAAAGCATTTATGATTTCGCACCAGTGTGCTAAACCTGGCTTCCTCCTCGAAATGTCATAAAAGGGATACTGATTTCCCTCTTAGCAGTTAAAGCTATTTTTAACTTAGATAACAGGAGATTCTTGATTAAGGCCTGTTCTAGTCTGTAATTAGCTTCTGGCTTTCCAGGTAACACCTTGTATCTAAAACCTGTGTGTGTGTGTGTGTGTGATCTCACATGCTGTCTCAGCATCTCTCATGAGAGACAGTCCATAACACATTTTTATATTACAAAAAAAATCATAGTGTACTTAGGACTGGCTGTCCATGTGTCACAATCCTCCCCACCTGGGCTCAATCCGTGGCATGGGATGAGTTTCCCAAATCAGTTCATTCCTCATACATGCGAGACAGGCCATCTGAGTTCTGATTCCTGGCTCCAGCTCTATGTACAATTGTCAGATCATACCCTTGCAAAGCAAGACTCCATCTTAGCAATCTACCATTCGTCTTTCCCATCTGTGTCAGCCAAACCAGGGGGTTGTGGTCAGTCTGCACCACAAAATGCTACCCATATAAGTATGGCTCCAACTTCTTTAGGGCCCACACTATGGCAAGACGTTTGTTTTCCACCGTGGAGTATGCCTGCTCCCTTGGAAGTAACTTCCTACTCAGGTACACTACTGGGTGATCCCTCCCTTGGCTGGATGTCTGACTCAGTACTGCCCCAATACCCACATCTGAGGCATCAGTCTGAACTATAAAGAGTCTATTATAGTCAGGACTTGTCAAAACAGGAGCACTGCACAGTGCCTCCCTTAGTTTGGAAAAGGCTTCCTCACAGGCTGGGCCCCAGGTAATTTTCTTGGGCATCCTTTTCTTTGTCAGGTCAGATAGGGGAGCAGCCCTGGCACTGTAATTGGGTACACATTTTCTGTAGTACCCTGCTGTCCCTACAAAACTCCTGACCTGCTTCTGTGTTTCTGGTCTGGGCCATGCCTGGATTACCTCTATTTTTTATTTGGTTAGGACGGAGCTGTCCTCGGCCTACCACATGCCTAAGGTATGCCACTTTTCCCATGGCCACTTGCACTTCTTGGCTTTGACAGTGAGCCCGGCCCTCTGTATCCTGCCCAGCACTTCCCTAAGGTGGGATAGATGTTCCTCCCAGCTGGTAATAAAGATGGCAATGTCATCCAGGTACGCCATGGCGTACTCCTCAGCACCATTTAACACCTGGTTCTCCAACTTTTGGAAAGTGGCCGGGACGTTCTTCATTCTGAAAGGCATTACTTTAAAATCAAATAAGCCTATTGGAGTGATGAAGGCCGACCTCTTCCTAGCTCTGTCTGTCAACTCTACCTGCCAATACCTCTTGGCCAGGTCAATCATCATAAGGTAGATCACCCCTCTCAACTTGTCCAGGAGTTTATCCGTCCGGGACATCGGGTGGGCGTCTGACTTCATGACTACATTCAGTCCACGATAGTCCACACAGAAATGAGTAGAGTCATCTGGTTTAGGCACAAGGACTATGGGTGAGGACCAGAGGCTGTGGGATCTCTGGATTACCCCTAAATCCAGCATCTCCTCCACTTCCCTCCTAATGTTCTTTTGGACAGCCTCTGACACCCAATATGCTGTCCGCCGTATGGGTGTCTGTGTTCCCTGTCTCCACATCGTGAGTCGCTAACAGGGTTGGTCCAGGCCTGGCGCTAAACAATGAGGCAAAGTCTGCTAAAACCTCCCTTACTTTCTGGATCTGGTCCGGGGCCAGCTGGGGAGACAATGTTACTGCCTCCACAGTGGACTCCCACTTACATTCTTCCAGCAAGTACAGAAGGGGGTCTCCTTCATCCGTCCCCTCCCCAGGACTACACACTGCAAACACCATGTCAGCCCTATTTACATGTTGACATGGTACATCCTTTCTGTCTGTCTTCAGTCAGGTAACTCCACAATGTAGTTCACATCATTTACCTTCCTAACCACTTTGTACAGTCCTGCCCATTTAGCCTGCAGCCTGTCTTTCCGGACCGGGAATAAGGACCATGACTTCCTGACCCACCATGTACGTGTGAGCTCTGGCTCTGCAGTCATACCACACTTTTTGTTTCTGTTGGGCAGCTGCCAGGTTGCTCTGGACTGTCCCCATAAGCTACTTCAGCCTTTCCCTAAACCTAAGGATGTAATCCACAATGGGAGTTCCCTGGGTGGCATGCTTGCCTTCCCAGTCCTCCCGGATCAAGTCTAGGGGCCCATGTACCTGGCGTCCATATAAGAGTTTGAAGGGAGAAAATCCTGTTGAATCTTGGGACACCTCCCTGTATGCAAACAACAGGTAGGGAAGGTATTTCTCCCAGTCTCTCTTCCATGCTGTTCAGCAAATGCCCAGTGCATTGACTTCAGGGTACCACTGAATCTTTCTTTCCACAAGACCATTGGCTTGTGGGTGATATGGTGTCGTGCATCTCTGCACCACCCCACACTTCTCCTATAAACATTTCATCAGGTCCAACATGAAGGAACCCCCTCAATTGGTGATAACCTCCTGTGGAAACCCAACACGGGAGAAAATCCCAAGTAAGGCATCTGCCACTTTGTCTGTCCTCAGTGAGGATAGGGTGACTGCCTCTGGGTACCAGGTGGCATAATCCACCACAGTCAGGATGAATCTCTTCCCTGAGGAGCTGGGGGTATTTAAAGGCCCCACAATATCCATTCTCACCCTCTGGAATGGCTTCTTCACTATGGGCAAGGGAATCAGGGCAGCTTGGGTTTTCTTGCCCGCCTTACCCATTTCTTGGCATCGGTGACAAGACCTTCAATACTCCTTCACCTGCTGGGTGAAGTTAGGCCAGTAGAAATTCTGGGCCAACCACTGCATTGTTCACGCAATTTCCAGATGACCAGACAAAGGAATATCATGTGCAATCTGGAGCAACTGCTCATGATACCCCTGGCAAATGACAAGCTGCCTGCCTAGCATCCCTCCCTCCCTCTGTCTGCACAGCCTGAATATACATAAGTCCATTTTCCCAATAAACCTTATGTCTGCCGTCACCTCCCTGTGCACCATCTGAGTCTGCCCAAGCCCTCAGCTTCTCTAAACTAGGGTCACTTCTCTGAGCAGCTGCAAACCCTCACACATTCCCTAAGGCATGGGACAGGTCCCTCAGTCGCTAAACTAGGGTCCCTAGCACTAGCGCCAGGGCACTCAGGATCACTGTCAATCCCAACCCTCTGACAATGAGTCACCCCTCCTCTTTAGAGTAACCTCTGTAGCTGTGTGGTTACTTGCTACTGGGGAAATTTCTACCCCCTTTTCATTAGTCTCCCCATCTGGAGACACAGGTTGGGGAACCAGCTTCTCAGCAGTTTCCACAATGGTTCCTGTGGGGTTTAGGGAACTACAATTTAACCTTGCCGCTTGGCTACGGGTAACTACACATACTGTCTTTCATTAAGCTTGGGGTGCAGGTTTTTCAGGATGGCATCAATATGTACAGAGAAGCTGAGGTGTTGGTCAAATCAAACTCCAAGGTACCTAAATGAGATTGTGCCCTCTAAGATTGTCCCATCCAGGGTGTGGAAAAAGAGCAGGTCAGGGAGCCTTGAGAATCTCTGCCTAGTGCTAAAGGTCATGGAGACTGATTTCCTGGCATTTAGGAAGAGCTGATGGGAAGCAAACCAGAGCTGAGCCTGGTGGAAGTCATGCTGCAGAGTAGTTGCAACATCAGCTGGACATTTGCCGGAGGTATACAAGACAGTATCATTAGTGTACAAGTGGATAGAGGAGGAGGAGGAGGAGCAGATTGATGGAAGGTCATTTAGGAAGACAGAGAAGAGAATGGGACCGAGCACCAAGCCCTGTGGGACTCCTGTGATGATTGGGAGGGGAGGAGAGATGGAATCCTGTACCTTGACAGACTGGATTCTGCCTGTGAGGCAGGCCTGAAACCAGGTAGCTGTGGAAGACAGACCGGCTGCCAAGAGGGAGTCAAGAAGGAGGTCATGGGAGACAGTGTCGAAAGCCTTGGCGAGGTCAACAAAGATGGCAGAGGTAATTAGGCCGTTGTCCATCCTAGTGAGGATGGAGTCAGGGAGCCTGAGTAGGGAGGTGGTTTTGGTGGAGTGATGTTTCCGAAATCCAGATTGGAATGGGGTGAAGAAGGAGGAATCAGTTAGATAGGAGGTAAGTTGTGAGAGAACCCAGTGTTCTTGGAGCTTAGCTACGGTGGGGAGGAGAGAGATGGGGTGAAAGTTGCCAGGAGAAGTAAGGTTGCCGCTCTTGGGAAGAGGGAGGACTACGGCATGTTTCCAGGGCAGGGGGACAGATGAAGACGAGAAAGAGAGGTTTAGGATTAAGGAGAGAGGAAAGGCTATAGCTGGGGCTGAGAGGTAGAGGAGCTTTGGGTTAAGATCATCAGGTGAAGAGCCTTTAGATGAATTAAGGGCTAGAAGGGCATTTAGTGTTTCCTCAGAGTTGACTACTGAGAAGGAGAAGGAGGGGGAGGCAGGGGAGTGGTGGGTGCTTGCGGACCTTGCAGGGGAGGGAGCGAGACAGGGGAGGGAGTTTGAGGGCCGAGACACACAAGGTATAATAAGAGTTGAAATCTTTGACCACTTGGCAGGGGTCAGATACAAGGGAATTTTTTATATTAAGTACAGGAGAGGGGAGGGATGAGATGGGGGGAGAAGAGGGCTTGGGCCACTCTCCAGAATTTGGAGGGGGTGCTGAGGTAGGAGAGGAAAGCTGATCTGAAGTACTCCAACTTGGCTAGTCTGATTGCTTTAGTGCAAGAATTTCTTAGCATATGGTACTTTGCATAGTCAATGGGGAGTTGGGATGCCTTTTGCTTCCTCCAGGCTTTATTGCATGTCCTGAGGCAGGCCAGCAGTTCAGGGGTGATCCAGGGAAGATGGTTACCACAAACTCTATAGTTTGTTTGAAGGGGGGGAAATGTATTCCAGATTGTAAGGAATTTTTCTTTAAAGTCGGTGAGGACATGATCAACAGAGGGGGCAGAGATGAGAGGGGCCCAATCGGAGAAGGCAAGGTCATGTAGGAGGGGGCCATCATCCAAGGAGTTGAAGAAGTGAAGTTTCAGGAGTTTAGATGGAGTTTTGGGCCAATGAACCTTTCTAATCAGGAAGATAGGATGATGATCACTGAGGGCATCTGGTAGGAGACAAGATTTAATGATTCTGTGGGGGTGGCAGGTGAGTGCCCAGTCTATCAGGGAATGGTTATGGGTTTTATGACTTCGGCAAGTGGGTTCTTGGAAAAACTGGACCATATTTTGGGCTATTATTGCATTTTGAGTCTTAGATGTAGTGGGAGACAGCCAGTTTAAGTTAAAATCACCCATCATATATAACTCACCTGTGTGAGAGAGGAAAGTTATGGAGGTAATAAGTTCTATTGCAACAGTGGGCTGGATACCTGGGCAGCAATAGATCCCAGCTATGAAGATCAGGATGGAGAAGGGCAAGGCAATTCTAATGGCAAGGGCTTCATGGGCAGCATGGAGGGATGCTGAGAAGATGGTGGTGTAGTTTAGTGAAGACAGGATATATGCACAGCTACACCGCCACCTCTACTGGCCCTGTCCTGCCTAGGATGGAGTAGCCAGGGAAGGGATGGAGATAGAGTGATCATGGATCTTGTCATTGAGCCAAGTTTCTACAATAATTAGGTTGTCTGGGGTAAGTGAGACTGCCAATGTCTGCAATAGGTCAATCTTAGATATCAGGCTATAAATGTTCAGGTGAATGAGTTTCAGGCCATTAGGGAGGGCTGGATGGGCTTGAGAGTTAAGCACTTGTGAGGTGCGGGGAGGCATGGGAGGAGTTGGGAGCATTAGGGGCAGGGTTAGGATGGATGTTAACTGATGCTAGTAGTAGGAGGGCATTGATAAGGAAGTGAAGTTTAGGCAATTGTGGTGGTAGTAGATTTAAGAGAAGTTGTGGGGAGGGAGGGTTGGGTGTGTAGGTGACCAGGAGGTGAAGGAAGGCAAAATAGCTAGGCACTGAGAGAACAGTAGGTGGGAGGATGTAAAGGAAATGTGACCAGAGTTCAAAAGGGGGTGACAGGGTTAGTGCAAAGATAAGGGAAGGAGATGTAAGGCAGGGGGACATATCTGGATTTTTTAGGGTGGATATCTAGGAATGCAGGAGAGGATAAGGTGAGGATAAGAATCAGAAAGGGTGGAGTAAAGCAGAAGTGAGTTAACATCATGGGAAGTAGTTGAGGATTCAAGGTCTGAAGTTAGCAAGGGAATATAAAGATACAATGGTACAGTAGATGTGAAGATGAACTAATAGGAGGGGACTCTGCCAATTGGGGATGCACAGTGAGAACTCAGTGAGTGTGCAGTAGGCTGCAGTTAAGATAGTAAGCCCTCTAGTGGCCTGACTTTATAACTTGCAAATGGGAAATTCAATAGTGAATGTGGGGGAATTAGTAATCCACAAAAAACAGCCACCCATGTGACACCTTGCAACTATAAATCTAAGTGTCCAGATAGAGTGGGTGGGGTGGTGGGGAGCCAGCGCAAGTGCTGGTGGGAATGCAGCTAAGCACAAATACAACAGGAGAGCTGCTCAGTAATCTGCAGAAGGAAGAGGAGAAGGCATCCAACAGGACTGCAGAGTAAGCATTGTCTAAATCAGGAGCCACAAAGTCACTGAGGGCCAATCAGCAGGAAGGAGCCGGACATGCTGAAATTCAAGTCGAACGCCAAAAATTCATACCTGGAGGCTGGTTCATCTGGTGGTGGAGCGGGTGGCAGGAATCAGTGCTGCACCACTAGGGAGGGAGGACCACCCAGACAGGGGCTCAGCACTGCAGAGAGAAAATAGAATCTTACCAGTATAACCAGTGGAGAGACAGAGCAGGGGTAGTCAGAGACAAAAGACAGCAGCAGGGGGGGCGTAAGCATCCAGGGGCAGGGAGAATGCTAATGCAATAAGTTAAATGGGGGGGCACAATTCTCACCACAAGACAAAGAATCAGGCTGGGGGTAGAGCAGGACAGTGACGTGACAATGTTCACAACCCTTGTTCATGAACGGGGGTTCATAAGAAGGCTATGTTGAAAATTTGGGGTCAGAGTATGTAAAAATCCCCCTCAGATCTGGTCACAAGTAAACAATCCATGGATCAAGCATTCCTTGTGAATACTTTGGCGCCTGAGGAAGCTTGCCCATACTCCAAATATACTGGACCCACTGTCCCTCATTTATCGTGAGAGTTCTTTCATGCCCCTAAGTTAGACCCTGGGTATGTGTTTTGGGAGAGACACAAACTGACTACTTTCTTGCAATGTACAGATGATAGAGGCTGTCTTTTCTTTGCTCAATTATAAGCCAAATATTCCCTTAGAAGGGAGGACCATTATCGATATCTCCAGCTTTGACATTTTCTAGTATCACCGAACATTTTGTCTCAAGTCCAACGAGAACGCTCGGAGTTGAAATCCTATTTCTACCATATCATTACAATTAAAGGGAAATTTCACTATCTCATGGATTTATACTTCCTACTGTCACACTTGGATGCTCTCCCGTTAGAGGACCAGCACCTCAAGTGGGAACAGGAGAGTGGATCCTCTATTAGTTTAGAACAGTGGTCATGTAGGCTGAGTCTGAGCTGGCATGTCACTGCTTCCCCATCCTGGTACAAATTCAACTGGAAAACACTAGTGCGCTTCTTTCGCACACCAGTAATAAAACATTTTAACTCCGACCACACTGACTTATGCTGGCGCAACTGCAGTGTTCGGGGAACACACTATCATATATTTTGGGAATGCCCCAAGATTTCAGAGTTTTGGAAAGAGGTACAGTCCACAATCCAACAAATCAGTGGCCTCACTTTTCCCATGACATTTATTTAATTGGTGTTGAGATTCCCAGCCTTGTTGTATTGCCCAAGTGCTATTCATAAGCTAGGTCAAATTTTGAGAGTAGTAGCTCTGAAATGCGTCACCTTTAGATGGCTTTCCCAGTCACCCCCAACCATAGACCAGTGGACCTCTCGAGTCATAGAGCTAGAGAGAATGGAATGAATAACAAGCTTAGTCATACTACAGCATGAATGGTTCCTGGCAATATGGTGCCCTGGCATCAATTGCAGACAACTTCTTAAGGTTTAGTTTCCATACTGAGACCATATATTAACAACTTAACAACTGGATTGTGAGGAGGCGGGTTTACATGCACTATAGTTTAATTGTTGAATGTTTTTCCCTGTTTCACTAGTTGTATCCTGTTACATTCACTTGGGTATTGAGGTTATAAATTACACATCTTGGACTTGCAGTTAATTCTTCCTTTTTTGCAGGACTGGAAGAAAAGACCTTTTCTCGGATGGACGATGGCCATATGGCCTGTGAAAAACTGTGGCAACATTAACCAGTCCCCTCTTACAATTTTAATCGACTGTTTGGCTTGATGAGTTAACAAATTGTTGTCTGAGAATTAATGGTTCACTAATGAATGTCATAGTCAATACACGTCCATTGGAACGTTTCTTTTTTCATATGTATGTAATGTATGCCAAGAGAGTGTAATCATTCTTTAATAAAAGCTATGAAGTTAAAAAAAAGTATGTAAAAATGACAAAGTTGTGAGCGTACGTTGACATTTTTTTTGACACTCACTCATAATTGTGATAATTTTAAATATTTTTACTCCAAATTTTTAACATAGCCATTTTTCACATCATACCACCTCATGAATGTGGTAGCTGTCATTTTTCAAATCCTGGCTAAAATATGTTTTTGCACTTGTGGTGTGTAATGACATTTTGGTGGCGCAGAATGACATTTCAGCAGGAATTCGAAAATTTTCACCTACTGGGTTTATGAAGTGGGGTAATAAGAAGGCTATGCTGAAAATGTGGTGTACAAATATGGTAAAATGTATATCAGGTTATGAGTGAATGCCATAGTAGTTCAACATTCACTCATAACTACTAATTTTCAATGACATTTTAGCCAATATACTATAAATGTTACATGTTGTGTTTTTAAGGGGAGTTATAAAATGACTATCTTAAAAATTTGTTGTCAAAATAAAAAAAAAAAAATTAAGAAACGTTGTGTGTAGTACCAGTTTTGTCCCCAGTGGGTATGCTTTGTGATCCCATGTTGGTGAGCTGAGTTCAGGGGCGAGCTCAGTGACCCAGCTGGATGGGGTGAGGCTATCCCGCTGTTATGCGACATCTCCCCTAGCCAGGAAATGATAGCTGCAGGGTTGTCCACACAGACCTGGGTACCATTTAGAGATGACAACAGTCCTCATGGCATAGGGTCCTACACCTCTGCACCAGTGAGTGGCAGAGGACCCTGTGCATTGGCTGACAGATGGACTCTTTGCCCTGTGCATCTGTACCTCCGGCCACATGGAGGCACAGGGATCAGATGGTCCTGTGCTTCCACAGCCCACCAGACAGTCCCATGAATTCTTGACATCTGTCTCTGCACTTCTGTAGGTGGACAGAGTCTTCCCTTGGCAGAGAGCCCTAAGGGCCCTCAGCATCTGCATGTGTTCACGCAGGTCCAGAAGGGACCTGCATGAATGAAGATATGATTCCACTATCTCAAAAAGAAGAAAATTATTTGCAAAAAACTTTGGTAATGCACCAGTTAGGGTTCAACTTAACAACACAAAAATAGGGATATGTGGTATTAGGGTTTCAAATCCTAGCTCTCCACACCCCAGGCAGCAAAAAGAAAAAAAAAAAACCATTGGGGTTTTGGGTCTCCAGAGTCTTGGTGATTCAGTGGTGGGGTCTTCCTTGGGGTTGTCAACCCTAATGCCCACCCCATTCCCTGAGCAAATAATGACAGACAAGATCTCCTGTCTTCATGCATGGCCCTGCATGAAGAAAGATATAACAGATTGTGTTGCCAACATGTGGCAACACATACTCCTCTGCCTTTAAACAGTGTATCACCATGAGGCACTGGCTTCAAGCTGTACCTTGTGCTTCAGACAGGAGGCTAAGGGCTGGGGGGAAGGGGGAGCATTAGGGTTAATAACCCCAAAGAAGACCAAATCACTGATATGCCAAGACTCCAGAGACCCCAAACCCTAATGTTTTTTTCCTTTTGCTGCTTGAGAGGTGGGGGTGGGGAGTTAGGGTTGGAAACCCTAACGACACATTTCACTACTTTTGTGGCATTAAGTTGAACCCTAACTGGTGCATTAACAAAGTTTTTTGCACAGAAGACTGACTATCTATCTATCTAGTCTGTACAAAAAACTTTGTTAATGCACCAGTTAGGGTTCAACTTAACATCACTAGTTTAAGAGGGCCTGGCTCAACTTAAAATTTCCCCCAGCCCCCATGTAGAACTGCCACCGCCGCAAGTTTAAGAGGTACAAAGGACAAAGAACTTTTAAATGTTGGCACCTTCTCCGCGGTACTGGAATCTGCCCAGCGCTATTCTCCAGACCTGCTCATAAGGAGCAGTTGCTAATCTAACCTTGTTGTTTGGCCCTCCTGCCCTCCCCCACCCCCGCTCTCTATTAAATCCACCTCAGCACCGCCCCTGTCATCCCCTATTGGTGCCACTTGCCAGAGGCGTTCCTCAGCTGCCATTTCAGTTGTAATGCCCTCTGCCACCACCAACTGGCTGCTGCATACAGGAGGCAGACCTGTCCCCTCCTCCCCCGTTCTCTCCTTTAAACTTTCAAGGGGAGGGTCTGTTAGACAAAAACGCTAGCATTTTACCGAGTTGTTCCTCTCTCCCCTTCCATTCTACATCAAATTTCCCTTTAACCTCACGGCTGAAGTAGCTCTTACATTAATTTCCCTCTGGTACTGTGCTGTAAGGTGTTCCCTCTCTCACCATAGGGACTTTAAATTACAGCTAACACCAATAGCAGAACTGAAGCACCAGCTTACAGATAGACAGACAGGTAGATAAATAGGTAGGTAGATAGATAAATTATTTATTAAGCACTCATTTCCACAGACTCTGGGCACTGTACAAACAACAGTAGTAAAATAAACAAGTAATAAAACCAACCAAAATTCAACTATAACAGTTCCATCAGTGGTGTTCTGGTGCAGGGACTTCCCTTTCTCTCCAAAGGGACTTTAAATTATGACTTGAACAGCTTCAACAATAGCATACCTGAGGTACCAGCTTATACCTCTATGGTGTTTTGCTAGTAGGAGTTAACTTCTTACCAAAGGGACTGTAAGTAGATAACCATAAAGCGTATAACCACAGTAGGACCCTTCCCTAACCTGACTGCCTCCCCCTCATCCTATGATGGCATTCTTTCACCTAATGAAGGGTTTACTCATCAACTGTTCCATCCTATTGTACCTCCTGATCGTTGTGCCACATCAGGATTGCGCACCCATACCCCAGCAGCCCATTAGTCAGCTGATAACATACCCTACTCATTATCCAGCTGATACCCCCCCCCCACAAATCGAGCTCCCTTTACTGACCTAACTTTGGCGCAGTTGAATAAAGTTGCCCTGCACATACCATTCAGCAAGAACAGCTCTAAAAAGCCCCCTAACTAATGTGCCTTCTGCTCCCATCTGGTGACATAGAATTGAACCCTGGACCAATTAGGGGAGCACAATCTCCATCGCTAACAGCATGCCCTGAATGGTCTTGTGTAAAGGGACTCAAAGTAGCCCACATGAATATACAGAGCACCAGGAAGAAAATGGCATAGCTTGAAGCATGGGTCAAGCACTACAAGCCAGATATTTTCTGCATTACGGAATCCTGGCCAAAGCCCTCCATTCTGATCCATGAGATAGCCCTACCAGGTTTTTCCACATTCAGAAAAGACTAGCTCTTGAAAAAAGGGGGTGGAGTGCTGACTTACACCAACGCGGAACTGGTAGCCTGTGAGCTACAGCACATTGAACTCTCCTCTGTGATTGAACTGCTGTTCCTCATAGTGACCCTTGGACAGGTAAAAAAATTACTAATAGGGTGCATCTACCTAACCCCCTGTATCGCTCCTGCCTCCTACCCAGAACTCTTCTCGAGATTAGATACTCTCCCTCATAGGGACAAAATCCCATGTGGCAATTTCAAACTTGATTGGCTAGGGGATAACAAAACCCAGTACCGAGCTGCACTCTTGGATGCCAATCGAGAGCAAATTCTTGACCATCCGACACGACTGAATACAAAAATGGGTAAACACAGCCTACTGGACTGGATGCTGACCAATAACAAGCACCACATCAAATCAGCTGGGATCTTCCCAGACTCTTTAAGTGACCACTCCCCTACTTACTGTGTCTGGAAGAGTACCATCCCAAATACCCCCCATAAGTTATAAATTTGTGAGACCTCTCTAATTTCAACACTGATGCCTTCCTAAGAAACCTGAATTCAGTTAATTGGAATCCCATCACTTCCCTCCCAGACATAAACCAAGCCCTGGACTACTTTGTGAATACCTTCTCCTCCATCCTTGATTCTCATGTCCCTTTCAAACTAAGATGAGCCAAGGGCACCCATTCACCCTGGCTTACCCAGGAACTGAGGCATCTAATGCGCCACCGTGACAAGGCTTGGAAGATCTTTAAAAAAAAAAATCAGGCCTCAACTCTGACTGGCTAACCTACCATCAGCTAAGGAATGCTTGCAAAACTAAAATCACCAGATCAAAATGTGATTACTTCCAATCACAACAACTTAATAATCTCGCTAATCCTAGAAGCTTCTGGACACATGTCAATGCTCTGATCAAGGGCAAGGAACGCACCACCCCCCTGACTATGCTCAATAACGGTACAGTATTATCTACCCTAATAGAAATTGCCTCTGGTATAAATCAATTTTTCAGGGACCTCAACAGGTATAAACAGGGCTTTCCAGAAGCTCCTGTCCTCCCTGAAGACACCAGTCCTGGTGTACCCATTACCCCCTTTCATCTGAGACTAACCTCTCGTGCTAAGGTCCTCAAGCTCCCAAACAAACTTAACCTCAATAGTTCACCAGGATTTGACTCCCTATCACCCAAATTTCTAAAAATTGGCACCCCCGCTATCACCAACCCTGTAGCACTGTTAATCAATCGGTCCCTCATCTCACAATCTATACCCGACAAATGGAAAATAGCGATAGTAGTCCCTGTACACAGAAATGGCCCAACTAACCAAACCAATAATTACAGACTGAACTCCATACTGTGCCCTCTAGCGAAAATTCAAGAAAGAATAATTTATAACCAGCTTTACTCCTTTCTAAAATTAACAAATGCCCTCACCATCTCTCAGCACAGGTTCTGGAAACTGCACGGGATGGAATCTGCTCTCTTATGGGTCACCACAGATATCTTTCATGCCATGGATCAGGGATGTGCGACTGGTGCAGTATTTGTCGATCTCACAAAAGCATTTGACCTTGCTAACTAACAACTCCTTCTATCTAAACTACATAAACCTGGCCTTGACTCAAATGCCTTCTCGTGGTTTTCCAACTACCTGTCTAATCGGCAATAGTGTGTCAAATGGTCTGGCGTTACCTCACCCTGGCATGCATTTTGGACAGTGTCCCACAGGGGTCAATTCTAGGCCCTCTGCTATTTTCCATATTCATTCATGAGCTTCCGAACAACTGCGGTGATGCATCGAAAGAGCTATACATGGACGATGCCATTCTATATAGATCAGAAAGAAGTATCTCTTCTATTAAATCGGGACTTGAGAAAGACTTTTAGCTACTCGAAGACTGGTTCAGGAATAACCTACTCATACGCAATACTAAGAAGACTAAAATCATGTTGTTCAGACACACCTACTTCGATTTGTCTGCTGAAATACCCTTTGCAATCACCACCTCCTCAGGCACGTCCCTCGAAGGAATGGACTTCTTTAAATATTTAGGAGTTACCCTGGACGTAAACTTATCCTTTGAAGTCCATGCCCACCAAATCATCACATCAACGCATGAAAGACTGGGCCTACTATACCGAATCGCACCTTACCTGATCCTTTATTCTCAGAGAATCCTTGCAGTAGCAGCGTTACTCCCTGGTCTCTTTTGTGGTGCCCTGCTCCTTCTTTCAGCTAAGTCCACTATTCTGTCCAGGTTAAAGCAAACCTATCACAGAATAGTTCACTTCACTGCTAACACACCTGCTCAAGCACACCACTGTGATGTCCTCAAGACCCTTGGATGGCCGTCCTTCCAGGCAAAGCTGGATTTCCCCGTACTGTGCACTACATTCAAACTTATAAACCTCCCCTCATCACCAATCCTCTCTAAGTTGCTCACCTTGAAGCCCATTTCAAAATCCCTATGTTCCTCTCATCTCCCTCTACTATATCTCCCCAGGACACAGTTAGCATCCCAAAAATGGAACAACCTAACGCACAATCTGCTCTCTTGTACATCCTTACCACAATTCAAAAAATGCTTTAAAGAACTCTTATTTCCTCCACCTATCTGCTCATGCTACTAAGACCTCCATCTTACTCCTCTCCCTCCACCACTCTACTCTCCTTTACCATAAATTCAAATAACAAATATCAACTTAACGTCACAAAATTAGGGAAATGTGGTATTATGGTTTCCAACCCTAACTACCCCCCGGCTGCAAAAGGACAAGATCACACAAGCAACCACAGAAGCCATCATCAGGTAAGACAAACAACATACAAATGTTTCAGGATGACAGAAATGCAGAAGCACTAATGTGCTACCTTCATGGATTTGTATCTGCTGCAGGCACACCGCAAGACATGCACACTCACATTTAGCTGCAGATAGAAATCCACGCTACTCAAATCATAACACTGCTTTGTAATAAGAACCACAGTCCCCTGTGGCTACAGATACAAATCTACGATACCCATATTACAAGAGTTCTTTTGTCTTCAGAAGCATAGACCCCTATGGATCCAGTGCTTCTGTAGCCTCCAGTACTCATGCACACTGTAAGACATACAGACATTTGAATGCCTGTGCTTCTGCAGCCACAGGTGAAAGGCATATACACTGACCTCTGGCTGCAGAAGTGCAGGCATCACAAAATCCATGATACCAAAACTGCAACATTACTTACGTCTGCAGAAGCACAGGCCCCTGAGGGTCCTGTACCTCTTCAGCCATAGGCGTAAGACATACACACGGACTGCTGGCTCCACAAGGGCAGGCCACTGTGGGGCCTGCAGTTATGCAGATGTAAGTACTGTTGCAGTGTGGGTATCATGGTTTCAGCAGTGGATATAGACATTTTTCAAGGGGGTAGCAGTTTTTCAGTTATACAGCTTCATATATAAAATCATGCACTAGTGGAGCATGCTGTTTATAGAGGTACCTTGTACAGCGTGCATGAGTACCTCTGGCTGCGGAGGTGCAGGCCCTATGGGATCTTCTGTCTGCAGAAGCGCAGGCCCTCATGGGGCCTACATTTCTACAGCCACAGTTACTCATGCACACTGAATGACATATACACACAGGTGTAGCTGCATAAGCACTGGCCACTGTGGGCACTATTATTAACAAGGATCAAACTGGTTTTATTGCAGCCCAACAGACACGACAATATAAAAAGAACACTGCACATGCTTCACCATGCCACCCTGTCGAATCTACCTTCTTTTACTTAGCTTAGATGCTGAGAAGGCCTTCGACCGTGTGGCTTGGCCTTTCCTTGTTGCGACTCTAAGTAAAATGGGTTTCTCTCATTCATTTGGTGACCTTATGTATGAGTCTCCAATGGCATATGTTAAAGTCAGTGGGCTCAATTCTACAATCAATCAATCAATCAATCAAAATCTGTATTTATCCAGGTGGGCACCATTGAACAGGGCTCATTTGCAAGATGGACCTGGTCATACAAAAATCGTAGTACAGAAACATGGTAAAACATAATGCAATATTATACAAAGAAGAAAAATATACATATGTACATCAACATTTGAGTGAGAGGGCTTTTACAGCAGATAGGCTCATAACTGGGTACAGCCAGAATGTTCACTTAAAAGGAGAGAGAAAGGCAAGAAGAGGGATACCAGCTTAGCAAGAAATGACGGGGTTGGAATAGTTAACTGGCATACTTCAGGGAAGGGGGTGGAACTTGGCCATGGCTAAAGAAAGGCAGAGAAGCCAGTATTTTGGTAGGGAGAGAGAGAGAGAGAGAGAGAGGACGGGAGGCAGGATGGACAGGAGGGAAACTGGAAAATAGGTGAGCTAGTGATGTAAGAAACATTTGCAGGATTCCTTCACGGAGTAGTCATAGAGCAACTTGAAAATAGTCAGGCTAACAGGACGGCTCAGCTTCAAGTTTTTTTGCATATTGTTCCACAAGGAAGGCAACGAGAAACTTATGGCAGCTCTGCCGAAATTAGATTTGACCTTAGGTAAGCGGAAGGCAATTAGGGAATAGCTTCTTAGAGCATAGGTACCTATCACATTCAGGGGAATACAATCAGAGAAGTATAGGGGGAGCTTGTTGGTAACCGCTCTGAAAGCTTATAGAGCGGCATTTCTATTTCTCCTATAATGAAGGGAAGTCCAGCCCACCGCAGTGCACAAGGAGCAATGGTGTGTGGAAAGTGGAAGGCCTGTTATGAGCCTGATTGCTCTGTGGTATAGGGTGTCCAACTTAGCCAGGGCAGAAGCAGTACAATGGCTATAGAGAAGGTCCGCGTAATCTATTAATGAAAGGAATGTGGTTTGAACCAGCCGCTGCTTGGCATCCCTAGTAAGGAAGTGGTTAATTCTGTAGAATAATCCTACTCTTTCTCTTAGTTTCTTCTGTAGTTCTTTGAGATGTTCAGAGAAGGAGAGTTTGTGATCGAGCCATGCACCCAGATATTTGAATTTTGGCACATACTCTAGATTTTTTCCAAGTACTATGGTAATCTAAGGGATAGCCCCAACCCAAGCTTTTTGCTTATGAGCTGGTATTGCAATAGGTTAAATTCAGCTTGGAGGTCTTCACAGGCTGCTTCCAGCATAGGACGACGCAAATAAAGTACTGTGTCATCAGTGAAAAAGTGGATATTGGCTTTATTGATGTTGTCATTGATGTTGTTAATGTAAACCGCAAACAACAGGGGACCAAGGATAGACCCCTGAGGCACATCTCTCTGTAGGGGTTTAAGTGGTGAAAGATCACCTTCAGCCTTAACCTGCTGTTTCCGTTCCGCAAGGTAGTCGGCAAACCAGCTCATAGAGTTAGGGGTCCAGACCTAGGTTACATAGGGAGGAAAGAAGCAGGCTACGGTCGACTGTGTCGAAGGCCTTACCTAGATCCAAAAAAACGGCACAGACAAAATTCCTATTGTCAAAGTCAAGGAGCCAATCATTAGTCACTTTTGCTAGGGCAGTTATGGTGCTGTGCTTTGCTCTGAATCCAGACTGCACTGGGTTTAACAGACTCCTGGATTCAAGGTACGCCCCTTAGCTGTCCACTCACTATCTTTTTCAATAATTTAGACAGAATGGAGAGGAGGCACCGGCGACCCGGGTTCGGGAACGGACTCGGGTCGATGGGGGTTGGCCGGGGGAGGGAGGATTGAGCGTCCCAATGGATGCTCTCCTCCCTCAGGGGTGGGATACCAGGGGTGCTGTATGCACCCAACACCCTAAGAGAGCCAGTGGGAACACGGGCTCTCAAGGGGACTGGCGGCTCCGTTCACGGAGTCGGGGAGGGGGGACTCTGTCAGGCGCTTGAGAGAGACGTGCGTCAGCACGTCGCCTCTCTGGACATACGTCCTCGCGCCAGCGTCCCAGGGGGCGGGGTTGAGGGGAACACAGAAAATGGATAAGCCCCTCGGTGGTCCTAGATGGAGACGGCTCCACCCAAGACCACCAATGCCGGGACAGACCCCACTGTGCAGATAGGAGGGAGGAGAGAAGCACTCAAGGAGGAGAGGGACCCACCCAGTACAGGGTTATGCCGGGCTATACCAAGGTTGGCTGTGGATCTGAGGTAAGGTGGCTTGTGTGGAGATAGTAGGGGGGAATGTCTGAGCGGTCATGGAAGCCCAAAGGAGAGGCAGCTCCTGAGCATGACAGGGGGCAAAAATAGATAACTCAAAAAAAAAAAGTGAGGCAGGCAGGAAGGAGAATGCCTCTTTGGTAGAAGGAGACTTGTGGAACAATAATCCCTGCTGAGTGTGGATGGCACTAGCAGGGGATGTGTCAAATGTTAGCCCAGCGGTTGCGAAATGATTATTGAGGGCTTCCTGTATCTCCGATCGGTCTGAAATGGTGTTACTACTGGATATAATTTTTGATGGGAGGGAATTTCCAGGTGAATGACCAGACATGTCCTTTATTATTTTCCAAATTTTTGAAGGATTCTTTGAAGCAGAGTCTAGCTCAGTGTGACAGAAAGCGGCCTTGGCTGCTCTGGCCAACTTGGTGCACTTATTGCGTGCCCTCCTAAACTGACACCAATCCAAGTCATTCTTGCTTCTGTGTGCTTTTTTCCAAAGCGTATCCCTATCTAGCATGGAAGCTCTGAGTTCTGGTGAAAACCAGTGGCAAGTGTTGCTCCTTACACATACCTTTACCATGGGGGCTTGCCTGTTTAAGGCCATAGTTAGTATTTCGTGAAAGATAGTATATGCCTCATTAACCGTTTCGGCTACAAGGATGGCGCAAGTCACTGCCAATGGTGACTTGCGCCAATCCCCATTATGCCAATGGCCCTGCGCCCAATTCTGGAAGGGGCATTGTCCCCATGGCTAAGTCCTGTGATTTGCAACAATCTCACAGGTACACCAAACAAAGGGCATACCTGAAGGGATGGTCGGAAGCCGCAGCCCTTGATCTGAAGGGTGCAAGTGCTCCCCCAATGCCCCGACCCCATGCCAGACACGGTTATGCCCCGCAGGGCTATTCATGCCCCCCTAATGCCCCGAATCCAGAATATGCAGAATTATGTGCTGCAGGGATATTCATGCCCCCCCAATGCCCCGATCCCCGATCCGCCGTCTCCCACAACCTGTATCCCCCATAAGGTGTATAGAAACCCAAATCCCTGGTAGTCTAGTGGCCCCCACCCAGCACTGGTGGACCACCCGCTCCCCCACCCCTACCCAGATGGTGACTGGCACAGGCCCACCTCTCACCTCGCGCAGCCACCGACTGAGATCCACTAGAATGTACTTACTACACAGTACACATACAATGAATACTCATTGAGAGTGTACTTTGTACAGTGGTATGTGCTCCAGTGGATCTCAGTCAGCAGCTGGTCGCGGTGGTGAGAGGTGGGTCTGTGCCAATCGCGGGCCGGTAGGGGTGGGGGAGGGGATGGTCCAGCACTGCTGGGTGGGGCTACTAGACTCACCAGGATTTGGGGTTGCTCTACATACCTTACGGGGATGCGGGTTGTGGAAGGTGGTGGATCGGGGGCATGAATATCCTGCAGGGCATAATTCTGCATATGCTGGGGTTAGCATTGGGGTGGACAGGCAATTGACGGCGGGCATAATGCTGCATATTCTGGGGTTGGGGCATTCCGGGAGGATAGCACTAACCCTGCAGGGCATGACTTTTGGAGTCAGGGCAGTGGTGGGGGAGGGTGACATGTCATCGGGGATGGGCCGGCAGCACATACACGAAACCCTTTGAGGGGAAAGAGCAGTGAGCAGTTGCCAGCTCAGCCAAAGGCTGGTGTAACTGTACTTTGGCAGATGTCCTCTGGGGGGTTGTTTGAGAATAACACCCTGGGGGACTTGGTTGCTGCCCTTCCAGACTAGGGTGCAGCTGCTGCTGTAAACCCCCTAGCGCCATGTTGCAGGGGGTTTAGGGCATAACAGGTGGCGTATGTCCACTTTGGTGCAAGCAGCCTGTAGCATGTTGCTGGCTACTTTGCAGAATACCACATGTTGCAACTGCTGGTGTAACTTACTACTTACATCATTTATTTTGGCACAAGTCAAGTTACGCCAGGCGTAACCTTTTAAGAATCGGGCCCAATGGCTGCATATCTGACCCATTTTCTCCTCTTCTGTGGCACTTGGCAAGGGTGTCCTCTTTCACCACTGTTGTTTGCCATTTACTTAGAACTCCTAGCTCAGGCCATCCATCAAAATGAGACAATCACTGAGATTCACCTGGAGGGGCAACAGCAAAAATTGGGTTTGTATGCAAACGACTTGCTCGTTTATTTAACTCACCCAGATCAGGCTTTACCTCAATTATGGCATATATTTACCTGGCTCAAAGATAGCTTGCTGGTGCTCAACAGCAAAAAAGCCAAGACAATGCTCTTCGCTGGACATCAAAAGAGGAGGGCTACTTCACCCCTCACAATTGCCTGCAACTCTCATTCCACCCTAGAGCAGGTGTCCTCATTCCAGTACCTAGGTATCACAATCGATAAGTCACTTTCCTTCGATGAGCATATACGTAATATTACCACTGCCACCAATAGGAGGCTAGGGGCCAGGCAGTAAGAGGTACAGTCCTACCCATCCTGGACTACGGTAATGTGGTGTATGGCACAGCCTCCAATACCAGCCTGCACAGAGTCCATACTACACTCAACAAAGCCTGCCACTTTGTTCTAGGCACAGACTGCTTTGCACATACGTGTGACCTATACATTGGAACAAAATGTCTCCCTCTCATGGACCGCATCAAGCTCCACTCCTGCCTCATATGGAAGAAGGCTCTTCTTAGACGTGCACCTCCTTCTCATCAAGCTTTATTCCATCCTGCCCCAACAGCACATGCCACGAGAAGTGTTGCAAAACACACCCTTGCTGTGCCTTTCAGAAGAACTGCCTTGGGGAGGCAAGCCTTCGCAGTAAGGGCCCCCACCTGGCTAAACAAGTTCCCCTATGCTATTACAAGCCTTTCCCACCTCGGGCAATTCAAATCTGAAATTCGGAAGCCCATCTCCACCCCTGAAAATTGCTTCTGCAGCACTCACCCCCGTTGAAATGGAAATTACGTACTTACCGTAATTCTTTATCTTCTTGGACGCAATCTCCACAACTCATTCATACTTATGAGACGCCAGAGGCACTAGGACCCCACAGGAGTCAAAAATCTTCAGGAGGGCCGGTGCTAGGATAGGACCACGCATGCGTGGCACCATGAGGCTATCTCACACCTGTATAGGCTATCTCAGCATCGACCCTCCAAATGCCTCAGTACCTTTTCGACTGAGGAGGTGCAGCATAACTAATGAAAATAAATAACTTACCTAAACCTACGGACCTGTGAAAGCCCAGATGACCCATGCAAGAGGGGTTAACTGAACAATGTCTTCACAGCTTGAACAACAAGAGAGTGAAGACCAAGGAAAAAAAGCGAGTGAGCCCGGGGGATGGTGGGTAGGCATGTGAATGAGTGGTGGAGATTGCGTCAAAAAAGATCAAGAATTACAGTAAGTATGTAATTTCCATATCTTCCTGGATTCAAATCTCCACCACTCATTCACACTTATGAGAGAATACCATGCTAAAACCAACCCACCCTGAGCAGGGCGGTCGGAGATAGGGCTCACTCACAACGGAAGTTCAAGGGACTGTCCTGACAAAAAGAAAAAGCTGTCTTTAAGGACATCCAGAACATAGTGCTTTACAAAGGTATGCACTGAACTTCAACTCACTATCTTGCAGAAGACTGCAAAGGACACATACGAATCTCCACCAGGAAGCCACCACCACTCTGACCGAGTGGTGTGAAACCGGCCTAACGGATTGGTCTGAGACAAGGACAGTAATGTCGAAGACATGCTACTAAGCTAGCTGAAAACATCTCAGGCAAGAAGATGATCTAGCTGAGGCATGCTGAAGCTACAAAAATTGCTCGAAGTGTAGCTTTGTTGTTCTGTCGAAGAAAATCGCAGAACCGGCCTAACACTCAGAGAGAGAAGGGAACACACCTTTCCCTTCTGGAGTTAAGGCAAAAACTTGATTAATGGTAAGAGCCAGAGGAAAGTCTACTGGTTCAAGCTAGACCGAAGAAGCGCAGATGTGTACCCCCACCACCAAGTATGGCTGACCTGTGAAAGACAGGTCTAAGAGGCACTTTAACATTACTTGGTGAACACAGAAGGGTCCAGGTGGGATAGTTCATCAAATGGAGAAGGGTCTCTATTTAGCCACATAAGCCTTCCAGATGGAAGGCCTATGCATGACTTACAGGACATCTGCAAAGGTCTGGGAGAACCAGAGTCTACCCACTTCCATTCGGATGAGGAATCACTCTGCTCCAGTTTGCCTTCAACTCGAGCAGCACTCTCTGAACCAAGAGAAGAGGGGAAAAATGTACAGGAAAACTTGTCTATTGCAATAATGATCCTGACAGAAGACACCAGGGTCTGGTATTCTGAAACAGGATAGGGGCAGACTTGCGTTAAGAGGGGACACAGGAAGGACCAGACTAGGGCTGCCCAGTGGTCAAAGCGACTGTATAATGACTGAAACTGCCACGGCATGCTCAAGGCACCACTCACCATGGCCTTCTTTTACAGGGGGTAGGAAAAAAGCTCCACCTTGCTTGCTGACAAGAGCATCACAATTTTGTCATCTGCCCAAAGTTAAATAACTCTGTGACAGAGGGCCTCCCTCACCCTAAAGAATTTAGAGGAGCTCCTAGGAGAAGGAGCTGCTGCGAAAGTGAATCTGACACCTTGCCCGAAAAAGAAAAACCCCTCCTGGGGAAGGGAGAGGAAGTTGAGGCAACTGCTTCCAAAGAGTCTAGCCCGGAGCGACTGACACGGAGCCAATGTGCAGGAAGCGAAGGTTCGAATACTGAAAACTCCTTCCTGAACAAGGACCTACTTGACAGTTAAGGTCAAGAGAGGGAGCATGCCGTCTCTTAGCTTGGAAGCAAGCAAGGAAGTAGGAACCTGTGTTCCAACTCACCGTGGAGTTGCTTCTGTTGCTCCGAGGCCCTGATCCAAGGAAAGAGAGTCTGACAGAAAAAAAAACAACACACTGGGCGCTGCCCAGGTCTGGGAAACATCTCTGAATTAAGAAAGAATCCCTCTTGGAAAAACTTGATGACCATACCTCCGCTGGATTGGACTTCCCCTAAAAGTAAAAGAAGTCAAGTGCCCTCCACCACTGTGAAGAGGCGACCGCCTCAGGAACTGAAGGCGGAACCTGGTCCGAATCCAGAAGGATGGTATCAGGTGCTTTCAGCCTACGCCCTCTGCTGAGATGACATTTTATTTATTTTTTTTAACAATTAGTTAGTGCCTGACAAGGCTCTCAGGCCTCTACCTTGAAAAGACTGCCTATTACAAGAATGACGATGATGTTGTTCATCTGAGGGGCAGAAGGAGCCTGAGTGTCCATAACTTAAATTGAGGACCGAATCAATAATTACAGCTGAGGAGATGTAAATCACCCATTGCCGATGGAAGCCAGCATAGGGGCAGTATCACAGTGGGGCTATATACCCCTATCAAAGGAGTGGAAGAGTCCAGACTGCTCTCGACCACTAAATTAATGTGATCCAAAGGGGTACTTGTACTGACGACTGAAAGAAGTCCAGATGCAGAAGTCTTTGGTTCACAGAAGAAGCCTGAAACATTATGGTGGACCCCATATCCCTGAGGAAAAATTGAAAAGATCTTCCATCACAGACTCTGGTGATACAGAAGGCTTGCATTCCAGCCACTAAAATGAGTAATCCGCTGTATCACCGACAAGTAGGACAGGGAGAGACTCATCCAGAATTACTTCTACACCAGAAGGACCTCCAAAGGGAGGTCTAGGTCAGAATCGCCAGAGACTCCCCCACCTGGAAAGGTGTCGAGGAACTCAACGCCGCTTCATGGAACTTGAAATAGTGCTGCACGTATGCGGAATTCCACTGGCAGAACAGTGCAGAATAATAGTTCTACCAACGGAAAACTACGGGAATTTAACTGGATCCTCCACTGATCTCCAGCTACAAGGCCTCCATGGAAATATTCTGCAGAACAGAGCTCCATTCCATGGAAAATCACTCTGCAACAACTTCCGTGGAGAAGAAGAGATCCACGGAAAACCAGTTGTTCCGCAGCAAAGCACCCACCAGCACCACCCGCAGTGCCGGCATAACCCTCAGCAGGGGAAGTCACTGAGCAGTGCCGCGTGCACCTGCGGCACTATGTGCACCCACAGCACCGCCCACGGCACCCATGGCACCTCCAATGGCACCATGTGCACAAGTGGCACTGTCCCTGGTATGGCATGGCACCAATGGCACTGTCTGTGGCACCAATGGCACTGACAGCACCACGTGGCACCAACGGCACCAGCTGCAGCACCACACTTGGTGCCAATGGCACTGCCACCACAGATTCTGAAGAAAAAAGGTGGAGAAGGAAAGCGGTACCCGTGCTGCCCCTGCATGGAAAAGGGAGTGGGGGTAGGCATGAGGGGTGGCACAATGGCATTGGCACCAAGAGGGCACTACTCACAACCTGACCCAATCGACCTGGCCCCAGCCCTGGTCCAGTGGCTCCAAGGCCCAGAGGCCCCAGAACTGGGTCCACTGGCCAGGAAAACTGGACAGATGTCGAACCCCCTGCTCCAATGGAGCGGCCCAGAGGTGAAACTGCTCACCGGACCCCCATCTAGGACAGAGATGGGATCAGGTGTTGAAGAAAGCGGCCAGAAAGAGCGGAGCCAGAGGGGAACCCACCAAAGTCAGTTCAGGCCTACCACCCTCCACCACCGATGATCCCCGTGCAGACGTACCAGAGGGCAACCTCGAGTGGTACCGATTCTTCTTCTCCCACAGAAGGAAGAAGAGCTCGAGGTCCAGTGGGCCGGATCCCTGGAACTGCCAATTTTGTGCTTCAGCAGACTGTCCTCCCCCCAGAGCACAGGACTTTCCATGGTTGGACCACCCTCTGCCAGGGCATAGCCCCTCTGTCATCACAACTTTCAAACAAAGTCTTCCTGCCATCACTGCTACAGCCTAAGGTCGACTCCATTGATGGCAGCTGAGAATTTCTTTTTCTTCTTCTTCTTCTTCATCATGTCTTCTGTTTCTTGTCTTTTTTTTTTAAATAAGAAAAGAACACTAAAATATTAATCTAAACAAATACTGAATGGCTTTAGCAGCTGTCATTTAGACGAAGACTTGACTCCAGCAGGTGAGCGACATCGACATCCAAGCACACTCGACGGCGGGAGAAAAGGAACTGAGGTGGTTGGAGGGTTGACACCAAGATAGCCTATACAGGCACAAGATGGCCTCACAGTGCCGCGCATGCGTGGTCCTATCCTGGCACTGGCCCTCCTGAAGATTTTTGACTCCCGTGGGGTCCTAGTGCCTCTGGCGTAGTCCCATAAGTGTGAACGAGTGGTGGAGATTTGAGTCCAGGAAGATATTAGCCTTCCTCAAAGCTGTTGCTTGAGTTACAACAGTGATAATTTTGCACCATCAGGACCAGTTTTGGTATATGCAGGTGGCTAACTTCATTAAAGGAAAGTTGTCCTAATTGCAAATTCTCCACTCCTCCAAAGGCTTGCCCACCGATTAAGCTTTTTGCACAAAATAGCCCCTTTTTCACGAGCTGCCACTTACTAAATTTTTATTTTGTAAAGTCAGCGAACCGGGAATATGGCAGACGGTGCGCGGCTCCATTTGTTGTAAAAGTGCGGTGCCGCACTGCTTGCTTCAATACAAATGTTTGCACTTTTACGGCAATTGAAGCCACGCACTGTCCGCCATATTCCCGGTTCAAGGATCTTACAAAATAAAAACAAAGTAAGTGGCAGCTCATGAAAGGGGCTTTTCTGTGCAAAAAGCTTAATCCGGGGTAAGCGGGGGGGTGGGGAATTTGCAATTAAGACAGCTTTCCTTTAAAACATTGCTAATCCCATCCTCACATGATGCAGCTGTTTTACAATCACCTTTGGAGGGTTCAGCTCCTCTTACCCATATGATTTATTACATATATGATGTCTTCCTCCTGCTGAGGGCAGATTGAGTCAATAGTGTGTGAACTGCCTGGGACGAAGATTTAAATCACCCCATGGACAACCAGAACTAACAAACACATCTTAAATGTTTACACTCAGTTACCAGTTCCTATGGCTGGAGGGAATTTTCATGGAGGGTTACCATACGCAATTTCCAGGTACTGGCTATACCATTTAAATGCGCACCAAGGAGGTGTGCAACCTGTTGGAGGGAATGTCGGCATACTCCATCTACATGTGGTCATATTTTTTCGGACTGCCCACTACTCAGACCTTTCTTGACTTCGCTTCCCGTGGAGATCATGGAGATATTTGGTGATCACGTGTCCTTAACTGTGGATTTTTTCTAGATATAGAGGTACATGGAAATCTCTGCCAAACAGGAAATTACTTAATATTTGCCTCTTGGCTGCGGAAAACAAGCCATCACAAAAAAATGGCTTACTCCTACAGCTCCTACTGTATCCCTGTGACAAGACATAGTTATAGTAATCTACAAATGGAAAAATTAATGACGCAGGTGAACCATCAACCTGAAAAGTTTGAAATCCTGTGGAGACAATAGGTGTTGTACATTATGAGACACAGATGAGGGTTCGTCCCCTGATGAAAAATAAATCCGGTCGCTGGGGTAGGAAGACATGCCCGGGGGGGGCTCTAGGGCATCTGCCTGATGAGAAGCTACAGTAGATCAGCCTTATATGAATGATTCATTTTTTCAGACATGTATGTACAAACTACTTGTACAATAACCTCCACACAAGCTCTCACTCTTTTCAACTCAGATGTTCTTCCCCCGGTTAACTCTAAAGAGAAAGCTTTCTGGACAAGACTGAATACATTCTGAGACTTGTACTAAGGACTTTTATCATATATTTTAGTCCCCATCCCTTTATGATTTCATTTGCAGGTATCAAGCGCAGCATCCTTTGTTTCTTATTACCTTCCTTAGTGAATGAGTTTATGTGAACAATACCTATATTGTACTGACAGCAGCTATTGTTATTGGACCCTATTCACAACTGAAAAAGTTGCCTACACGCTGTGTATCCGAGGCGCATAGGCAACTGTACATTTTAATGCCACGCAGCGGGGACCCTGTGGACCCCCCATGGCATTCACTAAGGGCACGCAGGACACTTACGCGTGCGCCGCCCTAGCCCCACGGGCGACTCCACGCTGGGCACAGGGGGTGCCGGGTAAGCCATCTGTACCAGGCATAACCTGGCACATGCCCCCGTGTTCTCCAGCCGCTGGGTGTGGCAGCACTGGGTAAAGGACATCCCTGCTGCCACAGCCCACTGGGCTGCACGGGAGGGCTGAGGTAGTGGCACAGATGAGTGTCCAGAGAATGTTAATTTGGTGCTGCATTACATGGCTGGCCCCTACTCTGTGCGCCCACCACATGGGTGCAAGGGACCCACTTTGGGACCCGGTATGGGCATCCAATTGGATGCCCGCCTGGGTCCGCGACTCCGCCCCCGATCTCCCATGCAACCCTGCATGCCAAGGGACGTGGCTATGGACAGGCACCCTGCGGGTGCTAGCGGTCTCCATAGTGCTTACCTGTGCCTGTCCGGAGCCATGTAGGTACGCGGGTGGGGTACGTACCTCAGTCGTGTATTACCCACCCTTTATTGCATATGGCCTATTGTTAGGGTTAACTGTTTGTTGGTCTCTTAAAAATTGTTAATAAACACGTTACAAAAAAAAAAAAACTGAATGAAACTTGTTTTATGCCAGAAATTAATATAAACATAGAAATGTGTCACTAAAACAGAGTGAGTGAGTTGGCAGCTTCAGTACTGCAGATAGTGACGCACATGAAAAAGGGGTTGCTATAGCAAGGCTCACGTCTCTGTCTGCAGCACGGAAACCGCCGACTCGTTTGCTCTGTTTCACTAGAGTCACTGGTACATTTCTATGTTTACATTCATTTCTGGCACAAAACAAGTTTCATTTAATTCTTGCCAAAATGACTGCTAACAAAAGATTTTGTTTAAACTGATTTCACAAATGGACACCTGCAGGATCAGGATGGGTTGCTATAGCAATGCTCATGCATGTCACTGTCTTATTTATTTATTTAAAAGTTTCACCAGGAAAGGCACTCTGAACAGCAAGTTGCTCGTCTCACGGTGCATCCTGGGGGAAAGGGGAATTGAAGTGATGACAGTGCAGGAAGTACAATAATGGTAAATGTCATCATCTAGGGTAGAGTGCAATCAACAGAAAAACTTGAGGTACAACAATGAAGGAATGCAGCAAACAGTAGCAGAACTTCGGTACTTCACACATTAAAATTTGTTCCTTGGAGGCACGATGGCAAAGTCCAGTACTGAAAAAAACACTGGGTACTAAGCAGGGTGAAGAGAAACAGATGGTGGGATCAGTCACAATTGTTCAAAAACATTGGAAACCAGGTAGGGTACATGAACAAACTGGTGGGTTCAGTTACAGGTACAATTCACAGAGAGGAAATTATGCAAGGTAGAGGAAAGAGATGAGGGGGGAGGAAGAAAGGCAAATTTGATGAGGTAGTGAATTCCACAGTTTGGGAATTCCAATGACTGCAGTATTGAAGCCACTGACTCACTCGTTCTGTTTCACTAGAGTCAGCAGCCCATTTCTATGTTTATATTAATTTCTGGCATAAAACAAATTTCATTTAATTCTTGCCTAAATGACTGCTATTAAAAGATTTTGTTTCAACCAATTTCACAAACGGACGTCAGCTGGATCAGGCAACTAAAAATGAAAGTAATATAAAGTTCAGTAGCAGGGAACAATACAAATAGCAGGATCAACCAGATAAGCAATAAATCTGTAGAACAGGGCTACTTTTAGGGATTGAAATATGTCTTGGGGCGTGTACATAGGGAACAAAGGGATTTTTAGCTCTTTTCATTTTTTATGCTAACTGTTTGTGCCAGGCTTTGCGTGGGAGTTGTGGAGTGATCTCCTGGTCTGGGTTGATAGTCAGCAGGTTCTGAGGGGCTAGAAAGAACAGCAGGTGTGCGGTCGTTGTGGGATAATGTTCGGTCATGTGGTGTGTTTTATTCAATGAGGGACCCCAAACTCACTAATTTTTCCCAACCCATTTTAAATACATATGTATATATATATATATATACATACATACATACATACATACATGTGTTGCAAACAACTTCATTAATGCTCCAATGCTCCAGTTAGGGTCAGAGTAACAAAAGTTGGGGAATGAGGCATTAGGGTTTCCCTAACACCCCAACCTCCCAAACCAGGCAGCAGAGCAGGTGTGGGTGTGCGTTGGGCTTCTCAAGCCTAACACTCACCCCATTCCATCTGCAAATAAGGTCAGATGTGTAGACTTTATAAGAATAGGGTATGCGTTAGGCTTGAAAGCCAAAGGTACACCCCACACCTGCTCTCCTGCCTGGTTTAGGAGGGTGGGTTGTCAGGGAAACCCTAACACTTCATTTCCCAACCTCTGTCAGGTTGACCCTTACTGGAACACTAATGAAGTTTTTTGCAACTGATTTCCTTACTTTTTGAGATAGTATAACAGTATCCTTATTTTACTGTGGGAGCACAGGGTCCTTTGGACCGCGCGCTTCCATCCCTTCGTAGATGCATATATCTATGTACTAATGGAAGTACAGGGCCTTCCACGCCCTTTGCTTCCATTTATAGGACAACAATAGCCAAATTGTCAGCATAGCCACCTTATTACCCCACCTCATGTACCCAGTTCAGAAAATTTTCGAATCCTTGCCAAAATGTAATTCTGTGCAACTGCAATGCCATTCCATGCCACAGGTGTGAAAACACATTTTGGTCAGGATTCAAAAAATGACAGCTGTGATATACATGATGTAGGGTAATAAGAAGGCTATGTTGAAAATCTGGGGTCAAAATATTTAAAATTTCCACAGTTACAAGCTGGCGTAGCGAAATTGCAATGAATGGTCATAACTTCGGCATTTTTTAATATTTTGACCCCAAATTTTCAACATAGTCTTCTTATGACCCCACCTCATAAACCCCATAGGTGAACATTTTCAAATCTGTGCCAAAATGTCATTCCGAGCCACAGGTGCGAAAACACGTTTTGGACAAGATGTGAAAAATGACAGCTGTACTGTTCAAGATGTGCTGTTAAAAATAGCTTTGTTGAAAATTTTGAGTCAAAATATTGAAAATTACCAAAGTTGTATGTGCGTTGAAAAATTTAAATGAGCGCTCATAACTTGGCCATTTTTAGGAATCTTTCCGCCAAATTTTCAACATGGTCTTTTTGGACCCACCTCATTAACACTGGTGATGAAAAAAGCAGTTATGTAAGAACTTACCTTAAGAGTAGATCTTCGAGAGGAGCTCTTACAGCAGGCAGTAACCATTAGGACTGACCCGCCAGGCACTAGGACCACATGGAAAACTTCTAGATAGCAGTATTCAGCGGGGGACTGCCCCTGACATTGGCACGCTGACATCCATCCTATGGTATAAAAGGGGCGGTCCCCCAGCTCATCCCCAGTTCTCCCGCCAGAGACTCCAGCATGTACACAAATTGGAGAACTAAAGAGGTTCCTCTTAAATGAGGAAAGCAGAAAGGCTGCGATGGAGAAACAGCAATCAGGGGAAGGAGGGAGGGACTGCATGCCTGCTGCAAGAGCTCCTCTCGAAGATCTACTGTTATGGTAAGTTCTTACATAACTGTACTATCTTAAATCGAGGGGGCTCTTGCAGCAGCCAATAACCATTAGGACTGAATCCCAAGCAGTACAGGAATAGATTCAGTCAACTGGGAGGATGACAACAGCAGTCACAGGAGCTTTACGACAGGAGGCCCTGGAGGACTGCAAGACCGAAACCGGCTCTACGCCTGGAGACAATGTCCAAACTGTAATGCTTAACGAAAGTATGGACAGAACTCCAAGTGGTGAAGGAGGCAGTGGAGACAGCCATACCCCTGGTAGAATGACCACTGACCTGCCCTAACAAAGGTTTGTCATACTTGCGATGGCAATAAACAATGGAATTAGCTAACCACTTAGATAAACACTGATACACAGATAAACATTGGAAACAGGAGCCCCTTCTTTCCTGGGGGCAAACAAAACAAACTGCTCAGATTTTCTGAAAGCGTGGGTGCAGTCCAGATGGAAATGAAGCACCCAATGAACGTCTAGAGTATGAAGTCAAGCCTTGCCCTGATTAGAATACTCAGAAAAATAAACAGGCAGGGGGATGGACTGATTCAAAGTAAACTCAGACACCACCTTAGACAAAAACTTAGGACTGGTCCACAAAGATACCCCAGTCTTTGTGGAAAACCAAGTAAGACTCTTTACATATCAGAGCCTTAAGCTCAGAAATCCTCCAAGCTGAAGTAATGGCAACTAAAAACAATGCTTTCCATGACAGAAAGCGTAGCTCGCAGCAGGTTCAAAGGGAGAAAGAGTGAGCTTCTCCAAAATAAACAGATCCCATGGCGGGACTGGGTTCCTAATGAGAGATTTCAAATGAGGAATGCCCCACAGAAAGGTGCACGACAGGTCCGGTTGGGCAATATCTTTGCTGACAATGGGTACATGGTACACAGAGATGGCAGAAAGGTGCACCTTGACAGAAGAGTAACCCAGACCGGAGTCTGAGAAGGAAAGGAGGTACTCCAGGATGAGACTCACTGGGCAAGTGAAGGGACCCAAATGCTGGGCGGTAACCTAGATGGAGAACTCTTCCACTTCTTGACATAAGTGGCTCTGGTGGAAGGCTTCCTGGTGGCCGCCAGAACATCAGCCACCCTAGAGGACACCCCAAAGTAGGCAATGGCTACGTCTGAAGGAGCCACACATGGAAATGAAGAGACCTGAGGTCCGGGTGAATTAGAACACCCTGGTCCTATGAGAGTAGGTCAGAACAAAGGGACAGGGGAAGGGGGGTTCCACTGCCAGCTGTTGCAGCAATGGAACCATATCTGTCATGGCCAGTAGGGAGTTATCAGAATTATGTCCACCCTCTCCGATTGCAGCTTGAGAAGAGCTCTGCAGGAGCGGAAAGGTATACAGAAATCTCCCTGTCCAAGACAGGGACAACACATCTCACCAGGAAACACCAGGCCCTGAATCTAGTGAGCAGAAACTGGGCAGTTTTGCGTTGAGTGTGGATGCAAAGAGGTCCAACTCAGGACAACCGCACCTGTCGAAGAGATCCTCAACCACAGAGGATAGGAGCTACTACTTGTGTGTTTTTGACCTGGACTGGCTTAGGCTGTTGGCCAAGATGTTTTGGATGCCTGGAACATGAACTGCCATTAAAACCAGGTTGTGTTCCATGGCCCAATGCCAAACCCTCATGGCCTCCCTGTACAGGGGGTATGAGCGAGTCCCTCCCTGCTTGTTGAGGTAATAGACTATGGGCATGTTGTTCATCTGAAACAGGAGAGGGCCCAGGAGAAGATGAGTCAGAAAAGGCCCGAAAGGCAAGAAGGATTGCTCACATTTCAAGCAAGTTGATGTGGAGCTGCTGCTCTTGTTGAGATCAGGTCCCTTGGGTCTGACAGTCTGCCATGTGGGCACCCCAGCCCAGACAGGACACATCTGTCATGAGAATCTGAGATGGAGATTCTGCATGGAAGGGAACCCCTCTGAGGAGATTGGAGGAGTTCATCCACCAAGGCAGTGTTTGCCGTACAGGATGGGATACTAGGATTCCCAGTTTCAAATTGTCTGTGCGCTGGTCCCATTGAACCTGTAAGGTCCAATAAGGCACCCTCATGTGTAGGCAGGCAAGTGGAACAGTGATTATGGCCACTGCCATGTGGCCCAAGAGCCCGAGGAATGACCTGGCTGGAACTTGGGGCGATGAAGACACCAATTGGGCCTGTGCTCTCAGGCGGTCTGCTTTGTCTGGAGGTAGGAATGCCTTGTCTTGAGCCAAATCCAAGTTTGCTCTGATGAACTGCAGTCTCTGACTTGGCCAAAGGGGGGACTTGGGCAGGTTCACAGTGATGCCCAGAGTCTGAAACAAATTAAAGGTGATTTCCATTGTCCGGATGAGCTGGTCTCCGGAGGAGGCTGTGAGGAGCCAATTCTTGAGGTAGGGGAAGACATAAGAAAAAATTACTCACCTTAGTAATGTTGTTTCTTCTAATGGAGTCTTGCTGTATTCTGACAATGGCAGTGAGTCCCAACCTTCGAACTGCCCCGGAGATGAAAGAGTTAACTTTCCATGCCAGGCATGGAATGCTGAGCTCGAGCTCGGTTGAGACTCTGTCTGTTGCTGTTTGAACTCAAACTGTCAGATCTTTACAAGCTAAACTCACTGAGGTCCTGTGTGGAAGCTGTAAACCTACACTAGCCAACTGGCTACTAACGTAATAACAAAATATTTGGTCCCAAAACAAAGACTCAAGTCAGGAGACCCAAAAATGAAATAACACAACACCCACTCACCCAAAGAAAGGGTGATAAAAAAGATGGAGCACCTCCTGAGTGCCAACACTGCCACTGCCCACCCACATCCCAAAAACAAAGGTTCTGAGAGGGGAAGGCAGGGGGGGAGGTCAGAATACAGCAAGACTCCATTAAAAGAAACAACATTACTAAGGTGAGTAATTTTTCTTCAAACAACATGAAGTCTTGCTGTATTCTGACAATAGCAGACTACCAAGCGAGTACCTCCATGGAGGAGGGACAGAACCTACTTAGGAAATAGGCTCTGAAGCACAGCTGTGCCAAACCGAGCATCACTCCTAGCCTGGATATCCAGGGAGTAATGCTTGGTGAAAGTGTGAACTGTTTTCCAGGTAGCCGCTTGACATATTTCTAAAATAGGAATATCCCTGGCAGCAGCCAGGGAAGCAGCTGTACCTCTGGTAGAGTGAGCCCTCAGGCCTGAGGGTGGAACCTTACCTAATTTTTCATAGCAAAATTGGATGCAAGAGACAATCCACCTGGCAATGGATCTTTTAGTGGCAGGTTTTCCTTTGCCTACCTCACCATGAGTGAGGAACAGTTGGAGGAAGTAAAACCTATGACCCTTGGTACGTTCTATATAGTAGCTAAGGGCTCTTTTCACATCTAGACTGTGCAGCCTCCTCTCACCAGAGGAGGAATGGTCAGTGAAGTACACAGGAAGAGACATAGATTGGTTAAGATGGAAGTCTGAAACCACCTTAGGCAAAAACTTCCTGTTAGTCCTGAGGACCACCTTATGCCTATGGAAGGAAATAAAGTCAGGCTCCACTGACAGGGCTTGCAGCTCACTTATGCGCCTGGCAGAAGTGATGGCCACCAGAAACACAGCTTTCCAAGTCAAGTACTTAAGCTCTGCTGAGGACAAGGGCTCAAAAGGGGGTTGCATAAGCTGAGCAATGCAAACGTTAAGATCCCAAGCAGGGGCAGGATCCCTGAATGGGGGATTGGTATGAAGCAATCCCTTGAAAAACTTGGAGAAAACAGCGTGAGCTGAAAGAGAAGAGGGCTTACCTGCTGAAATGAAAGCAGAAACAGTTGCCAGGTGCACCCTTAGTGTAGCTGGTCTGAGTCCCAAGCTATTGAGATGAACCATGTAATCAAGTACTGTGGGCAGATCAGCAGACTCTGGGGAAATATGCTTCCCAGAGCACCATATGGAAAATCTTTTCCACTTGGAATTATAAGTAGTTCTGGTGGAAGGCTTCCTAGAAGCCTTCAGAATATCCATAACACCTTGGGAGAGGTGTAAATCAGCAAACTCTAACTCTTCAAGAGCCAGGCCTTGAGATTGAGAGATTTGAGATTCGGGTACCAAACCCTCCCCTGAGCACAGGTTAACAGGTTGTAATTCCTGGGACGAGACAGGGGAAGATGGACTGATAAGGACAATAGGAGAGGATACCAGGGCTGTCTGGCCCAGTCTGGAGCAATCAGGATCACCTTGCAGGGTTGAGACCTGATTTTGACTAGCACTTTGAACAGGAGAGGGAAGGGGGGAAAGCATACAGGAACTTCCCTTCCCAACTGAGAACTAAGGCATCCAGGGGGACTGAGCCCAACACTGGGGGCCTGCAGCAAAAAGGGAAGTTGGTGATTGTCTGGGGCTGCAAAAAGATCTATCTGTGGGGTGCCCCATCTGGAGAATATCACCTCCAAGACCAAGGGATCCAGTGACCATTCGTGATGGCCCTGAGATATCTTGCTGAGAGCATCTGCCAGGACATTGTCCTTGCCTGGGAGATGTACTGCTGAGAGGGAGGTGTTCAGGGAATAGGCCAGGGACCACAACTTCATTGCTTCTGTGCACAAGGCCGTAGACCAAGTGCCTCCTTGTTTGTTGATGTACCACATTGTCGTGGTATTGTCTGTTCTGATCTGAATAACTTTGTTCTGAACAGATTTGGAAAAAACTTGAAGTGCTAGAAATACTGCTCTGAGCTCCAACAGATTGATGTGGAGCAGAGATTCCTGAGGGGACCACAACCCCTGGGTGGTCAGGTCGCCCAAGTGAGCCCCCATCCCAAGAGGGAGGCATCTGTAGCAAGGATTAAAGAGTGAGACTGAGTGACAAAGGGAACTCCTTGTCTCACATTGTTCAGATCCTGCCACCAGTGCAAGGCCTGGATCA
Organism: Neoceratodus forsteri; assembly: GCA_016271365.2. Taxonomy (NCBI): domain Eukaryota; kingdom Metazoa; phylum Chordata; order Ceratodontiformes; family Ceratodontidae; genus Neoceratodus; species Neoceratodus forsteri. Next base: position 235,231,678 of record CM028129.1, read on the forward strand.
GGGTTCGAGTCACTGGGATCAGTTTGGTCAGGGGGTCCTTTTTCTGGGACCAGAAGGCTCTCAAATGGAACTGAATGTCCCTCATCCGAAATCTTGCTCCTTGCACCACTGCTGTAGAAGCAGCCATGTGCCCCAGGAGCTGCAGAAAATGCCTTGCTGGTCGAGACACCTGTAGGGTGAAAGAGGAGGCCAGAGTGATAAGGGTCCTTGCCCTGTCCAGGGGAAGGAAGGCTCTGGCCCTTTTTGTATCTAGCTCTGCACCTATGAAGGTGAGGAGCTGAACAGGCTCTAGAACTGACTCTGAAAGATTTAAAAGGAAACCTAGAGAGGTGAGCAGTTGCTGAGTTATCTGTAGGTGTAAATTGACCTGGCCTGGGGACTGGCCTACTACGAGCCAGTCATCTAGGTATGGGAAGATGGCAATCCTTTGCCTTCTTAGAGAAGCAACTACTACTGCCAGGCATTTTGTGAACACCCTTGGAGCAGAGGTTAGTCCGAAGGGCATTGCTTTGAACTGGTAATGGCCTGAGGGCAACTCGAACCTGAGATACTTTCGATGGGGGCTTCTGTTAAGAATATGGAAACAGGCATCCTTGAGGTCCAGGGACACTAGCCAGTCCCCTGGCCTTAGAGAGGGTAGAATTATTCCCAGAGTCACCATTTTGAATTTTGGCTTTAAAAGGTGCTTGTTTAAATATCTGAGATCCAGGATGGGCCGCCATTCTCCTGTCTTTTTTGGGGTAAGGAAGTACCTGGAGTACAATCCTTTGCCCTGGTGTAGGGGTGGAACCCTTTCCACAGCTCTGAGAGCCAGAAGGGAAGAGACCTCTGCCTCTAAGGCAAGTGCCTCTGAGGGATTTGCAGGTGGAAAACATCTGGTTCTCAGCTTTGGAAAGCTGAGAACCAGTCCCTGGCTTACTACTTCCAGGACCCACTTGTCTGATGTTAGAGACTTCCAGTCCTGGACAAAGTAAGCCAGCCTGCCCCCTACAGGTGGTGGAGAATCGGCCCTGGCAAACCCATCAGGGTGCCTGTTTGGCAGGGGGTTTTGGCTGAGGGGTGGAAGCAGGTCTACTTGTACCCCTTCTGCCTCTCCCTCTAAAGAACCCCCTCTGAGCATAGGCAGAAGAGGAGGCCTGGGCTTGGTAGAAAGGCCTGTGAAAAGGCCTACCCCTGCCCCAGGGTTGCTGCCTCTGAGGAGTGGCCTGCCTTTCCTTGGCCTGGGCACTCCGATAGGTGGTCCTATATTCATCTATTTTCTTCATGTAATTCTCTGTTTGCTCCCCAAACAGAGAATTACCCACAACAGGAAAATCCATGGCCTTAGTCTGGGTATCCTGTGACAGGCTAGTACATCTGAGCCAAGCCATTCTCTGGTGCCACAGATGTAGCCATGACTCTAGATGACACATCATTGGAGTCCACTGCAGCATGGAATTGCACCATGGATGCCTCAATACCATCAGCAGCCACCTGCTCCAGCTCCTTGGCAAGCTGGCCAGGGACCTGTTTTGCTAAAGCCATGACAGTGTCCCATCTGGATTTCTGATACCTAGCAGTATAAGCCATATAATTGGCCTGTCTGAGTCCCAAGGATGCTGCCATGTATTGTTTCTTTGCCATGGCATCAATCCTCCTGGAGTCCTTGTCTGGGGGGGCGTGAAGCCAAGGGAATATTTGCCCTATCACAGGCTGCAGCCTGCACTACCCCAACATGGCTGCATTGTTGTGTAAGGAACTCCATATCCGAGCCTGACAATGTATACCTCTTGTCCATTATTTTATCCACAGGAGGTATGGTGTTAGGAGTCTTTAAAATCTTAAGTGTCTGTTTCCCAAAAGATTTGTGTAAGGGAATAGACAGCCTCCTAGACTCTGGGATATCCATCATTTCCACATAGTCAGGCTCCTCCTGGTCATCCACAGCTTCTTCCATAGGAAGCTGGAGGGTTTCAGCCACTTTTTTATAAAACATGAAATGTGAGGGGGACTCAGAAAGCCTAGGAGGAGACACTCCTGAAGGTCTGTCTGGGAAGATGTCCGGGCCAATGGGCACATCCAGACTTTCAAAACCACATTCACTTTCCTCATACTCTTTCTCCTCCTCCAGTTCATAAAATTCCTCTAATTCATACTCTTGAACCGGTGGAACCGGCTGAACCGAGCGCCTCCCTGATGGTGCCGGTTCGGTCGGAACCGGGGAAAGCGACTGCACAATTTTTATCGCTTTGGCTATTTCTTCAGCGGTTGGAGAAGAAAGTTTTGGATCCACACCAGCTGATTTTTCCTTTCTTGTTCTCTTAGCTGGAACTGACTTCTCAGAATCGGATCTCCTTTTGCCCAAAGAAGTCTCACACTGGTCAGAGGGCACTCCTTCTGGTTCGGTTTGAACCGAACCGGGCTGGCCATCCAGTTCAGCGGACTTTTTGGCCTCCCTTTCCCTGAGCCTACCAACTCGTTTTTCTAGGGTAGCTGCAGGAAAATTTTTACAAATCTGGCAGTCTGCATTGAGGTGGTCAAACCCCAGACAATAAACACAGGTGGTGTGGGGATCAGCCTTGGCAAAGGCTTCCCCCCACACACACACTGCAGTGTTGAAACCCAGTGGGCCCAGTTTTTCTTTTGGGTTTCTCAGACATTGTGCCAGTCCTAACCAAACTTACCCTTTTAATGGCAATCCGCCAGGCAAGACCCTCTTATCGGTTCCTGACCGTGTCACTGGTCGTGGAAAAAAAACGTAATAAAATCTTTATTTTTAGAACCGATAAGAACCGGTAACCACACTCTAAAAGTTCAAGTAAAGATTTTTTTAGCAACTTGATCGGTTCAAACCGAACCGATGAACCGTTTACAAGTTCCACACAGAATAGAAATAATATAAACCTATCTAGTACTTACGAATACCACAGACAGAGACTGAACCGACAGGTTGCGGTTTAAATTCAGTCGAAAACCGAGAAAAACGGTACATTAACTGACAAATTGAACCGAGCAGAAGGAGAAATCTCCGGAGCGACTGTTCAGTGAGGCGGAGTAAAGAATCTGACGGTTTGAGTTCAAACAGCAACAGACAGAGTCTCAACCGAGCTCGAGCTCAGCGTTCCATGCCTGGCATGGAAAGTTAACTCTTTCATCTCCGGGGCAGTTCGAAGGTTGGGACTCACTGCTATTGTCAGAATACAGCAAGACTTCATGTTGTTTGAAATATCCCGTCTCCTGAGGGCTACAGCCATTACTGCCAGGCACTTTGTGAAGATTCAAGGTGCAGAGGAAAGGCCGAAGGGTAGTGCCCTGAACTGGTAGTGGTTACTCTGGAAGCAAAAGCGTAGGAACCTCCTGTGGGTCTGGAAAACCTGGATGTGGAGGTAGGCATCTTGCATGTCCAGGCAGCAGAGCCAATCTCCTTGATAAAGAAGGGGGAGAAGACCCTGAAGGGTAACCATCCTAAAAGATTTGTATTCTATAATCAGATTCAGGTGGCTGAGATCCAGAACTGGTCTCAGATCGCCGGTCTTCTTTGGGACCAGGAAGAAATGGGAATAGAAACCCTTTCCCCTTTGACTTAAGGGAACAGGTTCTATGGTCTTTTTGCTCAGAAGTACCTGGAGATCCTCCTGGATAAGGGCAATATGTTTTGGAGAATAGTGGGAGTGCAAGGGAGGATTGTCTGGGGGTATATCTCTTGAAATTCGAGAGTATGTCTCATTTCTACTAATTGAAGCACCCACTGATCTGAGGTGATTCTGCACCATCCGTCCAGATAAAGGGAGAAGCGACCCCCTTCCCCCCACCGCCTCCCCCGAAGTTTCTGCTGGGGGGGGGTCAGGCAAGAAGTCATGCAGAAGAACCTGGGATGGACAGGGCGGCAGGGAAGGCCCTATCAGCTCTAGGGGCTAAGACTTCTGTCACATGGGAGGGGCCCTTATGCTTGAAGGCTCCTCTAGGCTGCTGTCCAGGGGACTGCAGATGCTGGTTCTTCCAGAAGGTTGACACTACTGGGGCTTAGGCTGATAATGGTACGAAGAATGTACAGACTTTAGGGCCTAGCCCGATTCCTGCAGGTGGCAGATAATGCTGTGGACATCCTAGCCAAAGAGGACCAACCCCCTAAAGGATCAAGGATTTTGGCCTGCACATTGGGTGCAAAGCCAAAAACCCTGAGCCACAAATGGCAGTGGATACAGATGCCAGTGGTCACCACCCATCTGGCCATATCAGCAGTATCGTAGGATGCCCTTAGGACATGATTTCCATCTTCCAACCCTGACTTCAGAAGCTGGGTCAACTGAGATTTAGTAGGGTCCTCTGGGAGGGTATGCACCAATTCTACAACTTTGTCCCACAGGGCATTCTGGTATTGGACCATGTGGGCTAGGAAGTTCAGTCACCATAAGGACAAAGTGGCTGAGGTGTAGACCTTCTTACCCAAGAAGTCCACCTGTTTAGACTCCTTGTCTGGAGAGTGCATGCTGAGGTGCCTGGGCCTTTTAGTACCGATGTGAGCAGTGTTCATGACCACTGAGTCAGCCACTGGATTCTCCCCATAAAAGGGCTTGTCCCAGGGGCATGATAAAGCCTATCTGCCTTCTTAGGTAGGGCCACGGTGGAAGATGGGTGATTTCAGGCAGCCCTGTTGACATCCTGAAGGAGTCAATAAGAGACAGTATAACCATAGGCAGAGTGTCCTTCTTACAGAAAAAGGTTGCCAGACATTGGCATTCCGGGTCCAGTTCCCCTGAGTCCCAGTCCATAAGGGACTGAATATGCCTCATGGCATCCAAGAAAGTTGGATCATCAGGAAGGGATCTGGAGGTATCCCTAGGTTGCTCAGGATCAGAGGGTAATCTGGAATCCTCAGAGTCCTCTTCCTCCAAGGAGGAGGAATCCCTCCCAGATGGCTCAGAGTCTGGGACTGGCAATAGTGGACAGCAATCCTACTTACGCTGGTCCTCATCACTGGGAGACCGGGGAGTGGTAGGGAGAACCCGGACCAGTGAGGGGGAAGGTTCTCTCAGAGGTGGGGTAGAAGGCCTCTTCTGGGGTTCCTTATTCTGCATGAACTCCCACCAAGCCGTGAATAAGGCAGTGTAATCCAAAGGCGGTGGTAGGAGAGGTGGTCCAGGCGGGAAGTTATGGAATCCCCTGGCATTGGACTCTGAGGCTTCACAGGCTCTGGCGTTAGTCCCTGAGGAGCTGAGTGACCAGATGACAACTCTTGTGGTGAAGGACTAGCTGGCGTCAATCTCAAAGGGCTTGGTGTCGGTTCAACACATGTTGCAGCTGTTCTGAAGGAGTGGCCAGCACTGGCTGAGGCTTAACTGACAATGGTGAAAGCATCACTGGGATCAACACTAGTGTTGCCGGTGGCTATTGAGGATAAGGGGGCTGATGCCGGTCATGCAAAGCAGCCCACACAGATGTAGCCTGTGTAGAGAAGGAAGCTCCCGTCAGAGACAGTGACATCACCCATAAGGGAAAGATGAGCGCATGCTCCGGGCACTGCTTAGAGGCATTGGTCCCTGAATGTGGGACCAACGCAGGCAATGCCAAGACCAGAGGGGCAGTGGGCTGAGACCCACTGTCTGAAGAGCTGGTCGACCCTCCTGGCTGAGGGTCTGCTGAGAAAAGGGACCTGAGCTTTAGGGGCTTTGAGGCTGGGGATGACGTCCGAAACCCGGAACAGCCTTCGCCAAAAATGGTGATGAGGGTGGGAGGCAAAGACACAAGCAGCCCGGAAGAAGTGAGGGTTGCCAGTGAAGAAGAGACCGATCTCCCACAGGAGGAAGATCCAGACACGACCATCAACTTGTGTGGTGACCTGGAACGGGAAGCCGATTGGGGCCAATCCCTATCCTTGCTAGCTTTTGGCAGAAGGAATCTTGCTTTCAGAGCAAGGAGCAGCTAACTAAAAAGCTACAACTTTTCTTACTAATTGAACACTTCTATCTCAGCAGAAGTCAGTGCCTGTTGGGATTAAGCAAACAGATACTTTATTAGAAGTAAGGGGGTCTCATTTAGGGTAAAAAAAAACACGAAAGCCAGAGTGTGTTTCTGCGTTGGGGAAGGGGACTGTATCAACTTAGTTTGCTAAATCAGGAGGAGAGGAGAGAACTTAACTGGGGGTGTGGCTTAGACAGTAGAAAAGCAGATGTCTCCAATTACAGAATTACAGCTTCCTGCTGCTAGCTTTTGGCAGAAGGAATCTTGCTTTCAGAGCATGAAACAGCTGATTAAAAAGCTACAACTTTTCTTACTAATTGCCCTCCTTCCCACTCCAAGTCAGTTCTACTTTAATAGCCACTGAATTTGACTAATAACAGGAACTTCCTGTTTGGCAGTAGGAAGGGAAGGATCACTGAGACACATTAGTTTCATCAACCTTGAAGGAAAAAAGTAGCTCTTTCTCCCCCCCAGCTGCTGGAGGTCTGACTCTGAGCAAGGAAGAAGGAGACTAGTGGAGAATACAGGAAGTTCCTGTCCCAGAACAGGAAGGGCGAGAGTTGTAAGGGCACACAGGCAGTAGGAAAGTAGGTGGAAAAATAAACAGAGGGAGGAGAGAGTAATCATACAAAGCAACAGGAGAGGGGACACAAAATAAGACATGATGGGAGTGGTGCAGTGCAATGGTTGTGGGGTGGTAGTGTTCCGGGAGACATTCTGGAGGCTGCGATACTACCCTATTTGCAGGCACCTCTCTGGTCAGAGGGAGGAGGTTGCCCGTCTCAAGGCTGACCTTGCTAGGATTTGAGAAACCTCCTCCCCCACTCAGGAACCACCAGGGCCATCGCTGCTACCTCAGAGGTTGTCAAGAAAGAGGAGCGGTTGGACCAAGGTGGGCTCAGAGAGGGAGAGGGTGGGGGAACAGAGGTGCATCCCTCCAGCTATACCTCTCCACAGTTCATACACTGTTCTGACGGAGAGTGGTTCCTCTATGGAGGCACCTGCAGTGGAGACCTAGGAGGATGCTGGGAACCTCCACAAAGGAGACCCACAGAAGGGTGGCACAGGACCCCACAGGGGAAGGAAACAACTCCTGGTGGAGGACTCAATCATTGGGGGGGTAGAAGTGGGGGAGGAAGGGGAGAGGGAGGTAAGGTGCCTGGCTTGGCGCCATGGCTTGGAAGGACAGGAAGCAAATCCTCAGGATTGTGGGAGCAGCTGCACAAGGGAAGGAGCTGGATGTCATTGTCCACCTAGGGACAAATGACCTGGCTGGGAATGGGATCAGAGCAGTGCAAGAGGAGTTTGTAGAGTTGGGGAGGGGCCTTAGATATGTAGCATGCACAGTAACCTTCTCGGAGGTGCTACCTGTCTATGGCAAGGTGATGCTAGGGTACTCCACACCAAGTAATTCAATGAATGGTTGAAAAACTGGTTGGAGCTTAGGGTTTTGACTTCAATGGGGACTAGGGAGCCACCTGGAGGGATGCAGGCCCATACTGGTGTGATGGTCTCCCTTTGTCCAGGGGGACAACCAGGATACTAGGTAATAGGTTTAAATGCTTCATTGGCAAGCATTTAAACTAGCCAAGGAGGGAGGCACTGAAAAGGACCAGGGAAATCCCAGCCTCCCCCAACAAAACACAGTAATTAGCGAGGTAAACATCAAGATAGAGAAGTCATTGGGGAGCAGGACAGGGGTAAATGCAAAAAAAAAACAAAGGCAGTAAGGGCAGGGATGGGGCTAAAAGGAGTAAGGCCATCAAAAAATGGAGGGTGATGAGTACCAATGCCCATGGCCTGTGTAACAAGCTCCCTGAACTAGTGGCCTTGATGGAAGAGGGATGCCTAGATATTGTGGCAGTCACAGAAACATGGTACACAGAGAACCATGAATGGGATGTCAACATACCAGGATACACAATCTACAGGAGGGACAAGGAGGGTAAAGGAGGAGTAGCTCTCTACGTAAGCGAAGGGATCAAAGCAACAGAACTAAAGAGAAAACAGGGAGTAGATGAGGCAATGTGGGTCACCCGGGAGATGAAATGGTGCCACAATCAGCATGGGGGTTGTATACAGACCCCCATGTCAGGTGGAGGGAATGGACAAGGAAATGACAGAAGGCATCCTTAGAATGGCAGAAAAAGGGAAGATATTGTTGATGGGGGACCTGAATATGCCAGATGTTAACTGGAGCACCTTTGCTGCAGGCACATCCAAGAGCAGGGTCATTCTTGATGCCCTACAAGGGGCATGCCTCAGACAGCTAGTATTGGAACCCACTCAGAAGGGAGCAATCTTGGACCTGGTACTCTCAAACAGGGATGGAGAAAGGATCTCTGATTTAGAAGTGGGTAGCCACCTGGGAACAAGTGACCATTAAACTGTGTGGCTCACAATAAACACAGCCATAGAGTCAAGCCATACAAAAGCAAGAGTGCTGAACTTTAGGAGGGATGACTTTGGGAAAATGAGAGAGTGCCTCAGAGAAGCACTAGCAAATGGGCAAGAAGGGCGGGTGAAGGAACAATGGGGAATAATCAAAACAGCCATCACAGAGGCAACAAGCCTTTGTGTGAAGCAAATCAACAAAACAAAATGAAGGAAAAAAAACACTATGGTTCTCAAAAGAGGTGGCAGGAAAGGTTAACGAGAAAAGGACAGCATTCAGGAAATATAAGAAAACACAGAAGGAGCAGGACAGAGAACTTTATCAGTTAAAGCAGAAGGAGGTAGGGAAGGGAGTCAGAATAGCAAAGGCCCAAACCGAGGAAAATATAGTCAACTCTGTTAAGAAGGGAGATAAAACCTTTTAGAGGTACATTAGGGAGAGAAGAAAGACCAAGGGAGGGATACTGAACCTTAATAAAGGGGAGGGAGTGCGGGCCGAGGGTGACAATGAAAAAGCAGGGATACTGAATGAATATTTCTGCTCAGTATTCACAAAGGAAGAGGAGGAGGCACCTAAACCAAACAAGAGAAACACTTTGGACAAGGTGGTCGATAATAGTCCATTCACAGAAGAAAGGGTTGTGAATGAACTCTTAAAACTGAAGATGGACAAAGCAATGGGGCCTGATGGGATTCATATAACTACAGAGAAGGGGAGGGGGGTTAAAAGCTCTTGGATGTCTTCACAAAGACCACATACTCATTGATGCTCTTGAATGTTCTTTTTATTTCCCCTACGTTTCGCTCAGTAAATAGAGTTTGTTCACAGGGTTTCTTTATCTTTTTAAGTCAGATAAAAATCTAAAAAATATGTAGAACACATATTAGAAATGCATTTTATGCACTCATTTACTTAATTCATAACTAATTATAACTAATATTTGTTATAATTGGATATGAATTAAGTAAATGAGTTGAATATATAAGAGGTCTCTTACTCTACCTTGCATGCCTTTGAGAAAGGAATTGTTTTTCCGAAACGCATCAGGCATAGTAGGATTGTGTTGCTTGACTGTTTGCACTAACATACTAACATACTAGACACCAGTGGAGAAGGCCTATTGGTCTATCAAGTCTGCTCATGCTTCAGCACTCTGATGGGGTACCGTAGCCCTCTATCTGTCTCCTTCCATTGTTAATCCATCCCCCAGTCCTGCCCCCCCCAAGGCAAACCAGCCTCTGCTTCACCCCTTACCTATACCTGTCCCACCCTCTCTTGAATCCCTCCACTGTAACTGCCTGTACCAGCTCATCGGGCAGCACATTCCACGGTTCCACCACTCTCTCAGTGAAGTATCTCCTCTTCCTTTTCCCCCTAATCCTACCACCCTCAATCTTCCAACTGTGTCCTCTGGTGCTTCCGCCCTCCTTCAGTCGAAAGATCCTATCTCGGCTTACCTTATTTACTCCCCTGAGGTACTTGAAGACCTCAATCATGTCCCCCCGGTCCCTCCTCTCCTCCAGTGAGAATAGGTTAAGCTCCCCAAGTTGTTCCTCATATATCATATCCCCCAAGCCCCAGATCATTCTGGTTGCTCTCCTGTAAACCCTCTCCAGGAGTTGGATGCCCCTCCTTAGGTGCGGGCTCCAGAACTGCGCACAGAACTCAAGATGTGTTCTAACCAGGCTGTTGTACAGTGGCAAAATCACCACCCTGTTCCTTGAGGTAGTCCCCCTAACGATGCATACCAGCATCGTATTTGCCCTGACCACAGCCCTCCTGACCTGCTCTGAATTATTCATGTTAATATCCACCAAGACTCCTAGGTCTCTTTCCCCTACCATGGCCTGCAACTCATCCCCCCCCCCCCAAGGGTGTACATATAATTGGGGTTTTTCCACCTTAGGTGTAGCACCTTGCACTTGGAGGAGTTCAATTTCAATTTTCAGGTGCAGGACCACCTATCCAGAGTATCCAGGTCCTCCTGCAGGGCCAATCTCCCCTCCTCCCCCTCCACCACCACCCCCAGCTTACAGTCATCTGCAAAGAGACTCATTTTACACCATATACCTTTCCTGATATCGGAGACAGGCGTTAAACAGGAGTGGCTCCAGGACTGAACCCTGTGGGACCCCACTTATGACCTCCCTAGGAGACGAGACCTCCCCTCTAACCACTACCCACTGACTGCGACCTGAAAGCCAATTTCCAATCCACCTAACCATCAATGGGCCTACCTCCATCCCCTCCAGCTTCTCCCTTAGGTCAGTGTGAGGGACTGAATCAAATGCCTTGCTGAAGTCCAGGAGCAGTACATTCACTGGTCTCCCCCTGTCGAGTGCTGATGTCACCCACACATAGAACTCTACAAGGTTTGTTTGACATGATCTACCTGGCACAAACCCATGCTTCCAGCCATCCAGGTAACCCATCTCCTCCAAGAAACCTCCCAGCCTTTCCTAAAGTATGCTCTCCATTACGTTTCCCCACCACCAACGTCAAACTGATGAGTCTATAGTTTCCTGGCTCTTCTCTCGATCCCCTTTATGGATGGGCACAACATGCGCCAGCTTCCAATCCCATGGCACCCTCCCTGTCTGGAGTGACAAGTTAAAGAGATCCACTAATGGCGCAGCCAAAACATCTGCCAACTCCCTCAGTACTCTGGGATGAATAGCATCAAGCCCCGGAGATTTATCCTGTTTTAGGAACTGGAGGGTTTCCCACACCTGACCGATAGGAATATCAGCATCTGTTCCCACCCCTTATTCAGCAGAACCAGCCAGATATCTCACCCTTGGCCTACCTCCCCCAGTGGCTTGTTCTTCAGCAGGTACCCCAATGCTCATGTCTGCTGCACCTTCTGTGTCCTTCAACCCCTTTTTTGGAAGTTCCCCAGCCTCCTCTCTAGTGAACACTGAGGCGAAATACTCATTCAGTACTTCCACCTGCTCTCCAGCCTCTTCCACCCACCCCCAGCTGTTCTCAACCTACTGAGCTGGCCCTAGACCTTCCTCTGCTCACCAATATACCTAAAGAACCCCTTTTCCCCACCCCGTATCCCTGCACCAGCCTCTGCTTTTTCCAGGCCTTTGCCCCCCTCACCACTCTGGTGACTTTCCTGGTTGCAGGGCGATAGTTCTCTATCCCTCTCTCCTCTCATTTTTTTGTACCTACTGTAGGCAGCCTTCTTCTCCCTTACCACCTCCTGGACCTCCTTGGTCCACCAGCATGGTTTACGAGACCTACTGCTCTTGCACTTCACTCTTGCACAGGTCCTGGTTTTATCTCCTACAAATGCCCCTTGAGAATTTCCCCCATGTTCTGGAAGTCCGCCCCTCTAAAATCAACTATCAGTGTCCTTGAATGATCCCTCCCCCCCCAGTTTAAGCCGAAACCAGACTGTGTTGTGGTCGCTCCCAGCCCAGGGTTCTTCCACAACCAGATCTCGTACAAGATCCCCATCTGCTAAAACCACATCCAGGATATGACCCCCCCTTGTAGGGTCCATTACCTGCTGATTGAGGAAAGCGTCCAAGAAGTCATCCAGCAGCTTCTGCTCCCTGGTTACAGTGGACGTCATAGTACCCCAATCAGTAGCTGGCATATTAAGGTCCCCCATCAACACCCCTTCCAGTCCACACTGCCCCTTAATGTTAGCCAACAGGCAATCCTCCAGGTCCTCTGCTAGACCTGGGGGCCTATATACCACCCCCAACTTGATCTTCCCTCCCACAGGGGTTCACAAGATGACACATAGGGCCTCCACGTTGCCTTCTGCTTCCTCCACTCTCATAATCTCAATGTTATCTCTAATGAACATTGCTACTCCTCCCTCTCTGCCCACCTTTCTGTCCTTCCTTAGCACAAGGTACCCACTCAGATTAAGGTCCCAGTCATGGCCATGGGTGGCCCAAGTTTCAGTGACCAATGCTACATCCACCCCACCCTCAAACAGCATGGCCTGGAATGCAGGCATTTTATTCCCCAGGCTCCTGGCATTTATTAAAGCCACCCTCCAACTCTTGTCCCTACCCCCTATCATATCCTCCCCATATCTTTCATATGTCTGTCCACACTTCTCTCCTAAGGTACCGTCTATCCCCCTTCTATGGGGTTGCAGACCAGTCCTACTGGCACTAAATAAATCATTAACCAAATCTGATACAGAGCAGCATCTTCAATAGGAACAGAGGGGTGAGTTCCCAATTGTTTGTCGACCTATAGCTACTGTATATCTATCATGATAACCTCATCTGTGGGCAACTCCTGTTTGGATTACAGTTTTATGATTGTGGAACCACACACAGGTTACAGATACAGCACTGCAGGTTGCCAAATCATTGAACTGTGTAAAACCCTAACTGGAAAGATCCTTAGACTGAGCCATTGTTTGAGATGGTATACAGTTACATACAGCCATCTTTTGTTGGACATATTGCATCCCTTGAAGTGACCCCAGATTTGAACCCCTCTACTCCTAATCCTTTAGCATATGTTAACCAATTATTACAGGCACCAAATAATGCTAATCCATTTTAAAAAGAGTGCCATGAGGTACCCACTGATCTGAGTAAAAGAGGTTCATTCGCTTCAGGAAGCATTTATAAATCTGGAAAAGTTCTAATTAAGGCATGTAAACTCCACTGGAATCAAACTAGTTTGGAAGCATACCTACAGATTCCACGGGGGTTATGTTTATATTAAAAAATTTAAACATATGGGTTCAGTGAAGCTGAGTTTACAAATGAGTGGAGAGCAATACTTGATGAAGCATCTGCTAAACTGATCAAATTGATAACTGATTACAAGAAGAAGATACCAATCGAATTGGAAGAAGAAATCAAACAGTGAGAAACAGCAGTAGTTACATATCTTAATCATGCAGAGCTTGATCTTTTTGATAAAAAACTACAAGACACTGTCCAGAGGTTGGACCAAGAATTAAAGGCCATCTAGCAAGGCAAATTCCAACAGGATAAAGGAAGCTGGGAAAAATGTGGCAGATGTGTTTTTTTGAAAAGACAAGTTTCATTTAATCTAAGTACAAGTGGTTCTGAAACAGAAGATTCTAAAGTCAATAATGAGCATTTTCTAGCCAGAGAAGGGCTGCCACCGGAACCACCGGAACCACCATAACCTCTCAGATGAAGTAACAGAACCAACAGGTACCAGGATCCTAGGTAATAGGTTTAAATGCTTCAATGGCAAGCATTTAAACTAGCCAAGGGGGAGGCACTGAAGAGGAGAAGGGAAATCCTAACGCCCTTCCCCCCCCAGAAATCAGGGTAATTAGTGAGGTAAACACCAAGATAGAGCAGTCGATAGGGAGAAGGGCAGGGGTAAATGGAGAAAAAGACAAAGGCAGTAGGGACAGGGATGGGGCAAAAAGAAATATAGCCATAAAAAATGGAAGGTAATGAGTACCAATGCTCATAGTCTAAGTAAAAAGCTCCCTGAAATGGTGGCTTTGATGGAAGAGGGATGCCTGGATATTGTGGCAGTCACAGAAACATGGTACACAGAGAACCATGACTGGGATGTCAACATACCAAGGTACACAATCTACAAGAGGGACAGGGAGGGAAGAAGAGGAGGGAAGGGATCAAAGCAACAGAGCTAAAGGGTAAACAGGGAGGAGAGGAGGCACTGTGGGTCACCCTGGAGACTGGAAATGGCTCCACAATCTGCACAGGGGTTGTATTCAGACCCCCGTCTCAGGGGGGGGAAATGGACAAGGAAATGACTGAAGGCATCCTTGGGATGGCAGAGAAAGGGGAGATATTGCTGATGGGGGACCTGAATATGCCAGATGTTGACTGGAGCACCTTTGCTGCAGCCACATCCAAGAGCAGGTCCATTCTCGATGCCCTATAGAGGGCATGCCTCAGACAGCTAGTTTTGGAACCCACTCGGGAGAGCGCAATCTTAGACCTGGTACTCTCAAATGGGGATGGAGAAAGGATCTCTGATCTTGAAATGGGTAGCCATCTTGGAACAAGCGACCACCAAACAGTGTGGTTCACAATAAACTTAGCTGTAGAGTCAAGCCACACAAAAGTGAAGGTACTGGACTTCAGGAGGGCTGATTTTGTCAAAATGGGAAAGTGCCTCAGAAAAGCACTAGCAAACAGGCAAGAAGGTGGGGTGGAGCAACAATGGGGAAACATTAAAACCGCCATCATAGAGGCAACAAGCCTTTGTGTGAAGCAAATAAATCAAAACAAAAGAAAAAAACACTATGGTTCTCAAAAGAAGTGGCGGGGAAGGTAAGGGAGAAAAAGATAGCATTCACGAAGTATAAGATAACACAGAAGGAGCAGGACAGAGAATTGTACCAGTTGAAACAGAAGGAAGCGGGTAAGGCAGTCAGAATAGCAAAGGCCCAAACCGAGGAAAAGATAGCCAACACAGTTAAGAAGGGGGATAAAACCTTTTATATGTACATTAGGGAGCAAAGAAAGACTAAGGCAGGGATACTGAGGCTGAACAAAGAGGAAGGTGGTTGGGCAGAGAGTGACAGTGAAAAAGCAGGGATACTGAACGAATACTTCTGCTCAGTATTCACAATGCAAAAGCAAGGGGAAATACCAAATCCTGTCAATAGAATCACTCTGGATAGGGGGGTTGATATTAGTCCTTTCACAGAAGAAAGGGTTCTGAAAGAACTCTTAAAACTGAAGGTGGATAAAGCAATGGGGCCTGATGGGATTCACCCCAGAATTCTAAAAGAACTAAGGGAAGAACTTGTAACACCACTGATTACCCTTTTTAATAAATCATGGGAGGATGGTGCGGTACCTGAGGACTGGAGGAGGGCGGATGTGATTACCCTTCACAAAAGTGGGAGCAAGACAGAGGCAGGAAACTACAGACCTGTCAGTTTGACCTCAGTGGTAGGGAAAATGATGGAATCACTTCTGAAGGAAAGAACTGTTGAGTACCTAGAGGTCATTGGGGCACAGGACCCAAGGCAGCATGGATTCACAGCGGGAAGGACATGTCAGACAAATCTAATTGATTTCTTTGACTGGGTGACCAAAGCAGTAGACCAGGGAGGGGCTGTGGACATGGCCTACCTAGACTTTAGCAATAGGTAGCTTAATGGTTAGAGCGCTGGAACGGCATACCAGAGATCTGAGGTTCGAATCCCAGTAGGCCACACTTTTCCTTTCTCATTTCCATCCTTGATTTAAAAATATGTATACCTTGCAGGGGTTAAACTGCACTGAGAGAAAGTGGTATTTCTAACATTGGTTCCTAGTTGCATAATTCGCAACACTAGAGAAGGAATGTGTGTGTGGCTGTAAGGAAATTCCTCAGGCAGCTTTGAACAGTGAGCCTGTAGCTTAATGGTTAGAGCTGGAGACGGCATACCAGAGATCTGAGGTTGAATCCCAGTAGGCCACACTTTTCCTTTCTCATTTCCATCCTGATTTAAAATATGTATACCTTGCAGGGGTTAAACTGCACTGAGAGAAAGTGGTATTTCTAACATTGGTTCCTAGTTGCATAATTCAAACACTAGAGAAAGGAATGTGTGTGTGGCTGTAGGAAATTCCTCAGACGCTTTGAACAGTGAGCTCTGAGCTTAATGGTTAAAGCGCTGAACGGCATACCAGAGATCTGAGGTTCGAATCCCAGTAGGCCACACTTTTCCTTTCTCATTTCCATCCTTGATTTAAAAATATGTATACCTTGCAGGGGTTAAACTGCACTGAGAGAAAGTGGTATTTCTAACATTAGACTTTAGCAAGGCATTTGACACAGTCCCGCACAAAAGATTAATAAACAGATTAGCCAGCCTGGGAGTGTGTCCCAGGGTGGTAGCCTGAGTAAAACACTGGTTGGACAACAGGACACAGCAGGTAATAGTAAATGGAGTCCACAGTGAAGAAAGGAGGGTTACTAGTGGGGTACCGCAGGGTTCAGTACTGGGGCCGGTCCTTTTTAATGTCTTTATAAGTGACACTGCAGAGGGACTGGAAGGTAAAGTATGTCTCTTTGCAGATGACACAAAGATTTGCAACAGGGTTGATACACAAGGTTGGGTGGAAAGGATGAAAAGGGACTTGGCAAGGTTGGAGGAATGGTCAAATGTATGGCAGCTTAGAGTCAATGCAAAGAAGTGCAGAGTAATGCACCTGGGAAACAAAAACCCAGGGGAAGAGTACACAATGGAGGGTGAGATACTGACAACAAAAATGGAAAGGGACCTGGGGGTAGTCATATCAGATGACCTAAAGGTGAGCCAGCAATGTGAGAAGGCAGTAAGGAGGGCTGGGGGATACTGGGATGCATAGGAGAGGCATCACCAGTAGAAAACAGGAAGTTGTTGCCCTCAGGACCCTAGGCAGCATGGATTCACAGCGGGAAGGTCATGCCAGATGAATCTGATAGATTTCTTTGACTGGGTGACCAAAGTAGTAGATCAGGAGGGGCTGTGGACATGGCCTACCTAGACTTTAGCAAGACATTTGACACAGTCCCACACAAAAGATTAATATACAAGTTAGCCAGCCTGGGAGTGGGTCACAAGATGACAGCCTGGGTAAAGATTGGCTGGAGAATAGGACACAGAGGTAATAGTAAATGAAGTCCACTCAGAAGAAAGGAGGGTTACTAGTGGGGTACCATGGGTTTCAGTATTAGGACGGTCCTCTTCAATGTCTTTATAAGCGACATTGCAGAGGACTGGAAGGAAAAGTATGTCTCTTTGCAGATGACACAAAGATTTGCAACAGAGTTGATGCACAGGGTGGGGTGGAAAGGATGAGAAGGGACTTGGCAAGGTTAGAGGAATGGTCAAATGTATGGCAGCTTAGATTCAATGCTAAGAAGTGCAGGTAATGCACCTGGGAAACAAAACCCAGGGGAAGAGTACACAATGGTGGGTGAGATACTAACAACAACAAAAATGGAAAGGGACCTGGGGGTAGTCATATCAGAGATGACCTAAAGGTGGGCAAGCAATGTGAGAGGGCAGCAAGGAGGGCTGGGGGATACTGGGATGCATAGGGAGAGGCATCACCAGTAGAAAACAGGAAGTTATTATCCCTCTGTACAGACAGCTGGTGAGACCCCATCTGGAGTACTGTGTGCAGTTCTGGAGACCCAATCTCCACAAAGACATAGACAGGATGGAAGCTGTCCAGAGGAGGGCAACTAAAATGGTGCAGGGTCTGACCCGGAAGACATATGAAGAGAGACGAAAGGAGCTTAATATGTATAGCCTCGAGGAAAGGAGGGAGAGGGGGGACATGACAGAAACTTTCAAGTACCTCAAGGGAATCAACAAAGTCCAAGAGGGTAGCATCTTTCAAAAAAAGAGGTGTGCAAGAACAAGAGGGCACAATTTGAAGATAGAGGGGGGACGGTTCAGAGGTAATTTAAGGAAGTATTTTCACAGAGAGGGTTGTGGATGCATGGAGCGGCCTTCCGGAGGAGGTTGTGGAGTCAAAATCAGTGGTGGAATTCAAGCATGCATGCGACAGTCATAAGGCCATTCTAGGGGGTTGGGGTAGGAAGAAGTAGGCTGCTGGTTAACTAGGATCTGCAGCTTATCCAGTAGGTAGGGAAATGGGCAGACTGGGTGGGCCAAGCGGTTCTTATCTGCCGACAAATTCTATGTTTCTATGTTTCTCTGTACAGACAGTTGGTAAGACCACATCTGGAGTACTGTGTACAGTTCTGGAGACCCCATCTCCGCAAAAACATAGAGTGGAGGCTGTCCAGAGGAGGGCAAACAAAATGATGCAGGGTCTGCATCAGAAGACATACAAAGAAAGACTAAAGGAACTAAAGATGTATAGCCTCGAGGAAAGGAGGGAGAGGGGGGACATGATAGAAACTTTCAAATACCTCAAAGAAATCAACAAAGTCCAAGAGGGTAGCATCTTTCAGAAAAAGAGATGTGCAAAAACAAGGGGGCACAATTTGAAGATAGATGGGGGATGGCTCAGAGGTAACGTGAGGAAATATTTCTTCACAGAATGGGTTGTGGATACATGGAACAGCCTTTCTGAGGAGGTCGTAGAGTAAAAAAACAGTGGGGGAATTCAAGAATGCATGGGACATAAGGCAATTCTAGTCGGGGGGTAGGAGGAAGTAGGCTGTTGGTTAACTAGGATCTGCAGCTTATCCGTTAGGTAGGGAAATGGGCGGACTAGGTGGGCCAAGCGGTCCTTATCTGCCATCAAATTCTATGTTTCTATGTTCAAACTTACAGAAACAGAACAGGAAGACGAGGAGGGGCCGGAAGGGCAGGTACAAAAGACAAATCATCTCAATCAATGTACCAATACAGCAGTGGGATCACAATCGGGGACAGAACCATCAGTCCAACAACAGGAACCAATTTCACAATCAAAGGTAATTAACTTATCAAAAAGAACTTTAACAGCCGCAGAGAAGAGCTTAGTATACCACAACTGCAGGTATTAATTCATTTGAAACTTTTATTGATCTACAAATAGCCAGTAGAAATTTAAGTTTAAAGTCCTTTTTCAATAAAAAATGGAGAATGGGTCTGGAACCAAAAACTGAACTACAATTTGAAGATAGAGGGGGGACGGCTCATAGGTAAGGTGAGGAAGTATTTTTTCACGAGAGAGGGTTGTAGATGCATGAAACAGCCTTCCTGAGGAGGTCGTGGAGTCAAAAACAGTGGGGGAATTCAAGAATGCACGGGACAGACAAAGGCAATTCTAATGGTGGGTAGGAGGAAGTAGGCTGTTGGTTAACTAGGATCTGCAGCTTATCCATTAGGTAGGGAAATGGGCAGACTAGGTGGGCCAAGTGGTCCCTATCTGCCATCAAATTCTATGTTTCTATGAACTGTTAACGAGTTCTACTTATCAGGAAAATCAAGAGAGTCATTTGGAATTAGAAACAGCAATGACTTCAAATGTCATTAAAAAGAGATCTTTTATTCCACAGCCGAGTCCAGTTACAGTTACACTGCAATACCTTATGAGACTATATGAAGATTTGCAGTATTTATAATATCACAACCTTACAAGCGAGGAACAACAGACACTGCAGGACCTGAGAAGGGACACATCATTAACTATCAAACCCGCTAATTGGGGGGGATAATGAAAAAATTACTCACCATAGAAATTTTGTTTCTTCTGGGGATCACTCAGTATGCTTAACAAATGCAGTCAGCCTTTGGTGTTGAACTGCCACGGAGAGAATGGAATGTATGTAAATGATGGAGCTCTCATTGGCTCATGCCAATTTCAAACTGCTGCCCCTAGTAACTGCTGCACTCTGAAGTGCTCAGATTTATTACGAAGCCTAACAAAGTGTAGGCACCCTAACTAGCTAAACTACGTAACCCTATTACCCTGTATGAGCCCCTTCAGGAATGGTCCATGTAAGAAAGGACAACAATTAAACACAACTGGTTTATAAAACTCTCATACATGAATCCTAGAAAACAATAGGACATATAGTGACCAGCAGGGATGCAAAATAAAGGATACCCCTTTTCCTGGTTCTGGTAGGGAAGGCAGGGTGGGAGCTTAAGCATACAGAGTGATCCCCTGCAAGAAACATAATTACTACGGTGAGTAATTTTTCGAACTCCAGGGATCACTCAGTATGCTTAAGAAAGGCAGACTACCAAGCAGTACCTTTGGAGGTTGGGCAGAAAACCTATTTGGGAAAAAGGCTCTGCAGAACTGCTGTGCCAAACCTGGCATCACTTCTGTTCTCAATGTCTAAGCAGTAGTGCTTGGTGAATGTGTGAACAGTTTTCCATTCTAGCAGCTTTGCAAATTTCCAGTAGGGGCATGTCTCTTTCTGCAGCTACTGATGCAGCTGTGCCCCTGGTAGAATGTGCCCCGAGGCCCAGGGGTGGCTACTTACCAACTTTTCTGTAGCAGAACTGAATGCAGGCCACTATCCAGCATGCAATGGTTCTTCTAGATGCTGATTTACCTTTACCCACCTCACCATAAGTGAGGAACAGCTGGGTAACCTCTGGCCTGTATGCTCTGGTCCTATCAAGGTAGTGGCTAAGTGCCCTCTTGACATCCAGGCTATGCAGCCTCTGCTCTCTTGAGCTGGAGTTGGCAGTGAAAAAGACTGGCAATGTAATGGACTGGTTCAGCTGGAAATCTGAAATGACTTTAGGTAGGAATTTCCTATTAGTCCTGAGTACCAACTTATCCCTGTGGAACGAAATACAGTTCAGATCTGTGCAAAGGGTCTGAAGCTCACATACTCATCTAGCAGAAGTAATGGCTACTAGGAAAACAGTTTTCCAGGTAACATACTTTAACTCTGCAGGTGCCATGGGCTCAAGTGGGGGTTCCATTAGTTTGCTGGCCAATGCACCTAGCTTCACCTGAGCTCTTTCCTTCCAAGACTGCTTGAAAGGCAGAGTAGAGAACCTTACCTGAGCAAGGGAAAAGGATTAAGACTTCTTTTGGCTAAGCAGATTTACTGTGTGGTGTTGTTTTTATTCTTAACTCACAGGGATTGCTACTGTTTGTTGCTAACATTTCATTGCTTTATTTTTCTCTGTAGCAAAGTGTTTCTTACAGCGTATATCTTCTCTGAAATTATTACAGGTGGTGCTCTACAGGTTTTACAGTTTTATCTAACATTAGGATAAGCTTTCAGGGTTACTGCATTTGTTGTTGACTGATTGTTTCTGCTCTTACCTCCTTGTTCTTTAGTCGTGGTTCTTCTTTTTGGCAGAAGGGCCCACCACCCACCCATCCCCAACCACCCACACTACACTCCTTTTATAGGGTACCACAGTTGTGACATTTCCTGTGGCAGAGCAGGAAGGGGCGGATCAGTGGGGCATCCACAAGGTGAGCTCATTTACAGGGGCACTAGTAATTTAACTTGTTATAACAAGTTAAACAAAAACAAAACACAATCAAACCATTACTTGCATTTTTTTTTCTTCTAATTACTCTGACTAGGTTATAAACCCAGCAACTTATCTGTAATGGATATCATTAACTGCAGGTACTGTGGAACAATTTTCAGAAGGACAGTCTTACAGGAATTAGGACACTGTCCTACACGCTGAGCCATTGGAGATCTTAGGACTCAGCTCCGGGCAGCATGGGCAGAGATTGCATGCCTCAAATTTCATATTCAAGAGGAAATACATTATAAGAACCACCTGCCATTTCCCCAGCATCCAACAGAAAAACCTCGACCACGCAGAGGGTAGTTGGACCAGGAGGTTGGCAGGTGGTTAGAAAGGGCAAATCGGGTGCCCCATCACTCTCTGCTCTCAACGTGATTACCTCCAAAACCATATAAACACTACAAACAGGTATCTGCCTCTATCTCTGAAATCAAACAAAGAGGCAGAAGACACTGCAGAGCAGGACACTCGCACAGGAGCTAGCACAACAAAACTCACCCAAATCAGGAACCAAAACAAAAAAGCAAAAGGGAATCCAAAAACTTCTGATCATAGGAGATTCCATGATTCGGGAGTTGATACCCATCTCCAGCCAGGGTAATGGTCAGATGTCTCCCAGGTACATCAGCATGGAGAGACACTGACCGCATTACTAAATTGTTTACAAAGCAGGAGAAAACATTGATGTCCTAGTACACATAGGGACTAATGATCTCGCCAACCGGTCAGTTGTGGAGACCAAGGAACACCTGACCAGGCTGGTGACAAACTATCATCCATTTCGCTCGGCATTTCCTTCTCTGAGATCCTGCCAGTCTGGGAGAGGAGGCAGATGGATGGAAGGTCAGAGAAGGGGAGATAGGGGAGCTAAACATGGGCTCAAGGGCTGGTGCCAGGAAAAGGATACAGATTTGTAGGGAACTGGCAACAGTTCTGGCAGCAAAGTTCTTTAAATTTGATGGACTGCATCCTGACTAAGGAGGAGTCAGTGCATTGGGGCAAAGTTTGGCGTCTTTGCAGAATATTTAAACTAGCAAATGGGGAGGGTGCAGCACCCCATCGTCGAATGGGAAGACACACCCTCCCCTCAGCTAGTGGTCAAATAGGGATTCAGCATGTTTGCAGTTCATTTGCATCACCAGGTAAGAAAAAGGTTTGTCTCCCCATACAATGCACAGGGGTAATGCCAAACCTCACCCAACAACTAACACACCGAAATCTGGCCAATGGAAAATCATGTACACAAATGCTCACAGCCTGGGAAATAAGATCCCAGACCTGCAGGCAATAATGTCAGAGGCTAAACTGGACATAGTAGCAATTAGTGAGACGTGATTTACCAGTAACCACACTTGGGAGACTTCAGTACCTGGCTATGTATTGTTCAGAAGAGACCAAGGTGCAAAAAGGGGGTAGGAGTGGCCCTGTATGTCAATGAAAATATCAAAGCTACAGAAATTCAGAATACACATAAGGAGCCAGAGGAACTGTGGGTCACCCTGGAAACAGGAAATGGGACAGCCATAAGAACTGGGGTTGTCTACAGGCCCCCAGACCAGGGGAGGACACAGACACATTACTGTTAGAAGATATACAAAACATGACAGCTAAAGAGGAGGTTCTGATAATGGGAGACTTCAACATGCCGGATACAGATTGGTCAATACCAGCAGGAACATCTGCCAGAACTAGACACATAGTGGATTCCTGCAGGGAGGGCTTCAAACAACTGGTACAACAACCCACAAGAGACAGGGCTATCCTAGATCTAGTACTAACTAACAGGGAAGGGATCACAGATCTCCAGGTAGAAGGTCACCTGGGGGCCAGTGACCATCACATGGTATGGTTCAATTTGGCTACTACATCTAAATCATCCCATTCCAAGGCAAAAATATGGGACTTCAGAGGAGCTGACTTTGATAAGATGGCCAACAGAGTTAAGCTAGCCCTGGCAAAAAGAAACACAGGTGAGGGGTACAGGCAAAGTGGGCAAGCATTAAGGATGCAATACTTGAAGCAACATCCCATTGTGTTAGACAGAAAAGGAAGTGCAAAAGCAGAAGGAAACCACTTTGGTTCTCAAATACAGTAGCAGAAAAGGTCAGAGCCAAAAGGCTGGCCTTCAGGAAATATAAGGGAACACAGCGGATGAAGATAGGGAGGCATACCAAACTGCCCTAAGGGAAGTAGGGAAGGCAGTAAGGCAGGCAAAGTCCCAAACTGAGGAAACACTAGCACGAACAGTAAAGAAAGGTGACAAGACTTTCTATAGATACATTAGTGAAAGGAGAAAGTCCAGAGGGGTATTGCTAAGCTTAATGGAGAAAAGGGAGCATGTGAGAGAGGACCATGTAAAAGCATCTATCCTAAATAGGTACTTTTGCTCAGTATTTACTGAGAGAGAAGGTAGGGCAGGGCCCACAGCTCAACACCATGGACACGGGGAGGAGGTGAGCACTACTCCCTTCATAAAGAAAGGGTCCTACAAGAGCTTGCTAAGCTCAGGGTGGACAAGGCAATGGGACCTGATGGCATACATCCCAGGGTACTTAAGGAGCTAAAGGTGGAACTAGCAGAGCCATTAGCAGAACTGTTTAGTGAGTCTCTGAGCACAGGAGAGGTCCCAGAAGACTGGAGAAGGGCTCATGTGATCCCGTTCCACAAGAGTGGTAGCAGGGAGGAGGCAGGAACTACAGACCAGTCAGTCTTACCTCAGTAGTGGGCAAGATTATGAAGGCACTCCTTAAGGAAAGGATAGTGCAACACCTGGAATCCATAGGGGCACAAGATCCAAGACAGCATGGGTTTACAAAAGGAAGGTCCTGTCAAACTAATCTCATAGATTTCTTTGACTGGGTAACCAGAGTGGTGGACCAAGGGGAGCAGTTGATGTCACCTACCTTGACTTTGCAAAGCTTTGACACTGTTCCACTTAGAAGATTGATAAATAAGCTGGGTAGGCTTGGGGTGGGTCAGAAGTTGGTCAACTGGGTGGCAAACTGGTTGATGGGCAGAAAACAGAGAGTGGTGGTAAATGGTATACAGTCAGAAGAGATGCAAGTCACAAGTGGGGTACCTCAGGGATCAGTCCTGGGGCCAGTCCTCTTCAACATCTTCATTAGTGACCTTGCAGATGGACTAGAGGGTAAGGCTTGTCTGTTTGCAGATGACACCAAGATCTGCAACAGAGTAGATGATCCAGATGGGTGGGCAGAATGAGAAGAGATCTGGATAAACTAGCAAAATGGTCAGAAGAGTGGCAACTGGATTTAATGCAAAGAAGTGCAAGATCATGCATATAGGAAGATAAACCCTGAAGCCACCTATAGGCTGGGAGGAGTTTCTAGCAGTCACAAAGAAAGAAAGAGACTTGGGCATCATCATCACTGATGACCTGAAATCATCCAAGCAGACCTCTAAAGCAGTAGGTAAGGCTAGGGGTGTTAGGGTGTATTAGTAGGGGTATCACAAGTCGTAAGAGGAGGTAATAATCCTCTTTACAAGATACTGGTTAGGCCCCATCTGGAGTACTGAGTGCAGTATTGGAGGCCACACCTTCACAAGGACATTAACCAAATTGAGGCAGTTCAGAGAAGGGCAACCAAAATGGTGCAGGGACTGCATCAGAAGACATATGAGGACAGATTAACAGAGCTCAATATGTATTTCCTTGAGCAAAAGGAGGGAGAGAGGTGATATGATCGAGGCATTCAAACACCTTAAGGGCATTAACAAGGTGAAAGAGTCTAACATGTTTAAATATAAGAAAAATAGCAGCACAAGAGGACACAGCATGAGATTAGAGGGGGGCCAATTAAGGGGGAATGTAAGGAAATTCTTTTTCACAGAAAGGGTGGTGGATGCATGGAATGGCCTACCTCAAGAAGTGGTGGCTATGATACAGTGCAGGGCTTCAAACAGGCATGGGATAGGCATAAGGGAGCAATACAAATGAGTATGAATAGATAGGCCACTGACAGAGCAAAGGCCGATGGCACATTTATAAGGTAGAAAAAGAAATGGGCAGACTGGATGGGCCTTGTGGTCCTTATCTGCCATCAACTTCTATGTTTCTATGTTTCTAAATGTTCAGATCCTAGGCTGGCACTGGCTCCCTCAAGGGAGGGTGAAGGTGAAAGAGACCTTTAAAAAACTTCCTGAAGACAGGGTGAGATGCCAGGAACCTGTCTTTACTGGCTGAAATGTATGCAGAGACTGCAGCCAGGTGTACCTTCAAGATAGAGGGCCCAAGGCCTAGTGAATTCAAGTGGGTCAGATAGTCCAAGAGGACAGACAACCCAGCAGTAGCATGGGGGTTTTCTTTGTGGCCACACCATACAGAGAACCTCTTCCACTTGGAAGTACAAGTTTTCCTGGTTGAGGGTTTATGAGAACCCCTAAGGACATTCAGGACCTCTTCGGAAAGGTGCGAACTGGCAAACTCTAAGTCTTCAAGAACCAAGCCCTGAGGTGAAGGGTCCTGAGGCTGGGATACAGTATACTTCCCTGCAAGGATATCAGCAGACTGTGCCTCTGAGGGAGGTGAATCGGCTGTGCCACTGGCAGGGCCAGCAGGAGCGAGTACCAAGGCTGTCTTGCCCAATCTGGTGCTATCAGGATCATTGCTGCTGGCTGGGTCCTGAGTTTTATCAGAACCCCGAGAAGGACAGGAAAGGCATAAAGAAATCTGCCTGACCAATCCAAGGCTAGGGCATCCAGTAGCACAGTCCCCTTGGCTGAAGGCCTGCAGCATAACTGTGGTAGCTGGTGGTTGTCTCTGGAGGCAAAGAGATCTATCTCTGGTGTGCCCCATTTTCTGAACACTGAGTGTTGCATCTGTGTGTTTATGGACCATTTGTGATGGTTCTGGCTGATCCTGCTGAGGGAATCTGACAGAATGTTGTCCTTGCTTCTTAGATGGATGGCGGACAGGGAGACTTGCAGGTAGTAGGCCAGGTTCCAGACCTTCATGGTCTCTGTGCACAGCAAGGTTGACTTGGTGCCCCTGCTTGCTGATGTAGTACATGGTGGTTGTGTTGTCTGTTCTGATCTGTACCACCTTGCCCTCTAGCTGAGGTACAAATGACTGCAGAGTGAGGTATACTGCTCTTACCTCCAATAGACTGATTTGCAGAAGCGATTCCTGGGGGGACCATGTGCTACTGGCTGTGAGGTTGAGCATGTGTGCTCCCTACCCTAAGAGAAAGAGGTGTCTGTAGTGAGCACTAGTGAGGGGCTTTCCTTTGGAAAGGAGTTCCCTCTCTGAGATTGTCCCTGTTCATCCACCATTGCAGGGCCTGTATAAGAGTTTCTGAAACAGGTACCAGCTTGGACAGAGGATCCCTCCTCTGGGACCAATGGGCCCTTAAGTGGAACTGAATGTCTCTCATCTGGAATCTTGAACCTGGTACCATGGCCGTGGCTGCTGCCATGTGGCCTAGCAGTTGCAGGAAGTGTCTTGCAGGCCTGGGTCTGTTCAGTTTGAAAGACCCTGCCAGTTCCAGGATACTGCTTACCCTGTCATGGGGCAGGAGTGCCTTGCCTTGCAGGGTGTCCAATTCTGTTCTGGTGAAGTCCAGTACCTGAACAGGTTCTACTTGGGACTTCCGAGCATTTACCAAAAATCCCAGAGATTCCAGGGTGCTCTGAACTAGAGCAAGGGAGGCTCTGGTGTGTTGAGGGGACTGTCCTATGACTAGCCAGTCATCTAGGTAAGGAAACACTGTGACCCCTTGCCTTCTCAACTGAGCCACCACTATAGCTAGGCACTTTGTGAATGCCCTTGTGGCTGAGGTTAGATCAAAGGACATGGCTGCAAACTGATAATTACCTGAAGGAAGTCTGAACATCAGGTATTTTCTGTGGCTGGGTTGGATTGGGATGTGGAAATAGGCATCCTTGAGGTCCAAGGATGCCAGCCAGTCCCCTTGCTGGAGAGTGGGGATTATCATAGCCAGGGTGACCATTCTGAACTTTGACTTTGTCATATGTTTTTTCAGGAGTCTGAGATCTAGTATGGGTCGCCAGTCCCCATTCTTCTTTTGTGTTATGAAATACCTGGAATAGAACCCCTTGCCCCTCTGCGATAAGAGGAACAGGTTCCACTGCTCTGATGAGCAAAAGGTCGGCAACTTCTGCTTCCAGAAGCACCCTTTTTGATGGGGTGGCTGGAGAACAATTTCTGCTTCTTAGCTTGGGGAGTGTTTTGAAGCTGAGGGACAGACCCTGACTCACTATCTCCGAGACTCATTTGTCTGTAGCAATGGACTGCCAAGCCTGGAGGAAGTGAGACAGCCTGCCACCTACTGGTAGGTGACCTGTATAAACACGTCAGGGTTTCTGTTTCGGTGAAGCCTTGGCCTGGAGGGCTGGGTCTGCACGTCTCACTGCCCTTCTGTCCCATCCCTGAGGTACAGTCAGGTCTGCTGGTAGTCTGGTAGGGCTTGGGCCTGGAAGAAAGGCCTGGAGTAGGATCCCCTATCCCTGGCTCCCCTAGTCTTGGACCTATAGGAAGTGGAGTCTATCCCTGGCCGCATTACTTCTATAGGTGGTCTTGTACTCCTCCATCTTTTTTCAGGTAGGCCTCTGTTTTATCCCCAAAAAGAGAATTTTTCTCACACAGGTAATCCATTGCTTTTGCCTGGGTATCTTGAGAGAGGTTTGTGGCTCTATGCCACACAAATCTCCTCATTGAGACTGAAAGGGCCATGAGCCTCGCAGTAGTGTCATTGGCATCTACTGCCATATGAAACTGATATTTTGTGGCATCTAAAGCCGACCTGGCAGTCTCAGCTAGATTCACTGCCGTTTCCCCATGAATCTTGTCTGATATGGCCAGTACTTTTGTGCACTGGGCTTTTTGGTACTGGGCTGCATAAGCCATATAATTGGCTTGCCTGACAAGGAGTGAAACTGCCATGTATTCCCCAAGACTCCTTGTCAGGGGGATGGGAAGCCAAGGGCAACCTAGCCCTATCACAAGCCACAGCCTGTACCACTCCCTCATGATCAGGGTGGGTAAATAGTAAGTCAGCCTTAGATCTGTCCAGCTGGTACTTTTTATCTACTTTCCTGTCAACCCCTGGCACTGAAGTAGGGGTTTGCAGAATTTTTAGTACTGCCTTTTTTAGAGATTTATGGATGGGCAGTAGCAGTCTTTTTGTGGGTGTAAGACCCATCATATCCAGGAAATCAGCTTCCTCTTCATCCTCAACTGACTCCTGGATATAAAGTTTGAGGGTATCCACCATTTGTCTCACAAAAGGACTATAAGACGAATAGTCCTCTGCACCCCGGGGGGGAGCAAAGTCTTCCTCCAGGGAGACTTCTGGCTCAATGGGTTCCCCCTCCTCCTCTTCTAGTTCCTCATACCAATAGGCCAGTTCTTGAGAAATGGGAACTAAGGCAGGAACCGATGGAACCAGCGGAACCGAGGGAAGAGCCAAAGGACCGACAGCCTGGAGGGCCTGAAATACCTGCAGGGCCTTGGCAATTTCCTTTGCAGAGGGCATTGTCGGTGTACCCACTGAGAGCTCCTTCGCTTTTTTAGCAGGAGGTGCAGTGGTATGTTTTTATGTTTTGTTTTCGCCAGAACCGGTTCTGAGGCCGGTTCCACTGGTCTTTTTGACTTAGATGAGTTAGATTTCTCTAAGGATTTTTCCCCCGGTTCCTTACTTTTATCTTTTTTTGAGGAGGAAACCTCATCCGTAGACTTTGCAGGAGAGGCAGGGGCAGCCATCTCTTCAAGTGTCTTGGCCCTTTTCTTAAGGGTTTTAGGGTAGAAAATTTTACAAATATCACAGTTTACAAATATATGACTAGTACCCAGACAGGAAATACACAAATCGTGTAGATCCACTTTGGCTACTATTTGTCCACAACCAATATAGTTTTTAAACCAGTTGGTCCTGTCCATTTATTTTTCTTAGATGTTTCTGACATTAGTATCTGGAACCACAGAAATATCCAAAGGAAAAACTGTCAGTTCTGATACCACAACAAAAGTTTTATATTTTTAAATATAAACGATCGGTTCCCACAGAGGAAAAGAATACATCGGAACTGATCAACGTGCATAGTTCCTGACAGGAAAAGAAACCAGGAAAATGCTAAAATACAAATAGCACTATGGTCTCAGATGGAACCGAGTGCTAAGTAGTAAAATAATCAAAAATAGTAGGAAAATTACCACCAGGAAAGTGATTCCCCACGGTTCTGCAGAACCGTGAAGTACCACTAAAAAACTCACAAAACCCACTAAAATTAAACTAAACACCTAAAATAGGGGCAGCAATCATAAAATAATAATAAAAGAATGAACTAGTTCGTAAATAAATGACTTTCTAAAGAAGTTGAGGAGAGCTCTCTGAGGCGTCCAAACTGGCAGGCGGGGAAATGAATCTGAGCACTTCAGAGTGCAGCAGTTACTTGGGGCAGCAGTTTGAAACTGGCATGAGCCAATGAGAGTTCCATCATTTATATACATTCCATTCTCTCCGTGGCAGTTCAGCACTGAAGGCTGACTGTATTTGTTAATCCAGGGTACAGCTACAAATTGGGGGTTACAGATAATAGTCTCGGAGGAAGAAAAAGATCTAGGGTAGCGATCACTGGTAAAATTAATCACTCAGGACAATGCAGGAAAGCAGCAGCTAAGGAAAACAGAATGCAGCGATGCACTGCTAGGGGGATCACTTTGAGAAGGGAGGAAGTAATTCTGCCACTGTACAAATCCTGGGTGAGGCCGTACGTGGAGTACTGTGTGCAGTTCTAGCACTCTTACTTAAAGGAGGACATTATGCTCCTGGAGAGGGTCCAGAGGAGGCGTCTAAGATGATCCTCGGAATGGGGGATAAGCCCAATGAGGAGAGACTTAGGAAGTTAAACACACTCCTTGGAAGACAGAAGGGACAGAGGGGACATGATTGAGACCTTTAATATTTGAAGGTTATTAATAGAGTAAACACAGAAGGAGTTTTCAGACTGAAGGGGGAAGGGACCATGAGGGGTCATAGCCTGAAACTGGTTGGTGGGAAGTACAGAAGAGATCTGAGAAAGCACTACTTCACTGAAAGGGTGGTGATGCCTTGGAATGCGCTGCCTGAGGAGTTGGTATCAAGGGGATCAGTGGGAGGTTTTAAGAAGGGATGGGATAGATACATGTGCAGGGTACAGGTAAGGGAGGGAGGGTAGAGTCCAAGGGAAATCAGAATAGAAATCAGGGGAGGGATGGAAGGAGGGGGCAGCAGTTATCAAGCTGTGAGCTGCATCTCAAGCTGACTCTATAGACCTCAAGGCCTAATCTGCTGGCATTTTTGTACGTTTGTATGCATTTGTTAAGCATACTAAGTGATTCCTGAGGTTTGAAAAACTCCAAGGACTACAACATGGAGGTATTGAGACAGGTAAATAACATTGAATTTTACTGGAAAATGGACAGAGACCCCACTCTGCACTTTAAAGGGTCCATAGATAACACTGTGAATGAGGCTTTTTACAGCAGGGAGACAAATAAAAACACCACAGAGCTTTTAATTACAACCCATCTGGTCAGACTAACCATTTATATTCTGCCAAAAATCTGTAAGTCCCTTATATCCCCACCTGGCCATCTGATTGTTAACAGGATTGGCAGTATCACAGAACCTCCATCTCAGTTTGCTAATTTACATATTCATCCATTTGTTAAGTTCTTTAAGATCATATTTGAAAGACACATGTGACATTTTACAAATCCTGGAGGATATGGAGGTAGAAAGGGACTCATATCCAATTTCCATGGATACTGATTCCATGGATTCAATGAATACCAACATTCTACAGGAAGAAGCCCTAGATGCAATAGCACATTATCTAAATTTAAGGAGTGAGAATGTAACACCTTCTACTGAATTTTTATTAAAATTGTCTGACTTACATTTAGTTTTCAAAATGCGTATTTCCTATAAACGAAAGGCACAGCCATGGGGGCAACATTTTCCCCCAGTGTAGCAAACGTCTAAGTTGGTTTATGGGAGATGCAATTTGTCCAACACAGTGACCGCGACCCTTTCTTTGATAAATTGTCACTTTGGCGACATTATGTAGACAGCATTCTTGTTGTGTGGACAGGTACATTAGATGAATTTGATCAATTTATTTAACATCTTCAGTCTACCAGTAGGAATCTCAGATTTACTTATTGATCTGATTTTGATAGGGTTATTTTCTTAGATCTGCAGATATCGAAGGATGCTATGAGGAACCTGTCCGCTAATGTGTATAGGAAAGACACAAAAATATGTCGCTGCTTTCCTTGAGCTGCCATCCACATCATGTTAGGGAAAATATACCAATGGGATAATTCTAACGGATAAGACAGAGTGAAGCTCTGAGGAAAGCTATGAATTAGCAGCAGTTGGTCTCAGACCATTTTTTTGGAAAGGGCTTATAGTTATGAACATGTGCAAGAAGCAGTTGCTGTAGCGTGATCAAAAACCAGAACAGAATTGATTAACAATCAAAGGAGAACACCTTAACCTAGTAACAGGTATAAGTTTGTAACTACTTTTTCAGTGTATGCCAAACATATTGAAAATATTGTTGCAGGGTGATCCAGATTTGAGAGGTTAATCAAACTGTGCCCAGGATGGCCTACAGGAGAGTGGCCACATTGTTGGATGCATTGGCGCATAGCAGACAACCACTGCAGAATAATCATACATGGATATCTGATAAACCGAATGGTTGCTTCCCCTGTAAAAATGTACCCACTGTTCTGTTATCTCCCAGAGTAGCACGTTCCAAGACCCCCACACAGGAAGAGAATACAGTATTAGACAACTAATAACATGTGATACAAAAAGGGTTATATATGCAGCACAGTGTACTTGTGGGGGGTTGTACATAGGGAAGACAGAACGACAGTTTAAAACAAGAGTAGGAGAGCACTGGAGAGCAATTCTACATGGCAATGAGATGTATGCTACGGCAAAACATATTAAAACAGCACAGGATAAAGACCAACGTGAATTTAGATTTAGAGCCATTGACAAAGTCAACCCCAACCCACGAGGCGGGGACTTTGATAATGTATTGTTTAGACGAGAGGACTTTTGGATTTTTAATTTAGGAGCCGATAGGTAGGTACATGGGCTTAAATGATGGTTCTGATTTGGCCCCTTTCCTGAAACATTCTTAGGGTCTAATCTGCCCCCAACCCCGCTTTTATTTATCTTGTAAATGAGGGATTTGCTGGATGTATGAGTGTCTAATATTAGATGTTATTCGATCGTCTTTCTTTTCAGGTTTCCCTTTACCTAGGTTAGCCTTTATTTGACTATGTACAGCATTAATTATGCATATGATGGAGTAAGAAGAAATACAGCGTGGATTACATATGAATATAATTTCATTTTTCAGGGTACTGGTTAATAGACTGAATACTACTGCGGCAACATCAGTACTGCAGCTATATCCAGTTTTAATGCGTGCATTAGGCTATCTGCTTTCATCACTTTCCATTTTTCCTTCCCTAACCCCTCCCCCCAATTTTAATTATTGTGCAAATGTACTGTACCTAGATTTATTGTTAACTTTGGACACTTTATGAAGTATACAGGTCTATGATTATATGATTGATTTTAATTATATTCAACTTACACTGCTGTGTAGGTCTAGTGTTTTGTGCAACTGGAGACTTTGTTTAAAGGTCTAATTATGCACTATCTAGACCTAGTGTTTTACTGCTTGGTTAATTGTATTTAGGGATTCACATGACATGTGTGCTGTTTGTGATGTCATATGTTGGATATATAAAGGGTCTATTACTCTATCTTGCACACCTTTGAGAAATGAACTGTTTTTCCAAAACGCGTCAGGCATAGTAGGATTGTGTTGTTCACCTTTTTTATGCAAGAAATAAACCATTATCCAGATTTAATACATTGCAGCATCTTCAATAAGAATAGAGGGGTGAGTGCCTTACTGTTTGTCGGCCTAAATCTATATATTATCATGAGCAACCCATCCGTGTGCATTTCCCTATTTAGACTACAGTTAAGTCAAGTAGAACCCCACGCACTCCTTGCTTGGTGGAAGTGTAACAACTTCCTTGATCTGTTCAAGTGATCAAAGGTCTGGCAGACTGCCTGTCTTTTCACTTGATTTTGTGGTACTGGAGATGGTAGAAGTGACCGCACATGGGTACCATGGAGAACTCTACAGCATAGCCTGTAGCAGGGATCTCCAACACTCACACGTCCAATGCTAGTTGGGTCCATCATTGGTAAAAAATCTGTAATCTTTCACTAAGGGAAGGGAGGCAGAGATGGGCCCACATACCTTAATTGAGTAGCACCTCTTCTTCTACCCACACCTCCATTATGTCTGCAGGTGAAGGATCCTGTTACTGTTATGCTTGAATTTGGAATAGGCTACTTTAGTCCTCTGGTTACCAAAATTCCAAAAAACACCTCTGGCCTGCCACTGCCTGCCAAACCCATGCCCTCTTGAGGCTAGGTTTGCCTTCTGTTGCTGTTTAACGTGCTGCTTTCAGACATTAAGCACATGTACAGTACAGCATCTCTCTCTTTTTTTGGTTTATAACAGTACAGTTCAAACCATACATTTGTTTTTCAACCTCCTCAATTCCTGAGCCATATCTTGATAGAAAATCAGCATTGCTGTTCTCTTTACCAGATTTGTGTATCACAGTGAATTTAAATGGCTGCAGTGCCAGGTACCACCTCGTGATTCTGGAATGTCTATCTTTCATTTGCTCGTGTGCTATAATATATCTACATCGTATGTGTACTGAGTACATACTCTAATAAGTGATCATAATATCTTGGATGTTAGCTTGGCTGATTCCCTGTAAATAATCTGTATCTGTCTCTGAGTTAATTTGCTGTTATGTCTGTCTGTATATAACCTATGTGACGTGGAACCTTTGTAAATGGGTCTGTGACTCAAAGGTACTCCCGAAATCTGTAATAAATAAATAAATAACTAAAATCATTTGATTAAGCCAACAGAGCGGATTGTGGTCTGTTACAAGAACAAAGTCAGTTCTTAGTAAATAAAATTTAAGGACCCCATGGCCCACTTTGCTGCTAAACATTCCTTTTCTATAGTGGAGTACCTTTTCTCTCTGTCATGCAATTTTCTACTTATGTACAGACTGGAATGTTCTGTCCCATCTACATTCTGACTTAGGACTGCACCTAGGCCTACCTCAGATGCATCTGTTTGTAGCAAAATTGGTTTCTCAAAGTCTGTGCTTCTTAAAACAGGGGCTCAACAAAATGCATCCGTTAAGGTTTGAAAAGCTTCATCACACTCTGGGGTCCATTTCACATTATTTGGGTATTGTTTTTTCATGAGTTCAGTGAGGGGAGTAGCTAACTCAGCAAAGTTGGGAACAAATCTCTGATAATAACCAGCCAGCCCTACAAATGACCTGACATGTTTCTTTGTTTTAGGAATAGAGCTGTCAGCTACAGCTTCTATCTTAGAAACCTCTGGCTTGACTTCTCCATTTCCCAACACAGTCCAAATATCTGGTTTCCTGTATGCCCAGTGCACATTTAGTAGGATTAATTGTCAGACCTGCATTTTTGATAGCATGGATAACTGCTTGTAGGTGTTCCAGATGGCTTTTCCAGTCTGGACTGTACAACACAACATCATCCAGGTACGCAGCATAATAACCAGTGTGAGGGGATAAAATGACATCCATGTGCCGCTAGTATGTACCTGGCACACCTTGTAAACCAAATGGCATGGTGGTGAACTGATAGACTCCTATAGGGGTGGCAAATGCAGATTTTATCTCTGGATTCTTTAGCTAAAGGTATTTGCCAGTAACCCTTGGTGAGAGTGAGGGTACTGATATACTTTGCACTCCCCAGTCTGTCCACCAAATCATCTATTCTGGGCATAGGATAGCTGTCAAATTCTGACAATTAAGTTTCCTAAAATCAAGGCAGATTCTAACACCCCCTTCTTTTTTGTTTACAATTACCATGGGATATGACCAAGCACTCCTCGACTCCTCTATGATACCCAATTCTTTCATTTTTTGTATTTCCTTAACCACGTCAGCTCTTAACCGCTCTGGCAACCTGTATGGCTTTTGCCTAATAGGATGAGCATTCCTTGTCACTATTACGTGCTCGACTCCTTTTGCTCGGCCTGGTACTGTGGTAAAAGTAGTGTTAAACGTCTTCAGCACATTACGAATGTCTGCAGTTTGTTCTGAGGTTATGGAAACATTCACCTTTACAGCATCAGCATTTACAGTTTGTTCTAGTCTATCATAAGCTATATCAATATCTTCCTTATCAGTTTCTGGTAAAACTAGCAAAGCAGATTTTGACATTTTTTCAACCCATTTCTTGAGGAAGTTAGCATGAAATATGTTAGTAGGATTTTTCCTGTCAGGGGTCTCAGTCTTGTAGTTAACAGTGCCAGTACGTCAAAGAACTTTATAAGGCCCTTGCTACTTTATTAACAGTTAATTTTTTGTTGTGGGTAACAGTAGCAAAACCTTTTCACCTGGCTCGAAAGCGTTTTCTTTTACCCCATGGTCATAATATACTGTACCTTCTGCTGGTTTTGAGCCTCTTCTTGATTACTATGGGCAATTTCAAAATATTTTGCCAGCTTCTTTCTTAGGGCACATATATACAAAGATATAGATAATTTCTGAGTGGGGTTATCTTCCCACGTTTCTTTTATCACATTCTGTGGCCCTCTTGGCTGCCTACCGTACAGCATTTTAAATGGTGAAAACCCTGTTGATGGCTGTGGCACTTCTCTTTAGGCAAAAAGTAGGTAAGGCAAGTATTGGTCCTAATCTTTCCCTTCCCCTTTTACAAATCGTTTTAACATGTGTTTTAGGGTTTGGTTGAAACGCTCAACAAGACCATCTGTCTGAGGGTGATGGGAGAGGTTCTTATGGCAGTGATACCTAGCAGTCTGTACAGCTCCTTAAGCAATGCAGCAGCAAAATTACTACCCTGATCAATAATAATTTCTTTAGGTATGCCCACGCTACTGAAAATACTGGCAAGCTCTGCTGCAACTTTTGGGGCTGTAACAGTACGCATTGGAACTGCTTCTGAGTATCGAGTAGCACAGTTGCATGCTACCAGGATAAATCTATTACCCTTTTTACTTTTGTTTACAATCCATTGCAATCCTCTCAAAAGGCACATCTATCAAGGGTAGTGGCACCAAGGTCACCTTCTCTTTTCTAGTAACTGTGGCTACTTTCTGACACTCAGCACAGGAATTACAATAGGCAGCAACATCTTCATTAATTCCAGGCCAGTAAAATCTATACTGCAATCTGGCAAGGGTGCAACCCCTCCCTGAGTGACCAGCCATAGAACTGTCATGTGCTATCTGTAATAACTCTGTTCTATACTTCTGTGATATAACCAATTGTTCTGTCTGTCCCTGTGTCTGAAGTTTAACTCAGACTCTGTACAGTAACCCATTACATTTTTTAAACATTGGTCAACCATGTTTAGGTTTCAACCCCAGCTGTTTAAAATAACCCTGGAGAGAAACATTGTTAGCTTGTTCTGAAAGATAATCACAATTAGTCATCAATTTAGTTTCAGCATTTTCATATTTTAACCCTTTTTGTCCATCAGTCATTTATTGACATAGTTTCTTCAGGCTTGGTCTTTCTTGCCTGGATTTCCGGATCTTGGAGCTCTGCTTAAATAAGTCCGAATCAAAATCACTGAAAGGAAAAGTGTCCCCACCATCTAAGATTTTCTTTGCCTGAGCTCTCATCAGCACAGCTGCTGCAACATCAGGATTTACTCCCTCTTTGATCAACTCGGTAAACTCTGGAAAGTCATTTCTGATAATCACAGGTACAGGTAACTTAGGTACTACCCACACTTTCATTTGGTGTGACAAACCCTTAACAGTCAGACTTACTTGGGTAGTGGGATAGTATCAAGTGTCCCCATGGATGCAGATAACACCAGTACCTGGTCTCTTTGCACAGTGTCTTCCCAGCACTTAACATACACTAGGGTCTGTCTGCTTCCTGAATCAATGAGTCCCATCA
The DNA here is from genome assembly GCA_016271365.2 of Neoceratodus forsteri. NCBI lineage: Eukaryota > Metazoa > Chordata > Ceratodontiformes > Ceratodontidae > Neoceratodus > Neoceratodus forsteri. Next base: position 235,268,983 of record CM028129.1, read on the forward strand.
CAGTTTTATTTCCAACTTTCACATCTGTTAAATACTTGCCCCAATTTGCCAAGGACAAATCTGCTCCAGTGCCACTCTCCTTACTACGGCAGTTTCTTGCAAAATGGTCTGGCTTATTACAGTTATAGCAGATAGTGTCTTTGGGCACAGATTTGTTACCCACCAGAGTTCTTATCAGGCTTGGAGTTTAAATGGGAAAAAGAGTGTCTTACTGGTGCTTGGCAGTTACCTCACTGCTGTGGCATCTGTCTGGCCATTTGGTAGTCTTCAGCCAAAGAGACAGCCTTTTCCCCACTCTCGGGTCGGTATTCCTTTACCCAGAGCTGCACATCTGTAGGCAAGATGTTGATGAATTGCTCCATGGCAGATGTGTCGATGATCTGTGGGACTGTTTTGCTGTCTGGTTGGATTAATTTTATGAGGAGTTCTCGGAGTAGGATGAAGGCTTCTCAAGGATTGTCGACAGAGTTGCACCTCAGAGATCAAAATCTCTGTCTGTAGGACTCTCCAAAGATGTCATACCTTTTCAGGATTTCGCTTTTCACCAGATCATAGTTTTCTGACTGTGCCGTGTCCATATTGCTGTAGGCAAGTTGGGCTTTCCCTGTCAGGTAGGGTACCAGTCTGATTGTCCATTGCTGCGTCGGCCATTGGCAGGCTGTGGCAACTCTTTCAAAATTTGTCAGATATGCCTCAATATCATCCGAGGGACACAACTTAGTAAGTTTAATGGCTTTTAAGTTGCTTGCATTTTGTTGCTCATCTGGATCTGTGCTGGATCCTCTGCCTTTGACAGCTTGCAAAGCATCCAGCCATCGCTGCTCCTGTCGCTTCATCTCTTCATTCCTCTGTGCTTCTAAACATTGAATCTCTTTTTCTCTCTGCTTCTCAGTCTTTTTTTGTTGTATAGCCCACCATTTGAAAAAGTCCATCAGGCTTTCAGTTTCTGTCACTGCCTGTTCGTTTTCCATGACTTGTGCTGGCTGTACAATCTCAGACTGGATTTGTGTCTCTGCTAGTTTGGCTGCCATTCTCCTGGTAACCACTCCTGGACTTGCTGCTGCAGAATCCGTACCTTCTTCTGTGCTTTCCTAGTACTAGGTCCAGTACCCATGCACAAAACTCCTGTCTTAGGAGGCAGTATAGCGCAGTGGGTTAAGGCTCTGAGCTGCAGATCTGGAGACCTGGGTTTGAATCCCACAGCCGCCTAGGTGCACACTGTGTGATCCTGAGCAAGTCACTTAACTTCCTTGTGCTCCCAGGTCGCATCTGGAAACAAGCTTCAGCATAGTGTGCTACTTCTGGTTAAACAATGCTCCTCTTTCCTTTGTCTTAGGGTATGCTATGCATGGCTTAAATCCCACTCTGACACCATCTGTCATCGAGGCACAAGTCAGAAAGCATAGGGAAAACCAGAAGCAGTTGTAGAATTCACCAAAAATATTTATTTACAGTAGCAGTAACATAAAAAATAAACTTGTTCAGTATAACAATGTACAAAGGAAAAAAAAGTTTTTCTTGAGTCTCTATGTCCCTTTTTTTTCTAATCTTTCTTACAGTTGCAGCTTAGCTCTTACAAGTCCTTTCAACTCCCATCCTTAGCAAGCATCCTGTTTTTGTAAATATCAGGCAGGAGCTGCTAAAACACAGTGTGCTTGCTGTGGCCCCTTGTGCACAGCTTTTGCAAAAGGCTCAAAGATTTGCATTAAGGTAACCTCTAGTTTCCAACAGTTTTTTGAAGTCATCTCAAATTATAAATATATACATTTCAACAGTAACACTGTATATTTTCTAAACAAAAGGGATCCCAATATGGGTTATATTTCCATACAGTGATTTGCACATATTTTTATATTAGCAGATCTGCAAGTGCAAAAAAACAGACAGCAAGGGAGGACTGAGAGACAGTGAGAGGAAAAGAATTGCGAGACTATTTGGGTTGATCAAGTCTGAGGTATCACAGGAAATGTGGTTGCACAAACAGAGAAGAAACAGAAAAGGAAAGAATAGAACAGAACAGATCTTTGCATTTAAACACTTTTTCCATAACAAATATGACAGAGTCCTGTTCTACCCTGTCACTGCCACCTTTATGTCATCTGATATGATTACCCCTAGGTCTCCATCCTGTTTGGTGGTTGACAATACCACTCCACCCATTTTGTACTCTTCCCCTGGGTGTCTGTGCCCTAAGTGCATTATTTTGCATTAACACCCAGCTGCCATACCCTTGACCACTCCTCTAGTTTTCTCAGGTCTCACCTCATCCTTTCCACTCCCCCTGGAGTGTCCACCCTACTGCAGATTTTGGTGTCATCTGCTTAGAGGAAAACCTTCCCTTCCAACTCCACTGCAATATCACTTATACAGACATTAAAGAAAACCGATTCCAGCACTGATCCTGGAGGCACCCCACTGGTCACTCTCCCATCCTCGGAGTGAACTTGATTTCCCGACACCCTCTGTCGCCCATCCCCTCACCAATTTCGTATCCAGTTTGCCATATTTGGACCCATTCCTAAGCTACCCAGCTTGCATACAAGTCTCCTATGTGGAACAGTGTTGAAAACCTTACTGAAATCTAAGTAGGCCATGTCCACTGCACCACCATGATCTAACTCCTTTGTCACCCAATCAAAGAAATCTATCATATTCATTTGTCATGACCACCCCCCATGATACCATGCTGCTTGGGTCTTGTAACCCAATGGATTCAAGATATTCCACAATCCTTTCCTTCAGCAGTGATTCAATCATTTTTCCCACTACCAATGTCAGGCTGACTGGCCTATATTTGCCAGCCTCCTCCCTGTTACCACTCTTGTGTAGTGGGACTACATTCGCCCTCCTACAGCCCTCCAGAACCATTCCTGTTTCCAATGAGCTGTTAAACAGGACTTTCAGAGGTGCAGCTAGTATTTCCATGAGTTCTCTCAATACCCTTGAATGCACCCCATCTGGCCCCATTGCTTTGTCCACCTTCAGATTAGTGATTCCCTTCATGACTCTCTCTTCCAAAAAAGAAATAGTGTCCACTTCCCTCCCTCCAAAGCTTCTGTTACTTTTTTGTGGCCCCTCCCCTCCCCTCCCCTTCTGCTTCCTCTGTTAACACTGAAAAAAAGTATCTGTTCAGGATGTCTGCCTTTTCCTGGTCCCCCTCTGCACAGTACCCCCCTTCTCTTTTTAACCTTACAGTCTCACTCCTGATCTTTCTCTTTTCACTTCTATACCTAAAAAAATGTATTGTCCCCTTCTGTTACCTCCTGGGCTATTCTCTCTTCAGTCTGCACCTTTACATTCCTTACTGCTTTTCCTACTTGTCTCTGTTTCCCCTGCTATACCTCCCTATCCTCCTCCCTCTGTGTCTCCTTATACCTTCTGAATACTACCCTTTATGCCTTTACCCTTTTAGCCACCTCTTTCGAGAACCACAGTGGTCTTTTTTTCCTCTTGCTTTTGCTCACTTGTTTGATGCAGAGGTTTGTTGCCTTTACCATGTTCCCTTTTAGCTTTTCCCACTGTTCCTTTATCCCTCCCAGGCCATTCCCCCCTGCCAGGTCATCCCTGAGGCATTCACCCATCTTTATAAAATCTGCTCTCCTGAAGTCTAGGACCTTTGCCCTTGTGTGGCTCAACTCTGCAGCTGTCCTTATATTGAACCACACCATATGGTGATCACTAGTACCCAGGTGGCCTCCCACCTTGACATCCATAACTATGTCCCTGTTAGTACCAGGTCCAGTATTGCCCCCTCATGAGGGTATTCACTGAACAGTTGCCTGAGGAACGCCCCCTGCAGAGAGTACAGGATGTCCCTGCTTCTAGCTGAAGTGGCTGCTGGGAGGCTCCAATCTACAACTGACAGGCTGAAGTCCCCCACCAGCAGCACCACCCCCATTTCTGCCATCTTGTCAATGGCTTCCATCAGTGCCTTATCTAATTCCTCCCACTGGGCTGGCGGTCTGTAGATTATTCCAGTGTGAATAGTAGCTCCATTCTCCTTCTCCAGGGTGACCCACACTACCTCTTCCTTTCCCTTGTATTCCCTGTATTTCTTGCTTTTCCTCACATAAAGCATCACGGCTCCTCCTTTCATTCCCATCTGGTCCTTCCTGAATAGAATATAGCCTTGTATGGCCATGTCCCAGTCATGGTTTTCAGTGCACCATGGCTCAGTAATGGCCATAATATCCAGGTCGGCCTCTGCCATGCTGGCCTCTAGGTCTGGAATCGTATTTCCTAGACTTCTAGAATTTACACACGTGGCCTTTCAGATTTAGTATCCACTCTACTTGGTGTCCCCCACCTTTTTCTTTTTGTCCTACCTCCTTCTCCCCTCTTTTTAATGCTTCCATTCTTTTTCCCCTCTACGTCTACCACCCTGCTTCTTTTATTAATTTGCACCCTGGAGGATTCCACTCCCAACGGGTTCTCCTTACTCTCTACTTCAGCCTATTCAAGTTCAAGTTTATTGTGAAGGGATATAGCCTGTGGGGGAGGGGGCAGTTTCTGCTTCCCTAATTCCTTCCACCAACTTCCTTGTCAATTTTTTTTTTAATCTTCTTTTTTCTCCCCCAGGCTGCAGGTTGACTAGACATTTCGATATGCACTGTTTGGAAACAGGGGTACCCTCTTTCCCATGGGTGAACAAAACAAAAAGCTGTGAGTATTTTATGCGGTCCTTTGTGCGATGTATGCAGTACCTGAGTATTCTATGTACATCTAGAGTATGGAGCAATGTTTCCCCTGGATTGGCATGCTCAGGATAGTAAATTGGTAGGTGGATGGTTTGATTTGAAATAAACTCAGACACCACCTTATGCAGAAACTTAGGATTAGTATGCAAAGACACCCTGTCTTTGTGGAAAATCAAATAAGAAGGCTCACACATTACAGCCTGAAGCTCAGAAATCCTTCAAGCAGATGTGATTGCAACTAAAAACAAGCATTTGTCAATGCTGAATGTTTGCTTGCTGGCATTGACATTGGTAGTGTAGGAGTTAGAGAGCTGCATAGGAATGGCAGTGAAGTATTGAACTGAAGTCAACCCCACCACCACCCTGCAGAGACTGACAGGCACTGGGATGTGCCTTTGGGGTGTCAGGCATAATGGCCACGCCATTTCATCACACCCTACTCTGCTGACACTGACAAGTGTCATGGAGTGCCTTGGGGTCTTTGGGCCTTATGCTCACCCCATTCCATAAGGAAATACGGTGAGATGGGTGCAGTATAGGAGAATGGGATGAACTTTGGGGCTGAAAATCCAAGGCATACCTCGATGCCTGTCACTGGCTGCAGGGTGTTGGAGGGGGTGGAATGGTATGAGCATTACAGGTGACAATCCCAAGTCACACCCCTGATGCCTGTCAGTCTGTACAGAGTGGGGCATTATGGTCGGAAACCCTAATGCCCCAGGCGTTCATTGGTATTTTCATTCCAATTTTTCAATATGTTTTTTTTGTGACCCCCACCTCATGAACAGTGGCAATATCAGTTTGTTAGCCGAAAGCTGATTTTGCACAGCAACTACGCCATTTGGCACCACAGGTGCGATAATACATTTTGAACAGGATGTGAAAAATGACAGCTGTACTGTTCGTGAGGAGTGTAAAAATGGCAATGTTGAAAATCTGGAGTGAAAATATAAAAAAACTGGTTAAGTCACGAGCGTGCGTAGAAACTGTAATTAGTTTGGGGACTATTTACAGCAGATTGTCAACACAGGCATTTTGGGACCTCCGCTCATGAACAGTGTCACTGTGATTTCCATAATCTGTCCCGAACACTGATTTCCTACAGCGACCACGCATTTCTGCACCGGAAGTGCGAAAATAAATTTCGGCCAGGGTGTGAAAAATGACAGCTGTACTGTCCATAAGGAGGTGTGGAAAAATGCCACTGTAGAAAATCTGCATTAAAATATTACAAATTCATGAACTTACGAGGGTGCGTGGAAACTGCGCAACGCATGCTTGTAACACAATAATTTTATGGACTTTTGTCACCAAATTTTCAACATAGCCATTTTAAGATCTCTGCTCATGAATGATGTCACTGTGATTTTCTTAATATGTCCCGAACATTGATTTTGCACGCCTACCACGCCACTGTGTGCTACATGTGCGAAAATATATTTTGGGCAAGATGTGAAACATGACAGCTGTACTGCTCATAAGGAGGTGTGGTAAAATGACAATGTTCAAAATCTGGAATGAAAATATCAAAAATTTGCGAAGTTATGGGCGTGCGTAGGAACTGCGCAACGCACGCTCATAAAACAGTCATTTTTGGGAATTTTTCAGCAAATTTTCAACATAGGGTTTTGGGGGGCCTACCTCATGAACTGTGACACTGTTGTTTCATTACTTGGTCCTGAAAGGTGGTTCAGTGCAATGACCGCGAAACCACCTTTCGGGACCGAATAACATAATGACAGTGACTGAGTTCGTGAGATGGGAGTCCAAGAACCCCATGTTGAAAATTTGGTGAAAAAATTCCCCAAAATGGCAGAGATATGCATCAAAGTTGAAAAAAAAACCATTTATGCCATTATACAGCTTACCGGCATTTCTTCAGTTCGTGTTCGGCTTTGAAGAGTGCAGACGTGTTCCTGGTCCACCGAAGATCGTCGCGTGGGCTCCAGAGATAAACATGGGGTGGAGGGGTTGTGGGAGGTGGAGTGCGCAGAGGGTGGGCGGATTGGGAGAAGGGGTGAGAGTCAACGAGGGACCGTTTTTCTTACAGGTTTGTTTTTCCTTTTTCAGGAAGGCGATCCTGGACTTTTTGCCACGTTAGGTGGGCTCCCAGCGTAGCATCTAGAAGGATTGTTTGGGGGCCAGTCGAGCCAGCGGGGTTGGGCACCCTCATTGACCATATGGATGGTGTACTGTTGCCCAGCTGGGTGGGCTCCCAGCGTGGCAGTTCAGAAAAGATTGTTTGGGGGGCAGTGGGGCCGGCGGGGATTAGAGCACCCCGTGGGCCCATGCAAGTTGGACTGTTGCCACGCTGGGTGGGCTCCCAGTGTGGCACCTGGAATCTATTTTGGGGCAGTGGGCTGATGGGGGACTGGGCACCCGTCAGCCATACGGTGTGCGGGTGGGGGCGTGCATGAGCACGCTGGGGTGGGCTCCCAGCGTGCTAGTAGGTGTTCAGGTTGGGGGAGGAAGAACTATGACAGACAGTTCAGATGCAGTGTGACATGCAGGTAATTTACATACTGCCGACGATGGCAGTATGCAAACTGCCTACACATTACCACCACTGATTGCAGTGGTTTTTCACTTTCAACTGTACACCACTGCATCTGAACTGCTGTCGTAGACAGCTCCTACATGTATTGGTGCGGTGAGACAGTGCCTACAAAAGGAAGCAGGGCATTGGAAGCTGAGTGGCACACCTACGAAATTTTGTATGGTGGCACTATGTTTCTTGCACATGCATGCAAGCAAACATAACAATGCTTTCCAAGAAAGAAAGTGTAAGCCACAAGTTGAGGCTGGCTCAAAAGCAGCCAAAATAAGCTTTTTCAAAATGAAATTCAGGTCGCAAGTTGGGATCGGATTGTGTATGGGAGGCCTCAGGTGGAGAATGCCTCCCAAGAATGTATAGGCTACCTCCAGCTAGGCAACCATATGACCCTCAGTGGGCACATGGAAAGCTGATATGGCAGTCAGGTGCACTTTGACTGAGGAATACTGGCGACCTGAATCTGATAAGGACAGCAGATACTCTAGAACCTGATTAACTGAATAGGTGAATGGATCCAGGTGGTGAGAAGCGACCCATACAGCAAACCATTTTCACCTCACAGAATATGTGGATCTGGTGGAAGACTTTCTAGCAGCCCATAGAACATCAGCCACTTTTTGTGAAACCACAAAACAAGCAATGGCAGAGTCTTCAGGAACCATGCATGTAGATGGAGAGATCTGAGGTCTGGATGGACCGAGGTTCCCTGTTCCTATGACAGCAGATCCCTGCACAGGGGCAGAGGCACTGGGGGTTGGGGGTGGCGACGGGCACAAGGAAAGAAGAGGGAGGTGTACTAGTGTTGGTGGACTCCATACTCAAGGGGATCAGATGGGACAGCAAGGGGGAGAGGCACAGTCAGATATGGGTGGAGTCTGTTCTGAGGCTTAAGCAGCACTCTCTGAATTAGAGGGAAGGCAAGGCATACAGGAAGAAAAAATTACTCACCTTAGTAATGTTGTTTCTTCTAATGGAGTCTTTCTATATTATGACATATGCAGTGAGTCCCAACCTTCGAACTGCTCCGGAGGTGAAAGAGTTAACTTTCCATGCCAGGCATGGAACGCTGAGCTCGAGCTCAGTTGAAAACTCTGTCTGTTGTTCTTCAAACTCAAACTGTCAGATCTTTATGAGCTAAACTCACTAAGGCCCTGTGTGGAAGCTGTAAACCTACACTAGCCAACTGGCTACTAAACATAAGAACACATTTTTTGGTCCCAAAACAAAGACTCAAGTCAGGAGACCCAAAAAATGAAAAACACAACACCAAATCACCCCAAAAAAGGAGGGGTGAAAATAACAAGGTGGGCATCTACTAAGTGCCAACACTGCACTGCCCACCCACATCCCAAAAACAGAGGTTCTGGAGGGAGGCAGGAGGAGGTCATAATATAGCAAGACTCCATTAGAAAAACAACATTACTAAAGGTGAGTAATTTTTCTTCAAACAACATGAAGTCTTGCTATATTATGACATATGCAACTACACAGCAGTACCTGCATGGAGGAGGGACAGAACCTACTTAGGAAATAGGCTCTGAAGCACAGCTGTGCCAAACCGACCATCACTCCTAGCCTGGATGTCCAGGGAGTAATGCTTGGCAAAAGTGTGAACTGTTTTCCAGGTAGCTGCTTGACAGATCTCTAGAACAGGGATGTCCCTGGCAGCAGCCAGGGGAAGCAGCTGTACCTCTGGTAGAGTGAGCCCTCAGGCCTGAGGGAGGAACCTTACCCAGCTTTTCATAACAGAATTGGATACAAGAGACAATCCACCTGGCAATGGATCTTTTAGTGGCAGGTTTCCCTTTACCAACCTCGTCATAAGTGAGGAACAGTTGGAGGGAGTCAAACCTGTGACCCTTGGTACGCGCTATGTAGTAACTAAGGGCTCTTTTCACATCTAAACTGTGCAGCCTCCTCTCACCAGAGGAGGAATGGTCAGTGAAGTACACTGGAAGAGATATGGATTGATTAAGGTGGAAATCTGAAACCACCTTAGGCAAGAACTTCCTGTTAGTCCTGAGGACCACCTTATCTCTATGAAAGGAGATAAAATCAGGCTCCACTGACAAAGCTTGTAATTCACTTATGCGTCTGGCAGAAGTGATGGCTACCAGAAACACAGTCTTCCAAGTCAAGTACTTAAGCTCTGCTGAAGACAAAGGCTCAAAGGGGGGTTGCATAAGCTGAGCAATGCAAACATTAAGATCCCAGGCAGGGGCAGGGGCCCTGAATGGAGGGTTGGTGTGAAGCAATCCCTTAAAAAACTTAGAGAATACAGGATGAGCTGAAAGAGAAGAGGGTTTACCTGCTGAAATAAAAGCAGACACGGCTGCCAAATGTACCTTTAGGGTAGCTGGTCTCAGCCCCAAAGTATTTAAATGGACCATATAATCCAGGACTGTGGGTAAATCAGCAGATTCTGGGGAAATATGCTTCCCAGTGCACCATATGGAAAACCTCTTCCATTTGGAATTGTAAGTAGCCCTGGTGGAAGGTTTCCTTGAAGCCTTCAGTATATCCATTACACCTTGGGAGAGGTGTAGATCAGCAAACTCTAACTCTTCAAAAGTCAGACTTTGAGATTGAGAGATTTGAGGTTTGGGTACCAAACCCTTCCCTGAGCACAGGTTAACAGGTTGTGATTCCTGGGAAGACACAGGGGAAGATGGACTGCTAAGGACAGTAGGAGTGGATACCAGGGTTGTCTGGCCCAATCTGGAGCAATCAGAATCATCTTGCAGGATTGAGATCTGATTTTGACTAACACTTTGAACAGGAGAGGGAAGGGGGGAAAGCATAGAGAAACTTCCCTTCCCAATTGAGAACTAAGGCATCCAGAGGGACTGAGCCCAACACTCAGGGCCTGCAGTAAAAAAGGAGAAGTTTGTGATTGTCTGGGGCTGCAAAAAGATCTATCTGCAGGGTGCCCCATCTGGCAAATATTACCTCCAGGACCAGGGGATCCAGTGACCATTCGTGATGGCCCTGGGAAATCCTGCTGAGAGCATCTGCCAGGACATTTTCCTTGCCTGGGAGGTGAACTGCCGTAAGGGAGGTGTTCAGGGAGTAAGCCAGAGACCACAACTTCATTGCTTCGGTGCACAAGGCCGTAGACCGAGTGCCTCCTTGCTTGTTGATGTGCCACATTGTGGTGGTGGTGTCTGTTCTGATCTGTACAACTTTGTTCTGAACAGATTTGGAAAAAACTTGAAGTGCTAGAAAAACTGCTCTGAGCTCCAACAGATTGATGTGGAGCAGAGATTCCTGAGGGGACCACAATCCCTGGGTAGTGAGGTCGCCCATGTGAGCTCCCCACCCCAAGAGGGATGCATCTGTAGTAAGGATTAAGGAGTGAGACTGAGTGACAAAGGGAATCCCTTGTCTCAGATTGCTCTGATCCTGCCACCACTGTAGGGCTTGGATCAGGGTTCGAGTTACTGGGATCAATTTGGTTAGAGGGTCTTTCCTTTGAGACCAAAAGGCTCTCAAATGGAACTGGATGTCCCTCATCTGAAACCTTGCTCCCTGCACTACTGCTGTAGAAGCAGCCATGTGCCCCAGGAGCTGTAGAAAATGCCTTGCTGGTCGAGAGACCTGCAGGGTGAATGAGGACGCCAGAGAGACCGGGGTCCTTGCCCTGTCCAAAGGAAGGAAGGCTCTGGCTTTCTCTGTGTTCAGCTCTGCGCCTATGAAGGTGAGGAGCTGGACAGGCTCTAGAACTGACTTTGAAAGATTCAGAAGGAAACCTAGAGAGGAAGCAGTTGCTGAGTTATTTGTAGATGTAACTTGACTTGGTCTGGAGACTGGCCTACTATGAGCCAGTCGTCCAGGTAAGGGAAATGGCAATTTTTTGCCTTCTTAGGGAGGCAACTGCTACTGCCAGGCATTTTGTGAATACCCTTGGAGCAGAGGTGAGGCCAAAGGGCATTGCTCTGAACTGGTAATGGCCTGAGGGCAGCTCGAACCTGAGGTACTTTCGATGGGAGCTTCTGATGAGAATATGGAAGTAGGCATCCTTGAGGTCCAGGGACGCTAGCCAGTCCCCTGGCCTTAGAGAGGGTAGAATAATTCCCAGAGTCACCATTTTGAATTTTGGTTTTAAAAGGTGCTTGTTTAAGTATCTGAGATCCAGGATGGGCCAGCATTCTCCCGTCTTTTTTGGGGTAAGGAAGTACCTGGAGTACAATCATTTGCCCTGGTGTAGGGGTAGAACCCTTTCCACAGCTCTGAGAGCCAGGAGGGAAGAGACTTCTGCCTCTAGGGCAAGTGCCTCTGGTGGATTTGAAGGTGGAAAGGATCTGGTTCTCATCTTTGGAAATTTTCTGAAGCTGAGAACCAGTCCCTGGCTTACTACATACAGGACCCATTTGTCCGATGTCAGAGACTTCCAGTCCTGAACAAAGTAAGCCAGCCTTCCCCCTACAGGTAGGTGAGAATCGGCCCTGTAACCCCATCCAGGTGCATGCTTGGCAGGGGCTTTAGGCTGAGGGTGGAAGCAGGCCTGCTTGTGCCCCATCTCGTCTCCTCTAAAGAACCCCTCTGGGCATAAGCAGAAGAGGAGGCCTGGGCTTGGTAAAGCCTATGAAAAGGCCTGCCCCTGCCCCGGAAGGCTGCCTTTGAGGAGTGGCCTGCCTTTCCTTGGCCTGTGCACTCCTATAGGTGGTCCTGTACTCATCCATTTTCTTCATGTAATTCTCTGTCTGCTCCCCAAACAGAGAATTACCCACAACAGGAAAATCCATGGCCTTAGTCTGGGTATCCTGTGACAGGCTAGTACATCTGAGTCAAGCCATTCTGCGAAGTGCCACAGATGTAGCCATGACTCTTGATGAGACATCATTAGAGTCCACTGCAGCATGGAATTGCACCTTGGATGCCTCAATACTATAAGCAGCCACCTGCTCCAGCTCCTTGGCAAGCTGGCCAGGGACCTGTTTTGCACGAGCCATAACAGTATCCCATCTGGATTTCTGGTATCTAGCAACATAAGCCATACAATTTGCCTGTCTGAGTCCCAAGGATGCTGCCATGTACTGTTTCTTTGCCATGGCATCAATCCTCCTGGAGTCCTTGTCAGGGGGGTGTGAAGCCAAGGGAATATTTGCCTTGTCACAGGCTGCAGCCTGCACTACCCCAACATGGCTGCATTGTTGAGTAAGGAACTCCGTATCAGAGCCTGACAATGTGTACCTCTTGTCCATTCTCTTATCCACAGGAGGTATAGTGTGAGGAGTTTTAGAATTTTACTGTCTGTTTCCCAAAAGACTTATGCAAAGGAATAGACAGTCTCCTAGACTCGGGATATCCATCATTTCCACATAGTCAGGCTCCTCTTGATCATCCACAGCTTCCTCCATAGGAGCTGGAGGGTTCAGCCACTTTTTATAAAACATAAAATGAGAAGGGACTCAGAAAGCCTAGGAGGAGACACTCCTGAAGGTCTGTCTGGGGAGATGTCCGGTTCAATGGGCACATCCGACTTTCAAATCCACATTCACTCTCCTCATACTCCTCTTCCCCTCCCCTCCGGTTCATAAAATTCCTCTAAATCGTACTCTTGAACCCGTGGAACCGGCCGAACCGTACGCTTACCTGATGGTACGGTTCGGTCGGAACCAGGGAAAGCGACTGGACAATTTTAATCACTTTGGCTATTTCTTCAGCGGTTGGAGAGGAAAGTTTTGGCTCCACACCAGCTGATTTCCTAGTCCTTTTTGCTGGAACTGACTCCTCCGAGTTGGCTCTCCTTTTGCCCGAGGAAGTCTGGCCCTGGTCAGAGGGCACTCAACCGAACCGGGCTGGCCATCCGGTTCAGCGGACTTTTTGGCCTCCCTTTGTCTGAGCCTACCAACTCTCTTTTCCAGGGTAGCTGCAGGAAAATGTTTGCAAATCTGGTAGTCTGCACTGAGGTTGTCAAACCCCAGACAATAAACACAGGTGGTGTGGGGGTCAGCCTTAGCAAAGACTTCCCCACAGACACTGCAGTGTTGAAACCCAGTGGGCCTGGTTTTTCTTTTGGGTTTCTCAGACATAATACCAGTCTAACCAAACTTACCCGTTTATGGCAATCCCCCAGGTAAGATCCTCTTATCGGTTCCCAACCGTGTCACGGGTCGTGGAAAAAACCGTAATAAAATCCGTTTTTTTTAGAACCGATAAGAACCGGTAACTACACTCTAAATGACAGATTAATATATTTTAAACAACCTGATCGGTTCAAACCGAACCGATAAACCGTTTACAAGTTCCACACATAATAGAAATTAATGTAAAACCTATCTAGTACTCACAATACCACAGACAGAGTCTGAACTGACCGGTTGCGGTTTAAATTCGGTTGAAAACCGAGAAAAACAATACTTTAACCGACAAAATGAACTGAGCAGAAGGAGAAATCTCTGGAGCGAATGTTCAGTGAGGCGGAGTAAAGAATCTGACAGTATGAGTTTGAAGAACAACAGACAGAGTTTTCAACCAAGCTCAAGCTCAGCGTTCCATGCCTGGCATGGAAAGTTAACTCTTTCACCTCCAGAGCAGTTCGAAGGTTGGGACTCACTGCATATGTCATAATATAGCAATACTTCATGTTGTTTGAACCTCCCTTCCTAAGAGAGGGACAACATGTCTTGTGAGAAAACTCCAGGCCCTGGAGAGAGCGCAAGTAGAAAAAAGGCAGTTTTGCATTGTGTGGGGATACAAAAAGGTACAATTCTGGATGAGCCCATCTGTTGGAAAAGATTGTCAACTACCAAGGTCAGTAGTCCCCACTCAAGCATCCTGGACTGGGACCTGCTTAACCCATCTGCTAAGACATTTTGGGCACCTGGAATATGTACTGCTGACAGTTCTAGACCGTGTTTTAGGGCCCAATATCAAATCCTCATTGCTTCTCTGCATAGGGGATAGCAGCGAGTTCCCTCTTGCTTGCAGTGCATCACACTGATGTTGTCTGTCTATATTAGCAGAAGACCTGGGAATAGGTGATTCTGGAAGGCCTGGAGCCTGTACAGAACAGCACGCATTTCTAGAACATTCATGTGCAAGGTGCTCTCCACTGGGGTCCACGTCCCCTGCGTCTGATGGGAGCACAAGTGTACACACCAACCAGTCCTCGAAAGATCTGTTTTGAGAATATGGACAGGGGAAGGGATCAGGAAAGGAACCCCCCTTTAGCAGGTTGCTAGATTCGATCGACCACTTGAGCACTTTGCACACAGGAGATGTGACTAGAACCATTTGTTCTAGGTCATCCATGAGCTGATCCCACTGGACTCCCAGGAGAATCTGCATATGCAGCCTGGCCAGTGGTACTGTGGCAAAGGCTGCTGTCATAAGGCCCAGCAGGCATAGAAATGTCCTGGCTGAGACATGTCATCTGTCGTGCACTAGTTGTGCTTGGACTACCAGTCGTTGGACCCTGTTCAGGTGCAGAAAGGCTGAGCCCTAAGTGGTGTCTAAGACTGCTCCTACATATTGCAATCGCTGGAAAGGCGTCAACACTGATTTTGGTATGCTGACAGTCACCCTCAGAGCAGTGAACGTGTGCAGGAGCGGATCCTAGGAGGGGGCTTTCAAGAGCCAGTCATCTAGGTAGGAGAAAACATAAAGGCCTTCCCTGCAAAGGCCTGTTGCCAGTACTGCTAAGCATTTGGTAAAGACCCAAAGCACAGATGACAAGCCAAAGGGCAGCACTCTGAATTGGTAATGTACCACTTGAAACAGAGGCCTCAAGTATTTTCTGTGAAGCTTCCGGAGTTTGATATGGAGGTAAGCATCTTTCATATCGAGGGAACAGATCTAGTCCTCTGCCTGCAGCAGTGGGAGCAGGTCTTGCAAGGTGACCATTCTGAACTTCTTTACTCTATGAAAAGGTTCAGCTCTTGAAAATCCAATATAGGCCGCAAGTCTCCTGTCCACTTGGGGACCAGGAAGTACCAGGAGTAAAACCCTGTGTGACTTTGTTCAAAGGGCACAGGCTCTATGGCCTTCTTTTGAAGTAAAGTCTGCACTTCCTCCAGAAGCAAAGGTAGATGGTCTGGATGATAGTGGGTTACCAGTGAAAGATGGTCTGCAGGTGTGTCTAAAAGTTCCAGAGCACGGACCAGTTCTATGATTTCTAGCACCCATGCATCCGTTGTCACGTCATTCCACTGGTTTAAGTGGAGGGAGAGATGACCCCCTACAACCACCTCTCGAGATAAAAGTGGTTGGGGGTACATAAGGCAAAGCTGGTTGGGGCAGCTCCTCCGATGCCACCACCTCTAGGTGCTTTGGAATGGGTACCTGAGATGGTGCTAGTGGTCAGCAAGGCTCCTGCTGCTCTGCTGTCTGGTCACTGTCTGGCATTAGCCAGACAAAAAAGGACCCTTGTTCTTACCCCTCGGCAAGGTATGGTAGAGGAAATGCACTGACTTCAGGGTTCTGTCTGAGGCCTGAAGGGCCTGAAAGGTGGGTAGAATACCCTTGTCATCAGTGCCAAACAACTTATATCCTCTGAAAGGGGCACCGAGTATAGACTGTTGCATGTCATTAACAAATCCTGCCACTCTCAGTCACGCATATCTTCTGAGACAGATGCCAGGGATGGCAGCCCTGGCAGAAGCATCTGAAACATCATAGGCTGTGCAAAGCAAATGCTTGCCCACATCAGCTGCAGCAGAAAGCGTTTTAAGAAGCTGTTGTTTGGAGCTGCCCTCTGGAAAGGCTTGTGCAGCTGTCTTGGCCTTTCTTAGAGGTTGTTTGTTTTTTTTTTAAACTTTGTTTATTTGATTTTACTGCATAACAGAGATACATCACATTATCATATGGGCAGACAAACTGACATAATATAAGCATTCCTTGAAAATGCCTCACAACAGTTTTACAATACCTCATTTATACATGCCCCTATTTCTGGTTACAGTATGAGGGGGTTAGCTAATATGTATATATTTAATATTTTCCAACACTGGTTAAATGCTGCCAAGAGTAGAGAGTATCCAAGATCGTTTAAACCTAGTAAATATAAGTCCCTATCAACAAGATAGATACAACTCCCTATCCAGATCTGTGGTAACAACAATAAAATCAAAGCTTCATGATTTATTACATTTACTTCTACTTTAACTTTCAACTGAGCACTATAACAGTATTTATACTGTGTGTCTGAAACAGTCTAAGGTTAATTAGGTACAGTACTGTAGTGCTCTAATTTAACTGCCTATAGTTTAATAAAACTACAGATCTTGGCATTCCTTAAAAAGAAGACCCCCAAATAAGGAAAGAAATACTTCTCAAGTCATAAGATAAAACTATCTAATGAGAGATTTTGCCAAGGTATTGCTCAAGTCTCTTCCCAGGAAATAGGCAATCTCTGCCACACCAAGGTATGGTTAAATTTTAAGACAAGATGAAATGGTAATTTAGTACTTAGCACTTAGTCACTGTCTCCATTTTCACTGCCAGATTCTAGTCCCTTAGACTGGAATTCCTTCTCGATCTGCTCAATATACTTTCCAGCTTCTCTTGGGTCCGGGAATTGGTAGCTCTTTCCACCACAGAACTGTCGAAGGCTTGCTGGCATAATCAGGGTATGCTGAACGGGCCCCATCGAAGGCCTTCCTTCTCTGCCGCGTAGCGTAGCTTAAGTCCGGGAAAATGTGCACTGTATTCTCCTTGCACTCCATCGTGCCAGATTTCTTAGCTTGGGAGATGACAAAGTCCCATTCCACCACTGATCCTACTGTTACTAGGAGCGTTCGAGGGGGTAATAATCCTGTAGCCATCCGTTGCCTTGTGCCACGTGGAGTAATCCTGTAGGCTCATAGCACCGAGAGATCCTCAGAATTTGGTAGTAGGTCCCGGAGAAGCGATTTAGCGAATTCAGGTACGTCTTCTCCTTCAGCTTGTTCCGGGATGCCTAAAATGCGAATATCTGCTGCGCGAGACAAGTTTTCAAGATTTTCTAGGCGCCTTTGCAACACTTCATTCTTTACGAGGCCTGAGGATATCATCATTGCTGCTGAAGCGGATTTTACTGCTGACTGGGTTTCCCCATCCAGCTTCTGAAGTTTGGTATCTATTGTTTTGAATTGCATCGCAAAGTCCTTCATTTTACTATCTAATTTTTGGATGGCTTTCAACAATGCAGCGTTAGTTGGCTCAACAATCTCCTCAACAGGCCCCGCGCCACCTTCCTTGCTGCTCCCAGGCATAGTGTCTCTCAGGCAAGCTGCATCTCCACCAGCTGCTACTTTATTATTTCGCCCCTTAGCTCCGGATTTGTTCACAGTAGGTCCAATTAGAGACAATTGGGGTGATCAGAATTGGAATCTCTTCAAATCTAAGATGCAAGTTTTTTTGTTTCAAAAGGGTTTTCAGCGAAGAATGCTCATTTAAAGTCCAGTAGTTACAGAGCTTATGCTAGAAGCTGTTCCTTGCTTGGCTGCTGCCCCCGAGGGTGTTTTGATACTTGATCATGTGGGCCTGGTAGTTAGCAACATGAAGGCCCAATGAAGAAGATGCAAAGGTCCTTTTGCCTAACATGTCCAACCTCCTGGACTCTTTATCAGAAGGGAGGGAATTCAGGTGCTTAGGTGCCCTTGACCTATCATGGGCAGCATTAATGACCACTGAGTCTGCCTCAGGCTGGGTGGCAAAAAATGGTTTCCCAGAAGGGGAAAGGTACATTTAATCTGCCTTCCTTGGTGTGGCAGGAATATTATTTGTCCTGTAGTAGGCATCAAAAAGGTGTCCTCTAAGGCAGGGAGGAGAGGTGGCTCCACAATTGGTGGAGAAACAGGCAAGTCCAGGAATTTTATGAGATTTTTCTTGGTAATGTCCTGTTCCTCCAGGCCAAAGCCCATAGCAGCCTGTAACTGCTGCATAATGGTGAGGAATGTATGATCCTCTGGAGGGGACCTTGGGTTGTGGACTACTGAGTCATCACTGTAGGTGGACACTGTGAAGCTGATGCCCCTATTATAGGGGCCTTCAGCACAATCCTCAGCCTCTTCCTCCACATCCTACATCATCAAGTCAGGAACATATTCACACTCATCATCGAATGGGTTGGTGGGGAGAAGAGGGCGCGTGATGACCGCAGTGCCGTAGGCGGTGGCTGCGTCAAGGGTGTACCTTGCAACGTCGATGGGGGATTAGTTGTAGGCCCCATCAATGGACCTCCTGGAACAGGAGGAGTAGGTAACAGGCATCTAATCATGTCAGTGAAGGATAATAGAATTGCCTGAATGTCGGCACCCAGATGGTTTACGGGTCTGACTGCAAGAGTCAACAGGGGAGGCGAAGTCCCCGATGCTGACATACCAGATGTAGTAGACCTGGTAGTGCCAGCGCCAAGCCCTGATTTTGGTGTTATGCCCATGGTCATAGGGGTAAGTGGCATCACTGCTGTAGCGGTCAATGGTGCAGTAGAGGCTGTAACTGCAGAGTGGAGGGGTGACCTGGAATGCTCCAGGCAGGCTCTCTCCTTGTTCTTATCCTGGTGTTTGTGACTCCCTAACAACTTGTCCTGGGACTTGGACGACCTGGATTCGGTCGACTGAGCAGGCGATGCTGCAGCTTTGTGCTGGAGCTCCTTCACCATGTTGGCCACCTATTGTTTTAAAAGGCATTTTTCTAAAGCTCCTTTTCAGCGTCTCCTGGTCACAGAACTGAAACCCCAGCAGATCTAGCAGGCTTTCATGTCATGGTCCAGGCCTCAGCAGCAGACACAAACATCGTGGGAGTCACCAGTGTACATCTTTTCTCTGCACTCACAGTACCAGAATACTTTTGACAGTCTCTTTGACAACATACAGGTCGTCAAAAAAAAATCACTCTAAAAGTGATCACTTTTTTAGTAAAGAAAATAAAAACGGCAGCTAATGTAGCAACGGTTCTGCAAGCGGCCCGAAGAGTCTGATAGACAGTGGGAAAAGAACTGAGGAGAGGAGGGGCTACCCACACTTATATGAGACAGTCGACATCTGACGTTGCCATGGGAGGCCCCTTGTGAACTGCTTGCAAAAGTTTACGTGTGGTCCTAGTGCCTGGCAACCAAGTTCGACAGGTGTGGCCTGATGAAAGAGATATCCTCGAAGAAGATTAAAGGTTCTTTTGATGGCAGCATGCCTTAATACATCAAATAAACAAAAAGGAAACCTAGAAAGGTGACAGCTGCTTACAACATTGTTTTTCAGGACATCTGACGAGCTGTTGACAGCAGGAGAAACAACGGAGGGAGGAGGGACCACCAACGTCATATAGGTAGCATCAATGTGCGTCAATGTGGGCAGCCCCAGCTAGAAAAAGTTTCTGGGTAGTCCTGATACTGATGGCTTACAGTTCCATAGGTGTGCTTGTATGGAGGGAGATGTCCTTGAAGCAGACCTCTGGTTTCCCAGGTGCAGCACAATGTGCACATTAATGGCGGGACCCATTTCAAATAAAATTCTAATTCTTGTCTCCCTTATAACCCCTGCCTACAAATTCCAAACTATGTATTCTTCTGTTACTATGCATCTATCTCACTGCCTATTCTCTCAGCTCAGAGACAAGTTTCTTATAACTAGGACCCAGTGTATACCGTGGCAAAGTAAACCTACTGTACTGTACTGCAGAACCTCATGCTTGCTGCAGCCAGACTATGAGAAATTCTGCAGCAGTTCTGTGATGGGGTTTACATTCTGTGGCAACTCAAATTAGCCCCACAATGATAACTAGTTGCCATGAAAAAATGCCCAGAAAAAGACCCCCTGGGATACTTCAGTAGATTTACAGGCAAAGTAATACAAAGCAATTCTGGCACCATGATTTGGATTGGAGGTAGGTTATGGGGGAACAGAAGGGTTATTTATTTACTGCAGTCTGTTTTATCCTCCCATGGCTCCCTCCCACCTGCCCAGTGGTGGTTTACAGCAGCAACACTCCTATGGATTTCTCCCTCTGCTTGATGACTTGCCTGAAGACCAGTATTGCCAGGTTGCAAACCAGTACTGCCCCAATGGCTCCCTCCCTTTCACCCAACTGCATGAAGCCTGGTGGTTCCAGTTTATGTGTAACGCTGCTCCATTTGCTTCCTCCAGCTCACCCACATCAACACAGCTGGTGCCATTTGCATTAATGCTGCTTGGTTTCCAAATCTTCTCTCCCACCCTGTAAGGATTTACCATGAGGCCAGAGAGCTGCTGGACTATTTTACATTAGACACAGGTCCACAAAGTCTCCTGTTTTGTGTTTTTGCAACAATTACTAATGTTTTTTCATTCCGCAGTTCTGAAATCATGAAATAGAACTGTTTTCTTTCATGAAACAGACTTCCTGAAGTTTCCTCAGTGTTTAAAGAAGGCCATAATGGTCAAAGCATCAGGGCTGAATGCTGCTGGATTGGAAAAGGGGTTGCCCTGCTGACTGCTGAACCCCGAGGTGGGGGGATGTATATTGCAGAAACCAGCAAACTCACACTAATGCCATTTTTGGCTTGCCGACAATCATTTTAGCAGTTTTGTTGTGGGTTTTCAGTAGTGGCAGCCATCTTTACTGCACTAAACCTGTACTTTCTGTGGCAGAGGTTTGTTTCTGTGGCAGGCCCATATTTCTATGGTACTTGCTGCAATCTGAGAATCACAGAAAACACAGGGCCCTGCTTATAACCAATTTTTGTCAACTACTATATATTCAAACTCTGCAATAGAGTGGACACTCAGGAAGGGATGGAGAGAAGGAGTAGGGATCTTGGGAAACTTGAGGCAATACAGCGCAGTGGGTTAAGGCTCTGAGCTGCAGATCTGGAGACCTGGGTTTGAATCTAGGTACTTACTGTGTGATCCTGAGCAAGTCACTTAACTTCCTTGTGCTCCCAGGTCGTATCTGGAAACAAGCTTCGACTTAGTGTGCTACTCCGTCCTGGTTAAACAATGTTCCCTTTCCCTTGAGAAGTGGTCAAGAGCACTGCAGTTGGGGTTCAATGCCAAAAAGCGCAAACTCATGTACCTAAGGCATAGAAACTCAGGAGCTAAGTATAAAACGGAGGGGAGGTGGAGGTACTTGACAGTCACTAAGCAGGAAAGGGACTTTGGGGTTATCGTATCTGATTAACTCAAAGTGGCAGAGTAGTGTGACAAAGCAGTGGATAGGACTAGTGCGATGCATAGGGACAGGTTTCTTCAGCAGGAGGAGGGGAGGTGGTGTTTCTACTGTACCACTCACTAATGAGATCCCCCTGAAGTATTGTGTCCAGTTCTGGAGGCTTTACCTTGGAAAGGACATAGATGGTGTGGAGGCTGTCCAGAGGAGAGACACTAAAATGTTGCAGGAGTTGCATCAAAAGTCCCATGAGGAGACTGCGTGATCTCAGCATGTACACTCTGGAAGAGAGGAGACTGAGAGGGGACATGATAGAGACAGAACAGTTATGTACTTACCACAACAGTAGATCTTCGAGAGAATATCTTTCAGCAGGTCACACGTATGGAACTTACAGCTGCCAGGCACTAGGACCACATGGAAACTTCTGCAAGCAGTCCACTTGGGGCCACTCACTTTGATGTCTGACACTGACTCTCACATATAAACGTGGGCAGCCCCTTCACTCCTCAGTTCCCTGCCAGAGATCATGCTCAGAGGACTTCCTTGTAGGGAACCAGGAGAGAATATAGGGCTCTTCTGACCAGGTGAGGCAGACAGCAACAGGTAGACCCTTATGGGGAAGGAGACAGCACTTACAGAGTCCTAGGATCCTTAGGAGCATGAGGGTGGGACGGCATGGCCTGATGAAAGAGATTCTGTCAAAGATCCACTGTTATGTTAAGTACGCAACTGTTCTATCTTCTTCGATGAGATCTCTTTCATCCGGCCACACCTATATAATGAGTACCAAGCAGCCCTGACAGTGAACAGTCTGGATGACTACAGCCTACAGGCCTAAGAAAGAAGGCCTTGAAGCACAGCTAGACAAAAGCCAGCCCTTTTCTGAGAGGTAGTGTCCAGACTGTAGTGTTCAGTGAAGGTCTGGACAGTACTCCAGGTGGCAGCTGCACAGATCTCTGCAGCAGAAACATTCATGAAACAGACAATAAAAGTGGCCATGCCTCTGGTGGAATGACCACAAACACCACCAAGAAGCTTCTTTCCATTCTTCCTGTAACATAAAGTAATACAGTTGGCCAGCCACTTGGACAGACATGGGTTAGAAACAGAGGCCCTCTTTCCTAGGGCTGAATGAAACAAAATGCTGTGAGGACTTCCTGCAGTCCTTCGTACAGCGTATATCGTACCGGAGTATTTTATGTACATCTAGAGTATGGAACAAAGCATCCCCTGCATTGGCATGCTCAGGAAAATAAACTGGCAGATGGATGGTTTGATTTGGAGTAAACTCAGACACCACCTGTGGTAGAAACCTAGGATTGGTACACAAAGACACCATGTCTCTGTGAAAAATCAAATATGGAGGCTCACACATTAGAGTCTGAGGCTCAAATTCTTCGAGCAGAACTAATAGCAACTAAAAATAATGCTTGCCAAGAATTAAAGCATAGGTCACAAGTCATGGCTGGCTCAAAAAGAGCCAAAATAAGCTTTTCCAACACAAAATTCAGGTCCCAAACTGGGACTGGATTACGGATAGGAAGCTTCAGGTGCGAATGGGCCACCACTAGCTGGGCAACTGTATGACCCTCAATAGGCATATGGAAAGCTGAAACAGCAGCCAAGTGTACTTTGGTAGAAGAGACCTGTAGGCCTGCATCTGACAGGGACAGCAGATACTCTACAACCTGGTTTATTGGACAGGTAAATGGATCTAAGTGATGAGAAGCACCCATAAACCAAACCGCTTCCACTTCATAAGAATAAGTGGCCATAGTGGAAGGCTTTCTGGCAGCCACCAAGACATCAGCCACCTTTTGGGAAACCCCAGATCTAGCAATGGCTATGTTTTCAGGAGCCATGCATTATGGTGAAGGGACTTGAGGGCTGGACGGACAAGGGTTCCCTGCTCCTGTGACAGTAGGCCCCGGCATATGGGCAGGGGTACTGGTGGTTCTGCTGCTTATTGCTGTAAGAAGAGGAACCAAATCTGTTGAAGTCAGAGGGGAGCAAGGATTATCAGAGTTGCCCCTTCCATATGGAGCTTGATTAGCACCCTCTGAATTGGAGGGAAGGGACAGAAGGCGTACAGGAACCTCCCCACCCAAGAAAGTGACAACAAGTCTTGCCAGAAAACTCCAGGCCCAGGAACAAGCAAGCAGAAAAGCACAGTTTTGCATTGTGTGGGGATGCAAAATGGTCCAACTCTGGACGACACCATCTGTCAAACAGGTCTTCTGCCACCAAGGTCAGCAGCTCCCACTCATGCATCCTGGACTGTTACCTGCTTAGCCTGTCTGCCAAGACGTTTGAGTGTCAGGAACATGTACTGCTGACAGTTACAGACCATGTCCTAGAGCCCAATACCAAATTCTCATTGCCTCCCTGCACAAGGGTTGGAGTGAGTTCCCCCTTGTTTGTTGATGTAATGTTTCACACTGACATTGTCTGTCTGTATTAACAGAGGACCCAGGGACAGGTGGATCTGGAAGGCCTGTAGGCTGTACAGAACAGCTCTAATTTCTAGAATTTTTATGTAGAGGGCACTCTCCACTTCGGTCCATGTACCATGTGTTTGATGAGGTCCCAGATGTGCCCCAGCCCATCCCTGAGGCATCTGTAGTTAAAATCTGGTGAGGGGAAGGGATCAGGAAAGAAGTCCCTTTCAGCAAATTGCTGGGTTCCATCCACTACTGAAGCACCTTGTGGGGAGGAGAGGTTAACAGAATCTTCTGTTCTAGATCCTCGGTGCGCTGATCCCACTGGACTCTTAATGTCCACTGAGAGATTCTCATATGCAGTCTGGCCAGTGGTACTGTGACAATGACCACTGCCATCAGGCCTAGAAACCGCAGGAATGTTCTGGCTGTGACATACCTGCTGCTATGGACCATCTGGGCCTGGTCAATCAGAAATTCTGCCCTGTCCAAGGGGAGGAAGGCTGAACCTTGGACTGTGTCCAAAACTGTCCCTATATACTGTAGACACTGGCAAGGGATCAAGACAGACTTCGGTACACTGACAGTAACCCCTAGAGCATTGAACAGGTGTCTTGTGCGAGCTACGGTGTGCAAAAGTTGCTCCTTGGAGTGAGGTTTTAGTGGCCAGTTGTCCAGGTAAGGAAACACATAGAGGCCCTCCCTGCGAAGGAATGCAGTTACTATTGCTAAGCATTTGGTAAAGACCCATGGCACAGTTGATAAGTCAAAGGGCAATACCCAAAACTGGTAGTGTTCCCCTTGAAACAAGAACCTCAAATATTTCCTGTGAGGCTTCCAAATTTTTTTATGAAGGTAGGCGTCCTTCATGTCCAGGGAACAGATCCAATCCCCTACCTGTACTAGTGGGAGTAGGCCTTGCAGGGTGACCATTCAGAACTTTTTGTACTGAATAAAGAAATGCAGGTCTCCCATCCATTGTGGGACCAGGAAGTACAAAGGATAGAACCCTGTGTTCAGGGGAACAGGTTCTATGGCCCTTTTCTGAAGCAGGGATTAGGACTTCCTCCAGGAGCAGAAGGATATGATCTGGAGGATAATATGAAGGCACTGGGGGATGATCTGGAAGTAGTTCTAGAAGTTCCAGAGCATGGCCTTTTGCTGCTATTTCCAGGACCCAGTCATCTGATGTCACTTCCGTCCACTGATCCAGGTGGAGGGAGAGATGACCCCAACGATCGCCCTTGGAGGCAAGGTCAGTTGGGGGCTGCACAAGGAGTCAGGCAGAGCCAGATGGGGTGGCTGCTGCCACTCTGCCACCTCTAGGGGCTTTTCAGTGGGCACCTGGGGTAGGGATGGCTCCTGCTCCTCTACCATTACCCTGATGTCTGGCAGTGGTAGTGTCTAGAACTGGCCAGACGAAAGGGGACACTCTGTTTATTCCTTGGCTGGGTATGATAGAGGGAATGTACTGATGTCAAGGTTCTGCCTGAGGCATGCACATTAGAGAGGATATCTTGAACATCTGCACCAAACAACTTGTACAGTCTTCCCTCGCTATACTGAACCACAGTATAATGAAAACTCAGCTATAATGAACAAGACACATGGCTCCTGATACCTCTTGTACTTCACTTGACTTACTTCCATGGTGGTCATGATCGTATCCTCTCCCAAGCACAGGCTTTAAAAACACAAGTTTTATATATACCCCACTCCATTTCAGACGGCAAACTAAGGATGTGACTTTCTCTGGTGATAACAAACTGATACATACGAACATACGAAGAAGCCAGCAGAAGAAGGCCATTTGGTCTATCAAGTCTACTTGTATTGCAGGGTCCACAGCTTAAGCTAATGTCCCTGCTCTCCCTCCCCACTCCTCCCTATCCATGACCCGTACCCTTCCCCTATGCCTGTCCCAGCCTCTCTTAAAGCTGCCACTGTCTTCAACGAGATTACCCCTTCTCGCAGCGCATTCCAAGTGTCCACCACCCTCTCCGTGAAGAAGTGCTTCCTGACCTCCCTCCTAAATAGCAAATGGCAAAACAGGTAGTAGGAGGGAGTGAAAGGGAGCGAGAGAGACAGTTAAGTACTGTAGCTGAGTCAGCTGTCATTCAGGTAACAGGAGGAAAGAACAAACCAGCGCACCAGCTGATTAGCTGTGAGTCTGACAGCAAGACTGAAGAACATCCCACACTCAGCTAGCACAAAATAAAGAAAGGCACAAAAATAAAAATATATGTCTAAGTTTCTGTGACCCAGGCCTTTCTCTGATACCAACTGGTGCCCCACCACTTCCTTCCACCTGTTGCCTTCCGATGTCGAATACTGTACTAACGAGTTAGTCTGCATGCACTGTTCTGGACAGGTTTCTCCCACTGTAGTTGCCCCGTCCACTAATAACAATCACACAACACTTTAGGTTTCCTGCTCTGAAACAGCCCTGATTACTTCAGTCAATATCGCTCTCCAGTTCCTCAGGAATCGCCCTTTCTTCTCACGCACTGTAGTTCATCTTTACTTTTCAGTGTCCCTCAATGTAACAAATGGGGAGCTATAACAAACTCACGTTATGGCTCCCATTTCATTCACTATAATGAGGGAAGACTGTATCCTCTAAAGCAGGCATTGAGGATGGACTGTTGCACATCATCTGCAAAGTCAGCCACCCGCAGCCAGGAGTACCTCCCGAAGCACACTCCAGAAGTAGCAGCCCTGGCAGAAGCATCAGGTGTCACAGGCCGTACGTAGGAGATGTTTACCTGGCAACTGCCTTAGCTTTCCTCCAGTGGGTATTTTGGTATCTGACCATATGGGCCTGGTAATTTGCAATTCTTGTGGCCAGAGAGGCTGTGGCATAGGATCTTTTGCCTAGGACATCTAACCTCCTTGATTCCTTGTCAGGAGGAAGAGAACTAAGGTGTTTAGGTGCCTTAGATCTGCCATGGGCAGCATTTATGTCAACAGAATCTGCCTCAGGTTGGCCTGCAAAGAAGGGCTTGCCTGACGGAGCCTGATACATCCTGTCAGACTTCCTAGCTATGGCAGGTATCATGCTGGGCCTATGCCAGGCAGCAAAGGTGGTATCCTTCAAGGCAGGGAGGAGGGGTGGAATTATTATGGGAAGGGGAATCAGGCAATTCCAACAACTCCACCAGGTTTTTCTTGGTTATGTCCTGTTCCTCTAAATCAAACCTCATGGCAGCCTGTAACTGCTGCATTATGGTTATGAAGGAGGGGTCCTCAGGGGAGGCCCAAGGTGTGTAAACTACAGAGTCCTAACTTCCTGTGGACACAGTGGAACTGGTCCATTCATAGGAGCTTTCCACATAATCTTCCTCCTCCTCCTGCATTATAAGGTCAGGATTATACTCCTGGTCATAAGTCGGCATGGTCGACGGGACACAGAGAGTGAATGGGTGAGGCCACTGGCACCCAAGAAGGGAGCTGGTATGCAGGCCTAACAATTGTCGATGTGAGGCTTTGGCTTATAGGTCCCATTGACGTGGCTCCTGTTACAGAAGGAGGTGGTAGCAGGAGCTTCAGTACGTCCGAAAAGGAGGAAAGTACTGCCTGGATGTTGGCACCCATGTGGTCGACAGGAACACTGGTAGATGTTGACAGGGGAGGCAAAGTCCCTGGCATTGACAGTGACACACCAGCTGTAATAGGTCTGGTGGCACCTGCAGCTTGCCCTGACCTGGAAGGAAGGTCGATGGTCTGGGTGGCGGCACCACTGAAAGTCGACGGTGCTAAACTGCTCACTGTGGATTGAAGTGATGACCTGGAGCAGACCGGGGAGGCCTTGTCGCCTCCTCTCCCAGTACTTTTGTGACCCAGTTGTTTTCTCTTGGGACTTGGAGGACCTGGATCCCAAAGGGTGGGCTGGCGATGCGGCGGAGTTCTTTTGCTGGAGCTCCTTCTTCATGTGGGCTATCTGTTGCTTGAGGAGGTGCATTTCCAAAGCACCATTATGGTGTCGTTGGGTGGCTGTGTTGAACCCTCTGCAAATCGGGCAGGCCTTCACATTATGGCTGAGGCAGCACACACAGATGTCATGCAAATCTCCAGAGTATATCTTTTCACCGTATTCGCAATAGCGAAACAATTTCGATGGCTCTTTAGTCGACATACACGCCGACGCAAATTACATAAAAAAAGTTATTATTCACTACATGGGAGAAAAACTACCAAGAAAAAGCAGCAACTATAACAGCTGCGTTTCCGTGCAGGGTCTGATCAGTATGGTTGATGGCGGGAAAACAACAGAGTCAGACGTCATCGTGGGCGGCCTCTAGTGGACTGTTTACAAAAGTTTCTGTGTGGTTCTAGTGCCGGGCAGCTGTAAGTTCCATAGGTGTGGCCTGATGAAGCAGATATCCTCGAAGAAGATCTAAAAGTACCTCACAGGGGTTGAACAGGATGCAGGAGGGGAGTCTCTTTCAAATGAGAAGGAGCACCAAGACCAGAGGGCATGTGACGAAGCTGGAGGAGGGGAAGTTTAAGACAGACGTAAGGAAGTATTGTATGTCACTGAAAGAGTGGTGGACTCCTGGAAGAGACTGCCAGTGGAAGTGGTGTAGGCAAAAAAAGAAAGAGGGCTTCAAGCATGCATGGGATAGACAAATAGTTGTACTCACACTCGCACAACCTTAGTGTCCCCTAACTCTAATTGCTCTTCTGTCTACTTTTATTCCCTCCTTTCTGTACTCCTCCGCCCTTATAGGGGCCCCTGTACTATTCCCCCTTACAGTGGTTCTACTTGTTGCTACCTTCTGTTTCTACACCACCTTTAAATACTCCTTCTGAATAAGGGGAGTATGAACTTTTTGTTGTGGGCTGATGTTGACCTACCTAGGGAAGAATAACCGAGTACCACTCAGACTTAACTTCCATGTATGCTTCTGTACCAGTTATGGCCCTGTTTTCACATTATTGTATAAGATTGACCTTACAGCTCGATGTACCTAAACTATGTAACTGATTGTTTGGACTACCCCTAGTGGCACTATGTATCTGTATAAGAATGTCCTTACAGCTTGATGCACTTAATCTAGTTATCTGATTGTGTATATTACCCCCTATTTTATTATGTATTTTCCTTTCTGTCCAGGACCACTTTGAAAATGAGCCTGCTCAATGGTGTTATACCTGGTTAAATAACGTTTTGATTGATTGATTGATTGAATATTAGTAAATAAGCAGGGAGGAGGAGGAGGAGGAAGGGTCACCAGAGACCACTTAGGGTCTGTGGAGACAGACTTGGCAGGGACCGTCTTGGTAGACTGGATGGGCCAAGTGGTCCTTTTCTGCCGACAAATTCTGTTTCTATATGTTGCTCAGTTGTGGAGTTATAAGCTAGCATCGTCGTGGCTGTCAGTAGCTTCCTGTTTCTCCTGCAATGACATCATCATCTTGAGACAATGTACTGAAAAATACAGAGTCTCATTATAATGTCATTTCAGGGTAAACCAGATATTAATGGCAACACCATGATGGAGCAGTATAAGCGCCAAGGGTATGGTAACACCTGTTGAATTCAGAAAGTTTTTTCTTTTAAGAGAAATATTGTAGAGCTTCAGGAAACCTGTTACAGAATCCTTATGGACATTGCAAAATTTAGCCTGCATATTGGCACAGCAGTAGTGATGTTAGTGACCGGGGTTCAGGAATGAACTTAACTTGTCAGCTGGGGAGGATTGAGCACTTCAGGGACAGATCTCCTCCTTCAGGGTGTGGTGGGGGGGCCCGTAGGGTTACCACCTATTAATAAGCCCAAAGTGGGACATTTCTTACTGAAACATGATTTTTTGCAGGACAGTACGTAACCGTGACCAGTGCAACAGACTTGCTGTCTCTATATAATCAGAATTAAGGCTAAGTGTTGTAGTTTCTTAGTTGCTTCTGTTGTTTCTTATCATTTTAAGGTATTTTAGTTAAGGTATTGTAGTTTTCTGCAACATTTAGTGGAAAGTTAGAAAATACTTTTTTTCTGCTATAAAATCAGGACATCTAGCATTTTTCATGTTTTTTTGCAGGATACAGCTGCCCAAATCAGGACTGTCCTAGAAAATCAGGACAGTGGCAACCCCGGGGGGGGGAGGTGTCGTCCTGCATCATGATCACCACCTAGTGGAGGCTGGGTGTGACAGCAGTCAGGGTCACCAGAAAAGAAGAGCGCCCAATACCCATGGCTGCACCTCCATGTGTACATGCCATTGCACAGCTGGTGTTCCTGTGAAGAAAGTCAGAGAAGAAAAAGACCCCGATCCATGCAAGTTGATGCATGTACCCCCCCCCCCCGGAGGCACAAGCACTTGCCTATATGGCTCTCCACCCACCATGAGTTAGTCCTGAGTAAGTGGTAGATATGTGTAAATCCATGAGAATGTAGGTGACGGGCTGAGGGTACTGTCTGGAGAGGTGGCGGACATGGGGAGTCATGAAAAATCTCAATTAAAACAAAAAAGACATTGTAAAACGTAAACACAGAACTGTGCAGTTCAGTGAAGGAGTGGCATTTAAGTAAAGTGACCTGCTTTGTCAATGTCTGTATAAAATGTGCATTAAAAAAAATACCCATACAGCAAAATCAAAGGGACAAATGAAACAAACACATTCATGAAAGTTTTGTTCTTTATTGAGGATGGTGGCATAATGTTGTAAAACCAAAATCGCTTTCGCTCCATACAAAGCAAAGTACAACCAAAATTATTTCCATAGTCCTTCTCTAAAAGATACAGTGTCTTCACTACCACACGTACAGAAATTAAACATAATTAGGAGGAAATTTTAATTCTGGTATTTAGGGTAGAAGCAGGACCCCACTGAAAATGAGATGCTGCATCTCAGCTGGGCTATCCTGGATAATCAAACTGTAACAAAATTATGACAAAGAAGCAGACAGAGGTTTCATTTATATAAATGTAAAAGGTTTGTACTACTATAAATCAAGGAATGTTTTTGTGACAATCAGGATCTTACTATAAATCATTTTGTTCTCCAACCAGTCAGAGGACAGGGCTTACAACATCCCCTATCTTGTGAATAGCTGTGCTCTTGCCTGCTGTTGGGACTGTTTTGTCCTCCACCAATAAAAAGAGGGATTGCAAAGGGACTGACAAATTGTTATCAATAAGATGTTCCCTTTTCGAGGTAAAAAAAAAGGTTTTTTGGTTTCTTTTTTTATATTTATTTGGAATTTATACTGAGATATGTCTCTCAGGGTATAACAGTATTACCTCGCACACGTTAGGGCAGCCAAAACTGCTCAGCTTTACATCCTCCCTTATGCCATCAGAGATAAATCTCAGTGCTCAGAGTCAATTATTACAATCCAGTACAGCACTTGCTGCTCAGTGTGTTGTTTAGAAAATGCTAACTGCTTAAAAATACTGAAACTCTAGGTTCAGTTGGGGTATTCCATTTCCCCACCAGGGAAGACTCTTGATTATTCTGCAAAGTAATATGCTTTATTTGAGCATTAAGGCACGACCAGGGGTTTGGTGACCATCTGTTACTCTAAACCTTGGGGGTCAAGAGGTATGAGGCGCAAATACTGGTAAAATAAAGGTTCAAAGTGGTATTGGTCCTAACATTTACAAGCCATGAAACATCGGATTGTGATTAATTGGTAGTTAGACACTTGAAAGTAAATACATTCAAAACACATTTTAAGAAACATTTATGGGTGAGTGTGTATTCATTATTTTCCCTTTAAGCACTGCAGCAGAGATGGGGACCCGATGGCACTTTCTACTAAGCTTCACAAATGAATCACAAAAATTCCTTCTACGCTACACAACTTGAAAGGCAGAAACAAATGATAACATGGGGATGAAAGGCAGCTTGGGTCTGTTTCCAGCCTATAAGGCCCTTCCCAGCAAGACATGAAGCATCATTTACATGCCTACTTCCTTTAATCATTTGCATATTAACATTTACAGTATGCACACACTTGGAAAGACTTACGTGTTTAGCTCTGCTGGTGATGATAATTTTATGTGAACAGGGCCAGCCCATGGTGCTGGGGTACCACACTGCGCTTTGAAGTGGGAGACCCACCTTTGTCCTCTGTACTCACGACTGCACAGCTGACACTTGCATCCAAGAAAACATACTTCTTCCCTGGGGAGCAGGTGCGGGGGCAGTGTGCCTGTGCCCGACTGCTCCCTGTGGGTGCAGGGGATGAAGTGGTAGTTGAGCAGAGACATGGCGGTAGGTAGGATGTTGGCTGACTACTCTGCTGAGCTCCTGTATGGTAATGTCCCGGGGTCTATGGGGGGAAACCCCATCCACTAGAAACAAAGCTGGATGGGACAGATATTGGGGGGGGGGACTACAAACTAAATACATTTACTGTAAATTATCAACATTATTCTTGCTGATGGCATGTAGGTTACTTAATTCACCCTATCAGCATTTATTTCCATTCCATTTATGCCATAATGGTATACGACATGTAATCAATAGGAGAGCTAGTTTCACAATGCTTGATGACATCTCAAACACCTTAAGTTATAATCAAACCAAAGCAGTGAACTCAAATGGAAACATTATCATCTTTATTTAACTATTTTTAAAGTACTACTTTGTGAAGTGTTGTGCTATTAATAAATGGCATATGGGTCTTACGCTCACAAGTAAGGAATACCACATGCTTCAGGTGGGTTACGAGGCGTGCAACATGGCATGTATACAGTAAACTGTTTGCACTGTTGGGAATGCTGACAATGTAGTACCCACGCCAGGCTATTATTAGCTACTGTGTGTATTCATTGCAAAGAACATTTACATATCACTTTGGCTTAAAGCAGAAAGCCTCAGAAGTTGGGAAATGCAATCTTACCATACAAAGTACCATGGGTCTTGGTGAATGTGTGACATGCTGCTTCCCGGTGTTTGAATAATTGTTCAGTACAGTGTTGGTGTCACCCTTACTTTTGCACTGTCCTTTAAGGCACATAAATAGACACACCAGCCCCTAGGAAAAGGAGTCAGTGTGGCTCAATTGGTAGCACATCCTCCTCTGGGCCAGAAAGACGAGAGTTCTAGCCCCACACTGGGACTCATACCATCAATGCTAGCAGTATCATGTCGCAACAGCAGTGGTAATACAGCAAACAGCATCACAGCGACATTTCTGGCAGTTCACTGTGATAGTCCGCTAGGTTCCCGACTCTGCTGACTCCGGAGTGTTCGCCCCCTTCCCGAACCAACTCCGACTCACAGTTGGTAATTATTTTTTGTAAATATCATTTTTACTAAGTTTTCAACATATATACATACACGTCATCAAGTCATACAGAGTCCATTTCATTTATACAATTCGGTAGCAAATGGGAGGAATGTAGAGGGCAACACAAAGTACATATATGTACTTATAAATTTCATACAATCTTTAAGGAGGCTAGGTCATTGGTATTTAGCCACTAGTCACTAATAAAAAAAAAAAAGGGGTTCTCTTTTGGGTGATAGTTCCCTGTTGATGAGTCCCAAGAGCTATAGTTCATTTTGTAGTTTGTGTTGCTAACAAGCGGTTTATCTAAATAACACATCATTTACATCATCAAACCTTAATTAGTTCATGCCCATTATCATATGGGTATATTCCTGGTGGTTATAATTGTAGTTAATATCTTTATTCGAGGTATCTGTACTTCGTTGTGGCAGCTCCCATTTCGGGTTACAGTCTATATGTAGTGGATCCATGAAGGTTTGCCCACGCCTTATAAGCCCCATAGCCCCCCCCTTTTCCCACTGACCCTCCCCCCTCTGCTCTAAGGGAACATTATATTTGTTTCTCTGTACCAAGAAAGTTGGGTGATGTAATCTGGGGATAGTGTTCCATCTGTCTAATTCTAGGGATAATTTTGTTAGTTAATGAGTAACTATACATGCTACGGGGTGAAGGTAGTATCCTTTAACATATAGTAAATCTCCCAGCGACTCCATCTGGTAGTAAATTTTTCTTCCTGTTCATTTAAGTTGTGGGTTATTCTTTCCATGTTATAGATCCCTCGTGATGTCCCACCAGTGCTGTATTGTGGGGGTCTTGGTGGTCAACCACAGTTTGGCGATTGCCTTCTTCGCTGCAGTAATGAGGAGAAGGAGTAGGTATCTGGTATTGGAGCCTCTTAGTGATTTAGGGAGAACAAGGAAGAGGAACATCTCCATTGTTAGTTGGAGTTGGGGATCTAGTATTTCCTGCAGCTGAGTCTGGAGGTTTAGGAAGAATGACTTGAGGGCCGGGCAAGACCACATAATATGTGTATGGTTTGCCTTAGTTTTACCGCATGAGCGCCAGCACTTTGCTAGACTGGCAGGGGAGTAGTGACTCGTGATTACTGGTGTTCTGAAGAACCTAATCAGATTCTTCCATGTGTATTCACGCCACTGGTGCGAGCTGGTCACTTGGGTGGAGTAACTACATGCTCGTTGCCAGTCTTTAAGCGTGACCAGATATCCTGTTTCCTGACTCCACTGCATGCGTATGTTCTCAGTAAGGGATTCCCTCCACGAGTTTAATGCCTGATAGTATTATGATACCAGGTGGTCCTGTTTCAGGGTGTTGTTGAGTTGAATTTGACTATGAATTAAAGTTGGATAATGTTCAGGGGTCCAGAGTGCCTGTGGTAAACTTTCAACGTAGTGTCGGAGTTGTAAATAGCGATAGAAATCACGGTGGGGTAGGTGGAACTTTTTTTGGATGTCTGCATATGACCAAATGCTACCTTGTGTCATTATCTGCAGTAGGTATTTTATGCCACATCTCTCCCAATACAGAAAGCTATTGTCTATGTTGTTCGGGGGGGGGGGGGAGGTCAGTAAGGCTGAGATTGGGCAGATGAGAGACTGGAAGGGGGCATGTTCTGGGTTTTCTTAATAGATTGCCAGTTTCTGAAATGATATGTGAGCCATGGATTTAAGGGCTGGTGTGCTCTCAGATTTGCCACTTGTTGGTATAGGATTTGGAAGTAAGTGTGGTCATCCATCAATGTTCTCTCAATCTCCAGCCAATGTGGGCTGGATGTCTCATTTTGCCGGGCCATTAGATGCGTGAGGGTCATCGCCTGCTGGTATAATCACAAATCTGGGAGTGCCAAACCTCCCTCCTGACGCGGAAGAGTAAAAATCTTTAGGTGGACTCGTGGCCTTTGGTTTGCCCATATAAATTTCGCAATAAGGTGATTCCACTCTCAGAAGGTCTTTAATGGTATATGTGTGGGAATGTTTTGAAATAGGTATAGGGCCCTTGGGAGTATGACCATTCTGATCGAGTCAATTCTCCTTGTTAAACTTAATGGTAGGGTAGCCCATGTTGCCACATCCACTTTCAATTGTGTTGTAAAGGGTAAGTGATTATATTTATAATATGCTGTGTGTGTTCGAGTTATATGTATGCCCAGATATTTCAATCTCTGCAGGTTCCATCTACCCGGTATAGTTTCTTGGATGAGCGGTGAGGGAGAGTAATGAAAAGTGAGCAGTTCTGTTTTGGCCAGGTTCAGTTTGTATCCTGATACCAGACCAAAATTATCCAGGATTTACTTTAGGAAGAGATTTTTCTGAGTTTTGGAGATATAGCAGAATATCATCCGCATATAGGGCGATGCGGCGTTCAGAGCCTCCTATTGTTATTCCCTCGATTGCTCGGGATTCCCGGATTTGCTGCGCAAGTGGCTCAATAAATGCTGCAAATAATAGTGGGGATAGTGGGTACCCCTGTCTAGTTCCCCTCCATAAGTTGAAATAACCGGAGTGGTGTGCATCAACTTTTACGCATGCTTGGGGCGTAGCATACATGTTCTGGAGGACTGTGATGGGGGGGGGGATCCTAATTTGTGCAGTGTTAAATATAAGAATGGCCACGCAACTCTGTCAAATGCCTTTTCGGCATCTAGGCTAATTAATACTGAAGGGGATTGAGACATTTGCATATGATGCACTACATGAAGTGAGCATTTTATATTATCCATGGTAGAACGGGATCGCACAAAACCAGTTTGATCTTTGTGTATTAGTAAAGGGACGAGTTGGTCTATGCGATGCGCTAAGATACTCATCAACAGTTTATAGTCTTGATTAAGTACTGATATGGGCCTGTGTGAACTACAGAGTTGTGAATTCTTATCCGGCTTGGGAATCACTGAGATAGTCGCATATGACCAGGATGGAGGGGTGGAATTTCCCTCAAGGATTGAGTTGAACAAATTAAGGAGTCTGGGAGTGACTTGTGCTTTGGTAACTTTATAGGATTCGGAGCCGTATCCATCTGGTCCTGGTGATTTAAGGGAATTGGCATTAACAATAACATTAGTTATCTCACCTTTGGTAATTGGAGCAGTAAGAGACTCCTTATGAGTCTCTGAGAGCTGTGGTAGGGTGATTGTTTGCAGATAGTCCGATATTTGCCAAGTGGATGGTGTGTGCTCAGGGGTATAAAAGTTAGTATAGTACGAGGTGAAGGCATCCGCTATATCATATATTTTGGTGAGGGGTTGACCTCCTACTGGGTGGCAAATAGTGGAAATCGTGGCTGCCTTTTTTTGTTTGCGGATCTGATAGGCTAACAGCCGGGTTGCCCGAGGGCCTACTTCATAGAACCTCTGTCTTAGAAAAGTCAGGGCTATTTTGGTTTGTTGTTGGATCAGACGATCCAAGTCAAGCTTAGTTTGTTGTAACTTGGGGAATACCGAAGTGTCCCCTTGTTTATGAGCCATCTGTACAAAGTGGAGAGAATCCTCCAGCTTGGCCCTTTGTTCCTTGCGTTGCCTTCCTAACTCCGCTGTGTGTTTTATTATGTGCCCTTGAAGTACTGACTTGATCGTATCCCAATGTATTGCCTGGGGTAGTGTCCCCGAAGGGGTTGTCTATTGTCATTTCGGAGATCTTGTCTGAGAGAAACTCCCGAAATTGTTTAGAATGCAAGTAATAAGGGTTCAGTCTCCATCGAGTGCTCTTAGGTTGAAGACCCATATCCCAGACGGAAATCAGGGGAGTATGGTCTGAGATAGAGATATCGCCCAACTGGACATCTTGTAGGGTTCCTAGGCTTTCCACCCGTGTATATGTGTGGTCAGTGCGTGAGTAGGTATGGTGAACCGAGGAACAGTAGGAGTAATTGCGTTTGTGGATGTTGCCTTCGCCACACATCACACCATCCCACCTCTGTCACAAATCTATTGAAGAATTTCTATGTAGCTGATTGCCGAGGGGGTCTCTTATTAGAAGTGTCAAGGGTAGGATCCGTCGTGAGGTTGAAATCACCTGCCATTAACAGAATTCTCCTAGTCCTTTGTACTATTCTATCTAGTAGGGGTTTCAGCTGGGAGGTAGGTAAGCCCGGGGGAAAGTATACATTAGCCAGGGTAACTTGTTTATTATTAAGCATTCCTTGCACTATTACAAGCCTACCCCCGGGGTCCGTCCAAGTGGATTCTGCTCTAAATGGGGTATGTGGGGGTATTATTATAGCCACACCTCTCCGCCTGCCTCCTTTACTGGAGGAATAATAAGCCTGCCCCCTACTTAGCTTGGCAAGCTTTGTATGCTCAGCAGTATTTAAGTGCGTCTCTTGGAGGTATACTAGGTCAGATTTAGACCTTCTAATGAAAGCCAATACCTTTGATCGTTTGATTGGTGAAGTTAAACCATTAATGTTCAGGGACAATAACTTCAGTTTGGGTGGATGCATTGCTAAATTTTTATATTCCAGTTGTTGCCTAACCCTCTACCAGTCATTTGTGGTGTTTCTTCCACCTGCACTAAATTAAAGACTTGTATGAAGCTTTAGGTAGACCTGATGACTTTTCCAAGACAATAACAGTAACATAACCAAATATTTTGACATACAGCAGTTAACACAAACAAACATATTTGAATCTGTGAAGTGACCAACATGGCCTTCTTAGCAAGAAATAAACTTGTACTTCCACTGATCAGGGTTGAATCCTGATCCTATGGTAAGGAATGATCCTTACTTCAAAAGCCCTAGTCAATCTTGGGCCTTTGGCACCTATAGTGCCTAATAGGGAAAAGGTAAGTGGGATAAGTGACATCTATGGCTGAACGTCAGGCAGCCCTCTAAGATCAAGAGTAAGCTAGAGGATGTGTCAGGGTGCGATGACAGGAGCAGCTGTTCTCTCGAGTGGGGAAGATAGTAGTTCTGGGCTCTGGTCCAGTTGTTTAGTGGCATGTTCCCCGCATCTGACCTGAAGGGGAGCAAGAGACAGGGGGAAAGAGAGAAGGAAAGGCATCAACCTCATCCCTCGACTATCCCCATGGGTGTGAAGCAGAGCCCGCAGCTTCCAAAGATCCACCCCCACCTTCATTCATCCCATTCATCCAGGGGATATCCCCTTTGACATCCCTCAACAGCCCCTGCTGACAGATTTGTGCCGTAGGTAGCGCACCCACACCCAGCATCTCCCTCATCCAACTTCTGATTCCACAGAGCTATGCTTCTCATTATATCTCACAGAAGTTCTTCTGTTATGTATTTCTTGTTGCTTAATTTCCCTCCCTCCCTATGTGGCTCAGTCGTCAGGGGCAACTGGGAGGGGGTTAACTGCCCAAGCTCCAGTACCCCCTATCAGGACTGTAGTATAACAGGGTCTTAGTTCATGCGGCTCCTTAATCAACCAGGTTACTTCCTGGGAAGATTGGGCTGACATGGGAGTGGCAATATGGATAGGCTGGGTTGCGATGCGCTCCCCCCCCTGGGGAGAGTGGTCTTACTTCGTCGCTTTACAGAATTGGGGATACCAAGTTAGAGGCTCCAAGACGCCGGGTGTCAGTTATAGACATTTGGCCTAGTCCAACATCCACAAGGAGTCTACGACATCCCACCCCCGCACACATCCACCCCCATACACACTCACCCCCAGCAAACCCACTCCCGCTATTTAATTGGACCAATTCAGCAATCAGTAAAAATAAGTCTAATGCTTTTAAATAAAGCGAAGATTGTTTGCTAAGCACCAAAGCAAATAAAACATACTTCCATTATGTAGAATAAATATAATTCTGACATGTGCATGTTAGCGTCCTGTAGGGGTCTCAGAGGATGGTGGATACTACAACTCCCCACCACCTCACCTCTCTGGTCAGGGACTCAGCTTACGCTTCCTTATGTATGTTCACGTAGCATGCTGTCAGCCTCCGCTGAGATCATATTAGCGTCTGGCAGCCACCCATGCCTTCACTCCCACTGGCCCACTCTTGAATGGCATCTGACCAGGACACGTGAAAAGTCCTGAACCACAAGTGACTAACTGCATTCATTCTTATAACCGCAGCACAGGGTTGCGATGACAGTGTTTGCTCTTAGCATCACTATGCAGTGCGTCAGATTGGAATTATGCATCCCAAAAGGAAAACCTCCTTCCCAAGCCAAATGCATGTTCCACAACAAGACCTGTGATGTTGCAGCGTGTGGAGCGTTGTGCTGCTGAATGTCGGTAATGCTGCGTTAAACTGAGGGCTAAGCGCTATGCATTTAAGCATCATCCCCCCAAAAAAGATCCTACTTCCCAAGCTAAATGCAATATATAGCGGTATAGTCAGGGAGCTGCTGCATGATTAATCTGGACTGTCATTACTTACAACGCCCGTGATGGTAAAGAGGCATACAACGCCAGTGATGGTGAAGAATCAGTAGCTAGTGTCTGCTGCCACATAATGGGTAGTGGGAGGGACTCCCAGACGCCATCTGCTGCTTCTGTGTATGCGTAAATGGAAGTAGGGGCAAGTAGGAGAAAAGAAAGCAGGGAGCGAATACGACAGGGAGCGAGACAGTGCGGGAGCAAACTATCGGGAGCGAGAGCAGTAGGAGCGAAACGACGGGAGCGCAATGCCGCGCCCCACTCTGCAGATCTGGAGGACAGCAAAAATCAGCTGCAGTCCTCAGCTGATCAAGATCATCGCTGCTCTCTTGAGTCACATATGTCCATATGTTGTTGAATGTCCAGAGTGCAGAAACTGTGGGCTAAGCGCTTACATTTAAGCATCACCCCCCCCAAGAAAGACCCTACTTCCCAAGCTAAATGCAATATATAGTGATATAGTCAGGGAGCTGCTGCATTATTAATCTGGACTGTCATTACTTACAACACCTGTGATGGTAATGAAGCATACAACGCCTGTGATGGTGAAGAATCAGTAGCTAGTGTCTGCTGCCACGTAAAGGGTAGTGGGAGGGACTCCCAGATGCCATCTGCTGCTTCTGTGTATGCGTGAATGGAAGTAGGGGCAAGTAGGAGAAAAGAAAGCAGAGAGTGAATACGACAGGGAGCGATTGAATCACAAATGAATCAATCGCTGGCATCCAGTGGTACATATCACAGACTTGCTATTTAAGAAACACAGGCATAATTAAATCGTACATCAGAATTTACATTTTTCAGATGGTGGCTGGCTGTGGGGTGAGATGAGGGTTGTTGTCAGCTGCCGTCTGGGGAGGGG
This sequence comes from Neoceratodus forsteri, assembly GCA_016271365.2. Lineage (NCBI taxonomy): Eukaryota > Metazoa > Chordata > Ceratodontiformes > Ceratodontidae > Neoceratodus > Neoceratodus forsteri. The sequence goes on from CM028129.1 coordinate 235,309,209, forward strand.
GTCCTGCATTTTGCTGGTACCAAGGATGCATTCCCAGGGACAGCAACATTAAGGTGGGGTGGAGTGTCAGGGGTTAAAAAAAGAAGATGACACCAGGAATAGGCTCACAGTATCATCGATGGTAGGAAGTCATATTAACTGTACAATGCAGTGTACAGTTTATCACAAAACACATTTGTCTTTTTTAGTAGAAAATGCTATGGGACGGGCTCACATACAGATAAACCAGGTTGTTTAGACTGGCATAAATGTATATATGATGTCTGACATGAGAATGGCCTGTATTACATTTTTTTTTGGTAACAAAACAATAATGTTAGGCAGCCAACACTGGGGATGAACTCCTGCTTTCAGCAAAATATATAAAGAAGGCAGCAGACACAGAGGATGGGCTCCTGGTGTTGGCAAAATATTAACTACAGGGAGTCAACACTGGGGATTGGCTCCCTGTGTCGGCAAAATACTAACTACAGGGGGAACTAGCATCATCCCTGTGGTGGCAAAATATTAACTTCAGGGAATGCTGACAAGGGGTATGAGCTCCCTGTGTTGGCATAATATTAACTACAGGATCTGACACAGGGGATGGTCACAGTAAAATATTAAATACAGGGGGATTTGACACCAAGGACAGAAACACAGAATTTGTCAGCAGAAAAGGATCACTTGGCCCACCCAGTCTGCACAAATGGTCCCTGCCTAGTCTGACTTCACAGACCCTAAGTGGCCTTTGGCGACCCTCCCTTCTCCATGACAGTTTATTAATTTTTCCTACTGTATATCCCATGCATGCATAAGGTGCTCCTGGTGTTAGCAAAATATCAACTACAGGGGGAGCCAACACCATGGATGGGCTCCCAGGGACAGCAAAACAGTAACTAGTGGGGGAGCCAACACCGTGGATGGGCTCCCGGGGACAGCAAAACAGTAACTACTGGGGGAGCTGACACCAGGGATGGGCTCCCTGTGTTGGCAAAATATTATTTACGAGGGAAGCCAACACTAAGGATGGACTCCCAGGGTCAGAATCGGAGGCCGCCAGGGAATGGGATCTTGGTGGCCGAATCAGTCATACAGAAGTAGGGAAATGTGACGTAAGGGCAGAAAGTTCCCTGAATCTTCGTAATTATATGGTGTCATGTTCTTCAGGGTTTGAACTATTGCACAAAACAGTGTTGGCATTACCCTAACTTTATCACTGCCTTTCAAGGCACAGAAATGCACACCAAGGCTTTGAATGAGGGTGCTGAAGTTACAACAACATCAACGTTGCTTTGAGCAACCATTCAAACCACACCACACAATTGGTACTGGGTCAATATAGTGCAACAGAAAGAGCGCTACTAAAACTGCACTGCGCAAAGCGCGGAAACATTTGCAGCGACAGGGTTATAACAGCGGTAGGGAATTACCGCTAACCCCGTCACTGACCAGGAAGTAGACAAAGGGATGAAGAATGCTGTGCTGCTGGGTCTGGCTGAGCTGCTCCTGTGGTGGAGTGGTTAAGGCACCAACACCCAGCAGCGAAGGAGACCTGGGACAGTGGTTCAGTTCCACCCAGGTTTCATGGTGTTGCACTTAAAAAAAAAAAAAAAAAGGACCCCCGACTTAAACCCCATCCCCAAAGTCCACCCCTGGAATTTGTTATTTAAAGTCCGGGGTGTGTGGGGGACAAAGCCCCCCATGTTGGTGGGGCTCGGGGGGGGGGCCTGCAAAAAAAGATAAAGTCCCATTGCCGTTAATGGGGTGTGCGTGTTTGTTGTGTTCAGTGTTTTCACAAGTCTTAGTTTGGCAAGTCGCTGTTTTGACTGTGGCATTTAGTAGTGCATGGTTTTGTCCACAACATTATGACCCCATGTCCACACAATCATGAAGATTCAAGGGACTTTTTATTCTTGTGCTTCAACCCTAACGGATACCTAAATGTAATGTTTTGGCAATTAATTTCCATTCCTTTAGAAAAGGATATTTAATAAATATACATTATTTTGACAATGTCAGCTTCTGCCTAGCATTGTCAATGCTTTTAGTGCCAAGCAGTTCCTGGTGGCTAGTGGGTCTCCCCTTAGGGTTACCAGACGTCCAGTTTTACCTGAACATGTCCTCTTTTTAAGTAGTGAATTTCGTCCGGGTGGATTTTCCTAAAAGTGCTGTTTTATCCAGGTTTTGGGCCTGGCACTCTAGACTGTTGTCTGTTGCCAAGCAACCATCTGAATATGCAAGTCCTGCAACGCGGCTGCATGTGAAAAAAAAAAAAAAAAGAATGCTCATGTCTGTCCAGCCTAATCAGCGTGTGACACAGCATTCACCCATGTACGGAATCTAACAGACAGTGCAGAATGTGGACTGCGGTGAAAGGCTGGAAGTGGAACCTTTTGAGAAGTTCTGAGTTGTTACCTGGCAGTCCCGCCCCTGATTCCGAGACTCCCGGACCGGACCCCCAGGCAAACCGATCCTGAGCCTGTTGACACTGACTGCAGCAGCAGCCTCATCATAACTGGACTAGACTGTGAAGGATCCTATAGACTGTGAAGGATCCTATTGACTGGAGCAGACTGGGATTCAGTGCCAATTTATAACTGGTAAGTATCCGACCAGATGACCATCATGCTGCTCAAATGATATACATCAGTGCGTGGGATGTAAGGTTATGTTATGTGTCTGTGATCTAGCTAGTGTTGTGTTTTTTTTAATTGTTCAGACTTGCATGCAAAATCCTGTCAGGCGGCTCTGATCGTTCAAGTGACAGTCCCGGACCCTGTAAAAATACAGTCTGTTTCTCCGAGTCCAACCTGACAGGGTGAAGCGGTCAGGGTGGGACTTGGAGGCTGGGTGCAGCTGTGCCACTGCCACCTGTAACTTGAGGGCACAGAGCTGCATTTCTAATTGCAATCCATCATGCTAGTTTTAACTGTCTGCTTCTCCAGTCTGCCCTGAAAGGGTGCAGTGGTGAGGGTGGGACTGGGAGGCTGGCTACAGCTGTGCCACTCTATAACTCGCAGGGCTGTACTTCTTGCAAGCAATCCATCCTGGGCTACGGCTGAGGGTGGTGGTGGGGGGGACTGACTCACTCTACTTAGAATAGAAGGGGGGCAGCTGCAGTTTAACAAAATAGCGTGCTGCACACTTGAGCAGACTATATAGACCAAATGGCCTGCATCTGCTGGAAGTTTCGTATGTTTGTATGTACCTGCAGCTCAGTCCCATCTCAGAAAGCAGCTAGTAACTCCGAGACCGAGGAGACCGAGAGCTGAGCCGCGGCTTAATCTAAACAGAAGATGGTGGTTGTCTCTGTTAAATTCCCTCCCACCCCCACCCCCGTCCAGCCAGAAAAGTACAAACTTGAAATGACAAGTCAAGTAGCTCCTAACCAGAGCCCAAAACACAGAAAAAGAAATAAAAATGAAACTCATGCAAAGTGCAGGATAACCGAGAGCAAGGAGACTGCGAGTGTGCTGAATTTGAATGTGCTGCTCTCTCTTTCACCGGTCAGCGTCCTGTAATGCAGTTCCAAGATAGCACAGTGGGGTATAAATGAAGGTGCAGTGCACTAAAGAAATGAAGATGTTTGTTCTGTATGTGGCATGATATTAAAAGGCTATGACAGTATGGGGAAAAAAAAGAATACAATCAAAAGGCATACAAGTAAATGTACATTTACAGCAACAAAATATAGACCGTCTCTGGAATTGCTGCCAGGCGGCGTGAAGTTTTTTTTACACATAAAAACTTGGGTGTTGTTCTAATCTGGGGCTAAGCATGGGGGGTTCAAAAAAAAAAAAAAAAGAGATGAAAAGTTCAAGTGTACTCTTTTTGGCATCCCAAAATCTGGTAACCCTAGTTCTCTTCTCTCACATCATCCCACAACAAACAGTTGTGCGGGTCCTGGCCCCTCGCCCCTCCACCTTCAGTAGTGGCCCTAAAAAAGTTCCCCACCACTGAGAAATGCTGCTGCATGTGTGATACTGTGTTGTACATCAACCTTTTGTTTTCAATGGGCTACCTTACAGGAGAACTGCGCTGATCCTGAAAGTAATTTTTCCCAGTAGAAGCTGTTTTTTAAATACTAGTTCCAATTCTGTGACTGTTCCATCTCTACAAGTCTATTAGTAACCTCCATGGGGGTTTCTGATTTAAACTCTGGTGTTAAACAACATTTTAGAGTTGTGTGGTATAGCTTATGTCCCTCTCAAGCACATAGTTCCATAGAAGAACATGGGTGCATTGTGCCAACAATGGAAGAGCTGAGCAAGGGACATACACTACATCATACAGTTCCAAAATGGCACTTACTGTCTATAAACCAGAATCACCCACTAGGATAACTAAATCACCTGTAGAGATGAAACAGTAACAGAATTGAAACCAATATATAAAAATCAGCTTCTACTGTGTAAAATTATTTGCAGGTTCAGTGCAGTCCTCCTTTAAGGCATGCTGCAGTAAGAAGTAACTTTTTCATGGCCAGCACTGTTAATTCCACCATATATCAAGCAATCCAACACATTCAGTGGCACCCTTCTCCCTCACCCAGTCCCTGCGTCAAGCGCTCCCTGCCACACAATGGCACCCCTGTCCCTTACCCTGCTCCAAGCCAAGCTGGCACTGGCATCCCCCCACCCTGCCTGAAGACAAGCTGTCCCTTTCATCCAGTGGCACCCCCTTCCTCATCGCATCCCTGGCCCAAGCAGTCCCCTAGCCAATTTTTAGGTCCCTAGGTCAAAGAATGCCTAACTATAAAGAAAAACATGATTCAACTTTAAAGCACCTACCCATTAATAGTTACTGCGCCACTATAATACTCACTGCTCCAGTCCCCTAATCAAGGGCAAGTGTAATTACAATTTACTCCTAGTGCCAGTCTCTGCATGAAGAGCATGAGCACTTGACATGCTGTACTCATAGCTGCAGCCCCCTGATAAAGGCACTGTATTTTTATATGGTATGCTAATTACTCCAATTCCTTGAAAAGGGGGGAAGGGGTATTTATGTTGGGTATATTCGGAGCTCCAGTCCCTTGGGAAACAGTATGGATATGAATATTTACTGTACCTTTAGTTAACATGGTATGGGTATAAATGAGCTAAACAAATTCAGAAGTCATGATACTGTACTGTATCTAAATAGATATCAACTTTTTTTAAGGACACTTAAGAAAAATTCCTGGAACACATTTCCTTAGGACTGAATCATTTTTTTAAGTGAGTCAAACACATATCTCTTGAAGGACAAAGTAATTGTGATTGGCTGTGTCTCTGCTTTCCCATCATCCTCTTTGGCAGTTTCACCTTTCCCTCCTTTGGATTTCTTTTTTGAAGTTGCAGAGAGAAGCAATTTGGTGTCTGAACTGAGGCCATCTGGAAAAGAAGGAAAGAAAAAGCAGAGCTGAGACGAAAATAGTAAACATTTTCTTTTACATGGTAATTAATCAGATTTGTTTGGTGGCCAGGTAAGGACACTAGATCAGAGGTCTTTTTACAGGTATGACCCAGACTGCTGTATAGCAACAAGTATACAGAGGGTAAGACACACTGAAATGCATTAGTTACAGAGTCTGAGACGTCACCATGATTCATTAAATAGTTGAGGCATTACAACACAGCAGCAATCAAGACATACAATGACAGAAAGAATAAGGGCCATATAAGGACCATCGTGGATTTATGCTATCGCACTCCCGATTCTCCTTCTTCCACCACCACCGCACCGAAGAAATCATGAAAGAAACAGAGAATGCTGCAGACTTGGGTGAAGTAGTTTTCATGAGGGCCCTAAATCTCAGGGATATAGATTGGGTCAATAAGACATCATTCAGTTTTTTATCCGGGGAGTTTCTCACTTTATGTGATGAACTCAATATGAGGCAATTTGTTCTTACTCCCATTTGTGGTCAGAATATTTTAGACATCATTCTTGGTACTGAAAATATTGATATCAAGAACTGCTCATTTACCTCACCCCTTGCAAACAGTGACCATAATATTGTCAAATTTGAGCTAGGCACTGACTATTCTAGAACCATAAATGGCACTAAAATGTTTGCTTACAATAAAGCTGATCAAAAAAGGATTAACAAGGCTCTCTCAAGGATCGACTGGAATTAGCTTTTTAACGGCATGTCTGTTGATGCTATGTGGTCTATTCTAAAAAGTAAAATCCTAGAAACTGCCAAAATGGTTAACTAGGAAATTATCTATGCTCATTATTAAAAAGGAAAAATCATACAAGAAATATCAGATAAATAAATGCTCCACACGTTGGGAGGCCTTCAAAGAAATCCAGAGAAAATGTAAGCTAGAGATTAAAAAAAACAAAATGGCTACTGAACGGGTACTAGCTTCCCAGGCTTCTAATGGGAACAGTAAAATCTTCTACAGCTATATTAATTTTTTGAAGAAGCATAGATTTAGAGTTGGCCCACTTATGGTAGACAAAGACACTGTTAGTGTCCCCAAGGATCTGGCAGGTCTGATGAATGATCATTTTTGCAAGGCCTTCATTGAAAACAATTCTGAGCCTAGGCCTGTAAACATTTTAGCTATGTCAAGAGATCTGTTTTCGCATCAAAGAAATCAACAACAAACTTAAAACAGTTTAAAATCAGGTTCCTCCCCGGGCACGGACGGAAAAACAGGAGACATGATCAAAATTATGAACAAAGAGTTTGCTTTTCCCCTGAAACAAATCTTCGATAGCAGCATTAACACTGGGCAAATACCAAATGATTGGAAAAGAGCTAATGTGATGCTGCTTTTTAAAAAGGGAGATGGGGGGGACATAGGTAATTAGAAGCCTATCTGCCTTACGCCAGTGTTGGGTAAAATTATGGAAGACATTACTAAAAACAGGTTAATGTCTAACCTTGGAAATTTTTTTTTTTATATTCTCTTTTTACGCCCCCTTCTCACCCCGGTACTTCCTCACCTTCAAGAGTCTCCTACGGCCTTGTACGTCCCTGCTCGTCTGTCAGCTTCGAGTGCAGTCATCCCCCCCCATGCTGCCTTGGTTTAACCCCTAGGCGGGTACGAGGCGGGGCTCCCCCTTCCTCCGCCCGAGCGTCTGTGTTTCATCGGGGATCCATCGCCCATGCTGGCAGGGATCGGGGCCTGAAGCTCCGTCTACAGGGGGCACCTGGGGATATTTTCCTGCTGTTCCACCCATCCCATAGGGCGTCTGCATGCAGAGAGCCTAGGCACGGCCTTGCGTCTGGCAGTATAGTGCTCCAGCTCCCCAGCAGGCGTCCACCCTCCCTGCTACATGCGGCTTCGCTGCACCTCCACTCGTGGTCACCTAGGTGGCTTTATAGCAGTGGGACCCGCATCCCACCCCACCCAGAGGAGGAGAGCAGCCTCTGGGCGCTCGATCCTCCTCCTCCCAGCTGCCAGAGTCCGTTCCCGAACCCGGGTTGCTGGCGTCGCGAGCGGTAACCCTACCAGTGTGCCGGCGGGCCGGCGTTAACCTTGGAAATTTTGACAAAAATCAGCATGGTATTTTCCAAGGGACACTCATGTGCTACAAATTTGCTCTGTTTCTATGAACCGGTCAGTTTCTGCCTTGACAAAAAAAAAATCCCTTGTGATATAGTTTTCTTGGGTTTTAAAAAGGCCTTTGATTCTGTGCGTCATTGGGCTCTTGTTATAAAATGATATACCTTTGATATCCATGCTAGCTATATTAATTGGATCCAAAACTGGTTGACTGACCATGAACAATGGGTAATTATTGATGGTTATACTTCTGACCGGAGCCCTCTATCCAACAGTGTCCCTCACGACTCAGTATTGGCCCCACTAGTTTTTCAGATTTTTATATCTGATCTATCTTCAAACTTGGATGGGTGGATCATTAAATACGCTGATGATATGGGTGGATCATTAAATACGCTGATGATTGCAAAATTGATGGCCCCTGTAGTAATTTGGAGGAAATAAGTCAGTTTCAGAGGGATCTGGACAAACTTTCACAATAGGCTAAACACCGGGGTATATCGTTTAACATAAACAAATGCAGCGTAATGTATTTTGGTTCTAAGAACCCTAAATATGGTTACATATTAAATGGCCAGCTACTAAACAAATCACAACATGAGAAAGACTTAGGGGTTATCATATCTAATGACCTCAATTTGGACAAACAAATAATGGAACTTCTGAATAAAGCAAATAAAATTTGGTGCGCAATCCGGCACAATATCAAATCCAGGGATCAATCAGTTCTTCTCCTCTTATGCAGGGCCTATATTCACTCTCTATTTCATTTAGCCTCACAACTCTGGTGTCCATACAAGAAAAGAGAAATTGCATGTATAGAGAAAATCCAGAGGAAAATAACTAAATACATGCAAGGTTTTAGGGGTTTAAGCTATGGTGAAAGGCTTGAAAAATTTGGTCTCATGTTCTTGCAGTTTAGAAGGCTACAAGGGGACCTTTTGCTGACCTGGGAGGTGCTCAAAGACCAATACATTATGTAATCCCCCTGTTCCCTGGTGCCCTACTTTCCCCATTTGCGTCCCCGCCACCAGATCAGTCCTGCTGTTCCCCTTAAGCCTCCGTCCAACCTCTGCATAATTTGCAGCTGGAAATGGGGCTGAAGGAGCAAGTTCGCAGAACTGCCGAACTGTGGCTGCACAGGTGTGTGAGCCAGCAATCCACGCATGTGTGGTAGTGCACTTTCATTTTCTTATCCGATTGCGGTAAAGCAGGTGGCTCTTTGGTGGTCTCGGTCCCCTAGTTTGGCAGTACAGGGACCAGAGACCGGAAGGAGGCATAAGAAGAGCCTCAGGATATTTTATTTAAGGAGTGCCTATCAGCACTGTGCCCAGCCTCATGAATATTAATTAGTGCCTGGGGCTGTTCATATCAGCACTAGCGACAGGCCAGGGGCAAAACTAATGTGTCAAATTCTTCAGTGGTGTGAAAGGACATAGGAGGGCTATTAAATAGTGGGGCAACTGTTAAATAAATATATTTATTCTAGCTGCACCAGAACTTGAACATTAGACACTGTATGGACTGCCTTTGAACTGTGTTTGCCAGCAGCCATATTTGCAGCCTTTGACCATCGCCCAGCAAAATCAGAAGGCCAAGATGGTGGCTAAGGACTTATGGGACTATACAAAAGCTTTATGGGGAAAAAGCAGGGGAAAATCTTGGAGCCCATTTGATTGTCCAATCAGGCATCGAAGGAGCCTGATGAATATTAATTTTTCAAAGGGACAAGTGATTCAGCCAATCAGGAGCTCCGAAAAGCTCAAAAGAAAACAAGAGACTTCTTGTACTGAGTTCAGTTCAGCGGGAGCCCCTCCACAGGCAAAGGGGCTCTGGCCCCTTGCTAAGGAAATGTGGTTGTAAGGATTGAGTTTGGCCGGCCTGGGGCTTGCCAGCTAACTGTCCCCCAGGGCCCGCATGTACCTTCCCACATTTGGAGGAATTTACCTAAAGAATCCTATTCTGTAACTTCAGCTGTGAGAGAGCTACAAAGAATTTGCCATCTCAGCGGTGAAAGTGTTGCAAGAATCTGCGACTTCAGCTGTGAGAGAGCTGCATGAGTAATTCTGAGTAAGAAAGCTACTGTAAGAGTCAAGTAAGAGGGAGACCTGCTTGGGGGCCAAATTGCCACTAGTTCCAGGAGATGCTTCAGCTCTGTTTAAGTCACCCTGCGTTACTGCAGAGCCAGAATAGGGCAGACATCTGTGTGAGAATTGATTGCTATTGTTCCAGTTCTACAGTGGTCATCTGGGAGTCTTCCTAGAGAAAGGAAATTTGCCAGCGATGCCCGTGAGAAGTTTATTGTCCTGCTTGGGGCTGCGGAGCCATGACTGCCAAGAGGAAGTGTTGCCTGTATTCCAGCTTAGGAAAAGCTAAAGTGTGAAGTGGATTTACTGCAATGTGCTAAGCGTCTAATTTGGTTGGGAGTTTTGCCTTAAGCTCCAATATCTATCTTGTTTGGGAGACTGGTCTTAATCGCCAATGTGAATTTTTTATTTTTTATGCTCCCACCTGCATGCACCGGCTGATCTTTCCTTCAGGTCTCTCAAGGACTGTGCTCATCCCGGGCAACTCCCATCCATCCACCGCCCCACATCACAGCCACCCGGCGTAACCCGATGTATACCTTGCATCGGGCGGGTCCTCTCCCTGTGAAGGGAATTAGCCTTACTGGCTTGCTTCATTGGACCTGGGTGCTCCTGGGGCGGCCATCAGTGGTCTGGGAGCTCCAGTGGTAAGGGTCCAGGTGGCCATTATCCAACCAGCCAGTGCACTGTATTTCTTCCTTTTTCCTTCCGCAGGAGCGTGACGTGCCTGACATCAAGGCGTATGCCGACATCTGTCACATTCCCTAGGCAACAGGGCCCGATGCACTGTTGTTCTCCTGACCTCCACTAGGAGTCAACAGGTGCTGGGCTTCAAACCCTCCCTCCCTCCCCCCAAGAGAAGGGGAGCAGCCCTCCGATGCCCGAGTCTGCCCAATGTGAATTTCTAAAGGTGAAGAGAGACCTTCTTCTGTTATATGAACACCTACATGGTGATAAAAGTGACATCTATTATTATGGAACTGTTTGAGTAGAAGGTGTGGACCTTCAGTACCTGTTAATGTTTTTCTCTGAAGCCAGTTCACTGTGTCTGAGTCTTACCGAGACTGTGTTTTGATCTAAGAAGGACCATGGCTGCAATGTTAGCAGTGTGGCTGAAAAGCCAATCCAACTAAATGTGCATAACTGTCTGAGAGGAAGGAAGAAAGAGACTGTCATGAAGGTCAGCGTTGGGAGTCAGCCTGGTAGTGCACCAGCTCGGCACTGCCATTGCACCTTCCCCTGAGTGGTCAAACCTAGACGTGGGGGTCTGAGGTGTGCTGGCCCTGGCTCTTGTGCTGTTCTATTTCCAGAATGTGACTTCAGCCTAAGAAGATGTGCAGCTGTTAAAGATGCTGAGAGAGGGAGAAGTGTTATAGCTTGCTAAAGCTGCAAGAACCTGCTGCAGGAGAATGGAAGCACATTTCAAGCCCTTGTATGCACCTCAGCCAAGACAAGTCAGACCTAGCTTTTATGTTTATCTCAAATTTGCCTGCTAAGAATCATTGCTACACTGACTACAAAACTGTGAGCAAGCAGACTCTGCTCTGCAATAGGGAGACTGTAAATAGTTGTTTTGTGTTTTGCCAAGTTCAGTGTCTAAAGTTTAAACTACTACAGTGTAGGATCCACCTGGCTTCTTACAGAGTTCAAGTTAGAAGGTAATCAAAGAAAAGGCCAAGGTTAAGTTAATTTACTTTAAGCTTGCCAATGCCAGCCAACCAGCTGCACCAATATCAGGCCTGCAACATTTAGTACTGGGTATCCAGAGATAGGACTGCGGGGTCCTTATCTGGATGGGTACCAGTTGGGGTAATGTGTGATCTTAAACATCTAAGCAGCTAGTTAGATAGAGAGTTCAATCTGTGTCCATCAGAAGGTTGGCAGGTGGCAAGCGTTAAGGGATGCTTGAATAAAAATGGAAAGCTGAAAATACAGGTTACTCACCTGTAACAGGAGTTCTAGGAATGGTATATGTTGTTCATCCACACTTATTGGCAGGTTCCTTGCCGCTTTAAATCTTGCTGGAAGGTCTTCAAGCTGGCTCCTCCCACCCACCCGGGTGGTAAAACTCTCGGCTCCCGCCCTATGGCGTCAGATCTGGCCCGCTGGAAGCTCAGGTTGTGCTGGGCAAGCTGGAGGTCAGGTCGTGGTGATGAACAACATATACCATCCCTAGAACTCCTGTTACAGGTGAGTAACCTGTATTTCTAGGGACATGGATATGTTGTTCATCCACACTTATTGGCAGACTCCTAGCAGTTCTCCGGGAGGAGGGAGACAAGGCGCACACCCCCAATACTTACTTGGGAAATAAGGACTGGAGAACCGAGGCCCCAAAACCAGCATCCCGGCGTGACTCAAGGTCGATGTGGTAATGGGTAATAAAGGTGTGTGCTGACTTCCAGGTAGCAGCCCTGCAGATTTCCTGGATAGGGACGCCCCTGGAAGCAGCCACCGATGCAGCAGTATGACGGGTAGAATGAGCTCTTATCCTCTGGGAGGCTCCATGCCCGCCAACTTATAGCAGCGATCTATGCAGGAGGTGACCCACCTGCCTATCGTCCGCTTGGCTGCAGGTCTGCCAGATGTGACTTCAGCCAGGTGACAAACGGCTGGCGAACCTCTCCGGAATTTCAGCCGTGCGCTCCTTATAATAAGCGGCCTTCTAGGGTCCAGAGTATGGAGCCATATTCGGCCTCCGAGGTGTGATTGGGGCAGAACACCGGCAGAGTCAGCACCTGGTTAAGGTGAAACTCCGACACCACCTTCGGAAGGAATTTCGGGTTGGGGCGCAGGACAACCTTGTCCCTGTGGAAGACCAGGTAAGGAGACTCGATGCAAAGCGCCTGGAGCTCTCCCATCCTTCTGGCTGACGTGATAGCCACCAAGAAGGCGGTCTTCCACGACAGGTGAGAGATCACACCTGTGCATTGGTTCGAATGGCTTGCCCATGAGCTTTGCCAGTACCAGCAGTAAATCCCACGGAGGTGGAGGTTCTCGCACCAGAGGGGAAATGTGATCAAGGAGCCTTTGGCGCCGACCACCTTTTCCTCGCCGACTGCTTCCGGCCGCGCCCGGTAGCAAAGATAGCTGCCAGGTGCACGTTTAGGGTCGCCGACCTAAGCCCTTGACTAGAAAGGGACCATAAATAGTCCAAAATGCTTGCCATAGAACAGGAGGAAGGGTCCAAGCCCTTGCCCTGACACCAAATGGAGAATCTCTTCCATTTGAAGGCGTAGCATTTTCTGGTCGACTCCTTACGGGACGCCTCAACAACATTGAGGACCTCGTCGGAAAGACCCAAGGCCTGGAACTCTAGCCGCTCAGGAACCAGGCCGTCCAGGTGCAGGGATTGAAGGTCCGGATGGAACACCTTCCCTGATTGACTGAAAGCAGGTCCGGGCGAGCTGGAAGCTGCCTCGGGAGCCTGGAGCTGAGGCTGAGGAGATCTGGGTACCAGAACTGGCGGGGCCAGTCTGGAGCTATCAGGATCACCTGCGCCTTGTCCCTCCTTGCTTTGAGAAGCACCTTGCGAATCAAGGGAAATGGGGGAAAGGCGTAGAAGAGGCCCGGGGTCCACAGCCTCGAGAAGGCATCCCCCAGCAGCGAGCCCTGCTGAGGGGGGCGGGCATGAAACAGCCTCAGCTTCGCTCTCCCTGGAGGCAAACAGGTCCACCTGAGGTGTGCCCCAGTGGGAGAACAGATCTTGTACTACCTCCGGCAGGAGAGACCATTCGTGAGATGCAGCCCCATCCGCCCAGGGCATCGGCCAGGGTGTTGGAGGCCCGCCACATGAATGGCTAGGAGATCTGCCCCAGGCTGCGCAGACGAGTGACCAAATGCGAGAGCTTCCTTGCATAGAAGCATGGAGCGCTGGCCCGCCTGGCGGTTCAGGTAGTACATGGTCGTGGTATTGTCCGTCTGGACTCGGACCACTTGACCCTGGAGAAACGGAGCAAAGGCGGTGAGAGCTAGGCGGACTGCCGGAGCTCCAACAGGTTGATGTGGCATCGGACTCCCGCAGGGACCAGAGGCCGCGGCACTGGTGTTCCCCAGATGGGCACCCCAACCCATCAGAGAGGCATCGGTCGATAGAGACCGGCGGCTCAGGGCGGACAAACGGGATGCCCTCCTGCAAATGGAATGGAACGGTCCACCACTGGAGAGCATTCCACATCTCCTGGGTCACTATCACTAGCTGGTCCAAAGGATTGCAGCGTTGTGACCACTGGCTGGCCAGTCCCCACTGAAGGGGGCGCATGTGCCAGCGGGCCCAATGGACCACGCTGGTACAGGCCACCATGAGACCCAGAAGGCGCAGGAAGTCCCGGGCAGGGCGTGATTGCCCAACCAGAAATGATTGGGCAAAGAAGGTAAGAACCTCGGCCCTGTCCGCCGGGAGTCGTGCTCTGGCTCGAAGAGAGTCGAGCTCTGCCCCGATGAACAGGATCACCTGCTTTGGCTCGAGTTCCGACTCTGGCCTCTGATGGAAGGCCAACTCGAGAGCAAACCTGGAGGGCCAGATTCTGGACCGCCCACCTCGCCTGGAGGCGGCTGCTATCAGCCAATTGTCCAGGTGGCGACACCTGACCTCGGCGCCGCAGGAATGCTGTCACCACTGCCATGCATTTGGTGAAGACCCTGGGAGCTGGAGATAAGCCGAAGGGCATGGCTCGGAACTCGAAGAGGGATCCCTCCGCTCGAAAGCGGAGGAATCTCCGATGCGACGGACGGATAGGGACGTGAAAGAACGCGTCCTGTAGGTCCAGAGAGCAGAACCACACGCCGTGTTCCAGAGATGGTATTATCTGCGCCAGAGTGACCATTCTGAAGGTTCGAGACCTTAGGAACTTGTTCAGGTCGTGTAGGTCGAGAATGGGGAGCCAGCCCCCCGTCCGTTTCGGAACCAGGAAATACCTGGACACGAACCCCGGGTCTGAAGAGGGGTCCTCCACCTCCGTGATCACCTCCTTTTGGAGGAGGAGAGCGATGTCGGCTCGGCGAGCCGCCAGTGAGGCTGCAGACCCCGAGGTGCGACGGCTCTGAAGGGCGGGGCCTGCTCGAATTCCAGAGGTAGGCCTTTTCCCACCACCTCCAGTACCCACCTGTCCGTGGTAACAGTGGACCAGGTGGAAAGGAAGTGTCTGAGCCATCCCCCCAGGGGGAACCAGGGGTGAGGTGACAGGGATGGGGGCGACACCCCTCAGCCCGTCATTGGGCAGGCTTGGAGGAGGGACCGGCCGAGGGACCTCCTGGGCCTTTACCTCCCTGCTTCCTGTTGGAGGAAGCCGACGGCTTGGGCTTTGGGATACCAAGGTCGAGCCTGCTGGCCCTGACGCTGCTGGGCCGGGGCCGGGCGCGCCGTGGGCGCAGAAGGACGAAAGGGCTTAGGCTGTGGCTTGCGGCCTTTGTCCTTCTGAGCGGAAGAGACCGAGTCCAAGGTAGCATTGGACTTTTCAATCCTCTGCAGGTGACCTTCCACCCCAGGGCCGAAGAGGTCAGTCCCCAAAAAGGGAACATCCGCCAACTTGAGCTGGGTATCTGAAGTAAAGGTGGATATCCTCAGCCAAGCCCGATGACGCATGGCCACTGCGGCCGCCACAGACCTGGCACATGAGTCCCCGATAGGTCTAACGCAGTCTGGAGCTGCTGTTTAGCCACTGCCCTGCCCTGGTCCCGCACCTGACTGACGGTAGTCTGCAGATCTGCGGGAAGATGAGGGACAACCTCATCCAGGGAGCCCAACAGGGCGTGAGAAAAATGTGCCATGAGGACGGCCGAACTGGCCTGACGAAGGCCGAGAGAGGACGCAGCATAGACTTTTCGCCCGGCATAATCCAATTTCTTGGATTCCTTGTCGGGAGGTTTGTCCACATCCCTGGCGTTCCTGGCACGCCGGAAAACACTGTCGGTAACCAACCCCTCGGCCGAGGGGTGTTCCAAACCGGACAGGGAAACTAGAACGTGACATTTCTGGCCAACCTGGTCAAGGTGAGGGCAGGAAGCAGGACGCTGCCAAAGTTCCAAGGCTGGACCCACTATGGCTTCGGCCACCGGAAAGGCCTCCGTAGGAGAATCCCCTCGGTCCAGAATCTCCGTGAGGGGATACCTGGCCCATTTAGAAACGGGTTCGAGCTTCATCCCGGTGGACTCCGAGATGAGTCGAAGCAACCCTAAGAAGGACGAAGGGCTATCGTCCATTGACTGTCCTCCCGAGGACTCCAAGTCTATGCGCTTGGAGAAGAGGGAGGAACCATCATCGGACTCAGAAGAGTCCTCAAAGAGCTGCCTCGGCCTGAGCCACCCTCCACCTGCCGAGGTTTATCGGGAGTGAGGGTGACCGACAGCCTATGGGGCAAACCCAAAGCCGACCGAGAATTTTTGGTCGGAGCCCCAACTAATGGCTGTGGAGGCGGAGGTTCCACCAGAATCGGTGGGGCAGTTGGAATTGGCCGAACAACCGGCCTGAGAACAGGCTCCTCGACTACAACGAGGGGTTGTTTCGCTGCTCCGTGACAGCCACTTAATGGCCGGGAAGACGACTGGGTCGGCTTATTCCGGTCAAAAGGAGCTGTTGCCACATAAGTTCTCGTACCTCAGCCTTGCGCCAAGCCTCCCGTCCGAGGAAGAGGAAGAGGGCGGTAGCTGTCACGTGCCGAGACTGGAGAGACCGCTTATGACGGGCGGATCGGTTGGACCATGAGGATGTCCGAGACCGAGACCGAGAGTCTCGACTAGGCCGAGGAAGGCAGGAGAAGTGTCGGAATCGCACTGGCTCGGACGATCTCACCAAGGCTCCGGAACCAGAGGCACAGACGAGCCGACGGATCCTCAACTCTCACCGGGGAACGGGAAGAGGGATTCTCAGCTTCCAGCCGACAACCCGTCCAGCGGGTCGATAAAAACTCGACCGCTGGCCGATGGAGTCTCGCCAACTGGCCTGACGGGGACACCGTGAAGCCAGTGGCCGAAGCTGAGGGGTCGACCGAAGTCGACTGTCGACAAGGGGAAGGGGATCTTTCCCGCTCCCAAGAGCGTCGACGGAGAGACTTACTTTTGCTCTTTTTGGACCTGGAAGAAGGTCCCGAAGAAGTTGGATCCTCACCTTTGGTCGAGAGGGTCAGACAAAGCTCCTTAAAAGAAGCCGAGTAAGAGGCACCGAGAGAGAGCGGGACAAATGCTGCAGCCGAGGTAGAAGCGGCCTGCGCCGCTTCCTCTTCGAGGGCGATCCTCTGCTCAAGCTGATCCACCGAGCCCGCTGCCGCGGACACCGCCAATCGGGCCTCTTTAGATTTCACCGGTGGAATTCTTTTCTCGGGGCGCCCCAGTTGTAATCGGCAGCACGGCCTCATGACGAGGCCAAAAAGGAAGAGCATAAGTCGCAGGCCCGCGGATCGTGCCTCAAGGCCCAGGCAGTAGACGCACGGAGCGCGATCCGTCTCTAGACATCTTCTTCGTCAAGGGCACCTCCGAAATCCGGGAGTCGATTTGTCCATCGCAGCCGCGAGGAGAAGAAGACCAAAGTCTTTTGCAAAAACTTTTCAATTTCGAACTTTTCCAAGAATTAGGAACCAGTCTTAAGCGCAACGCGTTAAGGAGGGAACCTGAGCTTCCAAGCGGTAAGGAAGATCTGGCGTCATGGGGCGGAGCCGAGAGTTTTACCACCCGGGTGGGTGGGAGGAGCCAGCTTGAAGACCTTCCGGCAAGATTTAAAGCGGCAAGGAACCTGCCAATAAGTGTGGATGAACAACATATCCATGTCCCTAGAATTATTTTTATTTAAAATTCAGATAAACACCTTTGAGCCGTGGAGCTCTTTTACAAAGGTTCCAAGTCAGTTATGACACAGGACAGTACATTGTGCACAAGGAAGTTCACAAGGACAGAACATATAACATACATAGTTCCATAAACAGCTGTCAGTTACAGTAAGTGCAGTTGGTATACAGAAGCACAACAATAATTGTGGTACAAATCCAGTTAGTTGTTAGTTAGTACACGGTTTATTATAAACAACTGTATTTCATAACTGCTGTATGATGTTGTGGAGGCAGCCTAGGAGGGCCTTGTCAGAGGTAGGAGGTAGTGCGGAGGGTAGTTACCATGTCCCAATGATCGTTTGAATGCAAATGCCAAAATGCAGATGTTATTTAACCTCTGCATCCAACTACCCTTTCCCATCCCGTCCCCTTGTAAATAAATTGTTGGTTAACCATTTTTTACAAATATCTGTGTCAAGAGCATATTATTAGCTTATAGTGCATTGTGGAATGTCGTTGTTAATCGAAATTCATCTCCTTCAAAATGTTGTTCTGCTGCACTAGTGATGTCCACAGTGCAGCAGAACCAAACAGTTACATCCGCTGGACAGCAAAACGACTTTTCGTTCTGCTGCAGTGTGGACGTCACACATGGTGTCCTCGAGCAGCAATCTGACCGTTAGGGCATACTAACAGGGCACACACACAGCCTCAGTAAAAATGATTTGAAAAAGAAAGATGTGGTAATGTTTTTTTTTTTCCCCGGGGACATTCCACAATACACTATAAAGGTGGGGGGAGGGGAACACAGACATAGTGATAGAGGAGGATAGAGTCAGGGAGGGTCTGCTGGTATTGAAAGTGGACAAATCACCAGGCCCGGACAGAGTACATCCAAGGGTACTACAGGAACTGGCTGAGGATCTGGCAGGGCCACTAGCAGACCGATTTAATAGTTCACTAGAGTCAGGCGTGGTACCACAGGACTGGAGAACAGCACATGTAGTGCCCTTTCACAAAAGCGGTCCCAAGGATAATCCAGGGAATTACAGACCAGTCAGTCTGACCTCCACTGTGGGCAAGCTCATGGAGACTATACTAAAGGAAAGGTTGGTGGAATATCTAGAGGAACATGGTCTCCAGAATGAGAGGCAGCATGGGTTCATGGGGGCAGATCATGTCAAACAAATCTGATTGACTTCTTTGACTGTGTCGATAAGACAATAGACAAGGGCCAAGCGGTAGACATCCTCTATCTTGATTTCAGCAAGGCCGATGACTCTGTGCCCCACAAAAGGTTGTTCAAGAAGTTGGTGGATCTTGGGAGTTGGGGAAAAGATGGTCAGATGGGTGGAAAACTGGCTGAGGGACAGAACTCAGGGGGTGGTGTTGCGGGGAGAGTTATTTGGCACCAGAGAGGTAACCAGTGAGGTCCCACAGGGCTCTGTGCTGGGGCTGGTGTTGTTCAATGTCTTTATCAATGACATTGGGGATGGCATTAAAGGCAAAATGTGCCTATTCGCAGATGACACCAAGTTCTGTGGGAGAGTGGACACAGCTGAAGGGATACAGGACCTACAGAAAGATCTGGAAAAGCTGGGGAGGTGGTCCAGGATCTGGCAGCTTGGCTTCAATGCCAAGAAATGCAAAGTTATGCATATTGGAGCCAAGAATCCCAGGACAGAGTATTACCTGGGTGGAGTCCGAGTATCTGCAGAGGAGGAGAAGGACCTGGGGTGATGATCACTAGTGACCTGAAGCACTCCACACTGTGCAAGAAAGCAGCAGCAAAGGCAAACAAGATGCTGGGATGCATAGCTAGGATGATCAGTAGTAGGAGAGAGGAGGTTATACTGCCCTTGTACAGGTCACTGGTAAGGCCGCATCTACAGTATGGAGTTCAGTACTGGTGCCCACACCTCACAAAGGACATTAATCTGCTGGAGAAGGTACAGAGGAGGGCTACAAAGATGATAGCCAGTCGGCAAGGCATACGAGGAGAGGTTGAGGGCACTGAACATGTACTTACTGGAAGACAGGAGAGAGAGAGAGGGGACATGATTGGGACATTCAAGTACTTGAAAGGGATAAATGTAACCCCTAGATGGCGCTATCCCAGGGGCTACTACCCCTGCCTGATTTGCCACTAATAGGTTGAGGGGCCTGGATCCGATGGCGGGTGCCTCCACCCAGAGGTCAGGGTTTGCAATAGTTAAACTAACTTGGTCACAGCCCTCTGGGACACTGCAACCCCCCTTTCTTCCCACTAGTGGCCCACACAGTATATCAGAATTACCTTCACAGTATACACTTACCCCCAGGACTGGTTCAAGCACTGGGACCCCCTGTAAAATAAGAAGATACAGTGCAACAATCACAGTACAATACTTTAACATAGACAAATACCTCAGGCAGTATAACTTTGCTGAAACAAGCAGCTCTGATTTATTTAGGGGGATATAACAAGGACAGGGGAAATCAGGTTAATTAGCTTATCACTTTATTCATCTACTTACGGCTCTGTGCACAGGCCTATCCCTACCAGTTACTGTCCCTGGGTACCCAAGCCCTAGTGGCTAGTCCAAACCGTGGCAGCTGGTAGGGGCCCTTTCACACAGAGAAAAGAAAAATTAGTTAAACAGTCAGCAGTACAGTAATTCCATTTGGATTCAATGTGGCAATTCAACAGGGAGTGACCCTGAATTAGTACTCATGACCTCCAAACAAGATAGGGTCCTTCAACGTCAGCAGGGCTACTCTTGAGCTCCACGAGACCTCACACATTTATATGACAAACTGCAACAGGCAAAAGTCCTTTAATGGCAGCAGGATTCACTTAGCTACACAAGCCTCCTCACACATTTATATGGTAAACAGTAACAGGCAAAGTCCTTTAATGGCAGCAGGATTCACTTGAGCTACACAAGCCTCCTCACACATTTATATGGTAAAAGAAAGTACTATACCAGGCAGGCTGCTTCTCTATCCCGATCGCAATTACTGCACAATACCGGGAGAACACACAGCAGATTCAGTTCCTGACAGACCGAGCGCAATTCAGCAATTTCTCCAGTCTTCTACAGGGTGAGCCTGGTTTCTACCTTCAGATATCCTTGATCTCTTCACAGGACTGGATTCAGTCCTAACAAGCAGTTACACAAGCTGCAGACCGAACTCGGGGCCTTACACACGCTTCCCGACTAAAACTGCACACTGAAAAAGCACAGGGCTCCTTCTCTTCACTGCCAGAGCTCAACTGAAACTCCAGCAGACAAAACCGGCACTTCTTTGAGTTCCTCCCAGTTCTTGGCTGGATTGGCTGTCACTCAATAGACTGCCACTGTTGGTCAAAAAATCAAGTCCAAACTACATCTCCCAGAGTCACTGCCCATACAATCCTCTTGTGGCTGGCTCAGATTACGAGTCCAAGTTCTGATTCGTCCAAGGCACCATTTTAGAGCTACCTTAACCCACACTGATTGGTCCAGTTCAGCAGTTCAAAACTAGAATGGGGAACTAGGCAAACACAGTTCTGACTGCAAAGAAAGCAGGTTAGACAAACTGTACTTTCATTATTATTCTAAATGATTTCTGGCAAACAGTTACATCTTTCAGATAGGTTCCCTTTTCACTCCTAGTGACTGCAAAAATGGAGTGAATTGGCAGCAGCTCGAGTGGTACTCAAGCAGAGAAACACACAGTCCCCCCATATAAACTAATTATGTCTGCAAGCAGACAGCTCTTAAAGAGACAGTACCACAGGCTCTAAAAACACTCACAGATAGATGGCTTAAACACCAAACACCATTCAGGCTTGGAGCATTCAAGCAAGCTCCTGGAAGTCTTTTGGGAACCCCCATTTGCAGGGGGGTTACATAAATAAGGTTGATAAGGACAGTCTCTTTAAGCTGAGTGGCAACCATATCACAAGGGGGCACAGTCTTAAACTGGAGGGTGGGAGGTTTAGGAGGGAGGTCAGGAAGCACTTCTTCACAGAGAGGGTGGTGGACACTTGGAATGCACTGCCGGAAGAGGTAATCTCATTGAAGACAGTGTGCAGCTTTAAGAGAGGCTGGGATAGGCATAGGAGGAAGGTAATAATCATGGGAAGGGAGGGAGGATGGGAGGAGTGGGGAGGGAGGGCAGGGACATTAGCTTAAGCTGTGGACCCTGCAATACGAGCAAACTTGATAGACCAAATGGCCTTCCTCTGCTGGCTTCTTCATATGGTCGTATGTTCATAAGAACAGTGCATGCATAACATTTAACGGCAGGGCTGTTCTTTCACCTCGTTGGTACAATGACAACGGATTACCTCTCAAACTGCACTCTCGAGGTACTCCATCGTCATAGTACCAACTCGGTGAAAGAACAGCCCCATTGTTAACTATTACTCATGCACTATGCTATATAAGACAATTATTGCAAGTTATTGAAAATGTGATTTTTAGTATATGGGATTACACACGTGAGGTGACGGTAAAGTGATGAGTACAGCATCCCAGGGGTTGTACTAGTCAGATATTCAGACCCACTTGTAATTTTACTCTGGGTGGAGGCACTGCGCTAATTATTGCTCATCTTGGGAAAGAATCACTGTAATATCAAGAATAGGAACCCAGGCCACTCAACCTTGGTTAGGCCTACAAGGCAGGGGTTGTAGCCTGTTTGGGACACAGCATCCAGGTTACACTTATGTCTGAGATGGGACTCAATTTTAAGCAAATTACTGTTAACACTAGGGGACACCCATTACAATTAGTGCGTAGTAGTTTTATCTCAAATAAGCAGACATCTTTTCAGAAAGGGTTGTCAAGCCATGGAATTTATTACCAACTGCTATGGTTATTAGTGACTACAAATTGACATTTAAGAACAGACTTGATAACATAGAAACATAGAAACATAGAAGTTGACGGCAGATAAGGACCGCAAGGCCCATCCAGTCTGATAATTTCATACTTTCTAACCACTCGCTGTGCTGTTATGGTTAATGAAAGGAGCTTTAACTGGGCACTGCCTTTGGCTCCTTACTTTTCCTTAGTGATCATTCATTAGGTAGTTAGGTAAGCATTTTTTGACTTATTGCATCTCGCAGAGTGTGGGAAAAACTGTTCTACAGCCCAGGAACGAAGTAAGAGAAGGAACTTTGGCACATAGCTGAGAAAGCAACAGGCTACTCAAGGAAACATCGATCAGAAGATCTTAGGGTCCTAACACTGCTCTTGGGGGCAAAAATTCAGCTAATGGATTGAAGATTGGAAGAACTCCTCCATCACCCAGGGACCCTTCCCTGTAGAAACTCTGACTGAGAGAGCCCATCTCTACCCGGAACTGTCAAGCTTTAGACTGGCCTTCATGGTGTACAAGGCATAGAGAATACTGGCTGGGTTACTGTGCGAAACCAGCCTGTGCTGCCACTGAGGGGTTCTGATTCCATTTGACTTCGAGAGCGAAGCTCAAGAGGTCCGACAGAATCAGAACCCTGAGGTAGCAGCACAGGCTGTTTGGGCACAGTAGCCCAGCCAGTATTTTGCATAGTGTATGGAGACCCCTTGGTCAAATACCATGGCACACAAAACGTCCATGTCACTCAGACAGGAGGTGATTACTTTCAGACCATTTGGGGTTTTACGTTTTATGTGCTTATTTGGCTGCTTGTCAACAAATTTCAAGCGCTCCTCAGCCAGCTTTGAAAAAACCACAGCCGCCATCCTGCCACAGTATTCACTGTTTGAATACCGAGATGTGCGAGCGGCGTTTTTTTTTTCATTACTGGAAGTGCTGTCTCGTGCGCTCAGAAAAACAGCCATGATGTTGTTGTTCCACAGTGTGGTGTAACCGCGTTCCATGAACTTTGAACTGTGGTACAACAACATTTGGACCGCGATGGAATTCCGTGTGGAACAAGGGGTCTCCACACACTATATCTTATTATTTCTTGGCTCAGTTGTACTTAAAATGCTCTGTATGCAAAAGCCCCTCAGTACTTCACAAAGGAGCAGCTGCAGTTTGTACAGCATACAAAATGGAGGCCAAGATTTGGTATAAGCGGCCAAAATTTCAGTAGGCAACAGATGCAGATGGCGAGGATGTGATGATCGGAAATGAAATCCCATTCTCGTAAAAAAAAATGTTTAAATATAATAAAATCTGGAGGATTCGCCCCCGCAGCTACATTTTTCAAAGTATATTATTAGTTAAATGGTACCTAAACCAAAAACCAAGAAGATACCCAGCGTAGTACCCTGAAATCACGCTAGCCAGTTTCGGGTGCCATTTTGTACACTGCATAAGTGCATGCAAGCCCGTAATGAGCTAGCTCCCATTTTCTTCATCTCCTTACGACTTGAGGTAGGACAACTTTATTATAGTATTGTTCCCAAATGTGCCTTCACATTAGGGTGCTGGTCTTTCTCTGCTGTATAACCTTGAAATACAATTAAAAATAGCTATCTTTATTTCCTCTTTGTCTTTTAAAGTTTTAATTGGCTGCTATAATTGTGTGCGTGTTTTTTCACTGATCTGTGAGTTGTATTTGTACTATGTATTTTGATTACAATGCTACTAAATACTTTCCTCTTTTTACTTATAAAACATTTAGGGTAAGCTTCAGCAGGGATTCTGAAGGATTGAGATCCCTTTCTCCTTGTTTACAGGCACCAAAAATAATCTGTTGCAGAATGAACGACTTTGAAACAGATTCCCTTTACACAAAGCAATGCAGTGGAGCATTCTGGGGCTTGGCTTAGCTCAACCTATGGAAGTAAACTGCTGTGAATTCAAGATGGCACTATATCTGCTGAATTCCAGCTCCTAACACACTAATATAGTAATTTATTGTCGGAAGGCATTCTAGGTCCATCATGCCACCCCAGCGCTTCTGAGCTGAACAACCACGTATAAATTATAGTGATTCCTACACAGTTTACTACTCCTTATTTAGGACAGAAGCACAGCAGCCAGAATGGTTTGCAGCCAGCATAGTTTTACACCTGCCATTGTAAAACAGTTTAGGCCTCAAAATCTTTCAAACCTGTTCAGAAATGGTGAGTGCAAAAAGGGATTCTTGCTTTGCTGCTGTCATTTGTTGACTGCCTCTTGGTCAGGTCCCGGATGTAAATGGAGAGTCTGCCCTCTGATCTGGCTGTTTCTTCCTGATCCAATCTGGTTAGCCAATACAGAGCTAGTCTGCTGTTGGCATCTTGACTCCCAACCCTGAATCCCCAAGCAGCCAGGGACTACTGCTGGTAGCAATCATTTTACTGCGAGCTTTGCCTTCTCCCCAGTCCTTGGGGTGGCCAAGAGTGGGATTCTTTTAATTTCCCTTCCCTTTCCTAATATAACTGCTGGAGTTCTGCTGTGGCCCTTGGTGTAGGTTACATGGACCTGTGTCAAAGACAGGGGGAACACTGACGAGGACGCTGGGAAAATCCCCATCCCTACAATAATTGGCATGGGATCTTTTTTTTTTTTTTTACAAGCATTCTCCTTGACCTCACCAGCAGGACCTCCTTCTGCAGATGCCAAATTCCATCTATCCAATCATGGAGTCACTCTCCTGTCACAAGCCCCTGGTGGCCTTCCTTACCACAACCCTAGTACCTTCCCAGATCCCCCCCCCCCCGGGGTTGGGCCTGCTGACAGCTCAATGGCAGGTGTTCCTTCTCTTACCTGGCCAGCTACTGTCAAGTCCTTCAGAGCCAGACATCAGGGCAGAAGTGAAGCAGGGGACCCATAGTGGCAGTTGGTGGCAAAGCGGTCTCATCTGCTTGCTGGGAGTTGAATTTCTCCTTTCACTTCCCGGAAGCCCATCCGAGAGCATGCTCCCGACACTCAAGCTGCTGGCCCACCTGACGCAATGACATCAGTGTGTTCCCCGTTCCCAAGCATCCCACTGCCACCTGTGGTCACTCAGGTGGTAGTATAGCAACAGAAGATGCTACCCACCTATCCCTGAGGAGGAGAGTGTTCTATGAGATGCTTGATCCTCCAGAGCACCCCAGCTCAGGTGGTGAACCCAGCTTGCTAGCATTGCAAACAGCAACCTTGCCACTGAGCCAACAAGACAGCCCTAACTTCCATCTTGACAGCAATCAAAGAAGAGCAGAAGGAACCTTAGTTTACAAGTAAAATAATTTATACCATGTGAGTGATGAATAACAGCACAGAATAAAAGAGCTACTTTTGCCTGCTGTTCAGCTGCTGGGTAGATAGCATGTTATTTCCACTCCCGCCCTTTCACAGTTGCTTTCCTTAGTTAATCATGACCAATAAAATACACATTGCCGTAACCTGGCTATGGCAGGACAAAGCACACCACTTCCACAGCCCACCAATAGAGATAAGGTTCCCACACTAATTCTGGTTAATATGGTGATCATTCAGTATCTACAATGCTTGGGGGAGTCAAAATAACAACCTGCCTTTTTAATGTACTGAGCAGTGAAAAGACTACCAACATAGCTTGCCTGCCCATGCTATACATAGTAAACCCCATGGGTTTTTATTTATTTATTTCAGATTAGGATTAATACCCTTTGAGTCGTGGGCTCGTTTACAAAGGCTCCAAGTTGGGGAAAAAATACATGATAAAACAGGTCATAAACGGGTACATACAAGTGGAAACACAAATTAACATCAAGGTTACAAGTGCAGTTACATCACTTACAGGAATACAAGGACAGCAATTAATAGTACACAGCTACACTTGTGGAATTACCATCAAAAGCAACACTACAAGCGTGTGGTCCAAAACTTAGTAGATATCAAAGAGCATCCAGAGACAAGAGAGCCCCAAGCTGCTAAGGGGAGAGAGGCAGTTAGGTGCAGCCAGGCATGGCTTTGTCCACTAAGAGGTGATGGGGCAGGGGGGTGAGAAGGGGGAAGGGAGCAGGAGAGAGGGGGTCTAAGTGCAGGGGCGAAAGGAGTAGAGGGGAAGGGAGAGACCGGGGGAGGTATGGGGGGGGAGAATATTATAGGAATATACATAGGGAATATTCCATGGGTTTATCACAAATAAGTTTGTTATTCACTCTTTAATGATGCCAGCAGTGCAGCCTGGCACTCGTGGCTTCACCACTCATTGTCAGGCAGCATTGTTGCCAATATTCCAGAGGGAATAAAAAGCTCATTTGTGATCAACCCAAGGAATATTCCCTATGTATACAATATATGTAGGGATTCCACTACTTAAATAAATTCACTATTTTCCCCAAGACTCTGAACCAAGTGAAAGATATAGTAAATTATGTTATTCACCCAATGGGTAAATAACACTGTTTATTTTTTCACTTGCCTACATCACAATCAACTTGATTGACAACCCATTCTTCCAATCCCACAAGGAATCTGCCCTTAATTGTCACACAGAACACAGACATTGTATACACATAATATACAATGGACTGTGTTCAATATGCCAATAATTTCCATTTGTGAGGTAGCGGGACTTTCATAACTCGCTCGTAGCATTGCCACTCATGAGTTATGGTCCCGCCCCATCACTCATGGAAATAACTGGCATATTTGAATACAGGCCATTGTAGAGTCATAGATTCATAGACATGTGATGGCAGAAAAGGACCTCCCTGGCCCATCAAGTCTGCCTATTCTATCCTCTATTTACTGTTGGCACTACAGGAGTAGTGTTTTTTAACAAGTAAATGCTATTTCACTGCACACTGTTTTAAACATTATTTCAGTGCTGGGTCTGCCACTGAGTGTTCACATGTGGAGTCTGATTTATCACTGTGGCTAAGAAAACTGAGAGGGAAGGGGGTGTTCGGGAGTTAAATACATTTAAGGTGATTGGAAACAGTGTTTTACACTCTCGATGCCCTGCTGTTTTCCTTTTAGTGTCCACACAATAGATGATATATTTTTACCTCTTTTGTTACATTATTAATATATATAAATTTGTTGCCTTTGTAACTACCCCAAATTCCTCCGTCCTCAGCAGTTGCTGCCTTCTCTTTTCATACTGCCTTAGCATAATGTGACATTAATAGACCACTCCCGGCCATTCAGCTGAATAGCATGGAATGGTGTAACTAATGTCATGGAATGTCTTAGAAATATGAAAAGAAAGAACAGTAGCTGCTGAGGCAAGTGGAATTCTATATAGATTGGAGGGCACCCTAAAGCTAGACTTTTTATTTATTCAAAAATTGGTCAAAGCATATCAGAACACATAAAGGGCGTGAAAAGGATAATGGCAGGGTAGTTAACTATGTAAAAATAATTTCCTGTCACCTTTAGCACTGTGTCAAGTACCTTCGTTTTACAGTGGTGTAGCTAGCAGACTGGCACGAGAAATTTAGAATTTGAAAATGCTGTTGTGTACGAGAATGACATCACCCATACACAGCAGCACTGTCTGCCCTTTGACTCAACACACCAACACATTTCTGGCCATCTACAGCACAAATTTTGAGGACATTGATTTCCATGAACAATAATGACTAACCATGTTCCCCTAGAGAATAATGCAACCATACACAACAAGGCTGTGTTTCCATCGAGGGGTGAGATGACATCACAGACCTCGAGAGCAAAGCTCTCTATAGTATATGCGTGTTTTAATTCATTTACCCCCTTTCTAACTCTGTCGTGAACTGTGGTCAAATAAACAGAAAACAGCAAACACCAGGATAAGAATAAAAACACTGAATGTGATTTAGGCAATAGCTACATGAGCTAGAAGTACATCTCGTAGTTTATATTTTAACAAACGGTTCATGTGGTGTGTTCTCAGTCTTGCTGCTATCTTCATTTTGAGGAATCTGCAGTGTACGTAAGCATGAGGAATGTTAACAGACATGGGACTCTATGCTGCTGTACTACAGTAGTGACATGGTTACTGTAGGACATAGATACATAGATGTTGACGGCAGATAAGGGCCTACGGCCCACCTAGTCTGCCCATTTGCACACATAACTTTGCTTCTTCAAGCTTTTCTAGAGCTGGATTGTCTCCTTCACCCAACTACCAGGATCCCCGATGCCTATCCCATGCATTCTTAAATCCTGTAATTGTTTTAGCCCCATCGCTTCCTACGGTAGGGCGTTCCATTTGTCCACCACCCTCGTCTTGAAGAAATCCTTCCTCATGTTCCCTCTGAATCTCCCTTCCTCCAGTTTCATCCCATGTACCCTAGCCCTGGAACCCCTTTAGTGATGAAAAACGGTGTTTTCCTGCACCTTGTTCCTCCCTATTGGGTACTTACATGTCTCAGTCATGCTCCCCCCCCCCGCTGCTCCAGGGAGTACATACTCAAGTCTTTGAGCCTGTCCTCATAGGTTTTGTGATGTAATCCTAGCACCATCTTGGTTGCCCTCCTCTGCACTGCCTCCACCCTCTGTGTGCTGCAATCCAGCCAGTTTCCCCACCCACCGCACCACCGTCCTTCCCACTCCCATGTTCCCCAGCTTATTTAACAGCCTTTTATGCGGTACAGTGTCAAAGGCTTTGCTGAAGTTCAGATAGGCCACGTCCACTGCCCCCCCCCCCCGGCATCCACCTCCCTTGTTACCCAGTCAAAAAATTAAATGAGGTTAGTCTGGCATGAACTCCCCCCAGTAAAACCATGCTACCTTGGGTCCTGTAGACAGTTTGCCACCAGGTATTCCACTATTCTTTCCTTCAGTAGTGTTTCCATGATCTTCCTCACTACTTATGTCAGGCTGACTGGTCTGTAGTTCCCCACTTCCTCTCTGTTCCCGCTTTTGTATAGGGAGACTACATTAACTGTCCTCCTGTCTTTGGGTACCTCTACTGTTTCCAGTGACCAGCTAAACAGGGTTGCTAGAGGTTCAGCCACCACCTCTCTTAGCTCCCTCAGTACCCTGGGGTGCACCCCATCTGACCCCACAGCTTTATCGACTCGTAATCCTTCCAGTGCCTTTAGGACCTTTTCCCGTGGAAAAGGATTTGTATCCATTTTCTTGCTCTTCCTCCCCTTACTACTCCCTTCTGGCCCATTACCCACCCCCTCCTCTGTAAAGACTGAGCAGAAATATCTGTTTAGTATATCTGCTTTACCATTGTCATCCTCCACTCTACTCCCACCCTCCCCTTTCAGCCTCTCTTTGCCTTTCATTTTTATGTTGGATTGCATGTGCGCAAGCAACATCTTGCGGTAGTGGCACATTTTAGAGGTGTGTCAGTGTTGTGGCCAATGCAGGGGACGCTTTAGTGGGTGCGTCCCTCAGCTGCCAATCAGTGAGCATGCTGGTGATGACAGCAGTTTCAAAGACAGCCAAAACCTTGAAAGAAATCTGCTGCTCCAATGAGGTGCAGTTTCCTCATTGCAGTGGCTGGTGACAAGACTCCGCCATGCGCATTACAGTGCACAGTAATGCACATGGCCGGAGTTACCAGCGGAGTGTCAGTGTGCCTTTACTGGTGAAACATTTCAATAAGTAAAACAGCCACGGTGCAGCTTTCCACAGTGACGACTCCTGCCGCCCGACACACACTCCACGGAAAGCCGTCATCAGGGTGCCCAATCCCTGTGTTGGTATGGCCTCCCATTACATGGCACACTGGGAGCCCATCACAGTGTGCCAAAACATGGCATCTCCTGCTGCCCGCAACACAGTCCCACAAAGCCGACATCTGGGGTGCCCAATCCCCATGTCGGCATGTATTCCCGCACACTGGGAGCCTAAACCAGTGTGCCGAAATAACTGTTTCTGATATCGGGATGCCCACTCCTGGTGTCTGATGCACCGCCCCTCCAACCTGTCTATGTTCTTTGCCAACAACGGGGTGCCCAATCCCCGTGTCAGCAATGGTATGTGCCCCCCACTATAGTGTGGCACACTGGGAGCCCACCCAGTGAGCCTAAATGTTTTTAATTGCTTTCCCTGTAAAATAGAAAACTTTCCCGTAGTCTTTTTATTTTATTTAACCTGTAAACAGAAAACAGTCCCTCGTGGTCTCCCCTGCCCCCTCCCCAACTCGCAACCTCCTCTGCGCACCCACATCCCTGCAGCCCCTCACCCCATACTTACCTCCGAAGGTCGGGAGCAGTGACCTTCTGTAGCGCGGGACACGTCTGCACTTTTCAAAGGCCAACCGCAAACTGAAGAAATTACAGTAAGCTTTATAATGGGAGTTAATTGGGGGTTCAACTTAGGTTGATATACTTGGTACTTGGTAGTTAGGACATAAGAAGGCCAAAGCCCATCGAGAATGTCCTCCACACAGTGTGGATCATTGGTAGATTATAGTCTCTCAATAAGCCAATTATCGATTTTAATTTTAAACGTATTAATATTCGTGCAGTCCACAATTTCCTGAGGTAAGGAATTCCATATATTCGGGGCTCTAATGGTAAAGAAATGTTGCCTTTTGCTTGTTCTTGTTGTCTGAATTTCTATTTGTTTGTTGTGTATTCTGGGTACCATTTTTCTAGATGCAAAGGCTAAGCCACATGAACTCATCAATGTGGCTGATTTTTGAATTTTAAATAGCTGAAGATCTCCCCTTAATCTTCTGAATTCCAGCGAATATAACTTTGTTTTATGCAGTCTAGTTTTGTAATTATAACCAGAGAGATGAGGTATGATCTTAGTAGCCCTTTTTTGAACTTTTTCAATTCTTAAAATGTCCTTAGCCAGATAAGGACTCCACAATGGTGAACCGTAATCTAAATAGGGTCTAACATGAGTTTTATATAGAGCCATGATACATTCCTCAGATTTAAGAGTAAAAGTATTGTTGATCCTGCGTAAGAGGGCATTGGCCTGATTTGCTACCTTGTTATAATGATTTGAGAAAGATAATCTGTTATCTACCAGTATACCCAGATCTTTTCAACGAGAGATTCCTGAGTTTTATATTGTTAAGGGGTATGTCTGTTTTAGATTTTTTTGCCAAAGTGTAATACTGAACATTTGGACACATTGAACTGCATTTTATTGGTTGTCGCCATAATTCAATTTTTTAAGATCGCTTATAAGGGAATCCGTTAATTTCGCTATCAACTCGTCCACCCAATTTAGTATCGTCTGCAAATTTTGATAAGGTATTATGTGATGAAATAATGAGATCGCTAATGAAAATACTAAATAATGTGGGGCCCAACACTGAACCCTGAGGGACGCCACTTAACACTGATTTCTCTTCTGATAGTTCCCCATTAACTCTGACTATTTGAGTTCTATTATAGAGCCAATTATTAACCCAAGATACAATACCATAAGAGAAGCCTAGTGTTATTAATTTATTTATTAATATGAAATGTGAAACCTTGTCGAACGCCTTACTGTAGTCAAGCAAAATAACATCCACCGGTATGTTTGAATCGAGATTACTGCTGACTAGGTTATAAAAAGCTAACAAGTTAGTTGTAGGAATGTCCAGATTTGAAACCATGTTGTGAAGTATCTACTAAATTCAGTGCCATCATCTCCTCTTCAATTAACTGTTTAATATGTTTTTCTAATAATTTACATGATATGGAAGTAAGGCTGATTGGTCTATAATTTTCAGCCTTATGGTGCACCCCTTTTTTAAAGATAGGTGTAACAATAGCTCTTTTCCAGTCTAGGGGGACATTAGCTTCTTTAAGAGATTTATTAAAGATGATGGTAAGGGGGACAGCAATATTAACATATGTTCCCATAAGAAATTTGGAAGTGATATTATCAGGACCAGGACTTGTTGTTAGCTTCAAAGTTTTTAGGAGTTTAAGGGTATCAGAAATAGTAATAGTATAACCAGAATGTATCTTCATCTTGATAGATGTTATGGGTTCCATATCTTGTTCAAAGACAGAACAAAAATATTCATTGAACTCAGATGCAGTTGCCTTATCGGAAAGAATAGTTATGTTATCTATGATTAATGGACCTATTTTTTTTGTGTCACCATTTTTATTATTTAAGTATGAATGCAGACTTTTGTATGAATCCCTAGTGTGGGCAATTCTGAACTCCAGATTCCGTTTAGAGAGGATGATTGATGTTTTTAATTCCTTGAGTGATTTCCTGTACTTGGTTAGTATTTCTTCAGATTGTTCAGGTTTGCATTTTTTTAGGTTTTTGAATAATTTACGTTTGTGAATGCTAAGTTTTTTAATTTTGTTGTTATACCAGGCCGGAACCTTGCCCTTGTTATTATATTTCTTTCTTTCTGGTACATAATGTTTTTCTAGACTATGTACTATTTCTTTAAAACTGCTCCAGGCATCATTAACATTAAGAGATGAAAATAATGGGTCCCATGATATATCTGCAAGATGTTAGTTGATTCTTGAAAAATTAGCCTTCTCGTATTGTTTAATCATTTGGTTGTTTGTGGAGTTTTTATGGGTCAAAAGAATGGAGAATTGAATTCTCATATGATCGCTGTTGCCCAGAGGGTCTAGAACTTGTAAATTAGATATAGAGGCATTCATGTTGGTCATTACTAGATCTAGAATGTTGTTCCCACGGGTGGGTTCCCTAACTTGTTGGGTAAGACCAAGGTCGGTAATAATTGAAAGTAACTGTAAATCATACTGATTGAGTCCAGAGAGTGTATCCCAATTTATTGTTGGGAGATTAAAGTCCCCCAAAATAATTACTAATTCCTTATCAGCCATTGAAGTGATTTCTGAAGATAATTGGTCAAGATATGCAATGTCAGAAGAGGGAGGGCGGTAACAGTTGCCTACCAAAATCTGGGGGTGTCCTCTCGGTTGTAAATAAACCCAGATACTTTCTGTTAATGTAGGTAAGGGGGATTCGAAAGATGGAATATTGTCAGTCACATAGAGACTCACTCCTCCACCTTTTTTCATTGGATCTGTTTTATAGTAGAGTTTAAACCCTGGGATGTTCATTATCCATTCTTTATCTGAATTTCCCCAAGTTTCAGTAATGGCAACTAGTCCAATATTAGATTCATGGATCATCGTCTCTAATTCTGCCATTTTAGTTTTATTCAATGCTCTGGCATTAAAGGATAAAACATTCAGCTTGTATATAGTATTAAGAGATGGCTCCTTGGGCCTGATCTCCCCCTTAGGCTTTAGTTTAAATGTCTATTAATGAATGACAAAAACTGGTGACCAAGAAGAGAACTGCCCCTTCGGCTGAGGTGCAGACCATCCCAGCAGAAGAGGGAAGGGTTGTCATTAAAATCCTCCCAATGTGTAAGACAGGCTATATCTTGCCTAAGACACCATTTCCGGAGCCATTCGTTTAATGTTTAATATCTCACCCATTTTTTGGAATTTTGGCCCCAAATTTTCAACATGGGGTTCTCATGACCCCATCTCATGAACATGTCACTGTCATTATGTTACTTGGTCCTGAAAGGTGATTTTGTGGTCATTGCGGGAATCACCTTTCGGGACAGATTAATGAAACAACAGTGCCACTGTTCAAGAGGGGAGGTCCCAAAAAACCCATGTTGCAAATTTGGTGAAAAAATTCCAAACAATGACTGCGTTATGAGTGTGCATTGCGCAGTTTCTACGCATGCTTGTAACTTCACCAATTTTTTGTATTTTCACTCCAGATTTACAACATTGCCATTTTTTCACACCTCCTTATGAACAGTACAGCTGTCATTTTTCACATCCTGCCCGAAACATGTTTGTATACCTGTGGCGCAGAATGGCGCGATCCCTATGGGAAATCAAGTTTTGGGACAGATTAACAAAATCACAGTGCCACTGTTCATGAGGAGAGGTCCAAAAATGCCCATGTTAAAAATCTGGTGAAAAATTACAAAAAATGATTGCCCTAAAGGTGTGCGTTGCGCACTTTCTACGCATGCTTGTAACTTTGTCAATTTTTCATATTTTCACTCCAGATTTTCAACACTGCCATATTTTCACACCACCTCATGAACAGTACAGCTGTCATTTTTCACATCCTGCCTGAAATATGTTTTCGCACTTGTGGCGCCAAATGGCACATTCACTGTGCAAAATCACCTTACGGGTTACGAACTGATAGTGCCAGTGTTCATGAGGTGGGGTCACAAAAAGCCCATGTTAAAACTTTGGAGTGAAAATACCAACAAATGCCCCACCCTGTAGGGACTTATAGGCATCACGGATGTGACTTGGGATTGCCGGTTCTAATGCTCACGCCATTCCACTTCCACTTCCACCCTGAAGCCAGTGACAGGCATCGAGGTGTGCCTTGGAGTGTTCAGCCTCAAAGTTCACCTCTTTCTCCTATACTGCACCCATCTAGGCATATTTCCTTATGGAATGGGATGTGCATAAGGCCCAAAGACCCCAAGGCACACCGCGACACCTGTCGGTGTCTGCAGGGTAGGGTGAGGTGAAATGGCATGAGCGTTATGGCCGACGATCCAAAGGCACACCCCCAATGCCTGTCAGTCTCTGCAGAGTGGGGGTGGGGTTGGCATCAGTTCAATACTTCACTGCCGTTCCTATTATGCATCTCTCTTAACTCCTGCACTACCAATGCCAGCAAGCCAACATTTGGCATTGACAAATGCTTGTTTACTTATGTGCCTGTAAAAGGTTTTGTCTCCACTAACCACTGATTTCGCAATGCACTCCTCTGTTTGTGCTTTGGCTTCTCTAACTGCCCTCCCTTTCTCATGGTACCTCTCCCTGTTCCCCTCTGCCTGTGTCTTTTTATTGCTTGAATGTAATTTTTTTGGCTTAGACTTTCTCCGCTACCTCCTTGGAATACCATATTGGTCCCCTCTTCCTTTTCCCTTTGCTAATGTGCTTTACACACAATTGCATTACCCTTGTTATCCCTGCAATCTTTTTTTTAACTTAATGTGCTTTATTGATTTTCATTATACAGTATATCATACATGGACAACAGTACAACCTGTACAGTACATTACATACATGCCCCCAACTATTTACATGGGAGATTCATCAGTTAACATATTATTCGACCTTAATATTGTAACCCCTCCCCCGGCCAATTAGTTAAGAGGAGGGGCCTTGTTGGTTTTTTGGGCCCAACAACTAGGTGGCTGACCCAAACGGAGGCCAATCAGCACCGGCAATTGGTAATTTTGAAAGAGCCAAAACAAAGGGGAGGCTCTGTTCCGCTATGTAGGTACCACTGGGTGTTCAGCAAGAAGAGACAGATACAGGAGAGTTAGTTAAAAATTTACTGAGTTCAAAAAGGGGTAACAGTTATATGGTGAGAGGAAAACTACAGCTCTAAGAATAAGAATTAAAAATACAACAACTCTATTAAGCGAGAAATAAGTCCAAAAAGTGGTACTAGGGAGTCCTGAAAGGCAATGGCTGGTAAGTTAGCCTGTCCTGGCCACTGGGGAGGAGACTGGTTCTTGGTTCTGAAGCTCAGAATATCTGGATGGGGCAGCTGCTATGGCATCAGCCCTCTTCTGACCACCCCAGATGGTCTGATCTTGATCCTTTGGTCCTGGCTGTCTGCTGTGGGGCAAGCTGCTATGACGCTGACCCTCTTCTGACCACCCCAGATGGTCTGATCTTGACCTCACGGTCCTGAGTTGTCTTCAGTGGGGTAAACTGCTATGGGATCAGCCCACTTCTGACCACCCAAGATGGTCAAATCTTGACCTTGTGGTCCTGACTCTGGTTCTCCCACATTGGACCCTTGGTGCTGGACCGCTGGTTCTGTGGTGTTGAAACTATGGTGCTGGACCTTTGATGTTCCGGTACTTCACAAACTGGCTCTGGTTCTTCAGCACTGGATCCTTTGTGCTGGACCACTGATTCTGTGGTGCTGAACCTCTGGTACTGGACCTCTAACACTGGATCTCTGGCACTAAACCTCTGGTACTGGAGATCTGGACCTCTGGTACTGAATCTCTGGAACTGAATCTCTGAACCTCCGACACTGAGCCTCTGGACCACCAGTACTAGATCTCTGGATCTCTGGCACTGGCTCTGGACTTCTGGTACGGAAAAGGGAAATGTTTCTGGAGCTGGAGATGTTCGTCCTCAAACAGCAAAACCTGGTTACTGTACTTAGCTTGGTCCCCCTTCCCCCAGTAGATATTAGACAAAAGTCCCAAAATGTTTGCAGCAAGGTAGTCCTGTGCAAAGTTCACATAAGTAGAAAATCAGGAAAAATAATGTAGTTCAAAGTGACAGTGATAAATTCAAGTACTGTCTCTTTAAATTATGCAGTCAGTTTTCAACTTCTGGAGAGCCATATTCAGTGCTTCTTCATTCACATAAATTATTATTCATAAATCCCACTGGTTGTTATGGGGATTCTATGGTCCAGGAGGAGCCCCTTCTCTTCTGTGGGAAACTACCTTTTATAGATATTCCCAGTAAAACCCTGTCTCTGGATGCGAGGCCAATCATACCTATGCTGCTGTCTAGGAACCCTTGGTAAAGCCCTGCTAGGCTGTCCCTGAACTGTGAGCCCTCTCTTATGGCCCTGGCTATCTGTGGTGCTGCTTGCACCTGCATGGGGCCAAAAAGCCTCTGGCTTAATCACAGTTTAAATAGATTAAATTAAAACAGGCAGACAGCACCTGCCCACTGGAGCTGCTATCGACTCACCGCCCTGATGTTACTGAAGTACTGGAGAGGAAGCTGGACGGATGGCTTAGCTGTAGACCTGGCTGTGGCTGTTCTGCTCTTTAAACAAGCTGAATTCTGGAGGCTGCTTCTGTATCTGCTGCTGGGGGGAGGGGCATGATTTGGCCATCGAACTGACCCAGCGGAAAGTTAGGGGGAAGAGGAGCTTCTTCCACGTGGACACTGCTGATCCAGAGGAGACAGCCGATGCACACAGATGAGCTCCCAGGATGGCTTCAAACCCTCAAAGTAAGCCTATCTGTCTCTACCAACTCTCTGGGTTCTCTCTCCTCCCGGTCCCAGCTCAAACTGCCTGCCAAAATGGTCACTACAAGAATTTTCCTCCTTGAGGCCTTCCAGGATAGCATCCTCACACAGAAAGTGATGGAGCCAACCAGGGCGAGGAATATTCTAGACCTGGTACTTACGGACAGAGAGCTAGTTCAAGACACTGAGGTGGAGGACCCCCCAGCGGGAAGTGACCACCGCACAGTGTTGTTCTTGCTCAACCTGGGGAAGGATGTAGCCAACACAAAAACAAGAGTGGTGGATTTTAAGAGGGCAGACTTGGGAATCATTATGAAAGGGCACCTAGACAACATCAGCCTGGACATGGATGCAGCGCAGAAATGGAACATCATAAAAGAGGGGTCTGGCAGAGGCCACTAGCTCTTGCACCAAGTGCCAAAGCAAGAAGGCCATGAACAAGTAACCTAGCTGGGTGAATGGAGAGGTAGTGGAAAGGGTGAGGGGGAAAAAAGAGCCACATTTAGAAAGTATAAGAGATCCTTCTGGGATGAGGATAGGGAGGAATACGTGAATAAATCCAGGGAGGTGAGCAAAGTAGTGATGGCAGCCAAGGCTTCAAAAGAACTAAGGCTGGGGCAGGGGATCAGGGAAGGGGAAAAAGGATTTCTTTAGGTATACAGAAGAGAGGAGGAATTGCAAGGATCAGATTATAAGGATTGGGAAGGAGGAAGGGTGGGTAGAGCAGGAGGAAGTACTACATGAGTACTTCTGCTCAGTGTTTACCAGGGAGGGGGATGGGCCTATACTTCAGGGGAAGGGTGAAGGGGGGCAGGGGGAGAGGAGGCGACGGACGTGGAGATCCCAGTCGAAAGGGTGTTGGAGGACCTAATGTCCCTAAGGGTGGATAAGGCGCCTAGTCCGGACGGAGTGCATCCTAGGGTACTCAGGGTGTTGGCAGGGGTCCTGGCGGGACCACTGACAGATTTGTTCAGCACTTTCCTGAATACTAGATGCATGCCCAGGGATTGGAGGATGGCACATGTGTGGTACCAATCCATAAGAGTGGGCCCACAGATGAACCTGGGAACTATAGACCAGTGAGCCTTACAGCCATTGTGAGAAAGCTAATGGAGACTATACTTAAGAAAAGGCTGGTGAATTTCCTAGAGAAAAATAGCTTACAGGATGACAGGCAGCATGGGTTTGTGTCTGGGAGATCATGTCAGACTAACCCTGTTGACTTTTTTGACTGGGTGATGAGGTCACTGGATAGGGGCCATGCAGTGGATGTCCTTTACCTGGACTTCAGTAAGGCGTTTGACTCCATGACCCATGGAAAGCTGACCGGCAAATTAAATAGCCTGGTAGCAGGGAGAAAACTGGTCGAGTGGATCAAGAGCTGATTGCAGGGCAGGCAGCAGAGGGTGATAGTTGGGGGAGAGCGCTCGGCACCCAGGGCGGTAACCATTGGGGTCCCACAGGGGTCGGTGCTAGGACAGGTACTATTTAACATGTGCATAGCAGACATATCAAACGGGATAAGAAGCAAGATCAACCTCTTCGCAGATGACACTAAGATCTATGCTGAGGTGGATGGTGAAGAAGGGAGTAAGGCACTGCAAGAGGATTTGGCGACACTTGAGTGCTGATCAGCCACATGGCAGCTGGTATTCAATGCCAAAAAATGCAATGTCTTGCACTTGGGGGCACAAATTCCAAAGAACAGCTACTGGTTAGGGGGAATACAGTTGGCCACTTCGGAGGAGGAGGAGAAAGATCTGGGAATGCTGGTGACGGGACATGAAACACTTGGCACAGTGCAGGAAGGCAGCTGCAAAGGCGAACAGAATGCTGGGATGCATCGCCAGGGGAATCATCTCTAGGAGAAGTAATTTTGGCCCTGTACAGGTCCCTTGTGAGGCAGCACTTGGAGTACTACTGTGTGCAGTTTTGTTGCCCCTATTTGAAAATGAACATCATACTACTGGAGGGAGTCCAGCGCAGGGTGACAAAGATGATCCTGGGGATGGGGACAAAACATATGAGGAGAGATTGAGGGAACTCGACATGTACACCCTAGAAGATAGAAGGGAGAGAGGGGGTATATGACTGAGACATTCAAGTACCTAAAGGGCATAAATAGTTAATTCAGAGGGCTTGTTTAAGTTAAAAGGGGGGAGGGACACCAGAGGACACAGTCTGAAACTGGAGGGAGGAAGCTTCAAGAGAGAGAGAGAGAGAGATGAGCAGGCTCTATTTCATGGAGATGGTGGTGGCTGGTTGGAATGTGCTGCCAGAAGAAGTAGTAGCACTGCAGACAGTGGGCAGCTTCAACAGAGGGTGGGATAGGGCCAAAGGGAGGGTCAAAACTGTGGAAAAGGTAGGGGAAGAGAAGTTGGAAGTGGGGGGCACTAAATTAGAAGGGTGTGCAAGGTGAGGGGGAGCAGCTGCAGTTTAATAGACAGCGTGCTGCAGACTAGATAAACTGAATGGACTGTATCTGCTGGTAATTTTGTATGTTCGTATATATTATTTTCACATGAAAAACTCAGGCGGCAAGGCTGGAAGCAAGCGCTATCTAAGGAATGCTGCCAGATCGATGCTCATATTCAGGCTCATGCCCTCCTGTGCACTAAGAACAAAGCTCCCGTAAGTTCCTTGTTTGCACTTTATTGCTCCCAGTTCCCCCCTCAACCTAACACAAACTTTACGATGCCCACAAACCATGTATCATGCATACGTTCCTATTGGAGTTGAAATATAAGACAACGGATAACTGATGTCCCCTCCCCTTCGACTGCATGGACATGCTCACCAATACAGGTTTTAAACTCCTGTATGGTATGGCACACATAAAATGTGCTACAGCCCAGGAGCATTCCAATAGAAAACCACAAAAAAGGTGTTGCAATAAACAAAATCCCAGATGTTTAGAACTTTACCTTTTTGGGGATTAATAATGGTTCTGGTGTTTTGGTGGTTTTTACGTAGGAGCAATATTTGCACCAGCAGCACCTATAAGTGCTGACCGGTGCAGGTGGGAGCCACAGGATTGCACTAATAG
Source organism: Neoceratodus forsteri (assembly GCA_016271365.2). Taxonomy (NCBI): domain Eukaryota; kingdom Metazoa; phylum Chordata; order Ceratodontiformes; family Ceratodontidae; genus Neoceratodus; species Neoceratodus forsteri. Next base: position 235,349,376 of record CM028129.1, read on the forward strand.
GCTGAGTTCTCAAAAAACTAGACACCACAGAGTCTCTTGCAGTTTCTGAACATCTGTATAGCATTCCTTGACCATAGGGAAGCTTACCCCAGAGACTATCATCTGTAGTGAGTATACTCCAATTGCCAGAAGGGATACTTTTTAACTCTTGCAAGTAAGTACTGAAGGCAATAACAAAATTGCATGACTTTTGTATCTCAGAGCAGTCTTGTCTTTCCCTTGGAACTAAAGTTTGTTTCCCAGGGATCTGCCCAATCACACCCACCGTTGAATCTGTAACCATGGAGCTGTACCCTCATTCTCTTAACATTTATATCTGTTCATGCTCCTTGTTCTAAAAATCTTCCTGCCTAGTACAATTCCGTAAAGTATGCCCCGGATCTCGATGCCCTTCTTCATGATCTTACTCATGCAGACAGACTGGGCCCCTCTCTTCTCTACCGCTAATGTTGACTTGTCCCTAACACATTTCACCTATATTTTCACCTATGTCCGGGATCTCTGTGCCCCTCTAGTTGCTTTTATTGCACCATCCCTGGATTTCCCCTGATCTCATTTCTATGTGCAAGTCCAGGGATAGGGCCTGGTTTAGATTTTAAGCCACCCAATCCCTGACAGGCCATCAGCTCTACAGAACACTTAGAAATGCCTGCATGAAGGTGATCTGTATTGCTAAAGTTAAGCATTTCAAGAAACATATCCACATCCAGTCAAGCCCGCCATCCAATTTTTTGGAAAGTTACCAATTCCCCGCTAAACCCCCAGCATCAATCTGGCTCGCCAGCACTAACTGTAAATAGATCTCACATTTCTGACTCTCCTGCTGTCACAGAGATTCTCAACAAGTTTTTCACCTCCTGTGCACTCCCAGACCTTCCTTCACTGGTCTCCACTTACACGCCCCCCTTCCCTCTCAACTGATGGTTTCATTTTCCCTCCAGTTTCTACCCAGGAGGTTTATCGCACACTATTTTATCTTCCTTGACATGCCTAGGACTCGTACCTCCTTTGGCAAACATGCCATTTCAAATGCTCTTCCAACTAAATGGAACCAGCTCCAGTCTACAATGAAACTCTCTAGCATTATCTCTGTCAATTTCTTTAAAACCTTTGCTGCGACCAAACTGAAAGATACTTGCAGCTGCTTCTAGTCCCTCCTTGACCTCTGACCTTTTCATCAATAACTCACTCCCATCCCCAACTCCCTTCAAGTCCCTACTTCCACTTTTCTATGCCTTCCCTTCCCTATCCTGCCCTTGTCCTTCATTCCCGTCATCCTTGCTTTCTTTAAGCCTCCGCACCATTCCCTCCCCCCTCATAATAAGATCCTCTCCCTCGCCTCCTCCTTCTCCCCCTTATACCAATCTTATACAGTCCCTCCACCGTATGCATCTTCTCGCTCCTGTTCTAACTGCTTTTGGCTGTACTTTTACTACTTACAATGTTTTCCCCAGGTTATGTTTATAATTATTACCTTTTTATGTTTTAATTGAGCACTATGCATCACATGTACTATATATTGTATGTACTATAATTTTATGTATGCAATTTTCTTTGTCTGTATACATGTCTCAGGACCTCCTTGTGAATGAGCTTGCTCAATGGAGTTTTTCTGCAGTAAACTTGAACTACTCACCCTAGATCCCACTAAATCCAGCCCCAATGGTCTCCATCCTAAACTCCTCCGCCTAGCAGCTTCAGCTATAGCCAGCCCACTTGCCCATCTTTTAAACCTCTCTTTCTCCTCCTGCACTGTGCCCACTGGCTGGAAGATCACCAGTATATTACCCCTTCGTAAGGGTGGCGACACTACCATACCTGGCAATTACCGTCCCATCTCCCTTCTCCTGTGCCTGGCCAAACTACAAGAGTCTCTAATCTACTCTAGACTTGCAGTTCCTCTCCTCCTCAGAATCCCTGTCCCTGTATCAATCAGGGTTCAGAAAAAAAGCACTCTACTGTCTCCTCTGCTACGAGTTACTGATTCCATCCTCAATGCCATGGACCAAAGCTATCTAACAGCTGCAGTCTTGAACTTGGTCTGGGTATCTGACTCTGTCTCCCACCCCCTCATGATAAACCAACTTCACTCTCTTGGTCGTGCTACCCCCACAGTTAACTGATTCAGTTCCTACCTTTGCCATAGACAGCAATCAGTGATGGTGAGTAAATCCTCCTCCCCTCTTCTGACTATCCTAGCTGGCATTCCTCAAGCCTCGATTCTGGGACCTATCCTTTTTTCTGTCTTTATTAACAATCTTCCTTCAGTCTGTACTAACTCCCGCATATATACAGTATGTATGTGGACTATACCATTCTCACTGCCTCAGGTCCTTCCCCTGCCAATGTTCAGACCCCCGTCCAGCAAGGCCTAAATAAAATTCTGTCTTGGTTCCAGGTGAACTCGCTTAAGGTCAATACCCCAAAAAACTGTCATTATGACTTTCAACTCGGCGCCGAAACTAGCATGTTGAGAGACCCTCCCAAGTTTCATCACACTGGATGACTCCTCTTTAGACTCTGTTACATCCTTTAAGTACCTCGGGGTATGGCTAGATAGCCACCTTGACTTCTCTACCAATATAGACTACATTTGTTCAGAACTTCACTCCCAGCTTGGGGCTCTCTACCGCCATCAGAACTGCCTCACCCTCCCTACATGTCAAGAACTTGTCACTAAAATGATTCTGCCACTTTTGACTATGCTGAAATACTGTAGTATACTCTACTGCCCCTGTTACTGCCCTCTCCAAACTTGATACACTGCTAAATGTGTTCCATCATTTCGCTTCAAGCACCCCCCGTACTCAAAACTGCACCCTCTACTCCTCTCTCTCCATCCTCTCACCGACAGGAGACTCATGCACTCCCTTTCCTTCATTGTCAAATACTGGTTTAATCTGCTCCCCCCATACCTCTCGTCTATCCTATCTGTTACCTCCTCTCCTCGTATGCCCTACGTTCCAGAGACTATCGCTCTTTCTCACTTTCCCATCCCCACACTTCTGCTGGTCAGTCTGCTTTTTCTTATCGACTCCATCTGCTCTGTAAACAGCTCCCTCCAAATCTACGTACCACTCCTCTTTTCTCCTCACTCAAGCATCTCATCCGTACTCTTACCTCCCCCTTGCTCCTGCCTCTTCCCTTCATCTGCCAACTTCTAACTGTCCTCTACCTCTTTCTTGTTGCAGGGTATTTCCTTTGATTCTTTTTATTTCTGGTGCCTGATGTTTGTTCCTGCTAAGCACTTGTTTCGATTTTTAATTTTATTTGCTGTTAATCATGCTGCTTTCTAGGCAGTACCAGTGCCTTCTGTATAGCCTATCCTTGAACACTCATAATTTGTTTTCAGTTTGATTTTTCACCATGCTTCCACCTCACTTGTCAATCTCTTGGAATCAGTGTAATCCAACCACATGTAGATTACTCATTTTGTTAGCTGTTACACTCTCCATACCCGTACCTGTTTGCTGTTACCTTTTGATCTCTCCCCCGGTCACATCTGAAACTAGCCCCGGCTCGGTGTGCCTTTCCCGGTTACCAAATTTTAAATAAATAAATATTTCATACAAGACCATTCATAATCTTCTGATGAACATCGGAGGTGAATCCTGTCTTTCGTTGCCAAGAGTTCTTCCAGATACAAGTCCCCACACCAGCTGCATGTGCTACAGCAACAGAAGCATACAAAACAGCCCTCAGTTAGTGGTTATTAGACTCAAATTATTGTGTGCTAGCTACCAAGAGGTCCTGCTTTCAGAGCAACTCCAACAGACTGTCTGCGAGATCTCAAAGACTGTTCTATAGGGAGTAGCTGGAGATCAGGTAGGGTATGTGGTGACAGTATAGGCAGGGAAAAATGGGCAGACTGGGTGGGCCAAGTGGTCCTTATCTGCTGACAAATTCTACGTTACTATTCAAATTTTGAAATGTGGGATTGGTAACCCACAGCTCTAAGGCCTCGAGAAGCCAAAGCAAACACCCATTTTTACAAATGCCAATCTTACAGATTCCTTATAAGGAGGCTGCACAGCAAACTCTTAATGGGTGACTGATTCATCATTATTGGCCATGAAAACAGCAGCATCTTCCATAGGCTGAGTGTAGTAAACCAGTTTTGTCCAGGGTACCATATACTGTATTTTGTTTATTAAGAAGCCAGGGGACTGATGGAATGGAAGCTGGTTTGCTTCAAGTTGCATCAGTGAAAGTCTCCAGAGTGGTTTGATTATGTGGCAGTGACATACAAGGAGAGAAAGTATACTGAGGCACTCCGTTTGTATCTTTATAGCTTTATCCAGAGCTACTGTCTCAGCGTCTAGACCTTTGTGCATATTCATTACCAGTGACTGAAAAGAGAAGTCCTCTTGAGAATCTCTCTCTCTCTCTCTCTCTCTGTCTGTCTCTGAGTCAGTGCAGTTTCTTCTGGGTTTGGAATCTCTTCAAAATCCTCGGTCTCAAATTCAGTGAGATCTAGATTGTCCTCTTGCTCATCCTCTAATAAAATAGGAGGAGCCAATGGATTCAAACTGTATTTCCCACTTGGTACCTTGGCCACACACAGTGTCCATAGTGACATCCCAAGGGGGAGTCACACCAGCACAGAAAAGGCTTTAGAACCAACAGTAGAGGTGGCATTAAAAGCTGAGTCAGCACAGACAATGGCCTTAGCACCAAAAGTGGCACCGACCCCAAGAAAGTCCCTAGCAGTACTCACAAAACTGCAAATGGAGCCAAAAGAGTGCGGACCACTCCATGAGAACTGCTACTCACAAATACATCCCCAGAAGGCAGAGGGAATGTTGGAGATGGAGGTGCCAGCTTCAAGGGCACGAAGAAGTCTGGAGTAATATTATCCCTCATAAAAGGTGACAAATGAGGGGACACAGGGATTCCGCACCCAAGAGAGACAGCTACCTCAGAGCAGAGTGGTAAGCACTAGACCTGGATCTATGTCATTGCTTCTCTTTACAATTTTTACGTGAGGATGAGGTAGAAGTTAAATGGTCCCTGGAACCCAATGCTAAGAGTAGGTGGGGCAGAACCATTTCTTTTTGCAACTGCGAGAGGACTGCCTATACCCTGGGGGTTGCAAGATTGACCAGTGCCAGAACACAAGCCCAGAGAAGCATAGTGGTTGGACATATCCTTGCTGCAGCAGCAACATGCCTTTTCAGGTGCCCTACCTGACACAATGGTTTTCAACTGCTGTCAAATGAGGCAGGGCCGTGAAGAAATGTAACAATATAAACTTTGTAAACTGACATGTAAACATAACAGTTTTGTTAAATATGTTAACAGCAACTCAACAAACTAGACTAGAACTCTATTTGTATACAAATTGGTGTTCTGGTCCCCGATGAGGAAAGCACTGCACTTTTATGGTTTGGGGGAGGAGGAAATGAGGCAGCTGGGGCTGGCAGCGCTCTATATCCTGAGGGTGACTGGATGACACCGTGCATGCACCACAGGCCCTAAAGTTCTGGTTTCCACAGGCTCCTCTTGCTTGAAGACCAAACAGTGAGACTCTATAGAGAAGACTCATTCTTCGAAGATATGCCTGTTTTCAGACACAACCCAGGAGAATACAAGACTAACAGTACGTCAAGACAATTGTAACACAAGTCCAATTTCAGAACAAACAGCCCGGAAGAGACTTGCAGCTCTAAAGGTGGCAAAAGCTAAGGAACCAGATGGGATACAGCCAAGGGTTCTAAAGGAACTCAAGGAGGTGCTAGCAGCCCCACAGAGAGCCTTGTTCAACAGCTCACTGAAAACAGGCATGGGTCCTGAGGGCTGCAGAAGGGCTGATGTGGTCCCTCTAGATAAGAGAGGCAGCAGGGAGGAGGCTAGCAAGTATAGGCCGGTCAGTCTTGCATCAGTGGTGGGGAAATTAATGGAAACCCTGCTAAAGGAAAGAAAGGTTGAGTATCTTGAATCCAGTGGACAAGAAGACCACAGGCAGCATGGATTCACGGGCGGGGGGGGGGAGTTCATGTCAAAACGAATCTGATGATTTCTTTGACTGGGTGACATGGGAAATAGATCAGAGAAAAGCACTGGACATGGCCTATCTGGACTTTAGCAAGGCCTCCAACACTGCCACACAGAAAGCTGATAAAGAAACTGAACGACCTGGGGGTGGTATCCAAAGTGGTGAACTGGGTTAGAAACTGGTTAACAGACAGGTGACAGAGGGTGGTGGTAAACAGCACTCACTCAAATGATGGGAGGAGTGACCAGCGGGGTGCCACAGGGCACAGTATTGGGACCAGTCCTCCTCATCGGGGACATTGCTGAGAAACTGGAAGGGAATTTATGCCTTTTTGCAGATGACACCAAAATTTGCAATGGGGTAGACACTTTGGAAGGGGCTGAGATAATGAGCTGTCATCTGAGGAAACTTGAGGAGTGGTCTAAAGCATAGCAGTTGGCATTCAATGCTAAAAAAATTACAGGGTCATGCACCTGGGACATAGGAACCCAGGCGCTGAGTACAGGATGGGGGAGTAAAGTACCGACAGTCACTAAATAGGAAATGGACCTTGGGGTTATTATATCTGATAACCTCAAGGTGGCAGGGAAGTGTGACAAAGCGCTGAGTAGGGCTAGTGGGATGCTGGAGTGCATAGGGAGGAGTATATCCAACAGGATGAGGGAGGTGGTGGTGTCATTGTATTGTGCTGATGAGACTCGATCAGGAGTACTGTGTCCAGTTTTGGAGGCCACACCTCAGAAAGGACATAAACAGGATGAAGACTGTCCAGAGGAGGGCAACTAAAGCAGTGTTGGGGCTGCACAAGAAGCCCTAAAAGGAATCTCAACATGTACACCCTGAAAGAGAGGACAGTGAGAGGAAACATGATACAGACCTATAAGTACCTTAAAGAAATAAACACGGTGCAGGAGGGAAGTCTCTATCAAATAGTAAGGAGAACCAGGACCAGGGGGCATGTAATAAAGCTGGAGAGGGGAAGTTTAAGAGAGGTGTGAGGAAATATTTCTTCACTGAAAGGGTGGCTGGCTCCTGGAACAGACTGCCAGCACAAGTGGTGGAAGCAAAAACAATAAAGGGCTTCAAGCATGTGTGGGATAGGCAAAAGGGTACATTAGAAAGCAGGCAGGGAGGAGGGACGGTTGCCAGAGACCAGTTAGGGTCTGCAGAGACAGATTAGGCAGGGAACATCTGGGCAGACTCAGTGGGCCAGATAGTCCTTTTCTGTCTACAAATTATATGTTTCTATATAACACACAATAAGTAGTGACATAATACAACATAGCAAAATGTTCATGTTATATGTTTATACGTACAGTTACTGTACTGTGTCTCCTGTGGGAGTGTATTCTTTGGGTAAGAGAACTACGAAGCAAAGCTGAGCAGTTCTGGCACACAAATGACTTGAGAGGAAACTAACCACAAGAGACACAGGAACTGTACATATAAATCATATTGAAAATTTCTGTTTTTTGAAAAATGCAACTTGAATTTCAAATAAAACTGTCTGACTGCAGAAAATAGAGAAACCCCTGTGTGATGAAATGGACTATGCTAACTGGGTGTCCCGTCAAAACAGCTAATGCATTTTCTCGAATGAATAATAGTGCATGAAAAAAAGCAAATGTCATATTAGCGACATGGTATTTATAGCAAATGTTTATTTCAGCGGTGTAGGAAGTCCTCCCCCTCGCAGTTGTTATATGAAATCTGTCCCCCTCCTGACTTTGTCCCCCTTTGCAACTTGCGTTCACCCTGGAGTGACAATATTTAATCTGCCCCCCTCCCCAAGTTGCATCATCCCCAAGTAAGGATATTTAATCTGCCCCTCCGATTTTGTCCCCTGAGTTGCGCTCCCCGGAGTGAGAACATTTAATCTGCCCCCCCCATCGACTCCCTCCTTGAAGTGCTGTTCCCCTCCTTGCCCCACTTCAGCAAGTTTCCTATTTTTGTTTTCCTCTGTTTTTCGCCATTTTGCGTGCTCGCTGTTATTGATACTCGCTATTTTTGTTGGCGCTGATTTTTCTGTGTTCATATTGTCCTAACGATTTTGCTTTTGATGTTTTGACATAGGACCTGCTAACTGAACTTAGAATTGTAGAAGTGTTTGCATGTGGCAACCTCTTGTGGGGGGGGGGGGGAGAAGAGTACTTGGAATGCTTACAAATAAACAATCCTGACTGGCTAAGAATGATGTCATGATTTAATACAGACAGTAAGCAGAAATAACTTACACAGTGAAATAAATAGGAAAACATATTACTAGCAGAACACGCGTTAATAGTATAACAAACATGGCCGCACAGCAAGGTAGCAGCAAACATACTATGCGGAAGTAAAAGTACAATAATATACAGAATATAGATGTACCACTGGCACGAGTTTCAGGTGCAAGTACAGGCATATGTGGAAGCAGCTAATCCTTGAACTTAAGTTTACATAGTTTGTGAGTAGACATGGTTTAAGTTGAGTGACAAAATAATATTTATTTTGCACAATTTATTTACGCACCTGATGTGTAACTATTTTGAGGCCTCAAGGTTTTTGCAATGTATAGAATAAATCACAAGCAGCAGTGAATTAAAAGGCTCGGTGTCCAACTCCACTGAGGGGTGCTGATGGCACCACAAACCATCAGAGCCAAACTCGAGTGGTTTGCAAATAGCCTCAGAATCCCAAAATGTAATTATACAAGCCTTGTCATTTACACTTGGGACTTCTTTCCCTATAATATGAGGTCAAACATTATGAGTTTCAAAACTGTCACAACTGAAATACTTTCGCTGTCTGTTGAATGTGAATTAAGCAGGCATTGTTTACCTCAGAGTGCTGTAGAATAAGTAAGAAGTTCAGACTGTATGAATGCCACAAGCATTCTAAAAAAGCCATAATTCCCAGTTTTGACATTACAACCATGAATTATGTGATTTGTGACAACTGTGCATTACAACTGCGTGGGTCATCTGTTCATCACATGGGCTGACCATTTAGTCTGGATACGTTCCTCTCAGATCATAGTCTTATCATGTTCAGTAATACATGAGCCGTGTTTACACAGCAGTAGTTCTACAAACGACCGACGGCAGCAGTGCGATCCCGACCTCCTGCTACTCGTGGTCTGCATGTCTACATGGCCCCTCTCTGCACCACTATGATCTGCGCCAGTGGGGGGCCGTGCATCAGGGGGCTGGACAGCTGCTCGGCACTGTGAGTGGTGATGTAACTGCACATGCAAATGCCCAAAATCACGGCTGTAGGTTTCCGTGGAGAATCGAAAATGTTGCAGCCCTTGGTTATCAATAGCAGCTACTTTGCTGCACTCAGGAGACGGTCTGTTTGTGGGATCACTAATGGGCTTGAAGTACTTGCTAAAAACGGAGACTGGCCATGCACGAGTCTACGTCATCGTGGCTATGCACGTGCCACAGTGGACAGGTGGCCATAGTGCAGACTATCCACACAGCAGTTTAATTTGCTGTAAGTCCAGTGCCAGTGTCAGTGGCTCAGCAGGTAGCACACTCACCTAGAAGGCTGGGAGATCAGAAGGCTGTGGGTTCTAGCCCCACACTAGGCACTTGGGTTAATATCCCAATACTGACACTGCAGTGCAGCATGAGGGGGGAGCTGCACTCCTGACGTGCTGTCTTTCGGATGAGACATTAAACCAAGGTCCTATCTGCCTGTTCAGGTGGATGTTAAAGATCCCATGTCACTTCTTGAAAAAAGAGTAGGGGTATTTCCCCATTGCCCTGGCCAAATTTCCCCCCATTCACTAAAATACCACCAACAGCTTAATCTGGTTCAAAGTCAGTTGGCATTCCTCTGTATCCCCTTCCCCTGGGTCATGCCTGAAAATAGGCAGAATTTGTCTAGTGCACTTAACCTGGTCAACAAAAACTAAAAATAAAGTAGGTCGCTCCGCTCGGCATCCCCAGCTTTCCAGAGAATCTGGGAATGTCTTAATGAGCGGATTACCCCGGTCAGGTACGTGTCTACATGAAAGCTTTTGCACTGAAGCAACCCAAGTGATTGGGTTACTAGTGCAAATGTGACCATGTAAACAGGGCTATGGATGTTATGCAGTGTGACTAAGCTCCTACCTAGTCTTCACATAGCTCTGTGAGTCAATGAGGTCTCTAAGAGTGCTATTTACATAGCTTACATTTCTTTGTGTCTCTGAAGGTGACAGCTCACTCACTATACAGGACAGGACAGTTCTCAATCTGAGGACTACTATCTCCTATGCAGATTTTTGTTTAGCTGAGCCATGCATAGCCTGCCAGATCCTACACCTGAATTGCAGTAGGTCGTCACAAACAAGTGAGTGTGATACATACTCTTATGATGGTGTGCAGGTGAAGGGAGACTAATATAAAGCCTAGATTCTAGCATGGTGGTTAGGTGGAGAGGCAGTGTAGCCTAGTGGCTAGTACACAGAACTATGGACTAGGAAATTTTAGGTTCAGATTCCACAAAGGCCATGTAGTCTTGTCACATGATCACCCTGTGCTTGAACCCACACAGTTTTAAGAACAGAGTTCTGGCAGAAACCTGTTGAAAACTCTGGGCTAATTGTAAAAATAAGTTTCATCAGCCTTCTTTTCAATGTTTATGTTGTAGTACCCTGTCCTCTTTATTGTAGGTTCTTTGAAACTTCGGAGACATCCAGTCTGGGTGTTTTGGTGTGCTGAACAAGGAGCTCTTCCGTGCCTCTTGCACGGTATGGGATGGGATGGCAAGCCAAGAAATACATAGATGGCAATCTATAGTTTTCTGGTACATTTCAACTCAACCTTAGTCAAACACCTGGCAACACCCAGTAAATGTAATGCATGATACCGTTTCTGCCAGTGTTGTAAACATTTGTACTAAAATAATGGGTGTTGCCTAGTGACTAAAATGATTCATATGCTGGCAGTATAGCCTACAGGTTGGAGCAATGAGCTGTGAATGACCTTGGTACATCCGGTAGACTTGTGTTTGGGTCCCACAACCTCCACTTGCATACTGTGTGACCCTGAGCAGGTCGCTTAACCTTCTTGTGCTCCCAGAATGCAGCTAGAAATGAGCTTTGGTTCAGTGTGCATTTCCTGGCCAAAAATGGTAAAATAAAGAAATATGCGGTGTTCTTAGAGTACCTATATTTGTTGGGTGGGGAGAAGATGCGACCAGTTTAAGTTACTAAGGTCATCGTACTTTGGCTTTAAATAATCCGTCAGCCCAAATGATCAAAACACTTCGAAATGCATGCACTACCCCACCCATCTGCGGACAGGACATTCTGTTTGCACACTGTAATTAGCTCCTTGGGTTCTTAAACTGTAACAGTTCCATAATGTTACATTTGACAGAAACTGGATTCAGGGACAGGAGTGCCATCCTACCTACGACCCCTCATCACACAAGACCTGAAGGTAGACTAGTGCAATGTCAGAAAAAGGAGAACCCTATACACCTCACACAATGCTGGCAACCCGTGTTCGGGAATGAGCACGGGTCACCGTGAGTTGACAGGAAGGAGACGGATTAAGTGTCTGATGGACTGCTCTCCATCTCTGGGGAGGGGGGATCCCAGCGTCAGGCGCTCGCCTGACCCGTAGTGGAGACTGGGGCTCGACTGCACGGAGCCACACAAATATGGGGGCGGATACACGGCAGATGCTTGATGGGGACGCGCACAGGAGCATGTGCGAACCCCGTCGCTGACATCATTGCACGCCGCGCTCCCAGAAAAAGGGGAGAAAAGTGGAAAAAGGGCACCCCGGTCGTAGCGGCTTAATGGCCATCTGTGAGCACTTGCGCCAACTCCCAGAGGGGATCACCATGTGGATCTGGACTTGGTTGGGGGAGTTGGTCGCCCATGCCATCCCACCAGAGGGGGGTAAGCCGTGGGGCAATGTAGGTGATCGCCCTCTGTGGGAGACCAATGTGGGTCAGATGGTGGCGGGAGGATCAGGATGCGAGGAGACTAGAGCCGACCAGGGGCCCCAGGGGAAGAAACAGTAACCAAATGAAAAAAAAAAAAAAACAGCAGAACCCAGGCATTCCCATCATGCCTCACAGCCACCGTATCTCTCTTTAAGGCAGCGGCACTAAATAAAAATATAATATTTAAGTAATCAAGTTGTAAAAACAAAGACCTCAATATACCTTTTTTATTTGTATTTTATTTCATTCCTGAGCTCAAAGCAACATCAACCTGACATTGCTGTATTATAGAAGGAGCCTCCCCACGTGATCAGTAACCTCAGGGGAGGATACAGACACTACTTGTTTGTTTATTTATTTATTTATTTCAAAAGTTTTACAAGGGAAGTCATACTGAGCTGGTATCAGTTCATTTCCAGATGCATCCAGGGGAGAAGGGAAGGGAACAGAACAGATCCAAAGTACAATGTATAAAAATAATACCATAATATGGAAATAAGTACAACAAAATAAAGAAATTACAAGAAAATGTTTCAAGACTAAAACTGTCATACAGTTCATTACCATTCAGTAAAATCTGAAAACAGACAAAAAGAGTTGTTACTTGCGAGTTATTACAGCGGTCCTTAATTTTACTGGACCAAAATAGATAGTGTACATAGATGTTACAGGACAGAAGCTTTCTGAGACCACACAGGTTCCCCCTTCTGATAAAGGGATCATACCTCTTCTCTGCAAGTAGAAAGTGGTGGTAGGTGGGGAGCATACGGAGGGTGATAGGCAGGAGAAAATGAGGAACATATGGAGCCAGCAGCAGAGTGATGGCTACTAGTACTCTCAGGCACTGTACTTTCTGGGCCACTTTAGCTCTCATGCTGTTGTGTGTCAGGGCTGGTTGGTTGTCGGGCGCAGGGGTGCCAATAGAAATTCTTGGGCCCAGGACACACCTTTAGGACTAGGCCCCCCTTAGCCTCACATCCTCTGTTACAGGTCCCCCTATGGGCCTCCCTTTGGGCCCCCTGAGCCACTGGGCCCGGGACAGTTGTCTCCCCGTCTGCTCCCTGGTCAGGCGGGATGCCTGACAGGGGCTACTGATTCAGGTAGCAAAATGCTATATGAGAAAACGTTTATAGAGCAGGGTAAATGAAGCAGGTCTGTCAAATTCTGAAAGCCCATGAATAGACTGTTCAAACAAGGGGTTGGGGGGCGCCACAGAGCAACAGTCACAACAGGAAGCATTCCAGCAGTGCTCTCCAAGACAGATATTCCACTAAAATTGACTCTCTTCAATATTAATCGATCAGTTGATAAAGAGTAAAGCTAAAACTTGTGCAAGTTTGATAAGGATTCCTTCCCCAAAAGGAGCAGCAGTGGACTCAAACCAAAAACAGCAATCCACGTAGCAGCTAGGCCCCAACAACAGTGAAGCACAGCATATCGGAGAGGTGGAGCCGATCATGCAAACTATTCTAAGGATGGTTCATGCAACAGACCAGAATGTAGAATCCATTCTGGCCCAGCTACAGACTCACTCAGCGTGGATGGACACGCTGCAAACGAAAGCTGATAGCGTGGATGAAAGAGCAGAAGAGGCCTAAGGTACCACCACAACAGAAATTATAAAAAAAAAATACTATTTTAAAAACACAGGCTGGAAAATATTGATAACCATCTTCGTTCAGCAAATATTAGGATTGTGGGGTTATCGAAACAGACTGCAGGGGAGAACATCACTGCCTTTTATGTTGGCTTGCGTACTTGCGCAAACATCATATTGGGGCAGTAGCACTTTCAGAGGTGTGTCAGTGCTGTGGTGAATCCAGGGAATGCTTTTGTCGGTGTGTCCCTCAGCTGCCAACCAGTGAGCATGCTGCCGATGACAGCAGTTTCAGAGTGCGCCACCAACTTGAAATGAATCTGTTGCTGCAATCAGAGACAGGCTCGTCATTGCAGCGGCAGATCTGACACGCCTCCATTACATGCCATTCCTGGTGAAACATTTAAATACATATGGCAGCTCCTGCCATCCGCTACACAATACCGACATCGGGGTGCTCAATCCCTCATGTCGGCATCCCCCTCTTTTAGTGTGTCCTTCCTGGTTAAACAGCTTCCCTTTTCTGCCACTGGGATGTCCACTCCCGGTGTCGGATTCGGGCCCCCCCAACCCGTCCATTTGGCTTGCCAACATCGGGGTGCCCAATCCCCGTGTTGGCATCCCCCTTCCCAAACTGTGGCACACTGGAAGCCTACCCCAGTGTGCCAATTTTTTGTGTGTGTGTGTGTAAGCGCCTAGCGGTCTGAACCTGTAAATAAAAAACCTTCCTCGCTGGTCTGTTTTCCTGCAAAGCAGAAAATGGTCCCGATGTCTCCCTCATCCCCCCTCCCCATCCCCACCCTCCCTCTGCACCCACCTCCCGCATCCCCTCACCCATACTTACCTCAGGAGGTCAGGAGCCATGATCTTCTCTAAAGCAGGACACGTCTGCACTTTTCAAAGTCGAACTGCGAACTGAAGAAATGAAGGTAAGCTTTATAATGGGGGGTTTCAGTTTAGGTTGATATCTCAGCCATTTTTAGGAATTTTGGCGCCAAATTTTCAACATGGGGTTCTTGGGACCCCACCTCGTGAACATTTAACTGTCATTTTGTTTCTCAGTCCCAAAAGATGATTTGCCATCGCTGCACAGAATCACCTTTCAGGACTGAGGAACGAAACGACAGTGCCACTGTTCATGAGGGGAGGTCCCAAAAAGCCCATGTTGCAAATTTGATGAAAAAATTCCACAAAATGACTGCACTACCAGCATGCGTTGTGTAGTTTCTATGCATGCTCATAACTTCGTCAATTTTTAGTATTTTCACTCCAGATTTTCAACATTGCCATTTTTTCACACCTCCTTATGAACAGTACAGCTGTCATTTTTCATATCCTGCCTGAAACATGTTTTCGCACCTGTGGTGCAAATGGGTGCAGTCACTGTGCAAAATCAAGTTTCAGGACAGATTAACAAAATCATAGTGCCACTGTTCATGAGGAGAGGTCCCAAAATGCCCATGTTGAAAATTTGGTGAAAAAATTCCAAACAATTACCACATTAAGGGCGTGAGTTGCACAATAAAATATCTCTGGTTGCTACCTGACGTGGTACTCGTGTACCTATATTATGACTACTGTGAGCTACCTATTACCAAGCTTGTACCACCAGTAAATTCCTGTAACACGGGTTGCTTTTTTAATCTAAGCGTTATGTACTGTACTGTTTTGTTTGCTGTGATGTATTTCTCCCTTGACGAGGTGCCTTTGTAAATGAGTCTGACTCAAAGGTCTGTAAACCGATGAACTAATAAATAAAATAAATAAATAAGTATCTATACATGCTCGTAAGTTTGTAAATTTTTCATGTTTTCTCTTCAGATTTCCAACATTGACATTTTTTCACACCTCCTAATACACTGTACAGCTGTCATTTTTCGCATCCTGCCCGAAATGCGTTCCCGCACCTATGGCTCCCAATGGCGCAGTTGCTGTGCGAAATCACCTTTCAGGACTGAGTAATAAAATGCTAGTGCCACTGTTCATGAGGTGGGGTCCCAAAAAGCCAATGTTGAAAATCTGGAGTGAAAATGCCAACAAACGCCCGGTGCATTAAGGTTTTCAACCATACACCCACCAAGCAGAGACTGACAGGCATTGGGGGCGTAACCTGGGTTAATCAGCCGTAATATTCACAGCATTCTACCTCCCCGCCCTACAGCCACTGACAGGCATTGAGATGTGCCTTGGGTTCTGTCACCCTAACGTTCACCCCATTCTCCTATATTGGATCACCTCTGAGACAGAGACCAGGCGCGGAAAGCCTACAAAACCTCAGGTACCCATGCTGACCACCTACACTACCGAACGCTTAGGAATGCCTGCACCAGGCTTATCCAGCAGGCTAAAGCAAACTATTTCACATCATCCTTCAAAAGCAACCTAAATCACCCGGCCAAGTTTTGGAAGTCGATTAAATCACTCTTCTCCCTTCCCACCCAGCCCCCCCCCGTCCTAGTTGTAGGCGACTCCACAATATCAGAAACACACGCAGTGACCACTGTTTTCAATTCCTTTTTCACTAGTAGTGTAACCTCTCTCTAATCAAACACACCGCCAGCCACACACCCTACTACATCCGCATCCTTACCCACTCAAACCCCCTAACCGGCTTTCTCTTCTCCCTGGTTACTCCACTCGAAGTACTCAATGCCCTGCTCACCTTCAGTCCCTCAAAGGGTATATGCCCCTCGGGTTTGGATGCCAAAATGCTCTACCTTTCAGCCCCAGCCATCACCATCCCCCTAGCGTCCCTCTACAACCTCTCTTTTTCTAGCGCTGCTATCCTCTCAGATTGGAAGCATGCCACAGTCATCTCCCTCCCTAAAGGTGGTGACCCATCCTCCCCTGGTAATTTCCGCCCATCTCCCTCCTCCCCATTTCAGCCAAAATCCAGGAACATCTAGTCCTCTCACAACTTTCCTCCTTCCTTGACTCCTCCTCCTCCTTTACTCTCTGCCAGTCGGGTTTTAGGAAATCCCACTCCACTGTCACTTCCCTCCTCAGACCCACTGATTCCATCTTTACAGGCATGGACAAAGGCCACGTCACATTTGCCATTTTTGTTGATCTAGCTAAGGCATTCGATAGTGTTCCTCATGCCCTTCTCCTATTGAGGCTCTCCCAAGTAGGGCTCTCCAGTGCGACCATTAGCTAGTTCAAATCATACCTGGCAGACAGGTCCCAATCAGTCAGAATTGGTGCATCTACGTCCGTCTCCCTTCCTGTCACCATCAGCGTACACCAAGGCTCTGTCTTTGGCACAATTCTGTTCTCCATCTTCCTGAATGACCTGGATCAGCCTGCCCGCACACATCCACACACATGTATGCTGACGACACAGTGCTGTATACTTCAGGCCCCTCCCCCCTGGAAGTGGCACTCAGACTCCAGCAAGACTTTGATGATGTTCAGCTCTGGTTCTGCTCTAATCAACTTACTCTCAGTGCCAAAAAAACTGTTTCATTAACCTTTGGCACAAGGCAGAGTCTCTCCCGTCTCCCCACCACGCCTACCTTCAAAACCCTAGATGGGACTCCCTTAGAAGTTTGCACCTCCTTCAGATATCTTGGGGACTGGCTGGACCAGCACCTCGACTTTTCTGCACATATAAATGCTACCCACAACAAACTGCACCCCAGACTGGGCACCTTATACCATAACCATGGCTGTATCCCTCTGTCAGCCCGCAAGACAACTGTGCAGAAAATGATCCTCCCTATTTTTGACTATGGGGACATAGTCTACAGTGCTGCCCCTAAGTCCACCCTAGCTCGACTGGATCCTCTTTTCCACTCCTTCTGTCATTTTGCTCTAGACTGTACACCCTCCACCCACCATTGCGACCTCTACCAGTCCCTTAACCTCCCTTCGCTCTTTGATAGGTGCCATACCTACTGTAATAGACTCACAGCCAAATTCTGGGCCCAGTTATTGCTCCCCTACCTCACTTCTACCCTAACTGCTCAAACACCCCCTGCATACTCACTCAGGAACTTCGACTCCTGGCTCCTTCAAGTACCTTACATGGCAACATCTGCCCGGACAACTGGCCTGTCGAGTTCGCATGCCTAAGCTATGAAACTCCCTGCCAGCAGAGATTCGGCACACTCCCTCCTCTCGGAAACTCAACTCCCTCCTTAAAGGGAACTTTTCCACCACCTGATCATGCAGCCTAAGCTCACACTAGACAAGGGCCTAGCTCTCCAACTCACTCCAGGTATGGTTATTCCTATGTATTATCTCTGACCCTGTTAGTTGTCACTTGTACTTTCTGCCATATTGATGCCTTATTAACTCTGATGGTCTGTTGTTGCTTGTTACAGTCGTGGCCAAAATACTGGCGCCCTTGCACTTTTTCAAATAACTAACAATTTCCTCTAAAATAAGTTGAAATTAACAACAGTACAGTATTTGGTCTCCACAATTCTTTATTTCTCTGTTAATATTACAGAACCTTTGTTTTTGATTCAGAATTTAATATATCCTTTTAAATCAGAAAATGAAAAGAAATGGCATTGACAAAATTATTGACACTCTAGACTTAATATTCGGTAGCACAGCCTTTGGTCAAAATAACTCCAATCAACCGCTTCCTATAGCCATGGATGAGCTTCCTGCACCTCTCTACTGGCAGTTTGGCTCACTCTTCTTGGGCAAACTGCTCCGTTTCTCCCAGATTTGAAGGGTGCCTTCTCCCAACTGCTGTTTTCAGATCTCTCCACAGGTTTTCAATGGGATTTAGATCTGGACTCATTGCTGGCCACTTCAGAACAGTCCAGCGTCTTGTCTTGAACCATTCCTGGGTGCTTTTTGAAGTGTGTTTGGGGTCACTGACCTGCTGGAAGACCCATGACCTTTGACGGAGACCCAGCTTTCTGACACTGGGTTCAACACTGCGCTCCAAAATGGCCTGGTAATCTCCAGATTTCATGATGCCATGCACACGTTCAAGGCACCCAGTGCCAGAGGCAGCACAGCAACCCCAAAACATCACTGAACCTCCTCCATGTTTGACTGTAGGGAAGGTGTTCTTTTCTTTGAAGGCTTCATTTTGTTTTCTGTAAACATAGAGATGATGTGCTTTACCAAAAAGCTCTAATTTGGTCTCATCTGTCCACAGGACATTCTCCCGGAAGGATTTTGGCTTGTTCAGGTGTGTTTTGGCAAACCCCAGTCGGGCTTTCTTATGTGTCTCTCTCAGCAGTGGGGTCCTCCTGGGCCTCCTACCATATAACCCCCTTTCATTGAGTTGGCGACGGATGGTGCGAGTTGAAACTGTCGTATCTTGTGTCTGAAGGTCAGCTTGAATCTGTTTGGCAGTTGATCGAGGTGCTTTCTTCACCATTTGAACAATCCTGCGCTGCAATCTTCGATCAAGTTTTCTCTTGCAGCCACGTCCAGGGAGGTTGGCTACAGTGCCATGGGCCTTAAACATCCTGATAACATTACGTAAGGTGGAAACAGGAACATCAAGGTCTCTGGAGATTGATTTGTAGCCTTGAGATTGTCCATGCTTGGCTACAATCTTCTGTCTGACCTCCTCAGACAATTCTCTGGCTGTCTTTCTTTTCTCCATGCTCATTGCGGTACACATAGTGACACAAAACAGGAGAATGAGTCCTTTTCTCTAATCAAACTGGTTGAATGAGTGATTTTTATATTGCAGGCACCTGCAACTCACCACAGGTGAGTTCAGTTCCAAAGTGAAGGAGAATCACCTGCTTGAAATCTAATTATTTCTAACTACTTCTAAAAGGTGCCAATAATTTTGTCCGGGCCATTTAAGGATTTCTGTATGGAATAAGCTAAGACTTAGTACATTTTTCTGCTTTTTGTGTTTTATTCCACTGCAAACCAAAGAAATACATATGTGGATGCCAAAATATTTTTTAATTTCAACAATTTTCTGAAAGGAATGGTGCATTATTAGAAAAAAACTGCAAGGGCGCCAATATTTTTGGCCATGACTGTATGTACATACTGTATAAATACCTGTATATATTTATGTTTATATTCTGTCAAATTTCTGTATCATGTATGTGATAATGTATCCTCCCGTCCCCAACATCCTCCAGGACGCATCTGGAATCGAGCGGTAGTCTGCTCGGTATGCCTATCCTGGTAAAACGTTTAAATAAATAAATAAATATTGCACCCACCTCAGCTTATTTCCTTATGGAATGGGGTAAGCATAAGGGCCGAAGACCCCAAAGCACACCGCAACACCTGTCAGTGTCTGCAGGGTGGGGTGAGATGGAATGGCGTAAGAGTTATGGCCGACGACCCAAAGCCACACTTCCAACGCCTTTCAGTCTCTGCATGGGGGGGGGTGTTGGCGTTAGTTCAGTACTTTACTGTTATGCATCTCTAACTCTTGCACTACCAAGGCAAATGCCAGCAAACCAACATTCGGCATTGACAAATGCTTGTTTAAGAACTGGCTGAATGAACAACTGAACGTTAAAATAGATTTGAACTTTAAAGAGCCCCTGCCACTGTGGCAACTTAGAAAAAATGCAATGTTTAGACACAATTCATCTTATATTTTTTTTCCCCATACTTCAAGCTATTTATGTAAAAGGACATTTTCATGGATACTGGATCCCTGTCTTATCTGGTCTTCCTTCTTGTCTATACCTGACATAATAGTCCTCTGCTTGTGACATTACAATCTGTTGTGTTGAAGATGACCATGATGTCATAAACAGGCTATGATGTCAGGTGTAAACAAGAAACCAGAGCAAATAAAGTTTAGGGTCTTTGACTGGGTGACCAAAGTAGTAGACCAGGGAGGGGCTGTGGACATTGCCTTCCTAGACTTTAGCAAGGCATTTGACACAGTCCCGCACAAAAGATTAACAAACAAATTAGCCAGCCTGGGAGTGGGTCCCAGGGTGGTAGCCTGGGTAAAACATTGGCTGGACAAAAGGGCGCAGTGGGTACTAGTAAATGGAGTCCACAGTGAAGAAAGGAGGGTTACTAGTGGGGTACCGCAAGGTTCAGTACTGGGGCCGGTCCTTTTTAATGTCTTTATAAGTGACATTACAGAGGGACTAGAAGGGAAAGTATGTCTCTTTGCAGATGACACAAAGATCTGCAAAAGGGTTGATACACAAGGTGAGGTGGAAAGGATGAAAAGGGACTTGGTAAGGTTGGAGGAATGGTCAAATGTATAGCAGGTTAGATTCAACACAAAGAAGATGCAAAGTAATGCACCTGGGAAACAAAAACCCAGGGAAAGAGTACACAACGGAGGGTGAGATACTGACAACAAAAATGGAAAGGAACCTAGGGGTAGTCATATCAGACGACCTAAAGGTGGGCCAGCAATGTGAGAAGGCAGTAAGGAGGGCTGGGGGGATACTGGGATGCACAGGGAGAGGCATCACCAGAAGAAAACAGGAAGTTGTTGGCCCTCTGTACAGACAGTTGGCAAGACCACATCTGGAGCACTGTGTACAGTTCTGGAGACCCCATCTCCGAAAAGACATAGGGTGGAGGCTGTCCAGAGAAAGGCAACCAAAATGGTTCAGGGTCTGCACCAGAAGACATATGAAGAAAGACTAAAGGAGCTTAAGATGTATAGCCTCGAGGAAAGGAGGGAGAGGGGGGACATGATAGAAACTTCCAAATACCTCAAGGGAATCAACAAAGTCCAAGAGGGTAGCATCTTTCAGAAAAAGAGATGTGCAAGAACAAGGGGGCACAATTTGAAGATAGAGGGGGGATGGCTCAGAGGTAATGTGAGGAAGTATTTCTTCACAGAGAGGGTGGTAGATGCATGGAACAGCCTTCCTGAGGAGGTCGTAGAGTCAAAAACAGTGGGGGAATTCAAGAATGCATGGGACAGACAAAAGGCAGTTCTAGTGGGGGTAGGAGGAAGCAGGCTGTTGGTTAACTAGGATCTGCAGCTTATCCGTTAGGTAGGGAAATGGGCAGACTAGGTGGGCCATGCAGTCCTTATCTGCCATCACATTCTATGTTTCTAGGGGTCAGTAATCTTGTTTTCATGCAGCTGTCATCAGTAATGGAAAAAAAGAGGAATGAATTACAGCAAATGTACGAAAAAAACAGAATTTTGTCTAAATCTTATATTTTTAAAAGTTTTGTAAATGGTACCAGGGGCTCTTTAAAGCAGTTTACAGAACCACCACAAGAACGAAACCAACCAGCTCGACTTACTCCAGAACTGTCTTAGCAGTTACAGACAGCACAGTGACTTGAGACCTTATTTTAAATGCAGTGAGAACTTGTTTCCACTGCAAACTGATGAAAAAGAATTCTGTATCTTCCTCAACCTTAGTTACTGTACCCACACCCAAAGAATGCAGTTTGACAGGGTACAGCAACAATGACAGTCCCTCAGGATGGTTCATTATTTCCTTCCTCCAGCACGACTTCGCATACAATACAGAGGGAACGTTTTTCAATCTTCAGATCATATCACGGCTGGACAATGGGCCACAAAGACCACATTAGAGTTTAATAAAAAGGCTGAAGAGTCAGCATTAAAGAGAACTGAATAGGTACTCTGGACATGTTAGTTATGTTTATTGAACAAGTCTGAGTTTGTTATATCCTTTCGTGCATCTGTATTGTGAGTTTTGCTTGCAAAAATTATACATAAAAATTAAAAAACAAGATTGAGTTTTCTCATTAGTGTAAGTGCACTGAGTGAGCTCAAACTGGACCTGGTTCAGCCAAAGCTGTTCCTTACTTGTTTTATTTGCTTTGTATGGGAGTGAATATTTAAAATGGACACAGGTGTCCTACTGGGGATTAATCTACAGATGGACTGATTAAAGACTTTTAAAGTATATCCTATATTTGTGTGCAATATGGCATCTCTGCAATCGAATGGACTTACGCTTAAAAGTTGTCTTCACTGAGATGAAGCTCTCCTGCCATAGCAATCTGGTAAATGTGCTGACTCTAATTCGCTTTATGGAAACACTGCGAGACTGTTTTTTTACTACTTCATCATTTTACATGCTGCATTGTCAGTGTCAGTGGCTCAGCAGGTAGCACACTCGCCTCAGAGGTGAGTGGCTCAGCAGGTAGCACACTCACCTCTAAGGCCAGGAGATCAGAAGGCTGTGGGTTCTAGCCCCACACCAGGCACTTAGGTTAAATCTCAATACTGACACTGTAGTGTAACATGAGGGGCTGCTGCACTCCTGAGGTGCCGTCTTACAGATAAGACGATAAACCGAGGTCCCATCTGCCTGTTCAGGTGGATGTTAAAGATCCCATGGCACTTCTCAAAAAGAGTAGGGGAATTTTTATTGAAAAGTGGACTTCAATACATATACAGTCAAAATGAAAGTACAGTTCATTTTGCAAACATATGCATGTTACATAGTGATAAATGATAGTATACAGGAGATTAATAAAGAAATGCAAATTACCTGAGTCAACCAGTGTCATAAATGAACCACCTATCACAGTTAACCCAGAGATGATTTGTTTTCTCAGCTGAAAATCATTGTTGATCTACTTTATAAACCATGGCTATAGCCTTACTAATACCTGCGAGAATCTCTTCATTTAAGACTAACTTTTGTTGCAATACCCATATACATCTGGCCTGCCAGAGATAGTAATGAATTATAGCGATGCATAAATAAATAAATAACGAAGATAACATAAACTGTGTCAACATGATATTTCCCCCATGATCCAGTAAAGGTACCATACAGAAGAGTGGGCTAGTCCAACGCAAGGAAACGAGGTTCCTCCCATTTAGCAGTTAACCAATTCCAAAAAGAGGTGGCATAGAGACAATCCAAAAATAAATGGTGCTGTGTTTCCAAGCTTCGGGGACATGTTTCCCTGGGGCAAAACCTACTGGTAAGTTGTTTGTGCTTATTGTTAGCTCTAACACTCAATCTTCTGAAGTTACCGAACCAGAGACAATCCCATAAGAAGGCGGGAGCCTGGGTTAGTGAGTTGCTTCATAACCTGCCGTAGATTATTCTGGTGACACATGGGAAATGTAATCTCCGTGAAGCACTCTGTTTGCACCGATGGCTTTATAAATCACCTTCCTGTCCATGGTCTGTAAGTGTATGGGGGACACCCTCCATTTTAAAGCAAGCTTGATTCCTTCTAGGCCATACTGTGGAATGGACTGCATTCTCCTAAATGCATGTACTGTGTCTAATTCCCATGAGGGAAGACAAAGGCCTAACCATTTCAGGACAGAAGGCTTCCAAGATTTTACCCCTGGTTTAAGTGCAGTACCTATGTTACAGCTAAGAAATAAGCTATAAAAAAGGCAATGGAATGAATCATGCCAACCCCGCCGTCCTGTAGGGACCTGCAGGTGAACTCTCATTTGATGGGATTTAATCTTGAACCCCAGAAGGCCTGAAAGAAAACACTGTAAACTTTAGTCAGTAAACCATGGGGTGGAGGAAAAACCAAACATAGATATAGAAAAACAGGAAGAAGTAATGTCTTAATTAGCATTATCAGTTTCTTTTTAAAAATTCGCTTCCCCTTCCAACCTAAAATAAGCCTATTGGCACATGACAAACAGTGCTCCCAATTAGTTTCTGCTATGTCTCCAGGCCCAAAGGTGATTCCTAAAATACAGACAGGATTCGATGAGACAGTAATGTCAGCAAACGTCCCTGAAGTGGGGCGGGGGAGGGGGGGTATCACTCAAAGTTACTCCTCGACTTTTCCCAATATTAATGTTAGATCTGGACACATTAGAGAACCCCTGAAATACATTGGCTAGGGTATGTTCACTAGTGTCAGGGGATATAGCCAGAATTAAATCATCAAGAGTAGTGGAATTTTTATTTGAATCAAAAAAGAACAAATCAGTATTACAGCATACAAACTCATAAGAAGAAAAATCAAAAATATAAATAACATAACATCATATAATAACCCCAAGCAAACAGCACCCCTCCCCACACATACTAATAGAATAGGGGAAAGATATGTAAACCATAAGAAAATAATAAACACAAATCAGTATTACAGCATACAAACACATAATAATGTAAGCAAAAACAAAGATAGATATGCTATCACACATTAATTAACCCCGAGCTGAACCAAACCCCACCTCCCCACTAAAAGAGTAGGGGAATTTTGCAAAAACAAAACAACATATAATACCAAAGAAACACCATATAGTCAGAAAGAAAAATAAACAGAAGTAATGTAAGCATACCTAAAGAAAATAACATCCTAATACAGTATAACCCCCCCAACACACACACACACACACATAGATGAAGTAGGGAATTATGTCCAAAAAAAACTGTAGAACTTCATACAGAAAACCAAACAAAGAAATAAAGAAAAACAGAACTGAGATGACTGCATACAAAACCTAACAGAAGGGGAAAAAAACTGAAATCAGTAAGCACAACAACTGGAAACATCCTCAGCCAATACCCATCACCCCCTCCTAAAAATATAAATCACCAATAATAATGATAACCTAAACCAAAAGAAAGGAGCATGGCTAAGCAGGCAGTAACATGAACTAAAAATTCAGCCATTATCACCCCCAAATACCCCATTTCAGAGCCACAAATTCTTCACCCCTTAATGTAGCGATTGCAGCAAACACGGAACGATACAGTTCTAATGCTGTTATGTGTTGCTGTTGAAAAATAAATCTACACCGTACTTGCCAGATCCAATACAAGAGAATAACAGTAATCACATTCAGGGTGCTAAAACTATAATTCTTGCAGCTAGAAGGGAAAATTCCAAAATACAATTGCTGATTCGAAAAAACTTTAAAAGGATGTCGTCCCCTATGGGCTCCCCATAACACCCAAAAATCCTGAATAAAAGGACAAGCAAAATATAAATGACCCATAGATTCCTCTTGCCCAATGCAAGTATTTCTTACACAAAATCTATCAGTCAACATTTTATGCTTATGATTCCCTTGGGTATTAATCCTCCCATGGACCCCCAACCACAGAATATCCCACATCTGTTTTGGAAAACGTTTATCTATCAATCGAGCTGTAATAAATTGTCGTTCAGAGTCTTGGAACTGCTCAAAGGGGGACTCAGAGAAATGCTTAACCAAAATTTCCCCATATAAAGATTTCCTAGACAATGAAACAACATCCTGAAAGGAGACTGACCATTGCTTGATATGGTCAAAAATCAAAACCCATCCTAGCGATAAAATATATTTCCTTTTGTTTTCATGAATAAAGCAAGAATTTTCCCATTCTCTCAAAATCGCCTTTAAAATGGTAGTTATATGTAATTGCCATAGTTTTGAAGACCCTGTAGTGACCAGTTTCAAATTAGTAGTTAAAAATAATGTAAAGAAAAACACAACCGGATTAATCATCCGAACCCCCCCCCACCGTGAGAAATATCCAAATATAAACAATTCCTCTTAGTGGGGTTCAACTGGCTCCCCCCAAATCCTGTAAAAAAAACTGCCATGAAAGCCGTTTCGAGCCGTTTCGGGAAAGAAAAAATATGTCCCACATAAAGAAATGACGGGAGCGAAAAAGATTTTATCATAAAAATTATTTTTTATTTACTCATTTTCCATTTTCCCCATTTACTGATTATTTCCCTTCCCTATTAATACAAAGTTCCCAGTTATAATCTGCTGGGTCCTCAACCCCAAAATAAATCCCTAGGATCTTCCCATAGGAATCTAACACTGGAACCCGTCCAATATTAGCAGCATGACTCTGTGGTCCCAAGAGAGGTAAACAAATGCTTTTATCAGGATTCACCCAAACCCCTATTACACTTAATAAGGATTGCAACACCTTAAGTAACAATTCTCCACACTGAGAGTCAGGAAACAGCACACAAAGATCGTCCGTAAAACTAATGGATTTAATTCTCTCCTAACCAAACCCTCGAACCCCATACAACAACGGAGATTTATTTAAAATTCTAATAATTGAGTCAAGAGCCAACACATACAAAATAGGACTGAGCGGACATCCCTGCCATACACCCCGATGGACAAAACACTTTTTTCCTACCCAGCCGTTCACCACCGGTGTAACATAAGCTAAAGCATAACAGAGTTGCAGCCAATTAACAAATGATGCAGGGATCCCATACCTCCCTAAAGTACGCCAAAGGAATCCTTGCTATAAAAGATCAAAGGCCTTAGCTTGGTCCATACTAAGAATATATCCTAATGAATGCGATTCAAACAATTCCCTTATCAATACTAAAGCATCCTGAATTGATCTCCCGGCACTGAGCAAAATTTCAAAGGATGTAATAACCGAGCTAAAACAGCCTGTAATCTATTACACAATAATTTAGAAAAATGTTTAAAATCCACATTCAAAAGGGTGATGGGTTTCCAGTTATGAAGAGAAGTCTGATCTCCCTTTTTATACAGAAAAATCACAAACCCATGATACATCGTTTCCGTAATCCTATCTTCATTCAGAAAGGCATTGTACACCTGTAATAACTCTGGTGCCATCAGATTCCACAAAAATGTATAGAGTTCTCCCGGCAAACTATCAGAACCAGGTTGTTATCCGTTAAACTCTTTACCACTATTCCCAATTCCTCCTCTGAAAAATCCCGTATCATCATGCCATCTAGCCGAGGGAGATCAGCGGCATCAAGTAAAATTAACATATCCTCCACAGATCCAGAAAAGGGTTGAAGTTGTGAAGTAATAAAATCCTCTACTACCCTCAAAATCCCAACATTATCAGTCACCAATCGGCCTGAATCATCCTTAAGAGTCATCATTTGTCTCCTTTTAGTTCTACCCTTACATTTCTCATAAGGTGTTGTCTGCTCTTTTGTCCCTTGTGTCCCAAGCCGCTGCGCCATCTGCAGCGATTTTTGTCTATCATACTGAAGCTGCATCAAGGCCCGTTTTAGGAAAGCAATTTCTTCAACACAGGACTCTCCTCCTTCCACTACCTGAGACATTAAATCCTGTAATTCCTGTCGATGTTTCAAATAGTCCTGATTTTTAGAAAAAGCACAAAACCGCTGATGTTGTCTAAAAAAAGCAATAAAGCAGGATTTGGTGTCCTCCCACCAATAAATCAGGGAATCATACAGATCAAAGACCGATAATCTATCTGCCACAATATCTGTAAAAACAACCACCGTATCAGATACATGCAACATACTAGCATTAGGCCGCAAAACCCCCTTCCCCCAAAGCATAGCCGGGTGCGGGGGACACTGTAAGCCCCACTAAACAATGATCAGATGTTTCCACCACAAGGATCTGGGAGGCAACTGTAGGCACCATCTCAGTAAGAAACCAATAATCTATTCTAGAGGAAAAAGATCCTCTAAAAAAAGTCGGTCTGGCAGTTCCAGCCATCACGTCCTGCAATGCAGCCTGTTTCAAAACTGCACGTAGGGCAGCATTATCACAATATATCTTACCCCATTACACCTTTTGTTTTAATATTGTATTAAAGTCACCCCCCCCAAAACACCAACCACCCCGTGCATAAATAGGGAAGAATTTTATTAAACAAAACAACCCTCTGGGCTTTCTGCTGCAGAGCATAAATGTTGATTAATCTACAAAAAAACATCATCAATCTGCACATCCAACATCATCGCCCTTCCTGGATCAATATCAACCATCTTCTGTATAGAAATCTCAGAAGTGGTGAGGCAAAAGCCCAATCCGGAGCATAAGTCCTGCCCAACAGACCAAAAGGACTGTCCCACAAACCACTCTTGCGTGGCCACCTGCATGTCCTCAGTAGTATACAGCCCCGTGTCCTGTAAGAAAGAAATGTCAAAAGACAGAGATTGTAATAATGCATAGGTAGCTTTCCATTTATACTCTGAACGAATACTATTCACATTTAGACTAGCAAAATGAAGTGTAGGGAGAGGCATCTGAAAATGTTAAAGTATCTTGGGAAAATTTCTTCTTATTCACCCTGGTGACCCTCTTAGTGACTGTCGACTGGGGAGTAGATGGATCCAGTCTCCATGGTTCTACTGGGGGGTCCCCATGAATGGAGGAAATAGAAACATCTGAATCAGCATCATCCATGATATCACCCCAACTTTGCAACAGTTCATAAGGATTGGAAATTTCCACTACAGGCCGATTTCTACTTCTCACAGCCCTTTTATGTAAGGATTTTTCTGGGCACATGCAAAAACCCAGCTGGGTATTCTGGAGTCTTGTGTGTATCCAGGGGCTCCTCCGCTGAAACCACAACCATGGGTGGGGGGAGGCATCTTACTAGCCTCAGGGGAGATAGGGGTTATCATAGCCTCTGTACTTATCTCTGTTCTAGCTGAATGCACAGGAGAAGGTCGAGATGACTCCTCCTGTTGTGCCCCTGGTGGAGAATGAGAAGTATAGCTAGTCCTGGTAGTCGATTTCTGCTGACCAGGAGAATCCTTATGTGTGTTATGCAGTTTAGAGGATTTAGCGATATAAAAATCATGTTCAGTGTAGTCAGCGTTAATATGTGCCGCCCAAGGGCAGGGAAAAAAAACATGATCCTCAGACCCACAAAGGTTACAAGTGGGTGGAACCACACAAGTCGTAGCAGAGTAACCCAAAGCCCCACACACAGAACATTTCATTTGATCACAGTCCGAGTTTAAATGTCGAGTAGAGCCACACTTATAACATGAGCGAGGTTGCCCAGGATAGAATAGTATCCCCTGATCTCTCCATAGGAAAAAACAATTAGGCAGGTGTTGAATGCCGTCATCAGACATAGGAAGTTGTACATGAAACTTCCATCCTCCCATCCAGAATCCATTATCATCAATAACTACATCAGGTAAACCAGTCACAATGCACCGTTTCTCCAACCAGTAAAGAATGTCTAAAACATTCACCCTCTCATTCCTGAATAGCACACTTACAACTCTTACTGTAGGCCTAGTTATGGGTATCGCTACAAAGGGCTTCCACAGAGCAGTATGCTTAATCCCATAATATGTAGTCCAAAACCTGTCCAATAGGCCTGCCATTCAAAAACTGACATCAAAATTATGGTCTCCAGATGCATGAATCAAGGCATACACGTCAGCAGATGAAAACTGCAATGAGTCAATCAACAACTGTTTTCCCACACAGTTTCTGTCTGGAGGATAGTCGAGCCCCCCTTTGTAAAATAATCTAACCACAAATCTCCGTCTTGCAGCCTCCTCCAGTTTTTTAAATAAACTAGCATAGCTACCAGGTTTAGTCCCCCGCTCAGGATGAGTACTGTCCCCAGAACGAGGATTTAACAACACAGGAGCGTTCTGCTCGAAAGAGGTACCTGAAGGTAAAGGCTGTAGTAGCATTTGAGGATGTTGTTGGGGCTCTCCCATCCGTAGCTGTTCAGTAGACCCTGCTCCCCTGACACTGACTCATACAGAACTCCTGAGTCAACGTCTGATACAGGAGCATCAAAGGGCCGAGCCGCACCCAGTGAATCCCCTGTCAATCCATCTCTGGCTTGTCGGCTGCCATCTAGCTCAGACACAGAATGCAAAACAATGTCATTTGATGAAACATTAGGACTCACGGTTTTTGAAAAGCCAGGCAATGGAATTTGAGGATCAGGGACCCAAATATCATTAAGCAAAATCCACCCTGCCTTCTGTAAGGCAAATTCTGGTTTCCACGATGCCTCCCCAGCTGTGAATGGAAAAAGAATGGAGTCAGAACCCGGGGACACAGCCTCCAGTCGGTCGAGCTCCACAGTGACTGGTAAAGACGCCCCCTCCTGGAAAAAAACTTTTTTTTGTGTAGGTGCAGTAGGACTATGTTCCACTCACTTTCTTTTTTTGTCCTCTTCAGTAACGGGCTCCTGTTCTGTTGCAGACTCCGTCACCATAGACAATAAACTCGTAGACTCCAAAGCCATCTCCATAGTCAGCCTGTGTTCTTCTGCCATCTCGGCTCCCACTGCATCCATGTGCAGCAACTGTACCTCGGGCACAGACTTGGTTGTGCTCCATAACAATCTGAACAGCACCTCCATCCCCTTCTACCATCTGTGACAGAATGAGGGAATCCATACCTGGAACCGGCCAAGGGTCCCCCTACAGGTGAGTTGGGGAATTTCCCCAGTGCCCTGGCCAAATTTCCCCCGATTCACTAAAAATACCACCAACAGCTTAATTTGGTTCAAGGTCAGTTGGCATTCATCTGTATCCCCCTCCCCCCCAGGTCATGCCTGAAAATAGGTAGAATTTGTCTAGTACACTTACCTGGTCAACAAAAACTAAATATAGATGATAATGGATGGTCTTTGTTAATAACCATGCTGTAAACACTTTGAAAGGTTGTCATGACATCATTGTAAACCCCGAGAGCGCAGCTCGAGAGGTTTTCAGATGTCATGGCAACCTCAAGAAGTGTTTTCAGCATGGTTGTTAACCAAAGACCATAAATTATATTTTATAGTGTATGGGCTACCAAGATTGTGTAGTCACAGATCGAATCATTTTACTGATTTACTTTACAGAACATTGATTGTTGTGAGCATTCCGTTTTGTTAGAACATTATAGTGTATGGTAGAACGCTGTATTCCCTAAAAATCTGTCATTACTAGTCTTGTTGTACCATTGATGTGATGTCACAATGTTGTACCATCATGAGTACGTCACAACGATGGTACAACAGCTCTGATTGTGTTTGCACCTGCGCAAGTTGCGGTTCTTAGGTGTTCATAAAATGGCCATGGCAGTTCACATAAGGCACAGGAGGAAGTTCTAATCTATCAGTAAGTGCCGAATTTTTTAAATCTTAGCCAGCACACAGCAGGACACCAGTATTTCTTTTTAAATGTAAAAAATAAACAGCAACTTTGTGGACCTGGAAGTAGTGGAGTGTTTTCACGGACACGGGCTGGGTGGGGGTTCCTGACATCACGGCGCAACCGTGGCAGAAGTTCAAGTTGTTTTTTTTTTTGTTTTTTTCTTACTTTGCCCATACACTATATTAAGATATGGGCAATAGTAAACAACAGCACTGTTGTTCATTTTCTCGAGGCTTGTCTGCTAACCTAAAACCTCTCGAAGCCGCCCGAGGTTTACATGGTTGTCATGACAACCTCTCGAAGTGAACAACAGTGTTGTTGTTCACTGTTGACCATCCATTATCCTCTATGTTGTGAGCATTCCATTTTGTTATACCATCGCTATGACATATTCAGGAAGGGTAAACAACAGAGTGATGTCATAACAATGGCATAACAAGGTTGCAATCTGCTTGATTTCAGTTAATAATAAGGGCTCCCCTAAGATTATAAATAAATAAATTACAGCTTTAGAGCTTTAAGGTTCTATTTTAGACAGTTTGTTAAATATAGATGCTTCTCAATTAGTGGAAGAGGGGCAGTATCACTTAACAAAAAGTGTCAATTTCTAACAGCAAGTACTTTGGAACTTACCATTCTTGCTAATGTGCACATACTGTATATGGGACATTACCACGTCCCACATGTGGTGATAATAACAGAAAATTTATACTAGCCTCTGTAGAATGTCCCCCCTTTCAGTGCTTGCAGGCTACTAGTGTACACATTTGTTCCCTACTAGTTAAATATCATTGTTGCCTCCAAATGATATAATATTAGAGGAAAGACCATCCACTACTGTATTACTGGTGCAGAGCTCAGGGATTTGGCTTCATTAGGGATTGGGGGTCCACCTGGAGGGATGCAGGCCTATACTGGCGTGATGGTCTGCATCTGTCCAGGAGGGGAACCAGGATCCTAGGTGATAGGTTTAAATGCTTCATTGGCAAGCATTTAAACTAGCCAAGGGGGGAGGCACTGGAAAGAAGCAGGGAAATCCTAGCCCCCACCAAAAAATCAGGGTACTAAGTAAGGTAGACACCAACATAGAGATGTCAACAGGAGAAGCGAGGTAAATGAAGAAAGTGACAAACGCATAAGGACAGGGATGTGGTAAAAAGGGTAAGGACATCAAGAAATGGAGAGTAATGAGTACCAATGCCCATAGTCTGGGCAACAAGCTCCTGAACTGGTGGCCTTGATGGAAGAGGATGCCTGGATATCGTAGCAGTCACAGAAACATGGTACACAGAGAACCATGACTGGGATGTTAACATACCAGGGTACACAACCTACAGGAGAGACAGGGAGGGCAGAAGGGGGAGTAGCTCTCTATGTAAGGGAAGGAATAAAAGCAACTGAACAAAAGAGTAAACAGGGAGGAGAGGAGGCACTGTGGATCACCTTAGAGACTGGAAATGGCACCACAATCCGCACAGAGGTTGTATACAGACCCCCATGTCAGGGGGAGGGAATGGACAAGGATATGATAGAAGGCATACTCAGGATGGCAAAGAAAGGGGAGATACTGTTGATGAGGGACCTTAATATGCCAGATGTTAACTGGAGCACCTTTGCTGCAGCCACATCCAAAAGCAGGGCCATTCTTGATGTCCTTCAGGTGGCATGCCTCAGACAGTTAGTTTTGGAACCTACTCGTGAGGGAGCAATCTTAGACCTCGTACTCTCAAATGGGGACAGTGAGAGGATCTCAGATCTAGAAGTGGGTAGCCATTTGGGAACAAGTGACCACCAAACAGTGTGATTCATGATAAACTCAGCTACAGAGTCAAGCCTTACAAAAGTGAGGGTTCTGGACTTCAGGAGGGCTGACTTTGGCAAGATGGGAGAGTGCCTTAGAAAAGCACTAGCAAACAGGCTAGAAGGAGGGGTGGAGCAACAATGGGAAAATATCAAAACTGCCATCACAGAGGCAACAAGCCTTTGTGTGAAGCAAATAAACAAATCAAAATGAAAGAAAAGCCACTATGGTTCTCAAAAGAAGTGGCGGTGAAGGTTAGGAGAAAAGATAGCATTTAGGAAGTATAGGAAACACAGAAGGAGCAGGACAGAGAACTGTACCAGTTAAGGCAGAAGGAAGCAGGGAGGGTAGTCAGAATAGCAAAGGCACAAACTGAGGAAAAGATAGCCAACTCGGTTAAGAAGGGGGATAAAACCTTTTATAGGTATATCAGGGAGCGTAGAAAAACAAAGTGAGGGATAGTAAGGCTGAACAGAATGGATGGTGGGTGGGCAGAGAGTGACAGTGAAAAAGCAGGGATACTGAATGAATACTTCTGTTCAGTATTCACGAAAGAGGAAGTGGGGGAGGTGCCTAATCCAATTAACAGAAGCACTCTGGAGAGGGGGGTCAATCCCAGTCCTTTCACAGAAGAAAGGGTTCTGAAAGAACTCCTAAAACTGAAGGTGGACAAAGGAATGGGGCCAGATGGAATTCACCCCAGAATTCTAAAAGAATTAAGCAGAGAACTAGTGACACCACAGACTACCCTTTTTAACAAATCATGGGAGGACGGTGTGGTACCTGAGGACTGGAAGAAGACTGATGTGATTCCCCTTCACAAAAGTGGGAGCAAAACAGAGGCAGGAAACTACAGACCTGTCAGTTTGACCTCTGTGGTAGGGAAAGTGATGGAATCACTTCTGAAGGAAAGAACTGTTGAGTACCTAGAGGCCAGTGGGGCACAGGACCCAAGGCAGCATGAGTTCACAGCTGGAGGGTCATGTCAGACAAATCTAATTGATTTCTTTGACTTGGTGACCAAAGTAGTAGACCAGGGAGGGGCTGTGGACAGGGCCCACCTAGACTTTAGCAAGGCATTTGACACAGTCCCACACAAAAGATTAGTAGTCAAACTGACCAGCCTTGGAGCGGGTCCCAGGGTGGTAGCCTGGGTAAAACACTGGCTGGACAACAGGACACAGAAGATAATTATAAATGGAGTCCACTCTGAAGAAAGAGGGGTTACTAGTGGGGTACCGCAGGGTTCAGTACTGGGTCCAGTCCTTTTAAATGTCTTTATAAGTGACATTGCAGAGGGACTGGAAGGAAAAGTATGCCTCTTTGCAGATGACACAAAGATCTGCAACAGGGTTGATACACAAGGAGGCATGGAAAGGATGAGAAGGAACTTCGCAAGGATGGAGGAATAGTCAGAAGTATGGCAGCTTGGATTCAATGCAAAGAAGTGCAAAGTAATGCACCTGGGAAACAAAAACCCAGGGGAAGATTACACAATGAGGGGGAGGTAGTAACAACAACAAAAATGGAAAGGGACCTGGGGTAATCATATCAGATAACCTTAAGGTTGACAAGCAATGTGAGAAGGCAGTAGGGAGGGCTGGGGGGATACTGGGATGTATAGGGAGAGGCATCACCAGCAGAAAACAGGAAGTTGTTATCCCCCTGTGCAGACAGTTGGTGAGACCCCATCTGGAGTACTGCGTCCAGTTCTGGAGACCCCATCTCTGCAAGGACACAGACAGGATGGAGGCAGTTCAGAGGAGGGCAAGTAAAATGGTGCAGGGTCTGCAAGAGAAGCCATGTGAGGAGAGGCTAAAGGAGCTTAATATGTATACCCTTGAGGAAAGGAGGGAGCGTGGGGGACATGATAGAAACGTTTAAGTACCTCAGTGGAATCAACAAAGTCCAAGAGGGTAGCATCTTTCAGAAAAAGAGATGTGCAAGAACAAGGGGACACAATTTGAAGATAGAAGGAGGACGGCTCAAGGGCAATGTGAGGAATTATTTTTTTCACAGAGAGGGTGGTGGATGCATGAAACAGCCTTCCTGAGGAGGTTGTGGGGTCTAAAACTGTGGGAGAGTTCAAGAATGCATGGGACAGACATAAGGCAATTTTTGTGGGGGGTAGGAAGAAATAGGTTGTTGGTTAAATAGGATCTGCAGCTTATCCTCTAGGTAGGGAAATGGGCAGACTAGGTGGGCCAAGCGGTCTTTATCTGCAGTCAAAGTCTATGTTTCTATGTATTACTAACATATGACATATTAACTGTACTGACTCTGCATTCAATGCTTGTATTGCATTATTTGATAAAATAAGTTAAAAAAAAATAGGGCACTGGTTGAATACCCAGGTGTCAGCGATTCTGAGACATGTATCTAAATAATCCATAATAAATAAAGGCACCAACTATTTCTTGGAATCCTGACAGAAAGTGATGCCACTCAGGGCCAGACTGTAGACTGCTTGTCCCTCAGTGAAATCACTTTTTGTCTCAAGATTCCATGAAATGGCTGCTGCCTTGATTTAGTTTATGGGTGATTTAGGTCTTAGGACTGCTGACACCTCATACAGGTGAGCCCAGTATCTCACTTGAAGGAGTTTTTCATGGGCTTTCAGAATTTGAGGGACCTAGCACAAGTGCTTACCCCTTTAAAACAGAGAAGAAAATCCATACTAGTAATCTACTTGCCTGGATTAACAAAGGGGGCGGGCCTTTAGACTGTGTAGAGTCCTCCTCTCTCCAAAATTTCCCATTTTGCGATGTTGAACACAGAAATACCTGTGTTAGGGCTAGCTCTGTAGTGTTTAGCCCCAGAATCCCACATAGGGACCCACTGGGGGCCAGTCACATCACAGAGGTGGTGACTGCTTAGCTCCCAGGGACATGGGTGTGGGCACCCCCCCCACACACACACATTCGTGTACCCCCTGCTAGTCAGTCAAGAAACGGCCACTGGCTTCTACTCCCAGATGTCACCTGGCGACTGCTGGTCAAGCTTCATTCAACAGGTGAAACCATTTCCTCTAGAACGTCCACCCTTCTCTGTTCAGTACACTCCAATGTGGCTGTCCCTTTAGAGGCAGTTCTGGAATTTTACTAAATCAACCAGCAGTTGCTTCACTCCCTAGTGGGCAGCCATTACCTTTAGGGGGTCCCATACGTTGGTGGATATTTTTAGCCACCCAGTCTTTGTTTTAAAATTTTATTTCTTGTTACTTCCTTCACAGCGCCCCCAGAAGCCTCTCCCCTTGAGGCTCTCCATCTGTGCTCCCCTCTGCCTGCTGGACTTATGTCAATGTCGCTGCACACCATCTGTCTGCCATTTGAACCCCATAGAATCTAGTCAACTCTAACGCTCCTTGGGGGCCCCTTCCCTCTGCAGCCACTGGAGGTGAGGGAGTTAAACTTATTCCCTGTAACTGAGTCTGGGTAGTGTCTGGGCCACTGATGAGGGTCTGGAGGAGTGGGGGAGCAAGTGTGAAGAAGCCTTTATCTGAGGCTGCCTCAATGGGCCATCTTCTGCTGCTTTTTGTCCTACCCACACACGATAGGCATGCTGATGGCTAGCTGGGGGGGGGCCTTGCAACGTGTAGTTACCTGGGCCACCACCACCTTCATGGCAACACCATTAGAAGTCTCAAGTGAGAGTGGTACCTTGTCCACCGTGCTGCTCAGGAGAACAGCATCAATGTGTGGGCTCAGAGCCATCCCTGCCAGCCACTGCGAGACAGTGTTGAATAAGGCCCTGCCCCTTTTGTTATGCAGAAAGACTTTAAACACAAGTGTCTGTTCTATCCTCTCCTTTTCTGTCTGTTCTCTGTTTGGTGGCACAACCATATTTTCTCGTGAGACCTAGGAACTGATCACTCTGACAGTTTCGCGATTCTCCGCCTCTCGCTATCTCTCTCTGCCTTCCCTTGCTATTTGTTTTTTCTTCCCCCCTGCATATCCACAGTTATAAAAAATATATGTGGATCTCTTTGTGTAAAACTGTATGTGAAACTGGGATCCCTTTGTTTAAAATGTATATAGTTATACTGTTGAAATGATTGCAAAAGGCTATTTAGAACTCAAGGGGTTAACCTGAGATGCAGTTTTTTAAGCCCTTTGCAGAGTTGTCAACAAGAGGTCAGTTCGGGGACACTATGAACTGTTTTGCTGCACCTGCAAGGAATGAAAATGACGAGAACATTTTGTAAACTTACAAGAACATTCTTTGAGAAGTAGGCTTTCTTAACAAGTTGCCAGACAAAGACTTCTAAAAAAAGAACAACAATGTTTTTGCTAGAGAGACAAGGAGACTGAGAGACTAAAACGGTGAAATAAGAGATACCCTCAGAAGAAGGACTTTGTTTTCTCTATTTGTACAGCCTTTGTAAATAGTTATACTATATAATTTTTATTTTTTATTTTGCTGTTATTGAGAAAAATAAAACGGTATTTGCAAATTTTGAAACTACACCTGGTTTTCCTATGCTTCCTGACCTGTGCCTCAACGACATTCTGCTCCAGATGTCCCAGGCTCAAGGGTGTGAACCCGGGTGCCAGAATGGTCCCCCACCACTTGGCACCAGGGAGTCATGGATACCAGTCGATCTGTTACTTCACTGCTACCTGCCAACTGACTGTAACAACCAGTGTCTGTATTTGGCTACTTTCATATTCTGACTCTGATTTATTCTTTATTTTTATTGTAGAACACCTCTGTATTTAATTTTGCTAAATATGTTTTTGTACACTGTCCATCTGAAAGTTACTGTGGGTTACTTACTGTCTGCTTCTCATGTACTCAATCCCCAGTGCTACCTGAAAATGAGCTGCTCACAGCTCCACATTTTTTCCTGGGCACACATTCCAGCTAAATAAAAATGAAGGTAAGGGGCAATCATGGTGTTTCACTCCGAAGGGGAGGCCAAGGATTTGGAGGGTAGGTGATGGGATGCAGGAGTAAAACACAGGAAAACGGATCCCTCCCTGCTGACTGTCCTCAGATCCCAAGTCACTATCCTCATGGCGTACATGCTTTAACGAGGTCAGGGTAGGGGGCTAGGATGTCAGCAAATTGTAGGTGTAGGGGAAAACTCACCTTGAACTTTGGATGCCTTTAAACATCTATTTCATTTTACAAACTATCTACATAGGATAGCCCTACTCAGAGGCAGCATCTCTGTTTGGTGGGGGGGTCCTGCTTCTACCTCAATTTACAGCTGGGAAGGGAGCGAAAGTAGGCCAAGTGACTTGCTCAGGGTCATACAGAGAGCCAGTGGCAGTGGTGGGATTCAAATTTGGCATCTCATCATCAATTAGATCATTAAAAAGCAGTGAGATGGCCGGCCCAGTGGCACTGGAGATTGAGGCCCTGGTCACTACACCTTGCGCCACACGCTGGCAACCCGGGTCCAGGAACAGGCCCAGGACGCCGGGGGTTGGCAGGGGGAGAGAGGATTGAGCATCCGGAGGACTGCTCTCTTCTTTCGGGGGAGGGTCCCACATTGTCCTGCTCGCTGATTGCCCTCTGGTGGTGACTGGAAGGCAATACGGGTCGGGAGGCATGCTCCAACGTAATCACCTTGATAGGGAGGGGGGACAGGAGGAAAACGAGTCTGGCAAGGCTCCATGATGGTCCACTGCGCCGAGGGCTGCCTCCAGGTTCTGGATTGGGTCTCCGGGGGGGTGCCACCTTTCAGGTCCTGCCATGGGGGGCAAGCTGTGGGGGAAATACTGGGGTCAGCAAGTGCGGCGTGGTGGAACCTAAGAGAGTGTTCCTCCCTCAGAGGACCAAAGCCCCTGCCAGGGTTCAGAAGGATAAAAATCTGTATATATAAAAAAAATAAAAAGTCAGTGAGGTCTAGTGGTTAGATCACGTGCATGGAAACAAACAGACCCAGGTTAAAATCCCACCAGAGCCACTTACTGTGTGCACCTTGAGCCAGTCACTTTACCTTACAGTGCTTCAGTCCTCCGAGCTCTAAAACTGAGTATAAGCAAGATAGAAATAATAAAAAAAATGCCAATTTCACAGTTCTTCACTCTAACCACTGGGTCACACTACCTTCCAGAATAAAATGACAAAATTAAAAAGACAACACGCCAACCCCCTGCAAAAACCTTTACAAGAATATCAGGAAACCTTCCAAGAGGTATTTGTCTGCTAATGAAGGGGCCACTTTCCCCTTCAGTAGGGTCTGGTTTCTGGATGTCAAGCGGTAGACAGTAGCACTATCCACGTTCGATAAGAGATCCCACACTGAGCTAGCCCAGGCTGAGCCATTGTTTAAACTCCGAAATCCTGAGAAAAGGAGGAGATACTGCTGATTAAAGCCTGGCTCTGAATCAGCTCTGCTACCAAGGTGGAGGATGCAACCTTAGGAGCACAATCTGTGCCACCCTAGCTGAATGACTTGAAATGCAGCGCTCAGGCAGAAGGCCAATTTCAGTTCAGGTATTTTTAACTTGTGGTGTCACATAACCTTATCGCAAACACTTAATCAGCTTCTCTGCCCTCATGCTGAAATTCAGATAGGTATTCTAGTATCATGACCCGACAATAGATTGAGATACATTTGATTTACTGGAGACAGAAGGTCTACAAGTCCAGGTGATTTGCTCCATTACTGAGACATCCAGTGGTATTTACAGCAGCTTGGGAGGGATTCAGCATAACAATCATTGCACTATTTACATCTGTAGCCTGGGGGAGATGCCAGGGTTGTGTGTTACTATTAATGGAGCAATTTCACATGCTCGCTCTTTCCCCTTAAACTAGATCTCAAAGCTCTGTGTGTAAACCCCGAGGATTAAGGAAAGGCAACAGCGATGATGCAAAGCATCACCCCTAAACCAACTGGAATAAGCTGCTCCTGTCCATCATGGGAAGCTCTGTGGCATTCCCAGTTCATATTTTCTCACCCCTGGTCTTTCTGTGTATGTCTCTCTCTTTTTTTGCTTTTTGTCTTCCTGGTCTTGGGAAACATCCATCCTGAGAATAGGCACATTGGTGTCTCATTACTTACCTGGTCAATAAAGGCCAATAAATAGAATGGGCCCGCCACCTTAAGACTTTATATTAGAGTTATGTTAGTTCTAGCCCGGAATGCATCCAAAACACATGTGTCTCTTTATAGCAGCCTAAAGTGGGAATGTGGTTGAGCTTCTCATTGCACCCCGGAAAGGAAGACTTACGAACTGCAGGATCTAGGAGAACATTTTGACTGGGTCTGGATAGGTTTATTGATTCATTTTCTCCCACAGAAGCTGCTCTACTGAGAACGAGCACCTCTGTATAGGCAAAGGGAGTACCTGACGAGTTGAGCAAATGCTTGAGTGCTAATTACTGACATGTTCCGAACTATGCATGGTGAGAATCTATTCTCTTATGAGGTGGGGCATGAGAAATTATTTATTGTCATCCAGTAAATGCCTGTTCTATGTTGTTTTTTTGTTATTGTATTATATCTTTATTGATTTCAACAACAGCTGATACATAACAGTAACGAATATGAGAGAGAAAAATATAGAAAAAGAAAAACCCAAGTTAAAAGACAGGTCGCTCATTTCATTTTACAAACAAGACAGTAATCAGCCAGAGAAATAGGATACAACATCTAGAATTATATCGGACTACTGTATATAGGCTGTGCATAGTGTATCATTACTACAGGCCTCAATTCTCTGAATACACCTTTAACAGGCATTTAAGGCTGATTTTATGAGCCTGTGTTACCATTAATAGCCAACAAATAGTAGGCGAATCAACCAAGTGAAATAAAAGAGAAAACTAGTAAATTCCAGAGTCAAAAAAGTGAGAAACTAGATAGATGTAAAGTTCATCTTGCAATCTGGTTAATTTATGTACAGACTTAGATAAGCACAGGCTACAAAGTGGAAAGAAAAGATACCCTATTATCATTGTGATAATCTCTGAAACTCTTGATTGAAGGCCCGCCCGACCAGAAGCTGCCAGGGTGGTGGAATCCAGAATCAGAAATGAACTTAGTCCAGCTAAAACACCAGTGCCCATGCCTAGTCCGTGAGTCCCACTCGTAGGGCCTGCGCCTCAATCAGAGAAAGGGAGGCCAAGAACGTGTCCCATTCTTGTATAAACGTTTCTTCCTTACCCTTCAAAGCGTAGGTGAGCCTGTTTATGGCCAAAGTGGTTTTTTTTTTTTTTTTTTTTGCATCTTCTATTTATGCACCTACCAGTGGTGGCCTCTCTCTGGTGGGGATGCTCAGCCCGGAGCTCTGTTGCCCGCCTGAAGCCCTCCTATCCGCACTCTCCGTTCTGTCCTTCACCCTCCATCCTTGTCCGGCCGCATGACACCCTGGTTCTGAGCCCCCGGGGCGAGACCACCAACTCCTCTGGAGCCCTATCTGTAAATCC
This sequence comes from Neoceratodus forsteri, assembly GCA_016271365.2. Classification (NCBI taxonomy): domain Eukaryota; kingdom Metazoa; phylum Chordata; order Ceratodontiformes; family Ceratodontidae; genus Neoceratodus; species Neoceratodus forsteri. The sequence continues at coordinate 235,390,827 of CM028129.1, forward strand.
AGTGGCGTGACCGGAGAGGAGGCAGGTGACCGGGAGCATGGCCGGTAGGGCCCGACATTGGGCAAGGGGCTCCACCACTGATCCCCCCCCATCACCTACCACCGTGGCAGGGTTTTTTCCCATAGGTTTACTCCACACGGGACTCGGTGTGCAACGCCAACCTGCACGGTACCCACACCGCTGCTGCCTGTTGACGTCCCACCCCATTTCCACAGCTCGACATCTGCGCAGCCCCGGTCTCCACCAGAGGCAGACATCGGTGGCAACACCTTGACGTCAGGGCGCTAGCCACTCCCTCGAATAGGGGGAAAGCCCTACCAGCTCGGGTGGAGACGGAGCACCGGAACTTGCCGACAATTTGCGGCTGCCCTCCTGGCACCCTCCTGACTGACACCACTAGAAGTTTGGCAGTGTCGAGCTCCATCTCGCCCCACCTGGGGGGTAAACTGCAGCTACATGGGCGAAGGAGAGTTGACCGGGGCATTCTGCAGGATGACTCCTAGGTGCTCCCAAGGAGACCAGAGCTGGGGGAGGAGGAGAGTAAACAGAAAGTTAAAAAATACTGGGGGGGGGGCCCCAACACCCAGGTGTTCAGAATGATATGGCCACCCTCACCCACATTGTATAAAGTGCCCAGTCTCCATCTTCTAATATCTGTACCCCAAACAGGAGGGACAGTGGTGAAAAATCCACCTCCCTACCCCTAATCTGAGAGACGTTTTGGGCTATGGCATTCCAATATGCCCGAAGCACTGGGCATTCCCCAAAATAGTGAAAACATGTACTTCTCGGTGCCTTGCATCTTTGACAGTCAGATGAGATCCCTGGGCAGAACTTTGGACCAAACAGGGTGGGTGGGGTGGGGTAAAACAGCTCATGGACAAATTTATACTGAGCTTCCTTAAAGCGATTACATAGTAATAGCCCCATGTGAGATGCTGTTCTAAGGTGCCAGTTATCTCCTGCAATGTTGATTTCTAAGTCTGCTCCCCACTGGGATCTAGTTCTTGCAGTAGTATTGAGAAACCTTGTTCTGTCTAATTTAGCTGCTCTCCCAATCATCCCTTTTTCATGAATTCTGGCCCTGTAAATCTCTTGTTCTATAACTGTGAGCGGGGAAGCTCCCCTTGGTGCTCTGTTTAATTGACCATAAAAGCTCTGCACCTGCAGATATCTGTAGAAATGGAGAGCAGATAACCCCAGTGATTCATTTATAGTGGCAAAGGAGTGCAGCCCAGCTCCATCACAGAAGTCCCCTATACTCTGTAGCCCATTATTTTCCCAGACCTCAAATCCCGAATCTTCCAGTCCTGGCAGAAGCCCTGGATTCCTAGCCACTGACACCAAGAGTGTATGGTCATTTCTTGCACCCCCTCTCCCTACAATAGATCTCCAGGCTTCTAATATAGCCAAGGCCAGTGGTTTCGGGTTGGGTAGTTTCTTATAGGCTTTAAGTCCCGAAGGTGACAGGTAGGAGCTTAGTCTAATCCTACCCATCCCCTCTCCTTCTAGTTCTTCCCACAAGGCTACTTTCCCTTATTAACCCAACTGTGAACGTACCTGCATTGTGTGGCAAGAAAATATCCCTCTAAGTCTGGGAACTCTAAGCCCCCATCTCTTTCAGTGCCTTCAGCCTGTCTAGTTTCATCCTGGCGCTCTTTCCCCGCCATGCAAAATCTGAGATCCTTTCTCTAACCTTTTAATATCCCTAGCAGTTGGGGAAAATGGGACCATCTGCATCACATACAAAATACGTGGCAGTATATTCATTTTTAGCAAATTTATTCATCTTAGCCATGATATTGGCAGCACCCTCCAGCGATTGAGATCTGCTAAGATTGTGTCAAAAAGAGGAGCATAATTCCACCTATACAGTTTATTTAGGTCTCCTCCTACTTTAATTCCCAAATAGGTGAAGTGTTCCTTTATCCATTTCAACCCCCATGAGTGGCCGTCAGCTCCATCCCAGCTGCTCCCCAAGTAAAGCAACTGATTTCTGGAGATTTCATTTATATCCTGAAAAGCAAGCAAATTCCTCTATTATTTGGGGCAAGGCTGGAATAGATTCTCCCAGGTGGGTGACAAAAAAACAGGAGGTCATCCATGCATAACATTTATGATGGCCCCCCTAATTCCTGGGATCCCCCTAATTTCTCAACTCTCCCGAATCCGAATAGCTAATGGCTCAATAGCCATTGTGAATTGTACGGGGGAGAGGGGGCCCTTGCCCTAGGGCCTTTATACAGCATTTGTACACATGAAACAAACCCATCTCCCACCCCAAACCTCTGCAGAGTCTCAAAGAGGTAATCCCACTCAATTCTGTCAAAGGCTTTCTTGGCGTCCATGGAAAGTACACAGGCCTGACCCGGACGCCGAGAGCCCCACCAAACGACATTCAAGAGGCACCTCATCTTATGGAAGACAGCCTCCCCCACACAAAGCCAGTTTGGGTGCACCACGAGTGGTAGCACCTGCTCAAGCCTAAGAGCCAGAACTTTGACCATAATTTTATAGTCATAACTGAGGAGGGACATGGGTCTGCATGACAAGCATTCCAGACTGTCCTCATTAGGTTTCGGCAGTACACAAACATTTGCCTCCAGGCATGTATTTGGGAGTCCCCTCTCCCCCCTAGCTTCTTCCATCAGATCCTGCAAGGGTTTTGCGAGGGCTCCCTTGAGTACCTTGTAAAATTCCACCCCAAACCCGTCAGGACCTCCTCTTTCCCTGACTTGAGGCTACCGATAACCTTCCAAACTTCTTACGAACATACGAAATTTGCCAGTAGATAAAGGCCTAGAGGTCTATCAAGTCTGCTCGAATGTGCAGCTAGCACCCCTTATTCTGCAGCTGCCCCTCCCTTCCACCCTTCCCCTTCATTAACCCTCCCCTTCTTCTATGGTTACTGCAGCTTCCAGCATTTCTCTATTTGCCTCCCCTAATTTGGGTATGTTTATGCTATACAAAAGCTCTGGTACTGGGGGTCTGTGTACCTAGCATTCAGCCTGATATACGTGCTATAGATTTTTAAGCAGTTATGATATCTGGTTATTGTGCAAAAGTTCCCCCTTTTTGTTTCTAGTTGCTACAATCCTTTTGTTTACTCTACCTCCTTTCATTAACTTTATGAGAAGGGGTCCTGGCTTACTGCCCCACTCGTAAATTCTTTGTCTAGAAAAAATATTCCCTCCTTATGTATGGTGCTCCATTACTACTCTCTGCTTCCACATTCATACTATCATGCCTATCACAGGCTTAGCGTAGAGTTGTCAGGTTTGCTCTCGGTGCCGATGCTCGGCACCATCACCGCGATGTCCTGTCTGCCCTAGGATGGCTACCTCATGAATTTAAAATGATGCTATGCCACACTAAGCTTTATACATAAGCTTGTACATTGCTTCACTCCTCCTTGCCTTGTTGATATTGTTCAACATCGTCTCCCTCGATGTACCCTCAGATCTACCTCCTTGCCTCTTCACTCAGTGCCAAACTTAAGACTCTCCATGCCTCAGAGATCATTTGCATTTTCTGCTGTGTCCCACTGGAACCCTCTACCTCCTTCTATACTGGTCTGCACCTCCCTCTCTCAATTTCAAAGGTCGCTGTTAACTCACCTGACTGCTCCACCTTGCTCCCGCTGCCGCTGACTTCCAACCCCTGTTCACTGCTTGCATGATTCTCCTAGCAAAACTTTCCACTCTCTCTCTATCTCTTGCTCTCCAAGACAAAAAAAATTGTAAATGATGTCTGAATGTATGTAAGGTTTTATTGACTGTGCTTTAAATTGCTTATTTTGCATAACAATGTAGTTGACGTACTCTCTTACTGTATGACTGTTGGCTGTGCTTTAGACTGCTTATTTTACATAACTGAATGTAAGTGATGTACTCTTTTACTGAATGACTACTCCTTGTCTAATTTCTCGTGTCAATGAATGCACTATCAATGTACTGCACTTCCTGGGTTGCCCCAGAAAAAGGGACAGTCTTGTCTCAGAGGGCCTACCCGGTTACCAAAATTCAATAAATAAATTAAATAAAATAGATCGGGCTTCGTCCGCATAGTAATCATTTAAGGAGTCCCGAGCAGTCTTTAGTTGTCCTTTAATTCCCCCCCCCCCTTCAATTACTTTGCGCTCCAAATCTTTGATTAGTTTTTCGAGTTTAGTAATTCATTCTCTTTTTTAATCTTAGCCGTGTAGCTAACAATAGCCCCCCTCATATACGCCTTTCCGGCTTCCCAGAAAGTGCCCTGCGATTCCACTAACTCCTTGTTCATTATTGAAAATTGAGTCTGTAGATATTTCTTAAAATCTTCCTTCACCAGGCGGTAGGTAGGGAAATGCTAGCCTCCCCTCACAGGATTCCCCTCTCCTAGACATAATTCTAGTTGCACCACTGAGTGATTAGAAATGTGAATTGGGCTATGTAAAATTCCCACCACCCATTCATACAGTGCCCCTTGCAAGAATATGTGATCCAAACGAGACCAAGTACCATGAGGGGACGAGTAATAAGTATATTCCCTTGCACCCGGGTTACTTGCCCTCCAGCTATCTAGTGAGTCCAAATCCAAGAGACCCCTTGCCCAAGTCACAGTAGCCATATTAGTGTGACCCCTAGTACCTGAGTAGTCCAGAACCCCATCCATAATGCAGTTAAAATATTAGCAGTTATTATGTTAATATTATGCAGTTAGCATATTACTGCCTCCACCTCTCTAGGTATTTTCAAATCAAGGCTTTTCTCTCACCTTGCCAACTCCAGCTCCTGTGACTGCCCTGATTAAACCTCCTATTTTCTCACTACCCACCCTGTCCCGTTGTTTGACAAAGACATGTTTGGGAAACCTTTTCTCCTGCTATTGTCTGCTCCCCACACCTTTCACTTACCCTCTCTGTTCTGGACTTTTTCCCTGTTTGTTTCTCCTAATCTGGCATGACCTCTTTCTTGTAATAATAATGTGATTATTGATATTTCATGTCCTTTTGCACAAATGATTTGATATGTATTTGTATATGTTTTCTTGCTCTTGACACAACACAAATTGTTGTGTTATCTATGTAACCTTTTGTACTGTACCTAATTGACGTGGAACCTTTGTAAAAGAGCCTCTGGCTCAAAGGTAGTAACTCCTAGAACAATAAACTAAAAAAAAAGCTAAAAAAAAAAAAATCACCGCCAAGTATGAGACCAGGGAACTGCTCCTTGGTGATTACATTTAAAAGTCAGTGATAGAAACTAGGTTCAAAAACTGAGGGGGATATACATTTCCAAAGGTAAGTGCTTGACCTCGGAGTGTACCCACAACAAATACATATTTACCCTCCGATGGGTCCCACACCACCCTAGTCAAGTCTATGGGAAAATTCCTATGAAATAGAATGGCGACTCCCCGCTTTTGTGAGTTATCCGAGACTGAGTAGCAGGAACCCATCCCCCTACTAATTTAGAATGTTCATTCTGTGTCAAGTGGGTTTCTTGCAAAAGGGCTACCTTTGTGTTCCTTCGTTGCAGGGCTGATAGGATTTTGTACCTTTTAATTGGGGAGGTAAATCCCTTAACGTTCCAAGAGATTATCCTGTCTCCTATGTCTTTAGACAAAGACAGAGATCCATGGACCTCTGTGTGGAGACAGCAGTGTCGGGAATCCCCCCGACACCATGTCGCCTAACTAACCCAGTGCTATTTGCTATAACAGCAAAATGAAAGTCAGAAAGAATGAGAAGTATTAGCAGGAAATAATAGCATCCAAGGACTAACATCAACAACATTAAGTTTCTAAACCTTCCCCCAACTCTACATCCCCCCAGATACACCTTCCTCTCCCCCCAGTATCCCCAAACATTCAGAATAGTGTGTAAAATAAGTATGTTTCAACAATTAACAGCTAAATACGTCTGTAGAACAAGAGACAGTTGCTTTGCCCCACAGTAATATACTATGTTAATCCAAGACCCTGTATCCCACCTTCCCACCCTCTATTCCCTTATGATAATTATGGAACAACTAACTACTTCCACTGTCCACCAACCACAGCAGGCTAAGACAATCTGCCCACCACCCTTTGAGTGAACCCCAAAAAAACCCACAATAGACACATCAACCATCCCCCTGGATACAACTGTAAATGTCCTTCAGAGTCCACATTCTGAAATAAAAAAGGAAAAATAGATATAACTGGTAGCCAGATTATTAATTCACAAATGGTGGTTCCTCATCTTAACCCCATGTCAGTGGCTAAACAGTAGAACCATCCTACCCTTATATTTATTCCTGAGCTAGACTGAAATTTGCTCCCCCACCTTGAGGGTGCCTACTAATAGGTTTGCGTTTCCAATCGGTGCTCATGCCATCTCCTTCTTCCTCCATTAGATGGTGCATTTCCCATCACAAAAGCTTCCCCCAAAACACGAGGAGCTCCTTGCTAGAACAGTAGACCAGCACCCCACCTCCCCGATCAACCAAATAACTGGATCGACCTCATAGAGTTAAAATCATTTAAATGCTACCCTTAATAGGAATCAGCCCCAAAACCTCCATGGCCTCCACCCCACTAACCCCCTCTCCCCGCGCTCCACTTTGGAGGAAGCCATCCATGGAAACTTACAGTCTAGGCGTTCTGGGCCAGGCCAAATGAGTGGCAGGCGAGCCGCAAAAAAACAAAACTGCATGTGGTAACTGCCGCTCTCGCCCAGCACCTACCTTGGAGCAGTTTGCCCTCCATGTTCAATCAGCCTGCAGTTTTGTGGCAAACTCAGCTTCGGTAAGGCCCCCCCCAAAAAAGATGCATGTTGGGATTCATGTGCGGAGGCCCCCCCATCAGTGTCCACTTGGTGTTTCCGTACAGGTCTCCCCTGTGGATGAAACCAGTCCCGACAGAGCCAGGAGGCAACCAGCGTGGCAGCAGCGGCCAGACATCGGGCCCCGTCCCCATGAGATTGCAGCATGAGGGAGCTCTTACTAGTCCATGAACTAGTCCACAGCAAGCATGATAGGGTTAGCACCAACTCCCATATGCACCGGTCAGGAAGAAAAAAATGACTTACCATAGTAATCTTGTTTCTTCCAGGGGATACTCCGATATTCATAACTCTTATGCAGTATGCCTTTAAGCCAGATCTGCCCAGAGATGGAACATTATGCAAATGATGGAGTACCATTGGCACGTGCCAATTTTCAAATGCTGCCACCTATCAACTGCCTACATTCTAACCCTCAGATTTCATGGACGCCTGACAAGACAGGGCCCAAGAAGAAAGAACTATTTAACACTATAATAACAATAATAATTTAACACTCAAAAACCTCCAACAGGAGGAAGAAAATCCACAAAAACAACCCCCGAATGTCAGAATCACCTAAAGAGGGTAAAACCAATGAAAACACAGTTTCAAATATAAATGCCAGAGTGTGACACACATACCCCTGGTAACATCAGTAAGGCAACTTCGGTGTTGGATAAATCGATTATCCTCGATGCTTTTAATAACCATTTTGCTACTGCAGGTCTCGCTTTCGATGCCTCCCCTGCCAATACCCTCCACTCTAGTCTTGGAGCACTGGACTTATCAGATCCGGTCACAAGCGCGGCCTTCTCCCTCCAGCCTACCACCCTGAGAGAAGTTGAGGATTTCCTCCTACAACTGGATACCAGGAAGAGTGCAGGGCCAGATCAACTATACCCATTCTTCCTGAAACTTAGTCTTCAAGTCCTGGCTGTGCCCATAATACACCTTTTTAACCTCTCCCTTTCACAGGGCGATACTCCTCTTATATGGAAACGGATCATGTAATCCCCCTTTTTAAATCTGGAGACCCCAGTAACCTGAATAACTATAGACCAATCTCCCTACTTCCCCCCCTTTCCAAACTGTTGGAGAAAATATTGAGTGTGCAGCTCAGGAACTACCTCAAAAGTGGGAACCTGCTCAGTCCTTATCAGTCGGGATTTAGGCCTCATCACAGTACTATTTCAGCCCTTGCAAAGGTCATCAATGACTGGCAGTGTGCCTTGGATTTGAAGAACTTTGTTTGCGCAGTATTTCTAGACTTAAGCAAGGCATTCAATATGGTTGCCCACGAGCTGCTCCTTGTCTACCTCAGAAATGGCTGTGTCCCCCCATCGCTGAGGTGGTTCTCGAACTATCTAACAGGGCGACAGCAGCAGGTCAAGGCTGAAGGGGAATTCTCATCCCTGAAACCTCTATCGAGGGGCGTACCACAAGGCTCTATACTGGGTCCATTGCTTTTTGCAATTTACATTAACAATATTGACGCTGACATCAAATCTGCTAACATCCACCTATTTGCCGATGACACTGTACTTTATATTGGAAGACCCTCTCCGGAAGCGGCTTGTAGGGATCTACAATGGGAATTTAATCTTCTACAACTACAACTACTGCACCAGAAACTGCTCCTGAACACCAAAAAAACAAAGGAGATGCTTTTTTTCTCCCTTTTCATACATTAGTAACCCCACAACTCAAGGTAATATTCCCCAAATCCACACTCTTCTTGGCGAATTGCTGGAATATGTTACTAAATTCAAATACCAGGGGGTGTGGAGAGACCAAAAGCTTTCCTTTTGTGATCACATTGAGGATCTCTTAAAGAAGCTTAGGCAGAGGCTTGGCCTCTTCTATAGGATCAAACATTTTCTAACACTGGATGCCAGAAGGAGACTGGTCCAAACCACATTACTTACCTTACTGGACTACGCAGATTTCCCTTACAGCCAAGGCCCCTTGTCTGCCCTGGCAAAATTAGACATACTCTACCATTGGGCCTTGAAGTTCATAACTGGTCTCCCATACTCCACACATCATTGCTCCCTTTACGCTGCAGTAGGTTAGTCATCCCTTAACTACAGAAGACAGAGGAATGCAGCTTTCTGGACATTTAGGACCATCACGAAGATGTTGCCTCAGTACATCTCGGATTGTCTTCCTCTAGGTATGATAGGTAAATATGCCTTAAGGAGTTTCTCCGATATCTACCTTGCAGTACCAAATTTCAAGTCACGCTTTGGCAGGTCTGCCATATCTCACGCTTTACCCTCTCTCTGGAACAACTTACAAAAAAAAACTGAAGTTGGCTTACCCAATCAAACTATCAGCCTTCAAAGCACTTTATTCTCGCTCTATAAAGGAATCCTGTAAATGCTTCCCCTGATGTCACCTTCTCTAGCTTCAGCTCCATCTGCTCCAGTGCATCCCTTCACTGGTACTTCTTTCCACCCCTCTTGGGCAATGTTACAGCCTATAAGAACTTACCTGGCTGCTCCTTCTATCCCAGCCCTGTGATTTTTCCTTATTGTTGGTTCCTTTTCCATGTCTCCCTGGATCCCACCTGCACTTCTTGCTTACCCCCCTTGACACCGTCATGGTGTTTTGCTTTCCACTCCCTAACTGTTGCCACCCTCCCCCCCTGCAATCACTACATGCCTTTGTGGGCACTCCATGTACCATGTACCTCTCCTTATCCACCCTCTTGCTTCCCCTCCCACCCTCCCATGCCCCACCAAGCTCCTTCAATCAATAACTGTGCTCAAGGATGCTTCAAATACACGCTGTAATTATAGTGACGTAGGTTTAACTTGTATATACTGTACTACAGTTGCTATACTTTTTAGCTGCATACTCTTCATGGTCTTAGCTTAATGGCTCTTTTTAATACTCTATTTCATGTGTATTATAAACCTCCTGTGTATAATTACTGCTGTATGTAAATACTATGTAAGTACGAATTCATTTTGTATAAATTATTTGCCCAATTATGATATAAGTGAGTATCCCTTTGTATGTATTGTTAACCTCTCCTTTCCAGGTCCATCTCAAAAATGAGCGTGCTCAATGATGTTTGCCTGGTTAAATAAAGATTTTGTTTGATTGACTGATTGATTGAATATAGCATGGAGTGCAGAGGCCACTGGTTCTAGCAGGGGAGGCACGATGGGAGAGTTATGAATATTGGAGTATCCCCTGGAAGAAACAAGATTACTATAGTAAGTAATATTTTCTTCTCACCCCAGGAATACTCCAATATTCCTAACTCATAAATGCAGACTAAGAAGCAGTATCTTTGGAGGTGGGCACAGAACCTACTTTGGAAATAGACACTGCAGGATAGCCCTGTCAAACCTGGCATCACCCCTAGCCTGTGTGTCCAGGCTGTAATGCTTAGTGAAGGTGTGCACTGTTCTCCAGGTAGCTGCTTTACAGATGTCCACCAGTGGAACATCCCTGGAAGCTGCTATAGCAGCAGCTGTGTCATTGTGGAATGGGCTCTCAGCCCTGCTGGGGGCTCCTTCCCAGCTTTTGAATAGCAAAACTGAATACACTGAACTATCCAGCGAGAAATGGCCCTCTTAGATGCTGGATTTCCTTTTCCCACATTCCCATAAGTTAGGAACAGTTGCTTCCTGTCCTGCCTATGGACCTTAGTGACTGTCATGTAGTAGCTAAGAGCTCTCTTGACATCAAGACTGCACAGTCTACGTTCCCCAGAGCAAGCCTTGAATGCTCAGTAAAGAAGACAGGTAAAGTAATGGGCTGGTTCAAATGAAAATCCGAAACCACCTTTGGAAGAAATTTTCTGTTTGTTCACAGGACCACTTTGTCCCTGTGGAATGAAATGTAGTCCTGCTCCTCACAGAGAGCCTGGAGCTCACTGATCCTTCTAGCACAAGTGATTGCCACTAGGAAAACTGTTTTCCATGTGACATATTTCAAGGGAGCTGAAGACATGGGTTCAAAAGGGGAACCCATAAGCTTGGCAATACATACATTTAGATCCCAGGCTGGCAGTAGTTCCCTGTGAGGGGGTGCAAGTGTGCCAGACCCTTAAAGAACTTTTTGAAGATAGGGTTTGATGCCATAGAGGCAATTCTTCCCAGCTGAACTGCAAGCGGACACTGAAGCTAAGTGAACTTTTAAAGAAGTGGGCTGCAGGCCCAGTGAATGCAAATAAGTAAGGTAGTCCAGCACAGCTGGAACCCCTGCCTAAGCTGGCACCACATCCTCGGTGGAATACAAGGTAGAAAATCTTTTCATTTAGAGGTATAGGTTTTCTTGGTGGAAGGCTTCCTGTACCCCCTTAAAATATCCAGAACACTTTCAAAGAGATGCAGGCCTGCATACTCTAGGTCCTCAAGAGTCAAGCTTTGAGTCTGAGGGACTTGAGGTTCAGGTACAGGAGTTTTCCTTGACTGGAGGTTAACAGGTTGTGCCTCAAGAAAGGTGTATTGGCTCAGCTACAGACATGGAAAGTAGCAGAGAGTACCATGGCTGCCTGGGATCTGGAGCTAACAAGATCATTGAAGCTGGCTGGGACCTGAGCTTGAGTAGCACTCTGTACACCAGAGGTAATGGTGGGAATGCATACAGGTACTTCCCTGACCAGTCCAGAATCAGAGCATCCAGGGGTATTATTCCCTGAACTGGGAGTCTGCAACACTACTGTGGCAGGTGGTGACTTTCGTGGGATGCAAAGAGCTCCATCTCTAGAGTGCTCCACCTTCTGAAAATCACTTCTACCACCTGTCTGTTCAAGGTCCATTCGTGATGGGCCTGGTTGATCTGACTTACACAATCTGCAAGAGTATTGTCCTTGCCTGGCAGATGAATGGCCTGAAGGGAAACTCCTATGGAACAGGCCAGAATCCAAATTATCATAGCTTCTGTGCAGAGAGGATCTGACCCTTGTTCCTCCCTTCTTATGTAATACATTGTGGTGGTATTGTCTGTCCTGACCTGTACCACCTTTCCCTGAACCAGCGGTATGAAGGCTTGGAGTGCCAGGAACACTACTCTGAACTCCAGTAGGTTTATATGCTGGAGTGACTCTGCAATGGACCAAGTGCCATGAGTAGTGTGGTCCCCTAGATGGAAACCCCACTCTAGTAGTGATGCATCTGTTGTAAGAATCACTGATGGAGACTGTTTTTGAAAGGGAACCCCTTCCCTGAGGTTGACTTCCTCTTTCCACCACTGAAGGGCCAGAAGTAACGTCTTTGTTACTGGAACTAGCTCTGAAAGAAAATCCTTTCTTTGACACCATAGGTGGAATTGGATGTCTCTCATCTGGAACCTGGAACCCAGGAGTGTGCCAGTGGCGGCTGCCATGTGGCCCAGTAACTGTAGAAACTGTCTTGCAGTTTTTGGTTTGTTCAGGGTGAAGGAGCCTGCCATCTGCAGAATACTTTTTACCCTGTCCAGAGGTAGGTAAGCCCTGCCCTCCTGGGTATTTAATGCTGCTCCTATGAACTGCAGCACTTGTCCAGGGAGAAGGACTGACTTTTTGAGATTTACCAGAAAACCCAGCGATCCCAGGAGTCCTTGGGTGAACTGCAAATGTTCCTCTACCTGTTGCAGTGATTTTCCCACCACCAACCAGTCGTCCAGATAGGGGAAAACTGTAACACCTTGCCTTCGCAGGTGTGCCACAACCACTGCCAGGCACTTTGTGAACACTCCTGGAGCTGAAGTGAGACCGAATGGCAGGGTTGAAAACTGGTAATGACCTGAAGGAAGTCTGAATCAGAGGTACTTTCTGTTAAACTCCCTTATGGGGATGTGGAAGTAAGCATCTTTTAGGTCCAGAGATGCCAGCCAATCTCCTTTTTGGAGAGCTGGCATAATCAGTGACAAGGTTGCCATTTTGAACCTTGGCTTTAGTAAGTGCCTGTTTAGCACCCTTAGGTCTAGGATAGGCCGCCATTCCCCGTTTTTCTTTGTTGTGAGGAAATATGTTGAATAAAACCCCTTTTCCCTTTGTTGTGGGGGCACAGGTTCCACTGCCATTGATAACAATAGGTTCTGTACCTCCTTTTCCAGCAGCTTTCTTTCTGCATTGGAAGATGGCTTGAACACTCTGGTTCTTAGAGAAGGAAGGGATCTGAAGCTTAGGGACAAACCCTGACTCACTACTTCCAGGACTCACTTGTCTGTGGTGATCTGTTTCCAAGCCTGGAAATAGTGAGTCAGTCTGCCCCCTACTGGTAGTGGGGAGGCTGCCTGGGAAAGCCTGTCAGGAGTCTTGCTTTGCCTGAGGCTGAGACTTGGAACCACACCTGGAAGGCTTTCTGCCCCTGCCCCTGCCCCTGAAGTACCCTTCAAATCAAATCAAATCAAACTTTATTTTTATAGCGCCTTTCAAAAACCAAGGCGCTGTACATAAAACCAAATACAGAAATGATGTTAAAACAAAAATAAAACAAGTTAACCATAATCAGGGAAGGCCAAATCAAATAAATAATCAGGGAAGGCCAAATCAAATAAATAAGTTTTTAACTCAATCTTAAATCTATCGACGGTCAGGCATTCTCTTAACCGACGAGGTAGAGAGTTCCCTCGTCGGTGGATTGGAGAGGATGGAGGGGGCAGTAGGGTATCAAGAGGTCTTGCAGGTAACTGGGTCCCTGCTCATGTAGGGCCTTAAAGGTTAGCAAGCCAACCTTAAAGGTGATCTGCCACTGAATAGGCAGCCAGTGCAGTTTGCGGAGCACAGGAGTAATATGACTAGACCTAGAAGTCCCAGTCAGAGTCAGAAGCCTGGCTGCCGCGTCCTGCACTAGCTGCAAGCGGCGGATATCAACCCCTGGAAGCCCTTACTGTGGGAACTGCTGAACTTGGGGTATGGCCATGACCTGATGATAAGGCCTGGTGTGAAATTGTCTGCCCCTGCCTCCCCTTCCATAAGGTCTAGTGGAAGGGGAAACCCTTTCCTTGGCAGAATTGTTTCTGTAGGTGGCCTTCTACTCATCCACCTTTTTCATGTAAGTCTCTGTATGGGTTCCAAAAAGGGAATTACCCTCAACAGGAAAATCCAGAGCCTTGTTCTGCATATCCTGAGTAAGGTTTGTAGCTCTTAACTCGTTTACCTACCTCTGGAGAGGGTAAAAAGTAGCTCTCTTGACTTGGTCTTCCTCCTGCAGATCGAGGCCTCCGATTTAGTGGTGGAACCAGTCGGTTGGTCTGATCATTACTCAGTTGGGTTCAATTTTGAGGCCCCCCTGGGTAGGTCGGCCCCTGTGGAGTTGGTCAGGTACCACCCTTTGCGGGATGTGGTCCCTGAAGACCTGATGGTGGTTATTGACCTCTCGTTGTTGGACGAGTCTTGCACTGATCCTGAGCAGTTGGTAGTGGCCTATAATGGGGCCATATCATCAGCCCTCAATCAGATTGCTCCTATCCGAGTTTGCCCCCTTCTGCGTCGCCCTGGAGCCCCGTGGTTTGATGGGGCTCTGAGAGAGTTGCAGAAATTGGGGCACAGGTTAGAGCATCATTGGAGGAAGACTGCCGCTGATGCCGACCACCATATTTTGCTAGAGCATTATAAATTCTACCAAACAGAAATTTCCCATAAGAAAGCAGAATTCCTGTCCAGGGAAATTTCTGTCGCACTGAACCGACCAGCTCAACTCTTCAGAACTGTTGACAGACTGTGCAACCCAGCCTGTCAGCAGCTCCCTCGAGTTTTTACACAAACTGATTGTGACGAGATCGCCGCTTTGTGAATAAGGTCGACGACATCAGGAGGGAGTGCCACCAACTTCACTCTAAGGGGGTTGCTGTTGATCGGTGCTCGGACACAGAGCCTGGAGTTTCCTGGAGTACCTTTGACCTGCTGGATTTCGGAGACATTACGATGATCATCCAGGAGATGCATCCCATGTGCTGTAGTTTAGACCCAGGCCCCACTTCCCTGATTTTGGGTTGTAGTGAGATCATTGGCCCGGTCTTAGCTTGGATTGTCCGGTGCTCTTTAGATATGGGTGAGTTCCCTAGCTCCCTGAAGGAGGGGGTGGTGATCCCCCTTCTGAAAAAAGCTTCTTTAGACCTGGAGAACCTAGCAAACTACAGGACTATCTCTAACCTCTCTTTTGTGGGGAAGGTTATTGAGAAAGTTGTGGCTGCTCAAATGGATAACCATCTAACATCCATAATTTATACGAACCTCTCCAATCTGGTTTTTGTAAGAGGCATAGTACTGAGACTGCTCTGGTTCGGGTGCTCAATGATCTCCTGACGGCGAGAGATTGGAGACACTGTTCTATCTTGGTTCTCCTGGATTTATCATTAGCTTTTGATACTGTGGATCATGGGGTTCTGCTCGAACGCCTGAGGTTCATCTGTGGGCTGTCGGGTACAGTCCTCAGGTGGTTTTCATCTTTCCTCCCTGGGAGAACGCAGAGAGTGGTCTCGGGTTGTTTGTCTCTTTGTTTTCATCCAGGGCCTTCTCTCTGCCATGCGGGGTACCTCAGGGTTCGGTGCTGTTCCCCATGTTATTCGCAGTATATATATGCTACCCCTCGGAGACATTGTAAGATGGTATGAGCTGAGGTTTCACTGCTATGCTGATGATACCCAGCTCTACCTGTCTTTTGCGTCTGACCAGGTTGGTGCTATCTCGGTACTGAACAACTGCCTTGCAGAAATCCAAGATTGGATGAATTCCAGCGGTCTAAAGTTGAACCCAGGAAAGACTGAGGTTTTGGTTGTGGATCCGGGTCATAGGGTAGAGGGATTGAGGACTGGGCTCCCTTCCAGTTTAGTCCTGGGGGAGGCCCAGATTCTCACCTCCGAACGGGTGCATAACCTGGGAGTGGAGCTTGACGATGGTCTGACTCTTCGACATCAGGTATCGGCAGTCGTCCAGCTGGCCTTTTTATAATCTTAGGAACATTGCCAGGATTAGGCACATTGTTCCATCCAGTGACCTGCCTGTTTTGGTCCATGCCTTTGTGACATCGCGCCTTGATTACTGCAACTCCCTTTATCTAGGGCTTCCGGGGGTTGATATCCGCCGCTTGCAGCTAGTGCAGAAGACGGCAGCACGTTTGTTGACTGGGGCATCTAGAAGATCTCATATCACTCCTGTGCTGCACGCTCTGCACTGGCTGCCAATACAGTGGCAGATCACCTTTAAAGTAGGTCTATTGACTTACAAAGCCCTACACGGATTGGGTTCCGATTACTTGAAAGAGCTCCTGGTTCCTTACACCCCTTTGCGACAGCTCTGCTCGGCTGACGAGGGGTTGCTGGAGATTCCAAGGGTAAACTTAAAGTCATCTGGCACACGTGCCTTTGGATTTGCGGCACCTATCCTCTGGAATTCTCTGCCCTGTCAGCTCCGGGAGTGCAGGATGGTGGGGAGTTTTAAGCAGGCACTAAAGACTTTTTAATGGGGAAAGGCATTTCCTGTTTTATCGTGATTTTATACTATATGTATTTGTATATGTGTTTTCTTCATATTAATATTGTACAGCACTTTGAAACATTGAAAGGCGCTTAATTAAATACATTTTATTATTATTAACCAGGCAAACCTTCTCTGAGCAATGGTATTAGCCATTCACCTGGCAGCAGTGTCATTGGTATCTGCTGCCATCTGAAATTGGTATTTGGTTGCTTCTAAGCAAAATCTGGAAGACTCAGCTCGGTCAGCTGAAAGACCAGAGGGAGCTTTATCTGCCATAGCCATGACAGATTTATTTATTTTTTAACCAGGAGAGACACACTAAGCTTGGTTACAGGTGTGACCTGGGAGCACAAGCAAGTTAAGTGACTTGCTCAGGGTCACACAGTATGCAAGTGGGGGTTGTGGGATTCAAACTTAGGTCTCCAGGTTTGCAGCTCAGAGCCTTAAACCACTGCACTATACTGCCACCCAACCAGTCATCCAGATTGCCAGAGAGATTTTTGATACTGGGCTGCATAAGCCTGGAAATTAGCTTGTCTGATGGTCAAGGACGCTGATAAGTAGCCCTTCTTGGCCATACTATCAAGCATTATGGAATCTTTTTCTTGGGGGTGAGATGCCAGGGGAACTTTTGCCTTGTCACAGGCTGCAGCTTGTACCACCCCCTGGTGGTCAGGATGGGAGAATAAAAATTTAGCCCCTTCCCTAGCCAACCGATATTTCTTGTCCAGCCTTTTGTCCAAAGTGGGGACAGACCCAGGTGTCTGGAGGATTTAAAATATGTCTTTTTTAAAGAATTTATTCACATGGAGCAGTAACTTTTTAGTGGGTGTTAACCCCATCATTTCTAGATATTCTACTTCCTCTTCATCCCCTATCACCTCAGTGGTTTTGACGTCAAGAGCATCTGCCATTTTTCCGACAAATGTAAAATGGGATGAATAATCCTCTGAGGCCCTGGGAGGTGAGCCAAACTCCTATTCAGGGGAGACTTCAGGCTCTATAGGCTCTCCCTCATCTTCTTCCTCATACTCCCCATAGTCTTCCCTATCATCATGGAGGGAAGATTGGGTTGATTTAGCAGGGGTCTGAACTGTTGACTGCTGTCCAGCAGGCAGCATCCCCTGTAAGGCCTGCAAGATCTTAAAAGCTTGTGCAATCTCCAGTGGCGAGGGCATATTTCCTTTCACATCAGAAGTCCCCAAACGCTGATCAGCAGGGGGTTCTGTGTGTTTAGTCTTTTTGGTCTTTTTCAGTGGAACTGGAGAGCTAGCCGGTTCAGCAGGCCTTTTTGTAATGACCTCTGCATCCGTATCAGGGGTAGAAGTACTGGTTTCTGTGGTTCCACCCACAGCCACTGAGGGTGTCGGCTGGTCAGAGCCAGAAGGATCCTCTGGTGGAGGCAACTTCTTTTTAAGCCTTTCCAAAAGTTTTTCAAGCGTTTTCTCAGGAAAGGTCTTGCAAATTTCATAATCTGATTTTAAATGGTCATAGCCAATGCAGACCACACAAGAAGTGTGCTTATCTGCCCTGGCAAAAACTTCTCCACATTCTGTACAGGTTTTAAAACCGGGTTCAACGGTCTTTCTCTTAGGGTTTTCTGACATTTTAGTCAATTCAGCAGAAAAAAAGCAACAGCGATAAAATTTAAGCTTTCAAAACTGAAATTAGCAGTTGCGGTCGGTTCGGGAATCGATCGGAACAGAGAACCAATGAAAAAGGGAAATGGGTTTAGCAGTTCAGTAACCGGTATTAGCGGTTATATAAAAACAAATTTATTTAAACAAAATATGCTAAAATAAAGGAGTTTCTGTCACAAAACTCCACTAAGACTAAAAAATTCCCGGTTCCCCTCCGGTTATGCCGAACTGGGAGAAACCGAGAAAAATCAACAATTTAACTAAAATAAGCTAATAGTTATCTAAAAAAATAAAGATAAGGGTAGCAGATGAAAAAATTAAAAGAATACTATATTTTTATAAGTTTCATGACAAGATGTTGAGGAGAGGATCTCCAAGCGTCTAGTCTTGTCAGGCGGAGAGTGAAATCTGAGGATTAGAATGTAGGCAGTTGATAGGTGGCAGCATTTGAACAGTGGCACGTGCCAATGGTGTTCCATCATTAGAATAACGTCCCACCTCCGGGCGGATCTGGCTTAAAGGCATACTGCATAAGCGTTAGGAATATTGGAGTATTCTTGGGGTGAGAACCAAATAAGAGAAACATTTTTACAGCAATGTCCTCGTTAGTGGCTTCATGTTGCCACCATCCTCTGCAGGTCTTGCACGAATATCATAGCTTTTTCTCCCTCCCAAAAGGAGAATGAAGCCCCTTCGTATCTAATCTTTAGTAGAGCAGGGTATGAAAAGGCGAACTCAACTTTTAGGTCCCGCAGCTTATTTATAATGGGGTAGAAGGGCTTTCTCCTTTTCTGCAGTCGTTGCAAAAAGTCCTGAAAAATGTACAGTCAATGGCCCTCATATACGAATTATTTCACTCCTCTGTAGGCACTGACAGCCTCCTTACGGTCTTTGAAGTTGTGGAACCAAAACACTATTTGCCGAGGAGGCTGGCCCACCGCTGGCTTTGGCACCACAGCCCAATGTGCTCTTTCAAGCTTGTACCAGTCCCCTTTAGGTTTTAACCCCAGTAAAGCTGGTAACATCTGGGAGCAAACTTTATCCACATTAGGGCCTTCCAGACCTTCAGGCAGTCCCGCAACCGCAGATTCAGCCTCCTGTGGTAGTTTTTTTGCTGGTCAGAGAGCTCCCTGAACTCAGACAGCTCCACACAATGGGGGGGGGAAGTAGTAACAACAACAAAAATGGAAAGGGACCTGGGGGTAATCATATCAGATGACCTTAAGGTTAGTAAACAATGTGAGAAGGCAGTAGGGAGGGCTGGGGGGACACTGGGATGTACAGGGAGAGGCATCACCTGCAGGAAATGGGAAGTTATTATCCCTCTGTACAGACAGTTGGTGAGACCCTATCTGGAGTACTGCATCCAGTTCTGAAGATCCCATCTCCGCAAGGACATAGACAGGATGGAGGCAGTCCAGAGGAGGGCAACTAAAATGGTGCCGGGTCTGCAAGAGAAGCCATACGAGGAGAGACTAAAGGAGCTTAATATGTATACCCTTGAGGAAAAGAGGGAGAGGGGGGACATGATAGAAACTTTTAAGTAATACCTAGGGGCGGATCCAGGAGTCCTATAGATGGGGAGCTCAAGTCAGATAAAAAATAAAAATAATAGGCCAGGGGTGCGGTGTGCCGCCTAGGCCCCCAGAAATTTTTTTACATTTTGGTGCATTCTGGTGCATTTTGGAGGGTATTTCTAATGCAATTTATACCCATTTCCTCCCTTCCCATGCTTTTTTTTTTAATCATACTATTGTTTATTCTCCTCGCAGAGCGCCTCTACATGATTTCCGCCGCCAGCACTGCACCCCGGACCCGTCATGCATGCGGGCCACACGAAGCCACTCTCCCAGTGGGCCGGCCATTATCGCTCTCACACCCTCTGGGCACGCACCCCTCCCAGGTCTTTCCGGGGGCGCAATGCGCGGCCATCAGCTGCGAAGATCGCCCTCCGCATTTTCCACATTTTCTCCCCAGTGGAGAGCTGGACGTGCAATGGCGTCCGCGCACGTAGTGCTGATGTCCGCCGTGCTCTCCCCCTTACTATTGCACACCACTTGTAGTGCGACTGGCCTCCGCCAGTCACCACTAGAGGGCAATGCAAGCCCCACTACCCACCCCAGAGAGAGGAGAGCAGTCATCGGATGCTCAATCGTCCCTCTCCCCTGCCAGCCCCCAGCGGCCTGAGTCCATTCCCGAACCTGGGTCGCCGGGGTGGCGTGAGGTGTGGCGTCCAGTGCCTCAACCCTCAGCACCACCGGGCCGGCCCTCCCCATGCTTTGTGAGTTGTACCCTAGCACCATCCCCAGAGTCCCCACAGTCCATATGGCAGTATGTTGCCCAAAATACCCTCCCACCCCAAAAATAAAACAAAATACCCACAGACTGCAGCTGGGCAGCAGCACATCCGAAACACATAAAAATGAGACAAGTTGAAAAAGACTTGGTGATAAAGACAAATTGCAGACAAATTAAATAACAATCCAAGTAAGCAAGTTCACAAATATCACTCACTCAAGCACGTTATGACATTACCATAAAGCCAGCCCATCCCAGTTTGTCCTGCAGTACAGATTAACCTATCCCCTAACCTTACATCATAAAGAAATACAATAACTATAGAAATATGGGAACAAAGTCACTTTGCTATCTGGTTTCTGAAAATATAATTTCAAGTTTGCGTGATATTTTTGCAAAACAGATTTTATTCTATAGAGCAACTTATTCCAAAGAAAATAAATTTTTAAATAAATAAAATATTTTTTAGTGTTTTAAAATTTCCTTTACTGGGATAACCCCATGGTATGAGGCATCTCATTTTTATGACAGGCCCAAGACGTCAGTAAGCAGACAGCAGAACATAGTTTTTAAACAAATATAAAAATGCATTTTTTTTTATTAGCAACAGCACTTGCTTCTGTACATCACAACTTGCACCCCCTCCCCAAACAACACATATAACTACATAAACTAAATATTTGATACTATCACTTTTTTCTTCAGTTTTGTAACTGCCTATGCCAATGTGCCAAACAAGGTCTTATGACTTCTGTTGCTAATTTTGCTCTCCAAGCATGCAGAAACTCTTGCACATGCCATAATATACAGCAGAACACCTTCAAAACCCCTATGTCTATTACTTCCCTCTGTGCTCATTTACACTGTACAACCACAACTAAAACGACCACACAGATTAGACACACAGTACATGCTGAAGTTTTTACCTCAGTTCAGAGGTCTCGTACCAGTTTCTGCCTCTCCTGGTTCATGCTGTTGCTGAGACCAGACCTGCCCCAGCATTAGTTTTTGTACCACTTCTAGCATGCTACCGGAGGGCACTACCCACCAACTCCATCTCCTGCGAATCCACACCAAAATCAAACTGCCATATAGGACAAAACCAGCAGTGACCTTAAACTATTTTATTGTCATGAATTTAAGCTCCCCATAGTAGAAATTAATAACATTAGTACTGAATTTATTATACACCCAGTTTGATGAACACTAATGTCTTGTCCCATCCCAGCAGCCACCTCCCACCCACCATAGTTTGAGACTGTGAAAGTCTTTTTAAAGCAAGAAGTACCTGATTAAATGAAGACCTGATCCATTCTCAGCAGTCTGAAGTCTATGTGCCCCTAGTTGTGTACTGTCTCCGGTCACCTGGCCGCCAAACTCTTTCTCTCTAGACAGCATGCACTGGCCTCATGACTCCTAATGAGCAGAGCTCTCAGCTAAGCTTGCTTCAGCTACCGGAAGATGACCTGAACCTCTCTCCAACTCCTTGTGCTGATTTACCAAGGCCACATCGACCCCACGTTACTGGACTGCCACCGCCTGAAACCCCGGGCTCTGCTCTTCCCTTGTGGGCTCCACTCTCTCTCTCTCTCTGTCTGCTCCTCAGTAGTACACTCGCTCCTCTCTTGCTCCAACGTTAATCTTCTAAGTGAATGAATTACAGCTCACTCTTGTTTCGGCAGCCCAGACATTTGAAGAAGGCGCCCCTTGCTAGCCACATCTACTACTGGATGCAACAGCAAATCAGGAGCAGTGAGCACCAGGTGACCTGGTTGAGATCTGTATTGTTAAGGTCCCTTCCACTTTGCTGCAGCTGTACCCTCCTGCGCATGAACAAAGGAGCTGCACCAAGCCTGCAAAAGGAGAGAACGAATTCTCAGGCTCACCAAGGCAAGACCAGCTGCTGCCACACTGCTGGGACCAGACCACATGGCGCAGGATGAAGGTTAGTAAGAAATTCATGCTGGAGACTGGCTTTTCCGGGGGGGGGGGATCAACTATGTAATGCGGGTGGGGGTGGTTGTTTACTGCACTACCAGGACACTGGAGGACAGATGAGACTGGTGTGGCTCAGGCAGCTTTCATGGAGGCATTAGTGCATACCGATTAAGAATGCAGCATAGTGTGTTACTAATAGAGAAACTCCATGATGAGGGAGCTACAGCACTCTTAGCCCCCCCCCTCTAAATCCACCTAAGAGTACCTCAGTGGAATCAACAAAGTCCAAGAGGGCAGCATCTTTCAGAAAAAGAGATGTGCAAGAACAAGGGGACACAATTTGAAGATAGAGGGGGGACGGCTCAGGGGCAATGTGAGGAAGTATTTTTTCACAGAGAGGGTGGTGGAAGCATGGAACAGCCTTCCTGAGGAGGCTGTGGGGTCTGAAACTGTGGCAGAATTCAAGAATGCATGGGACAGACATAAGCCAATTTCTGTGGGGGGTAGGAAGAAATAGGCTGTTGCTTAAATAGGATCCGCAGCTTATCCTGTAGGTAGGGAAATGGGCAGACTAAGTAGGTCAAGTGGTCCTTATCGGCCACCAAAGTCTACATTTCTATGTTTTCCAACTGTGCTATTTTCTGCGGCAGCGGGCTGATGGTGTCTTCTAGAGATGAGATGTGGGTTTCGGCTTCATCTAAATGGGATGCATTTTGCTCCGCAATTTCTTCCAGTTTGACCTCCAATTTATCTAGATGGGGATTAAGGGCCGCCACAACTGCTCAGTAACTGCCCTACCGAGCGTGGCCATCTCCGCTGCCGACAGAGAAATCGGGCCTATTCCTTCTGCTGTCTGGGCCATTGGCAGCAGTTTCTTGGCATTTGTGTTCGTAGATCGTTGCGAGTTTGTACCACCAGGCACCAGATATTCATCCATCAATGCTTCCTATATTAGCTGGACCAAGGTAAGACCTAAAAAAAACTCAATGAAGCATAAATTTGACGTACTTTTAATCCAGTTTGGACAGAGCTCAGGATTTCGTGTCCTCACACGTGCATGCTCATCAGCGTCCCCCGGCTGTTGTATGTTGATGTTTGTTGTTCCTGCGGAGTTACAGTTTTGTCTACTCACGCATATTCATTCATTAAGATACCAAATGTGCATATACTGTATATACTCTGCATGGTTGCTTATTCAAATTCTGAGTCGTGTACTTATCTGAACAATCTTCAGTATTGTTCTGTCATTTATCTGTTTGTATTTATGAAATTCAGCGAACAGAATTTTTAAGAAAAATCTAATAAATAAAATAGTCCCCGATTCGGTTTTTTGCTTAAAAAGTAACATGTTACCATATTCTGTGCCTTTACAATTTTCTTTTTATTAGGTCAAGCCAGCCATCTCTCCCATCTAACATTCTGTGAAGAGCGCCAGTAGAGGCACATATCTGAACCACCCGAGGCTGACATCAGAGCTGGGCATCACCTGCAGGAGTATGTAAGTTATTAATAATAGGAGCTAGTAATAATATTGGTTTGTTCTTTCCCAATCCCGGTGTCATAGAGACTAAGTATATACTGTACAGTCTGTAATAGTCTTCTTGGATTAGTGGTCCCCGATTGCTAGTATTGGACTTCAATGGAGCAGCGGAGGACTTGGGAACCTGTTGATAAAACCAGAGGCAAATACTGAGTATACACTCAAGGTCTTTTCCAGGTAAAACAATAAACAGTGAGTCTGACAGGCTGCAGGGGGTTAATGGCCTTGGAAATAGCCCAGAGCAGGGCATCGAGGACCCAGGTGAATATTTTTTTATTTTGTTCAGAAATCGGAATTACAACCTTTGAGCTAAAAGCTCGTTTACAAAGGATCCTTGTCAAACATGGGGTGGGGGAACAAACAAGGTACATGAAATAAGGGGAAAAGGGTAGCAGCTAATAGGCATTGTCAGTAACATCAGTTAGAGGACATATTACATACTGCATATTACAAATAAAGGGATAAGGATAGACAGAAACGTAGCATAATCCATTGCTTAGGTGCAGAAAACAAGGGGGGAATGGTCCCATGCCAGCATAGGTAATAAAGTGCGAAGGTCAAACTATGCACAGGCTATGGGTACTCCCACATAACAGCTATATAGCATTGTTGGGATCCAGTTAAAATAGCACAACCGACTTTGCACTTGCAATTATAGCGGGATCAAAATAGCGCTTGAAAAAAATAGCTTCTCTTGATAATCGCGCTTACCTTGATAGTGCCATAATTGATGTTGATGAGGTCCACAAACAATGGTGTAGGTAACAGTACTCGAACATGCAATACTTAAAATGTGATCACTATTATGATCAAGATTAAGACCGGATGGAAACCCTACAGGGTCCCTCTGCACAGCCAGCACAGTTATCCAGAATTAGCCGATATCGATACCCACAGCTCCAGCTGCAGTCAGAGACTGCACTGAAGTTTACACAGGGCCTCCCTGCACAGCCACCAAGGGTATCCAGTATCAGCGTATTTCATTTAGGATGGGTAAAAAAAGAGTTTATACCATCCGTTTCACATTGCCTTGAGCCGCAAGACATATTTCTATGCCTCTTTGCTGGATTTACTGGTTCGGGAGCAATTCCCGGGGTTAATAATGGAGGGGGTGGGGATTTGAATTGGGCAATGGACTCGAAAATGGATCACTCTGAAGAGAAAGGGAGGATATCAGGGGGGATGCAACAATGGCAAGAGATAATGGCATACCTAGATTTGGTAGATGTGTGGCGAACAGCAAACCCGGGAGTGAGGGAGTATACTTTTTACTCGAACCCCCACAAAACGTGGATGGGGATGGATTATATTTACGCCACAAGGGAATGGTATGCTCGGGTATGGGAGACACGACACAGCCCTATACATATTTCGGACCACGCAATGGTGGTAATGAAAGTACAAGGGAGGGAGAAGCGGGGATCCCTCTCCTTATGGAAATTCCCCACATATATGGCTCAGAATGAGGAATTTAGAAAGCATCTGGAGGACAACTGGGATTTGTTTATGGCAACAAATGATAAAGAGGGGGTCTCGAAAAATATACTCTGGGAAAACGGGCAAGGTGTTTATGAGGGGAGCAATTATTGAATATGTATCTCGGATAAAGAGGAAGCAGGGGACACAAAGTGAGCTGGAAAATAAATTAAAGGAGTTAGAAATGAGGGTGGCTCGTGGAGAAAGAGGAGGCCGTCCGAACGCTGGATATGGTGAGGGAGGCTTTGAATGCACACCTGAGATCAGAAGCAGGGAGAGCTGGCTTATTTAATAGGAGATATATATTTGAATGGGGAAATAAACCAGGGCCAATGGTGGTTAACCTTATGAAGGGAAGTAAGAGGATGAATAGAATTTTGGGGGTGAGAGATGATCAGGGTACCCTGCAGAGCAAGGATAAGGAAATGACTGTATCAGGCAGGAGATAATGGAACAAAAGAAAAGATGTTAGAATTCCTAGGGAAGATAAAAGTTCCGAAAGCCACGCAGATACAGAGGGAAAAGTTTGCTGTTATAAACGCTCCTTTATAGCAGCAAATTACGCCACGGTTTCCCTATGGGGAAAAAGGGAAGATCATTAATTATATATAGAATAATGCACAGGGGTTGTGTGTTTAATAAGTTTTTACATGCACCCCGAGGTGCTGGATGCTACATAAACCCCGAGAGCGAAGCATCCAACACCAAGGGGTGTGTGTAAAAATTCAAGTTAAACACACAACCCCATGTTTTAATTTATATAATTGCTGAGGAGCATTTTCTTGCCACAGCAATTATATAAAATAAAACTGTGGTGGTTGGTGTGGAAGAAGCAAGTCCAGAGTGGAGGAAGCTCAGTCAGCGCTCCAGTGGAGCAGGTCCTGAAACCTTTAAAAAAAAAAAAAAAGTTAGCTTAGAGGAGGCAAGTAGGCAAGTTTATTTAAAAAAAAATTACGGCCGACTCATGGCAGTGTAGAGTCCAGGGCACAGCGTAGTGCTGAAGTTGCTGCGATTGTCTGGTGCCATGGTTAGCGGAGAGCGTGGAGGCAGGTGAATGTGTGGAGCGTTGGAAACCTGTCGTGTGTTCGCCATTATAACCCACGAGTTATTATGGCAAATTATAACCCAATAACGGAGGGGGAGGTGATGCAAGCTATCTAAAAATTACAGAAGGGGAAAGCTAGTGGACCGGATGGGTACCCAGTGGAGTATTATAAACTGATGGGGGCCCGAACTGCGAGAGTGCTGTGTAAAGTGTTCCAACAGAATGAAGAGATGGAACAGGTTAGCTTGCCAGATACGTGTTATGATGCTGTCATATGCCTCATACCAAAGGAGGGGAAGGATCCGCAACTATGTGCCTCGTATCGGCCGATATCACTGTTAAATTGTGATTAGAAGATATTGGCTAAAGTTCTGGCCTGCAGACTGGAGGAGATACTCCCGGGGATGGTTCACCCAGACCAAACGGGGTTTATTAAAGGAAGACAGTCATATCAGTCATATGAGTGGAGGATTGAGATGCCGCAAGGCAGCTCTGCTCTCTGGGGAGTGACGTGAGGGTTCCCTGGCTCTTGGCTGCCACCCGATGGAGGCTAGGTGGTAGTGCCAAGCCACAAAGGAATCCTGGCATTAAGCTGGGTGGTGGGACCACATTCCGGGGTAATGGGAAGAAAATCGGAAAAAGCACATCTTCCCCCATTTCCAGAAAGGTGCAGAGTAATGGGGGTAGCAAAAAGTTTTATATAAAAAAAAAAATCAAACATGCTCATGAACGAGTTCAGGATTGGGGACGTGGAGGAGATGTGAATCTAGCGAGTTATGGTCAGGATGTTTAATATTCTTTTTTTATAAAAATACTGTTTTTGCATTATCATTATGGCACTCCACCATATATCCCATCAGTCTACATTTAGATGGCAAGAAGCATCACGTTTACAGAAGCATAAAAAAAAAAAAAGGCAAAAGCTGACAGTGTCCCTTTAATTTGACAGTATTTGCTCTATCCTTCTAGATCAACTTTTAGGAAGTATTAAATTAAATAAAATTCAGGAGGGTGCCTTTTGTATGAAATCCTTGTTGGCTATGTCATCAAGGCTAATGATAGTTTAGGGCCGCTGGGCGGGCAGG
Organism: Neoceratodus forsteri; assembly: GCA_016271365.2. Classification (NCBI taxonomy): domain Eukaryota; kingdom Metazoa; phylum Chordata; order Ceratodontiformes; family Ceratodontidae; genus Neoceratodus; species Neoceratodus forsteri. The sequence goes on from CM028129.1 coordinate 235,418,057, forward strand.
CTATCTTTCTTTCCTGTGCAAATTGCAGTGCTGAAAACTGTCTTTAGATAACTCGGTGAACTGCAAGTGATCAAGCATCATGCAAGCATCAGGCATTCATTTTTTCCTCTAGCTCTAGTACCTGATGTACGTATACAGGTATCTCTTAAGGTAAATAGGCAATGAATGAAAAGTACTTTACCATGTCATGGTTCAGGGGCACTTTTGTAATGATTGGACAGTGGTTACTGCTGTGCACAGGGCCTATCTAAAATCCAGCAATGCCCATTAAGTGTTAAATGCAAGGAAAGGAAATGAATTTGTTTTTCTATAGTGCCTTTCAAACAAACAGTATTCCAAAGTGCTTTATAATCCAGGAGAGTACATAGCTGCCATTTGCAGGACAACTTAAGACTCAAACAGCCCAGCGATAAAGAAATTAGAAAGAGGTTAAGCGCAGGGAGCTGCTCAGGTTCTCACAGCGAGTAAGCGCTGGTTGTAGGATACAAACCCCGGTCTCCAGGTTCACTGCTCTGCATTGTAACCACTAAGCCTTACTGCCTGAATGTATCCCCCCCCCCACCAAGCTGGAAAGATAACAAGAGTGTTATTAACAGAGCCAAGGCAGACAGAAAGAAGAGGAGAAAGGTTCAATCTGACAAATTAGAAGAATTGGATACAGTTTGCAAACTGTAGATCCACTCCCCTCATGCTAATCTGTTCATACAGAAAGCATGCCAGCACGTCAAAAGCAAACGGCATGAATGTAATGGGGATGACAGAAAGGTGAGCTCGGACTGTGAGCCAAGTCTGATTTAGGCACTCCCAAGATATCTCAATCACTTAATCAGATTCTTCCTCTGCCCTTATTTGAAAATGCAGGTTAGGTGACTACTCTCAAACCAACACAAATGACATGGCTGTTTCCCCCTCTCTGGTGCCAGGAGGTCTACGCACTAACCAGGCTGAGGGATCCGGGGGCCGCACAAGTGCAGGCAAAGTGAGACAGGCTGAGCTACAATCTGCGTCTCATCTTACCTCCGTGGGTTTCTCACATTACACAATACATGCTGTCCATTTTACAAAATCAAGGAAATGAAGGAAAATATATCTGTCACTCTGGAGAGATATCAGACCTCTAATAGCTGAAATCAAAGCTTATTTTTAGTTGGCTGTTCAATTTATGTTACTTACATTTGTCTGTACTAACTCCTAAGCAGTAATTCTAGTTTTGGGGCAATAACGCAGTGGGGAAAAAAAAAAAAGGGAGAACATTTAATACTGGTCTTTGCAGCGACTACTATCAGACGTTACGTACATTGTACAGTTTTTTTTCCTTCCTATTTTGGGCTGTGTTAATAATCGATGAGGGCAGAGGAAATCTCTGCATGTAAAACAGTTTCATCTTCCAAATTTGAACAAATCTGGCCACAGCAATGTAGTGTGAACTACCGTCCCAAAAATTAACAACAACAAAAAAACCTTCACTTGCCCCTGTGTTGGGGTTGAGCTGCTGGTATCTGGGAGATTCTGGCCCAGCTGGCCTTGTTCAGCACCCCCTACCTGCTATTCCAAGTGGAGGAGGGGGAGTGCAGTGGTTGCACCCGAGCTATGGCAAATCCTGTTTTTTTTTTTTTTAAATAATTATGTTGTTGCCTTCCAAGCATGCCTTGCATGTGAGGATTGTGCTCACAGTCCCTTCTGCTTTGCTGCACATGAGCGGCAGCTCTGCACAGGGTTCTAGCATCAGCATGCCCCAACTAACCTAGTAGACCTCTCTGGTCCCCTAAGCAATGGGATACACTGTATGGAGTGAGTGGAGCAAGAGCATACTCATGCTACTGAAATGCTGAGGCATTTTTTTTTTGTCCTCCCACCAACTGGCACCAGGGACACATATGCATTTTTTACAGGTTTTCATCCCTGACACCACCCCGAGACCCGGCACATGGCCATGCAAGAGTGTGGATGCACACTTCTCACCCCTTGGCGCCAGCTCAGCCCCTTCCACCTCCCAATACTTTGCCGCCCCCTCTCCACCTACACTACCCACTGGACCTCCACCCAGTGGGAGCAGCACTACCAGGGGGTGCCAACCCACCCTCACCACTCTCAGGAGAGGAAAGATGCCCGTTGGCATGCTCAATCCTGCTCCACCCCCCCCCGGCACTCTGATGACCCAAGGTCGTTCCCGAACCCGGGTCACTGGTGTAGCGCGAGGTAAGGTGCCCAGCGCCTCAACCCTCTGTGCCACTGGGTCGGCACATTTGGGTTGTTTTTAAAATAAAATAAAGTTCTGGAGCATTTAAGCTGGGTGGTGGTGGTGGTGACAGGAGTATACAGGCATCGCTCTGGGGCTAAGACTGGCACTACCACCACCAATGAAACAGAGGGAAAAAAAGAGAGATACAGAGATAGGCAGAATAAAAGGCAGAGAGAGAGAGAGAGAGAGAGAGAGAGAAATAAAGTGACAGAGAAAGAGAGGCAGAGAAAAAGAGAGACACACACACACAGCAGGGGAGACAACAAGCAGTACTAGAAAGCCCCCAAAAAAGGCAGAAACCTAGAAACTGAGGGAAAGAGTTGGGGTGGGGGGGAGACAGTGCCACTCAGCCTCATCCCAACCCAAGGTAGAGGGAGGTATTCGCCGAGAGGGACAGTGTCAGTCAGTTCAATTACCCCTCCCCCCCCCAAAAAAAAAAACATTAGAAAACGAAAGAGAGCAAGAGAGACTTGAACTGGCAGCCATCCAATAAAGACAATTTCCTAAGAGACCTTAAAGGGACACTGTCAACCCCTTTTGGCCTCAAATTGTCCCTAGCTTAAAAAAATAGGTCGCATTCTGTAGAATATGCTGATATGACTGGTAATTTGATTCTGATTCCTTTCTATTTTTAAAAGTAAAGACTGCCCACCATGCTAGGGTTACCACACCAAAATGTGTCCGTTTACATTTCCTTAATCAACTTTCACTGCATTTTTCCTGGACTCAGGAACACCCCAACACAGTCTAGCCACTCTAGATGCAGTGGGAGTAGAGGAGACTGAGTGCCTCCATTGCTTGGGGTAGTTCCTAATGTTCAGGAAGTATACAATAAGGGCAGATCAATGATTTTAAACAAAACAAGGCTGAGTCTAATTACACAATCACCATGCATTTCAGTTCTACTAAGAAAGGAGGCAGATTAACCCAACAGCAACATCAATGCATTTTACAGAAGGTAAGTAAATATAAAATGTGGGTTTTCAACTTGAAATAATATGATGCAGAAAGGTTTGACAATGTCCCTTTAATTGTTACATCTTGCTGCTGTGACAATTTTGGAGCAAGACACTAACGAAGAAACTGGGAGGTCGAACAACAGAGGAGGGAGAGCGTAGAGGGACAGTGGGAAAGTGAAGGGCAGAGAAGGACCCAGCAATGGGTGCTGGTGAGAAGTCACGAAAGCATGTGAGTACTGGTAGGCAATAGCTGTTTGGCCCTAGGCACCCCCAGTGTAGATTCTTAGCCCCACAGTGGTCAGACAGGTTTTAGCCTAATTCTGCTTGAGGTTTGGTGATAGGGGATGGTCTGGGAAGCCTGAAAGTCACCTGGGGTGCAGAGAGGAAATTGTTGGATATCAGGATCTGAATACAGTGGCTTCAAGGGAAGTACAGAGGGCTGTGGGTTCAGTTCCCACATCTGGCACTTGGGTTAATATCCCAGTACTGACACTGTAGTGCAGCATGAGAGGGGTGCTGCACTTCTGAGGTGCCGTCTTTTAGATGAGACATTAAACCGAGGTCCCATCTGCCTGGATTGGTGGTAGTTCAGGTGGATGTTAAACATCCCATGGCACTTATCGAAAAGAGTAGGGGAATTTCCCCGGTGTCCTGGCCAAATTTCCCTCATTCACTAAAAATACCACCAACAGCTTAATCTGGTTCAATTTCAGTTGCTTATCATCTGTATCCCCGTCATCCCTGAAAAAGGGACATCTAGGCCCAGTGGCCTTACCGGGTCAACGAAATTAAACAAACAAACAGTGGCCACTCCGGAGATTCAAGAATGTGTGGGGGCCAGAGGTTTTTTTAGGGTGTTGAGTTAGGGGCCAGAGCCTACCAGAAGATTCTGCTTTCTGGGAGAAGCAGTTCTGCAGGTGTCCAGTGTCTGCAGCTCCAGTGGAGTCCAGCTTCCGCAACTCCAGCCGTTCCCAACGTCAGCTTCTGTGGCATCCAACTTCAGCAGCTCCAGTGGTTTCCAGCATCAACATCTGTGGCATCCAGCTTCAGCAGTTCCACTGGTTTTCAACTTCAGCTTCGTGGTGTCCAGCTAGCAGCTCCATTGGTTTCCAGCATCAGCTTCTGTGGCATTCAGCTTCGTGGTGCCCCGCTAGCAACTCCACTGGTTTCCAGCATCAGCAGCTCCAGTGGTTTCCAGCATCAGGTTCCGTGGTGTCCAGCTTCAGCAGTTCCAGTGGTTTCCAGTGTCAGCTTCAGTGGTGTCCAACTTCAGCAGCTCCAGTGGTTTCAGGGCCAGCGTCAGGTTTTTGTGGGCCCTGGGCAATGGACCTCTAGTGCCCCAGATCCATCAGTCTGTGTAAAAAAACAATAAAACCAGCCGACTTGGCATAGACTATTAGAGATGCAGGCATCACCCCTCCCTAACACTGACAGAGGAACCAGGATTTATGCAATGCAAAATTCCACTTGTCTTTGCCAGTAAGTACCAAACATGAAACACCTACATCCCTCCAATACAGGACTCAGTGCCAACCATCACTAACCATCTCCACACAGCAGCTGTCAATTCAGATAAAATTCCACACCAACACAGCAGGCTGAGCCACTCACGCTCAAACTGCAACCGGCGCCTAAACTTTCAATGTAAAGTCTATCCCACACCCCCAAAGGCAGAATGGCAGATTCTGGTACAATGCTACGGGCCGTAGCAGACTCCCCTCCCTCCCAGGGGCTCTACCTGTCCTACCTGGTGTAGTGCAGGTCACGAGGGGAGCTTCATCCACATCCATTGCTGTCAACTTGTCGTGGTGCAATTTCAGAGCTCCACAGGCCCAATGCACAAACAACTAATCGCTCTAATCAGTCCTGGCCATGGCCAGTGCTCTACCACCACTCCGCCTGGATACACCCTACTTTGAACTCCCGCCTTGGCGCCTTCGCAACAACAACACAAACACAGGTAAGCTAAAGCCAGCTGGCTGGGCCGCTCAGGCCAACCCCTCCACCACACTCTCCTCCAGCCACTGGCCTGCTCATCCTACACCCCACCCATGGAATGCTCTAATGGATCAGGGCCCTACCAGTCAACAAGCAGGGCTCACACCAGCCAGCTGGCACAGAGGCAGGGCGTCCGTCTCTGATGATGATGACCAGGTTCGAAACGGACTTGGGACGTTGGAGAGCTGGCCGGGGGAGAGAAGGAATGAGCATCTTAGAGACTGCTCTCTTCTCTGGGGGGGGTAGAGTGTCCAACACACCACGGATCTCTGGCAGAGGCTGGAGGGACCCATTATGTCAGCGCCGTTACCTGTGGGGAGTGGGGCGGATGCAGAATGTCTTTGCACGTCCCCACTCTCAGGTACTGCCACAAAGTTACAAATTCCAGATCCAAGCATGATGCCTGCTTCTGCTGTCGTTCCCGCTACCAACAGTGTCCACCTGGGGGCCCACCCTGGGGGTAAGCCAGGGCACGATACCAAGGACCATGGGAGGAGGCACCTGCCCAGGGCCCTGCCTGGGGGCCTAAACCCAGGCATGGGGGTGATGCGGGATGGCTATGCTCCCTTGGGGCGGGGCAGACCACAAAAATAGAAAATAAAAAAAAACAAAACAAGCAGGCTCGAGGCAGCCTTACTTTAGGGGAATCTGTCCCGTAGTTTTCCACCACTTGGCTCGGTAGCAGTGCAGCACTGATGTAACTTGAAATGTCACTGCTTCACCAGCAGGCAGTGGTCAGCGGAAAGCATGCTGCCAGCGCAGAGCTATGGCAAAGTTTACATTTTTTTTTTTGAGCCCCTGATGGGCCCCCCTCTGGTGTCGGGCCCCAGGCAATTGCCTGGGTTGTCCAGGTGCTGACACTGGCCCTGAGTGGTTTCCAGCATTCGCTTCAGTGGTGTCCAGCTTCAGCATCTCCAGTGGTTTCCAGCATCAGCTTCAGCAGCTCCAGTTTATTTCTACCACCAGTGGTTTCCAGTGTCAGCTTCAGTGGTGTCCAGCTTCAGCAGCTCTAGTGGTTTCTAGCATCAGCCTTGATGGCATCCAGCTTCAGAGGTGTCCAACTCCAGCAGATCCACAGTGTGCTCATTGAATTCATTCCAGATGGACTTTGCAGCATCATGGACTACCTACAGATAAGTACCGTCGCTCATGGTTTGGACTACGGTCAGGGTGTTCGGGGATGGGTGGTGCCCCCTAGAGTAAGAAAGAAATAAGCCATTACCTTTCCCTCAAGTCTCCCCCTCTTTGTTTACTCTCTTGAGTATTGTCCTTAGATGCAAGTAGTAAATGTGGAGTCTAAAGGTCCCTCACTTTAAGTAAGAATTACAATTTCTCTTAACGGTTACAGTACTTCAGCTGTCATGATTGCCAAGTTACAGAAATGTTGCTTAGTGTTATAAGAATACTTGTAAAGTGTTTTACCTTTGGTAGTGTTCCCTTAGCCTTGTCTTTGTTCCCCTATCACTAAATAAATTTCTACAGTTATTTATTGCATTTTGGGCGTTAGCCTCAGTTTGTGCACTATCTTCCTGCATGGGTGGTGGGTGGCCATGATTACAACGTGTATATAGTGTTCTGCTCCCGTATGCTAGCACTGCCTCCCTTAGGTTACATTCTTGTTACACCTGATTCACAGAGCACCACTGGAGTTGGCTGTGAAGACAAATGCTTGCATGCCTTCCTACCCTGAGAAAGGGTGCAGCTGAGGTCGCCCCAACATTAGCTGAGGCCCTGGAAGTCTTGTGGGTTTGTATATGTATACATATGTTTTGAGATAACTGACAGATAAAAACTGTTATCTCAGGCAACATGAAAAAATATTAATAACTTTCCATGATGCATTACTTCATCCTGATGTATGCCACGGGAGTGTGTTAACTTTAAGATAAATGCAGTATTCTCACAGACACAACACTCGAAATGAGAATAAACATGTTATTCTCACCTTTCCATCTTTATTCTTATTTCGAGTGTTGCTGTCATTACTTTCTAACGGTGCTCCACTTTCAGCATCAGTCAAAGCCGCGCAGCTGCGGCCTTGTGCTGAGCGCATTACAAAGTGACGCTCAGCTGAGACAAAATGCAGCGGCAAGATTAATAGCATCGGCAGTTCCTGTAAAACAACAGCTTCACCGAACATGCTATTTATGGCTATGATGATACAGCGTTTATTCAGACTCACTGGATTCCGAACTTGGTGATCACACTCATGGCTCTGCTACGCTTCACCACTCGTGGGGTTACTGAGTCGGAATCCAACTTGTCTGGATAAACGCTGTATTCTCACAGTGTACACAGCATATCCGTTGCACGATGTCATAGTGCATTCTTAAATAGAAGTAGCTGAAGATCTTAGGACTAACCAATTCCAAACAAGCACAAACAGAATGTTACGACTGGCTAGCTTCTGAATTCTACTCCCCAGCTGTTAAAGATGGCCACTGAACAATCAAGATGCGGGATTTTCTTCTTGCCATTGTATAAATATGAGATAAACAATAAGCTAACTCAAAAAATGCAATTTATCTTCATGTGTGAGGGAGCAGTACCATAACGTACAAGTGGCAGAACCATGAGTAAGTCATAAGTGTTGCCCTGCTTCGCAAGATGATAAACCGTGTATTTTATAATATACTTTCGCATAGTTAGGGTTGAGCGACTGTTTAATGTTAACCTCAAATTTCTGCATCTTAATAATTTTGCACCATTTGATGAAATTGCGTAAAATGTTACATGTGCGATCTGGGTGGCTTAAGACATGGAAAGTTTTGTGATGGACACTAATCCAGATACTGAGATCTAGGACTTTAAAAAGCCTTTCAAACGCACTTTTTGGACATTTTCTGCTCACATATGGCACAAAGAAAGTTTGGAATTTTGTTCCGTAACTTTCAGGGTAGAAGAGGCTTGGCCCAAAGGTGTGACTTTCAAAGGTTTTTTGAAACAAAATGTATTCATTTATTTAACTTTTGGTGACCAGGTAAGTACACTAGACAAGATATTTGCCTATTTTCAGATACGACCTGGGAGAGTATAATGAAATACAAGTTCATACAGAGGACAACATGATATAAAAGTTAGGCATTACACAGAATCAGGTAGAACCAGATGAACACAACACAAGCAGTCAGTAAACACAGTTAGAATAGGAACAAAATATATTTATAAAATGGATAAGGCATATCATGTATCCTGATTGGCTGAAAGGGTTTGGAATCCAGTGGTATAAGGAGTAACAGCCACTGGGTTGGGAACCCTTTCGGCCAGCAGTGCAGAGTCTACCTTGATATAAATGCTTTTTCCACATTCTGATGTGGAATGTTCGACCTTCATGTTAGTAAAGCATCAGAGTTAGGCAAAGTGGCAAGTGGCAGTACCATAAAAAAACAACAAACATGTGAGTCCATAATGTAAATGAATCAAATATGGCAAGATGAATCAATCATACCATAGTGGTCAATGTTGGCATGATCACTGACCTTTTTTTTAAGTACACCTGCAGTGTTCATCTTTGTAGGCCACACATCCAGCTGGTCACAGTAGGTGTAGAACCAGAGAATGTGAAGTCATCATACGGTAACCGTCCTACAAGCTGACCGTACACTCGATTACCCTCCCTCCCCAAAAACTGGCAAATCATTACTGCCGTGTTCCTCCCACAGTCACCGAGTACTTTCCCCATCAGCTAAAATATGTTAAATATAATAAATAGCAGTGCCCGAAAAATTAGTAGAGTGCAGCACAGTAATGTAATGCAGCTCCAGCTCCGTTTCTATGACAGCGTATGACCGGCCACCTGCCCTCAATGCCACACACATAATAGTAGCAGCCTAACTGAATCGCTGTTTGTAGTAATAATAAAGAAATTATCCTCCTATGCGCTCATTTACCAAAAGTCTTGTTCAGGCCACAGATCCATCGGGTGGTAGTTGCATCAGAGTCAAGAAATCGCATTTCATACCACGAAAGACACTGCACGACCACTTACCCTCCACCCCGACACCAGGTGTCTAATGTTAGCTGCGATCAAAGCAAACTAGAATACTACTACTACAGCGACAAACATTGTGAAGCTGCAAGGCAACAGTGTAGTGAAATTAATATTAAACACATACAGTAAATGCAGCCCAGAGCCACAAATGTAAAAGCAGGTCAAATTTTGTGTTACTGTTGTTATTTTGTCACATGTTCAAATCTAGTTACAATTTTTGACCATTCAAAAAGTTTACTAAGGGATTATTTTTTCTCAATGTTTCAATTAATTCTCTATTCTGTATTTACATAAATGTTACAAAGTTTTCAAAATTAAAACACCTTGTCAGTGTTCCTTTTTTCCATAGTTATTACCCATTTTATAAGAGCAATAAGACACTCCAGGGTGGTGGTTGTTATGTGATAACCGCACACCTAGGTGCGGAAGGACACACGGCCTTCGGCCTCATGCCTCACCATGCACCTAGGTGTGTGGTTATCACATAACAACCACCACCCTGTCATGTCTTATTGCTTATACATAGAGTCACCAAGGCTATGAACAGTGCATTATATAATTCTATACAGCTCAGAGCCCCAAAAGCAGAGCCACAGTCAAAGCATTAACCAGTTCTTGACTTACAAGGCTTTGAAGTTTGGCTTCTGAGCATGCTTAGCAGGGTTTTCGAAATAACCTTCTGATGTGAAAGAAGAATTTTACTTTCTCAAGAAAAAATATTGCTGTCATGAGTACAGGCTTCGTGTTTTGGTAGAAAAAGGAAATTTAGAAACACATAAAAATAATGCATTTTCTAAAAAGAAAAACACCTATACTTAGATAAATGGGACCTGTTTAGCTAGATTCTGGAGACAGTTTGATGGAAAATTACCCCAAACTACGTTTTCTCGACACCCTGAAGTTCTTTGGCTGGCAGCTTACAAAGGGGTCTGATTTTATTGTTGCAAGCCAACAAATGTTCTTTCACACATAAAAAATAGGTGATACTACTGTATACCAATTTTTATGGTCAAACACAGATTTCTTTGGTTGCCAAAACAGTGCAAAAAAAATAATTTTACGTTCACACATAAAAAGTTGTTTTTAGTGCAGGCTAGTGGTGTCAGCGTGGCTCAGTTGGTAGTACATCCGCCTCCGGACCAGAAGGTCATGGGTTCTTGTCCCATACCAGGATTGGACTTGCACCCAAAAATCGCTGGCATCCGAGTGCAGTACTGGGGGCTGCTGTACTGCTGGGGTGTGCTGTCCTTTGCATGACACGTTAAAAACCGAGGTCCCTTCTGCCCATCCTGGTGTTGCCCTGGTGGGTGTCCAGGTAGAAAAAAAAGAACCCAGGGCACTATTCGCAAAGAGCAGGGAACATTCTCGGTGTCCTGGCCAACATTCTCCTTCCCATAAACCGGTTCATGCAATTACTCAGGCTATGCGTGGGTGATAATGTGCGATATGGCCGCCACTACACATTCAGTCACTTCACTACCAGTCTAGCATTGCTTGTAAAGTGCTTTGGGATAAACTGTATATGAAAAGTGCTACATAAATGCTGATTCTTCTGATTCTGATTCGTCTTTTATGTGCGAACAAAACCTTCTGTGGCATTAGGGTTCTTTCAGCCCTAAGTCTCTACCAAAAGTCCGTACCCTCATAACCTAAGGCCATGCTCCATGTGTCTGGTGCTGCAGGCCACTGGTTCAGAGCTGTGTGTTTTCTGCTTCATGTAGTGCCCACAGCATCAGTCATAACTGTGGTCCCTGCATGAAAATTGAGATCAGATAAGGGATTTTTTTTTTTTTACTCACAATGGTGTGACGTGCATATATTGTATGTGGGACACAGACAACACAGAGAGAGAAAAATAAGTGCCTTAGCTGGGATCTGAACCCAGGCTGCTGCCACCAACATCAGCAGCTCTTCTTCAATGATATCTGCTTCCAATTTAGCTATAATTTTTTTTTTCTGAATTCTATTTCTGCGGTACCCTCGGGGAACTCTCTTTAGCTTCCTCTGTCCTCTGGTCTCTCCCTCCCACCTGAGACACACTCTCTCTCTCTCTCCCCTCGCTCCATCCCGACAAGTCCCCTGGCTCTGAACATAGACTGAAGGCAGATAAGGACCGCTTGGCCCACCTAGTCTGCCCATTTCCCTACCTACAGGATAAGCTGCAGATCCTAGTTAACCAACAACCTATTTCTTCTTACCCCCCCCAAACAAGAATTGTCTTATGTCTGTCCCACGTTTTCTTGAATTCTCCCACAGTTTTAGACCCCACAACTTCCTCAGGAAGGCTGTTCCATGCGTCCACCACCCTCTCTGTTGAAAAATACTTTCTCACATTGCCCCTGGACTGCCCCCCTCTATCTTTAAATTGTGTCCCCTTGTTCTTGCACATCTCTTTTTCTGAAAGATGCTACCCTCTTGGACTTTGTTGATTCCACTGAGGTACTTAAAAGTTTCTATCATGTCCCCCCTCTCCCTCCTTTTCTCAAGGGTATACATATTAAGCTCCTTTAGTCTCTCCTCGCATGGCTTCTCTTGCAGACCCTGCACCATTTTAGTTGCCCTCCTCTGGACTGCCTCTATCCTGTCTATGTCCTTGCAAGATGGGGTCTCCAGAACTGGACGCAGTACTCCAGATGGGGTCTCACCAACTGTCTGTACAGAGGGATAACAACTTCCTGTTTTCTGCTGGTGATGCCTCTCCCTATGCATCCCAGTATACCCCCAGCACTCCCTACTGCCTTCTCACATTGCTTGCTAATGTAACCCCTAGATGGCGCTATCCCAGGGGCTACTATCCCTGCCTGATTTCCCACTAACAGGTTGAGGGGCCTGGATCCAATGGAGGGTGCCTCCACCCAGAGGTCAGGGTTTGCAATAGTTAAACTTACTTGGTCACAGCCCTCTGGGACACTGCAACCCCCCTTTCTTCCACTAGTGGCCCACACAATATATCAGAATTACCTTCACAGTATACACTTACCCCAGGGCTGGTTCAGGCACTGAGACCTCCTGTAAAATGAGATACAGTGCAACAATCACAGTACAATACTTTAACATAGACAAATACCTCAGGCAGTATAACTTTGCTGAAACAAGCAGCTCTGATTTATTTAGGGGGAATATAACAAGGACAGGGGGAAATCAGGTTAATTAGCTTATCACTCTACTCATCTACCTATGGCTCTGTGCACAGGCCTATCCCTATCAGTTACTGTCCCTGGGTACCCAAGCCCTAGTGGCTAGTCCAAACCGTGGCAGCTGGTAGGGGCCCTTTCACACAGAGAAAGGAAAATTAAACAGTCAGCAGTACAGTAATTCCATTTGGATTTAATGTGGCAATTCAACAGGAGCGACCCTGAATTAGTACTCACGACCTCCAAACAAGATAGGGTCCTTCAACGTCAGCAGGGCTACTCTTGAGCTCCAAGAGACTCCTCACACATTTATATGGCAAACAGTCACAGGCAAAAGTCACTTAATGGCAGCAGGATTCACTTGAGGTACACAAACCTCTTCACACATTTATATGGTAAAAAGAAAGCACTATACCAGGCAGGCTGCATCTGTATCCCGATCGCAATTACTGCACAATACCGGGAGAACACACAGCAGATTCAGTTCCTGACAGACAGTGCAATTTTCAGCAATTCCTCCAGTCTTCTACAGGGTGAGCCTGGTTTCTACTCTTCAGATATCCTTTGATTCTCTTCACAGGACGGATTCAGTCCTAACAAGCTGCAGACCGGAACTCTGGACCTTACACATGTTTTTTTGACTAAAACTGTGCACTGAAGGAGCACAGGGTTCCTTTCCCCTTCACTGCCAGAGCAGACTGAAAACTCCAACAGACAAAACCGGGCACTTCCTTTGAGTTCCTCCCAGTTCTTGACTGGATTGGCTGTCACTCACAATAGACTGCTGCTGTTGGTCCAAAAAGGCGCCGAAGTATAAACTACATCTCCCAGAGTCACTGCCCATACAATCCTCTTGTGGCTGGCTCAGATTATGAGTCCAAGTTCTGATTCGTCCAAGGCACCATTTTAGAGCTAGCTTACCCCACACTGATTGGTCCAGTTCAGCAGTTCAAAACCAGAATGGGAACTAGGCAGACACAGTTCTGACTGCAAAGAAAGCAGGTTAGACAAACTGTATTTTCATTATTACTCTAAAGATTTCTGGCAAACAGTTACATCTTTCAGATAGGTTCCCTTTGCACTCTAGTGACTGCAAAAATGGAGTGAATTGGCAGCAGTTCGAGTGGTACTCAAGTAGAGAAACACACAGTCCCCCATACTAACTAATTATGTCTGCAAGCAGACAGCTCTTAAAGAGACAGTACCAGAGGCTCTAAAACACCACTGATAAATGGCTTAAATGCCAAACACCATTCAGGCTTGGAGCATTCAAGCAAGCTCCTGAAGTCTTTTGGGAACCCCCATTTGCAGGGGGTTACACCCTTCCTGGCCTGGGAAAGCTTGACGTCCACAAGGCAAGTACCCATAAGTTTTAACTGCAACCATATACATTTGCATTAGGCTCACATGTAATCATCAGTCAATATATCATTTTACCAAGAACACATTTCTGAAACATTGCAGTACATCACTCTTTACACAGTATTACACACATTGTACCATAACTCAAGTTATTACCTCTTGTACATGAAACCTGAAGAGGGCCCTTCCTATCAGTTACCTTGGGGCTGGACGGGCAAGGGCACCATACTTAGAGGGCAACACATGTAACTTGGAGTTAGCACTGACGCTCAGTTTGGGCAATGAGCTCGGGGACACATACACTCATTTATGGACAACATTGAGAGGCAAGTCCACAGGCCTCCCAAGAAAATCATAACTGAGGTGCACCACAGGCTTTACAGCTCCACCAGTCTTTCTAGGGAGAACTGTTACAGTCTCTGCACTCTGAGCCTCATTTTCAGCATTGTCCTCACTTGTCAGGGAGTCTCCATGGGGTAGAGAGGCTAGAACTTGGGGCACTTTCAGCTCCAGGAGTTACAGTTTCTGAGTCCACAACATTTGGCTGCATGGAGAGCTGGACACTGGCAGTGGACTGTCAGGGCACTCAAAATACTCTTCTTCTGGTTCTGGTGTATCACCAGTCTGACCCAATCCATCATTTCTCCCCTGAAAGCTCAAACAGTTCAACCATGCACAATGATTCCATTTCCTCTGATGGATGCTTTGCACTTCACTTTCTGGGAGCATTGGCTCCAGGGACGAAGCTGGGGCTTAGACAGTCCAGAAGGCCCAGCCGTCTCCAGTATTGACTAGGGATTGCCCAAACAATTGACTCAGTTCAAGAAGGATAGTATTCAAAGTCACTCTACTTTCTTCTGATATGGACTGACAGTCATGCTCAACTGGGACTTGTGGAGGGAACACTTTAACTCTGCTTCTGTAGGTGCAGACTTTCTTGATCTTTTCTTAGCAGCAGCTCTAGTCACTGGTCCAGAGGGGGCATCTTCTGGGGCTCAGACTCAATCAAGATTTGTCCAATGGGCAGTAAATGATTTCTATGCATTGTTTTTACATCTTTTGAATTATTCTCAGGCCTTACTTTGTACACTGGCAGATCATCTAGTTTGCCCACTACAATGTGAGGAGATGGTGCCATCTGTCAGCAATCTTGTGTTTGCCATGCAGTCCCAGATTTCTTAGCAATACCCGATCTCCCTCCTGGAGTTCCTGTGCCTTCACCTTTTATCATACCTTTCTTTGTTGGCCAGATTTCTTTTGGCAGCCATGGTTTGAGCCAGTTGGTACGCATGAGTTAGCTGGGCCTTTAACTTTGCACATACTGTAAATAGTTGTCAGCTTGAACCCCATCAGGAGAGACCCCAAACACACATCTACTGGTAGTCGAGCTTCTCTCCCAAACATCAGGCGGTAGGGGAGAACCCAGTGGCATCACTTTTGGTGCAGTTATAAGCATGTACCAGGGTGCTAATTTGTTGGCTCCATCTAGGCTTGTCTTTGGGTGCAGGGTGCCTAGCATATCTAGCAAAGTGCGGTTGAAACGTTCAGGCTGTGGGTCCCCTGGGAGTGGTAAGGAGTGGTTCTGGACTTTGACTCCCACAGAGAAAGCATCTCTTTGATCAGACGACTCTCAAAGTCTCTCCTTGATCAGAATGGATTCTTTGTGGAGCCCCATAGTGAACAAAAAGTTTTCTACAAGTACTTTGGCTACAGTGGATGCTTTCTGGTCTTTGGTGGGAAAGCTTGGGCATATCTCGAAATGGTCAGTGACCACCAGCACATTACTGATATTTCTTTGATCTGACTCCAAACTCAGAAAATCAATACAGACCAGCTCCATGGGTGCACTGGTGGTTATGTTAACAAGGGGCAGCCCTCTGGGGCAAAGCTTTCCTCTGTAAGCAGCCACTACAAGTTCGATGTGTTGCTCCACATCAGCCCCCATCTTAGGCCAATAGAATCTGGATCTCACCAAGTCAGGTGTTCTGTCTATACCAAGGTGCCCCATGTGGTTGTGCAAGGACCTCAATACTGAGTCTCGAAGGCAGTGGGCAGCACTAGTTGTTGTTTGTCTACTTGTCCCCTCTGTCTACTGTTTCTCTGTATAACAGTTTATTGATCAGTTTCAACTTAGGACCTTCTTTGTATACCAGTGCAGTTCTCAAATCAGTGGAGCGTAATTTGGACACATCTTTTCCTGCATAGAGGGCTTCTAAAGCTGCTTTGATCATGGGATCGAGATTGAGCCCGCCCGAATACTGTCATTGTCCAGCTGAGGCAGTGCACCAATGTCTATTGCAGAAAAGTGGCAATAAGCAGCAGGTATGCAATTCTCAGAGGGTCCTAAGCAATCCACCATGCAGTCCACTGCGATCTGCGGGCATTTGTTCCTCCTGTCAAATCTCCGGCAGAGTGCCCGAATGTCAGGTTCTGCCAATCGGACCCAATCATTCTGGGGAACAGGCCTCCGGAGAGAGCATCAGCATCTATGTGGTTCAGACCTGCTCGGTATTCGAGAGCATAGTAGTATGTAGATAATGCAGAAAGCCACCTATGGCCAGTGGCATCCAACTTAGCTGAGGTCTGCACATAGGTTAAAGGATTATTGTCAGTTTTTACTAGTATTTTAGCCCCATACAAGTACTCATGGAATTGGTCAACAATAGCCCACTTCAAAGCTAGGAACTCTAACTTATGTACAGGATAGTTCTTTTCGGATGGGGTCAGGCTTCTACTGGCAAAGGCCACTGGTCTCAGGCCATTCTCGTGCTCTTGGTACAACACAGCCCCAACCCTTGCAAGCTAGCATCAGTGTGCAGGACGTAAGGTTTTCTTGGATCGGCATAGGCCAGCACTGGAGCATGGGTAAGTTGATAAATGATCTCATGAAAAGCAGTCTCACAATCAAGAGTCCAGCGGCCCCAAATACTTCACTCGGACGAAAATACACTCTTTCAGTCTTGAGGGACGCTGACTTTGTATTTTTGTGGGTTGGGGATACCCTGAGTAAGGTTAAGTAAAGGCGGATCACTCTTGAATAGTCCTTGATG
The DNA here is from genome assembly GCA_016271365.2 of Neoceratodus forsteri. Classification (NCBI taxonomy): domain Eukaryota; kingdom Metazoa; phylum Chordata; order Ceratodontiformes; family Ceratodontidae; genus Neoceratodus; species Neoceratodus forsteri. Next base: position 235,434,793 of record CM028129.1, read on the forward strand.
AAACGTATAATAACCACAGAATCCCAGGAATCTTTGCAGTTCTTTAGATTTTGGGCTGTGGCCAGGTGGTCAAGGCCTCAACTTTACTTGGGTCGGTCTCTATTCCCTCGGTGGATACTATATGTCCCACATACTTTACTGATGTTTGAAAGAATTGACACTTATCAATGGACAGTTTAAGGCCAAAGTCCTCCAGTCGGTCCAATACCTTAAATAATCTGCTCTCATGTTCCTCCAGTGAGCTGCCAAACACAATAACATCATCTAGGTATACCAGGCACTCTAGTAAGTTCATGTCCCCCACTGCACGCTCCATCAATCGTTGAAAAGTGGCTGGGCACCTGAATCCCTTGAGGCATCCTCATGAATTCATAGAAAGCGGACAGATAAAGGCTGTCTTCTCACGGTCCTCTGGGGCCATCGGGATCTGGTAGTACCCACTGCGGAGATCCAGCACAGAGAACCACTTGCTCCCTGCTTAGGCAGTCCAAAAGCATCCTGAATGCGGGGCATTGTGTACTGATCAGGGATAGTCCGCCGGTTTAAGGTGCGATAATCCACACACATCCTTACTGTTCCATTCTTTTCCTCACTACCACAATGGGGAAGCATAAGAGCTTCTGGATTCTTGTATTACACCAGCAGCTAACATCTCTTGCAGATGCCGCCTCACATCATCTATGTCAGCAGGTGCCAGGCGTCAGAGCCTCTCACGAAATGGTCTTTCGTCATGCAGCCGGATATTGTGCTCAGCTCCTACGCATCCTACGCCCCATTCCTTTAAAGAAAACACCTGGTCTCTCTGGGCAAGCTTCTCACTGATCCTCACTTTCCATTCAGCTGGCAGCGGGAGTCGCGAAATCAAAACAAGTCAGGCGTTACTCTGTCATTCGTCCTTGAACTCTTGCTGCTGGGTAGCACTGCAGTGTCTGCACAATGCACATTAGCCAGGATGCAACCTCTGTTTACTCGAATGTCTCTTTCAGACACATTATGAACTTGGACCATTACCCTTCTGGCATAAGCATGGGCTCTAGCGGGCAAAATACTAGGCTTGACCAGCAGTCCCTCTGGCAATTTTCCATCGCCTGGTGCATCCAACATTAATATTTTATTCTTAACATCCTTTCTGATACGGACCTCTCCTGTAAGGTACACTGGGCATTTGGCGCCAGGATCAGAGACTCAGGATCCTTCTTCCATACAATCCGACCGGTTCCTCTGGTTCTATTTTTCAGCATCTCTCTGTGCCTCATAGGCCTTCTTAATTAAAGCCGGAACTCTTAAAGCTCTACTAGTCTTTGACCCTGTTTTCATAACACAACTGTGCCAGCCTTCCGAACATATGAGCATTTGTTCCAATCAACAAAGGGACACCATCTACAGTCCAGTGGGGGACACACTAAGGCTAGGGTCTCTACTTGTTCGCCACTCCAGCCACGGAGGTGGGGAAAGACAGCCAAATTCGGATATACCGGAATAGGGGTAGGCCTTCTCACTTAACCCTATACATGCAGTCCTTCTAATGGTTGTAAGGGTACATCTGACAAATGCTTCTGATACCAATCTTGGAACATAATTGTCACTTGGGAGCCACTGTCTAATACAGCTCTTGTAGACACTCCATTCACCTTTACAGTGGTCTCCATGGAGGACCCACTATTCTGGACCAGTCTGGAGGAGGCGGTGGTAGGGCCTGGGCAACTGACCTTCACAAAAGGGCGTGAATTAGCATTTTGGTGCCCTCACTGGGATCATGTCGTCACCTCTTAACCACTGATTTGTTCTCCAAGCTCTCCTTGTAGCCTATATGCAACTTTGTCAGTGTCTTTTGGGACTGGCATTCCCTTTCATGTGCCTATCTTTCCCACAATTGTAGCAAAACATACTTTCTAGAGTTTGAGCTGGCGGCGCCACACTGGGAGCCAGGGCGGGGTATTACTAACTGGAAACCTGGGTGCCATCTCTGTCTGCGGCGTGATAAGCATTTGGAGACATCTCGTCAGTTTCTCCACTTCCATGGTCAAGGAATTGAGTTTGAGCTGTTATCAGCAGGAGATACATGGTTGGTACCCCACCCCCATTGCAGATGCAGTCGGATATAGGTCAGTCTGCATTGCAGGCGTGGCCTCTCATAAAGGGACTGTTTTAATTCTCGGATCTCTCTCAACAGTTCGCCCCATTGTGGCATATCTTTCCTTGCCAGAGCACTCATTTACTGCCAACCTCTGCCCCTGAACTTCACTTGATGGGTCACCCTCAGTCACTCGGGTCGAGCCGCAGCTATTGGTGCAGGTCCTCCGAGGTCGCCTTTCTCAACTCCTCAATTTCTCTCATTAACTCATCATAGGAGGGTGGGGATTCCAGTCGATCTGCCAGGCGTAACTGAAGCAACAGCAGTTCTGAGAAGGGGCAGACTTAAGGATCCTGTCCAGCCTGGTTCGTCCAGTTCAATCGCTGGCAAACTACCTTTCTGAGGCATTCTTGCAACAATTTTTCCAGCCGAGATACATACACAGACAACAACTCCCTTGGTACTGTTGTGCATCTCTTACTCTCCACCATAGGTCCTCATCAGAATCTGGGCTCCCATACACATTCTCCAGGGCCTCAAGATAGGCCTGTGCAGTCACTTCAGGGTTACTGGCCCGCTTAGCACGAATGGTAGCCAGGGCAGGACCTCAGAGGCTCTCACTAACCCTCTTTCGCTGCTTCCGAGCATTGCCATTCTAGCACTTGGGGCAACATAGTCTATCCAGGTCTCCCAGTCATCCTCCCCTTGGGGGTGGGAGGGTGCCAGAGAAGATCCTCAACCCTCGGTAAGAGTCGTGACTAATGGCAGGTGCAGAAATAGGAGTCTGCATTGGTTCAGCCACCATTACGGGTACTGGAGCGGAAAAGGTGTTGGGGAGGAACACCCCAGGTGGCAAGAATAGTTTCTTCAAGTCCTCCACAGTTTTCCTTCCCCAGCAACCATTTAGCAAATTTCTCCTCAAAAGTTTCAGATAGTGGTGGGGCTCATTCCCCCGGGTCTTTACTGTCCTTAGTTATCACTCTCCAAGCAGTGAGGGCTCCTCTGGGGTAATGGTCTGTGGCACTTTGGAGCTATCTATGGGATCCTTAAACTCTACTAGGCCAGGAAAGTGTGGGTGAGCAGATTAGCATGCGACCCACCACCACAGGGTTTTGTAAACCTTCCACCTTGGAAAGTACTCCCTGCACAGTGTCCGTATTGATACCCAGGGGATGTCCAGGATAAGCATAGCATTTTGGGGTCGATCTCCTCCCAATACACCACTCCACCAGCCGGTGCACAGCCACTTCTGTCGGGTACCCATTTTTTCTTAACAGTGGTTCAGAAATATGGCCACTAGAGGACACACAATCCCAGCGGTGAGCCTCCAAGATGTAACCCCTAGATGGCGCTATCCCAGGGCTACTACCCCTGCCTGATTTGCCACTAACAGGTTGAGGGGCCTGGATCCAATGGCGGGTGCCTCCACCCAGAGGTCAGGGTTTGCAATAGTTAAACTTACTTGGTCACAGCCCTCTGGGACACTGCAACCCCTTTCTTCCCACTAGGCTGCCACACAATATATCAGAATTACCTTCACAGTATACACTTACCCCAGGCTGGTTCAGGCACTGAGACCTCCTGTAAAATGAGATACAGTGCAACAATCACAGTACAATACTTTAACATAGACAAATACCTCAGGCAGTATAACTTGCTGAAACAAGCAGCTCTGATTTATTTAGGGGAATATAACAAGGACAGGGGAAATCAGGTTAATTAGCTTATCACTCTACTCATTTACTATGGCTCTGTGCACAGGCCTATCCCTATCAGTTACTGTCCCTGGGTACCCAAGCCCTAGTGGCTAGTCCAAACCGTGGCAGCTGGTAGGGCCCTTTCACACAGAGAAAAGGAAAATTAAACAGTCAGCAGTACAGTAATTCCATTTGGATTTAATGTGGCAATTCAACAGGGAGCGACCCTGAATTAGTACTCACGACCTCCAAACAAGATAGGGTCCTTCAATGTCAGCAGGCTACTCTGAGCTCCAAGAGACCTCACACATTTATATGGTAAATCGTCACAGGCAAAAAGTCACTTAATGGCAGCAGGATTCACTTGAGGTACACAAACCCTTCACATTTATATGGTAAAAGAAAGCACTATACCAGGCAGGCTGCATCTGTATCCCGATCGCAATTACTGCACAATACCGGGAGAACACACAGCAGATTCAGTTCCTGACAGACCGAGTGCAATTTTCAGCAATTCCTCCAGTCTTCACAGGGTGAGCCTGGTTTCTACTCTCGGATATCCTTTGATTCTCTTCACAGGACGGATTCAGTCCTAACAAGCTGCAGACCGGAACTCTGGACCTTACACATGTTTTTGACTAAAACTGTGCACTGAAGGAGCACAGGGTTCCTTTCCCTTCACTGCCAGAGCAGACTGAAAACTCCAACAGACAAAACCGGCACTTCCTTTGAGTTCCTCCCAGTTCTTGACTGGATTGGCTGTCACTCACAATAGACTGCTGCTGTTGGTCCAAAAGGCCAAGTATAAACTACATCTCCCAGAGTCACTGCCCATACAATCCTCTTGTGGCTGGCTCAGATTATGAGTCCAAGTTCTGATTAGCCCAAGGCACCATTTTAGAGCTAGCTTACCCCACACTGATTGGTCCAGTTCAGCAGTTCAAAACCAGAATGGGAACTAGGCAGACACAGTTCTGACTGCAAAGAAGCAGGTTAGACAAACTGTATTTTCATTATTACTCTAAAGATTTCTGGCAAACAGTTACATCTTTCAGATAGGTTCCCTTTGCACTCCCTAGTGACTGCAAAATGGAGTGATGGCAGCAGTTCGAGTGGTACTCAAGTAGAGAAACACACAGTCCCCCATACAAACTAATTATGTCTGCAAGCAGACAGCTCTTAAAGAGACAGTACCAGAGGCTCTAAAAACACTCACTGATAAATGGCTTAAATGCCAAACACCATTCAGGCTTGGAGCATTCAAGCAAGCTCCTGGAAGTCTTTTGGGAACCCCCATTTGCAGGGGGGTTACACTAACCTTAAGCTCATCTGATATGATTACCCCCAGGACCCTTTCCATTTTTGTTGTTGTTACTACCTCCCCCCCATTATGTAATCTTACCCTGGGTTTTTGTTTCATAGGTGCATTATTTTGCACTTCTTTACATTGTATCCAAGCTGCCATACTTCTAACCATTCCTCCAACCTTGCAAAGTCCCTTCTCATCCTTTACACGCCTCCTTGTGTATCAACCCTGTTGCAGATCTTTGTGTCATCTGCAAAGAGGCATACTTTTCCTTCCAGTCCCTCTGCAATGTCACTTATAAAGACATTAAAAAGGACTGGACCCAGTACTGAACCCTGCGGTACCCCACTAGTAACCATTCTTTCTTCAGAGTGGACTCCATTTACAATTACCTTCTGTGTCCCGTTGTCCAGCCAATGTTTTACCCAGGCTACCACCCTGGGACCCACTCCCAGGCTGGTTAATTTAACTATTAATCTTTTGTGTGACACTGTGTCAAATGACTTGCTAAAGTCTAGGTAGGCCATGCCACAGACCCTCCCCAGTCTACTACTTTGGTCACCCAGTCAAAGAAATCAATCTGATTCGTCTGACATGACCTTCCCGCTGTGAACCCAAGCTGCCTTGGGTCCTGTGCCTCACTGGCCTCTAGGTACTCAACAATTCTTTCCTTCAGAAATGATTCCATCACTTTCCCTACCATACAGGTCAAACTGACAGGTCTGTAGTTTCCTGCCTCTGTCTTGATCCCACTTTTGTGAAGGGGAATCACATCCGCCTTCCTCCAGTCCTCATGTACCACACCATCCTCCCATGATTTGTTACCAAGGGTAATCAGTGGTTTCACTAGTTCTCCCCTTAATTCTTTTAGAATTCTGTGGTGACTTCTGTCAGGCCCCATTGCTTTGTCCACCTTCAGTTTTAGGAGTTCTTTCAGAACCCTTTCTTCTGTGAAAGGACTGATGGCCCCCCCTCCATCAAGAGTGCTTCTCTTAATTGGATTAGGCACCTCCCCTTCCTCCTCCTCTTTTGTGAATACTGAGCAGAAATATTCATTCAGTATCCCTGCTTTTTCATTGTTCCTCTCTGCCCACCCACCGTCCATTCTATACAGCCTCACTATCCCTCCCTTTGTCTTTCATACGCTCCCTGATGTACCTATAAAAGGTTTTATCTGCCTTCTTAACCGAGTTGGCTATCTTTTCCTCAGTTTTAGCCTTTGCTAGTCTGACTTCCCTTCCTGCTTCCCTCTGCCTGAACTGGTACATCTCTCTGTCCTGCTCCTTCTGTGTTTCCTTATACTTCCTGAATGCTATCTTTTTCTCCCCGACTTTCCCCGCCACCTCTTTTGAGAACCATAGTGACTTTTTCTTTCATTTTGATTTGTTTATTTGCTTCACACAAAGGCTTGTTGTTCCTCCACCCCTCCTTCAAGCCTGTTCACTAGTGTTTTTCTAAGCCACTCTCCCATCTTGCCAAAGTCAGCCCTCCTGAAGTCCAGTACCCTCACTTTTGTATGGCTTGACTCTGTAGCTGAGTTTATCGTGAACCACACTGTTTGATGGTCACTTGTTCCCAGATGGCAACCCACTTCTAGATCTAAGATCCTCTCACTGTCCCCATTTGAGAATACAAGGTCTAAGATTGCTCCCTCACGAGTGGGTTCCGAAACTAGCTGTCTGAGGCCCTCTCCATTGAGCCATATAATGGAACGATTCCCAGGCAGTACCAAAGCATATATGGAGGAAGGAAGGCTCTAAGGACCCTGAGTAAGGAGGCCCTGCAAGACAATAAGGGTCAAATGTAGCACATTTATGTTCATTTATATTCATGTTTAGTAAATATATGAAAAGTACAAGTGTCAAAAGCACATATGTAACCAGCGGAGAAACTGTGAAAACAAATCACGAAAGTAGCCTTTCCATGGGTGGAATGAGCATGGGCAGGACCAGGAAGCTGCTTACCACACTTCTGGTAACAGAAAGAAATGCAGTAGTCCAGCCATTGGCTCTGTCTTGAAATAGGGGAGCCCACCATTCTGGGGGCAAAATGGTTATAACTGGACATTTGTGGAAATGGGCATTTTTGCCCAAACACCCTCCAGTATAAAATAAAACGAATTTACTGATTGATTGAAAAGCTGCAAGTAGCCGACAGTTTTTCCTACAATCCTTGGTACAATCCAGGTACCAACAGACAAATGGATGTCATGCGTATGCAGCCGACTTTCACTTCTATCTGTGGGAGTCGAGAAATAAACCAGAAGTCCAATGGTCTGATTTATGGTTCGTTCAGAAACAAACTTCAGCAGAAAATGAGGACTGGTATGCAAGGTAACGCGGTCCTTGTGGAAAGTAAAAAAAGGAAGATCTGCAACCAGAGCCTGTAACTCAGAGATGTGTCTAGCAGACATCGTAGCCACTAGGAACAGTATCTTCCAAGAAACGAAGTGCAACTCACAAGTAGCAGCAGGCTCATGGAAAGATGCAGTAAAGTCCCCAGAACCAAATTAAAGTTCCACACCAGAACTGGATCGTGGACTGGTGAGTGCAGAAGCAGAATACCTCTCAGGAATCTGTGCAAAACCTCAAACTGTGGCCCCCCTTTTTTTTCCATTGCGGAGGACATAAAAAGTCAACACCGCAGCCAAGTGGACCTTAATGGAAGAATAATTTTATTTTATTTGACAAAGTTTCACCAGGAAGGACACACTGAGCTACAACAGCTTGTTTCCGGATGCGTCCTGGGGAGAGGGGCTTACATTGGAGAGAACAGGAAAAACGGTTCTATGTCATGACGGTGATCGCTGAAAGGCGATCGCCATTAGGGTGAGTGTACATCGCTGAAAATCAATTTCAGTGATGTAACGCTCGCAGCACACTGCAAAAGGACGCTGGAGACTTGTTTTTTTTGGTTTTGTTTATGCGGGAGGCTGTGCCCCACCGCAACCCCCTACTAAAGGATTCTCAACTCCAGGGGTGCATGTTGGGGTGCAAAAGTGGACAAAAAAAAATCACAGCTGGGCGCAACAAAATGAACATGCGTCCAGAACCGAACCCGGCACTATTGCAACCCTAGCCTGCCACCAACCCACCATGCCAAAGGTCCAGTTTGGCAGCCCACCGCTGCAGTATGCCTCACAAACCCTCCCTTCCCTTCTGACCATCGCATGGAGTGTTCGCTCCCCCCCCACACGCGTGTATGTATAGCGACATCCTGTTGCTATATTCGCCACCCCCTATCCGGTCGCCCTTCCTGTCCAGTAGCCCTGTGAACATGGCGCCGTTATTGAGTCACCCTTTTTGAACGCGCTCAATAGTGGCCGCCTTCATCACTGAATACTGGAAAAACATAACATACAGGGTGGAATACAGAGCAAACAGAACACTCCAGTACAATATAAACTAATTACATATACAGTTGTTTTAGGGAACATTGTTTAACCAGGAGTAGCACACTAAGTCAAAGCTTGTTTCCAGATACAACCTGAGAGTACAAGGAAGTTAAAAGACTTGCTCAGGATCACACAGTATGCACCTTGGCGGCTGTGGGATTCAAACCTGGGTCGCCAGATCTGCAGCTCAGAGCCCTAACCCACTGTGCTATACTGCCTCCTTAGAGAGCCAGATCACATATCTAAGGCCAGAGTCAGTAATGGACAGGGGGCAGTCCATCATCAGACTGACTGGACACGTAAAGGAGTCCAGCCAACAGGCAGCACACCATACCATAAAACCTTTCCATTTTTGTGAGTAGGTGTACAGAGTAAATGGCTCCCAAGCTGCCAGCAGAACAGCTGAAACTGCAAGGGAAACCCCAAAGTGGGAGAGCTGTTCATCCTCAGGAGCCAGGCATGGAGGCGCAGCAATTGAAGATCCAGAGCACGCTGCTCCTGCAACATAAGTCCCACTCATAGAGAGAGTGAGATAGGCGGTTTCATAGCCAATTGCTGAAACAGAGGGAACTAGATTTATCTGGGTCATTATGGGGCCACCAGAATCAGGGTGTCGGACACCCTCAGCTTGACCACAACCCTCTTTATGAGAGGCAACAGGTGAAAGACATACATGAACCTCCCTTTCTTAGAGAGGGACAATGCGTCTCACCAAAATATTCCAGGCCCTAAAGCTAGCAAGCAGAAATGTGGCAGTTTTGCATTGTATGGCAGCGCAAAAAAGGCCTATGTTTGGGCAACACAACTTTAGGCACAGATTGTCCACGATGGAGTCCAGTAACTCCCATTCATAGCAGAGCACCTGGTACTGGCTGAGATGATCCACAAGGGCACTGAAGGTGCTGGGTAGGAAAATGGCCAACAGGAACATGTCGTATTCCATGGCTCAGTGTCATACTCTCACTGCCTCTCTGCAAAGTGGATACAAGTGGACCCCCCCACCTTGACGGTTGATGTAGTGCATCACTGAAATATTGTTTGTATGGATCAACAGCTGGCGACCTGGAAGAAGGGTGGTGAAGGTCTGTAGGACAAGCAAATCGGCCCCCCTCTCCAGAGTATTGCCATGCAGAACCATATTCCAGGGAGACCATTTCCCCGAGCCGGAAACAGCGCAGATGGACACCCAACCTGAGGCATTTATCATCAGCAGCAGCAGAGGGGACGGACTGAGAAAGGGGATCCAGACTCGAGAAAGGAACAGTCCAACTACTACAGCATGGAATGACAGAATGGAGGAGCCACTTCTATAAAACACTTCAGCTCATCGGAATGCTGAGCCCGCTGGGCATGGAGGAACCATTGTGGAATCCTCATGTGCAGGCTCACCAGCAAAACAGTCAGAAAGGCAGCAGCCATGAGGTCAATCAGTCATAAAAAACATCTGGCTGAGACAGTCGCTGGAAGAGACCAGATGAACCTGGTCAACTAGCACCATAACCTATCTGAGGGAAGGAAAGCCCGACACAGCCCCATGTCCAGAATGGCTCCCATGTATTGGAGACACTGGCACGGAGTGAAAACTGAATTCAGCTCGTTCACCAGAATTCTCAACTGTTCAAATAGTTATCTGGTGTGGAACAGTGTGTAAACGATAGCTTCCCTTGATGGGGCTTTTAGAAGCCAGTTGATCTGTGGGAAGACATACAGGTGAGGCCTTCCTGTCTTAGGGAAGCTGCAACTGCTGCAAAGCATTTAGTAATGCCAAGCATTGCAGACGATAAACCAAAGGGCAAGAGACGAAATTGATAGCATGAGCACTGATGCATAAACCACAGGTACTGTCGGTTGGACTTGAGGATTTTCATATGGAGGCATGTTTCCTTCATATCCAGAGCAACCATCCAGTCCCCTTGCAAAAGCAGGGGAGAAGGGGCTGCAGAAAGACTGTTTCAAACAGCTTGTATTCGACAAACAGGTTGAGGCCTCGGAGGTCTAAGATGGGCTGCAAATCCCTAGTCCATTCTGGCTCCAGAAAGTACCGGGAATAATAACCCAGGTTCATTTCAGCAACCATGATGGGCTCTGTGGCCCTTTTGCTGAGAAGGGTTTGAACCTCCTATAGCAGAAGGTTAGGGAGGGTGCATCGGAGGGACAGAGAGGAATTCTGGGGCCTGTCCTCGTTGAACCCCCTCCAACAGCCAAACATCAGTAGTGATCGCCCTCCATTTTGGTAGAAAGAGGGAGATTTGGGCCCCTCAAACAGGACTCCCTGAATAACAGGGGCTGGAGGAAAAGGGGGGGGGGGAGTTCAGAAGGCACTGGGAGCGTCAGAAGCGCAGCCAGTACCTGCACCATTGGTAAGCCTGGCATGAGCACAGGGAGGCAAACTGGTCTAAGAGGACGCCTGCGACCACTGGAAACCATGGCTAGCACCCCTACTGTAACCCCTACCAGGGCAGGGACAGGGTCTATGAAAGGAACCCTGGCCCCTACCCAGGGGCTTAGGATTTATGTATGCAGAGAACGCAAGGTAATTTTTAACATGTGACGGTCCCGATGGGCAGACTCAACATTAGTGCCAAAAAGCTGTTTTCCTCTAAAGAGAGGATTAAGGACCGATTGTTGGACATTAGAGGCAAAGCCAACAACACACAACCAAGAGTGTGGCACAGGCAAATGCCAGAAAGAGCCACATGAGCAGCTGCATTCAAGCATCATAAGCAGACTGTAGCAGGTGATTACCATCGTCGAGGCCACTGGCAACTATCTGCTGGATCATGAGGTTTTTCCACAAGCAATTCTGGTATTTGATCCTATAAGCCTGGTAACTGGCAAGTTGGAGCCCAAGGGACACAGAAGTATATATCCTTCCCATGACATCAAGCTTCCTGGATTCCTTATCAGGAAGAGAGTTCATATGTTTTGGAGGCTTAGATCTCTCATAGGCAGCCTTAATGACCACAGAATCTGCTTCTGGCTGACAGGAATAATATGGCTTACCAGTGGGCACTGGATATTTTTTATCCGTCTTCCTAGGTACCCGTGCTGTGCAGCTAGAGTGACATCCACCAGAATCGAATGGATCAGAGGGTAAGTATGGTAGGAGAGGCAAGACAACTCTAAAAACTCAAAGGACTTTCTTAGATGAATACTCCTCCTCCTCTGCCACAAATCCCAGTTTGGACTGGGACCTGCCTGAGGAAAGCCTGAAAGCAGACATGTTCAGGAAGAGACCAAGTAGTGTTCTGTACAGTTTCCTCCCTACAGCAGGCCAAAGTAGGCTGACAGTATAGCCTAGAGGTTAGAGGAATGAGGTGTGAATGAGCTTGATACATCCAGCAGACCAGACCCAAGTTTGATTCTCACAACCTCCACTTGCTTACTGTGTGACTCTGAGCAAGTCACTTAACTGCCCAGTGCTCCCAGGTCGCCCTTGAAAGCAGGCACTTGTGCCTAGTGGGCCTTAACCCAGTTACCAAAGACTAAAAAAAAAAGTAGAACTGGAGTCCACCACATCTAGGGGGTTCAGATCTTCTGCGTCTCTGCATACTCCTCTACCATATACTCTGGACAGTATTTTTTTTGACATTTTGCTCTCTTTTCTGCTCCATTGGACCAGCCATATGGCAATCCTGTTCCCTGCGCTCACCCTCCACTACCCCCAACCTACCTCAACTCCTGAGCACCCTGGCTTGCCCCTCCCCAGTGCAGAGCTGCTGGTGGGGGGATCCTACCCCAGAAGGAGACTCGGTCAATACAGGGAGGATGTTACTGCTGGCGCAGGGCCTGTGGCGTGGGACTGATGTCATGGTGCATGGTCCAATCATTTTTTCCTAGTGTTGTACATCAGGAAGGTGTGGCATGCAATGACATGATGGTGTGCATGCTGCATGTCTGGCACACCTCCCAACACTGCGTAGCTCTGGTTGTCAGATCCCTGGCCTCCACCTTGGGTCAGTCGAACTTCGGCAGCTTCTCCACCCCCCCAGAGAAGGAAAGCAGTCCATGGGATGCTTGATCTTCCTCCCCCCAGGCCAGCCCTCTGACTCCTGAGATTGCTGCCAATCCTGGTTCATCAGCATTGCAGGCAATAGCACTACCGCTGCGCCGGCAGGCCAGCCTGGATTGTATTCTTGCTCATCCTCAACGTCAACAGTCATGGGTTGATGTGCAGAGGAAGTTGTGAAGGAGGGATCATCGCTGGACTTATCTTTGACAGAAGATGATCCTTGTCTGGCATTACAGCAGGCAGAGGGAACTCCTGCATCATCGACGAAGTTGTGGGACAATGCCTGATGGTGGAATCATCTGTGAATCCCTTGACAGGAGATTACAGCCAGTGCCAGACCATGACCGTGCCGTCTGAGAGAAAGTCGGGGGGGGGGGGGGCAGCAGAATCTGAAGGCTTAGCCTGGGATCTGTCTTGCAGCATCCTGCCATTGAGTTGCTGCCTGTTGCCTGTTACTGTTAAGATCTAGCGCTGCACCCTGCTTTAGAGGCTTTCAACTAAGAGACTTTCTGTGATAAACTGTCTCTCCTGTGATCCCCTGTGCACTGCTTCAGTTCTGGTAATCACAGCAGTTGAGGGACCTCGGGGGCGAACTAATTGGCTGGGCTGAGCAAGAAGGGGAGGGGCTTGTGGATTAAAAGAACGAGCCAAACTGAGGCACGAGCACCCAGGCGCAAGCATGAGTGGCAGAGGAAAATCCATGATACATAAAGGACTTTGTAAGCTGCTGTACTACTTCTTGGGTAACTAACTTTTCATAGATATTATTAGAGTTTTTCTGACATTGGATAAAGTTAGTTAAGACTGCATATGCTGTACAAGTTAGATAGAACTCCATATGTTGTATTAGTTAGTTAGTTGGAATTGCATACGTTGTATTTTACTGTTTGGGGCCATGCTAACACGAGTTTTAGATTGTCCCAGTTACTTAATTTCTCGAATTATTTATTGTATACTTGCTTAAAGTTATTTTAATAGGGTTTAAATAAAAAACAAGTTTTCTTACCTACTTCTATATTCTTTATATTAACTGGTTGAACAGATTTTCAGGATGAAGCTAATAGTACTTCTTGGGTTTCTAATATTTATGGCATGGGCTAACCATGTTTTAAATAGTAAAATTAACGCTAGTAAACTAGAGGGCCACACAACACTCCAGATAAAGAGAGGGAACATGCTGATAACAATACAATCACTTAAAATTAATCTGAAGGTTGCTGTCTATTTAAAGAAGAAAAATGCCATTAGAATTTGTTTCAATACAATCAAAACAGGACAGAGGACTTGGCTATGCGATACAGGGAGATCAAACGGGTTCTGTTTCTATATGTTGCTCCTGGCAGGACAAGTAAAGGGTGTTGGATTGGGAGTATTTCACACAATTGCCAGAAGTTTACTACCAAAAATAGATGAGTTAAGGCTTTGGTGTAGTGTTAACAAACCTAGCGTCCTAGGAATCTCAGAGACCTGGTTAGATGGTAGCATAGCAGATAATGACATTTTGATCAGGATTATGACTTAGTAAGAAATAACAGAAACAGAAAAGGGGGGGGAGTTCTTCTGTATTTGCATAAATCTATGGGCCAAAGTAGTCAGATGGTACCATTTAGTATTAAAGGTATTGAGGGCATCATAATTGAATTTAATAAATTACACCTAACAATAGCAGTAGTTTATTCACCCCCACACATACTGTAGGTTTACAGCTTTTCGATGACCTGGCTACATTTTTGAGTAATAACATTAGTTTAGAACATTTCATATGCTTGGGGGATTTTAACACCCATTGGGACGGTTTGAGGGGGAAAGGTTAAAAGAATCAATGGATCACTTGGATGTTTCTCAAATAATCCAAGACCCCCACACAGATATTACAGTAATGAAGGTGACATTAGATCTATTATTGATTTAATTTTTGTCTCTAAAAACATACCTGAGATAATAAGTCAGGTTGGTGCCCCCCCTTATTAAGTGACCATTGCCTAACAGAGTGTTACATCAAACTCAATCAGTCCTCCAGCCCTGGTGAAGCATCCTTTACATCCTAGAGATCATATAAGAAGTTTAATCAATCTGCATTTATAAGTGATCTAGAAAGGGTCAAATGGCATAGGATGAACTTGATACCAGAACTGGAAGACATAGTAGAATTCTTCACTAGTGAGCTCCTACTGGTGTGCGATAGACATGCACCTAGGTTACAATCTAAGAAAAAGAAAAATAGCCTGCCATGGATTAGTGGGGAAAAAAATGTTTTAAGGGTAAGGAAAAGATTATGGAAACTAGTAAAAACATCCAACTGGGAAAGCGATTGGGAGAGGTATAGAACTCACAGGAAAAAGTGTCAGAGATTAATTAAAGAGGAAAAAGGAAAATATTATAAAAACAAATTTGAAGCAGCAACCAATACAAGAGATTTCTGGAAAATTATAAGACAACTACAAACCCCAGTTGAAAAAAAAGTCCTTCCTTCTTAAAAATTCAGGAGGAGGAGGTTGTCACAAACCCTAAAAGGATGGCAGAGACGTTAAATGATTTCTTTGCCACCTTACCGACATTGCCACAAGAACAATCTCTCCCCACATTAAATTGCACCAGGAGTTCAGAGGAATCAGCATACCCAGGGTTTAGGTTCAGAATCCTAAAAACTAGGAATAAAATAAATCATCTACAAAAACTGAATGTGACTAAGTCTAGGGGTCTTGATGGCCTAGAGGCCACACTGTTGAGAGCTGGAGCTGAAGTATTGGCCAAACCATTAACACATTTATTTAACAGAAGTTTGTGCCTAGGGAAGTTCCTCGATAAGTGGAAAGATGAAAATAACCCCGATTTTTAAGTGTGGAGATCCACAACTGGTCGATAATTATAGGCCTACAGCCTTGTTATCTATTATTTCTAAAATATTTGAAAAAGAGGTACACAAACAACTGTATGAATACTTGGGTATCAATGATCTCCTAGCCCCTCAACAGTCGGGTTTCAGACCAATGCATTCTACGAGTACAGCCTTGATAGATTTTGCAGACACTGTCTCCCATGCACTTGATAATAAAATGTGTGTGGGGGCGGTGTTCGTGGATCTTTCTAAGGCACTTGACACTGTAGATTATTTGATTCTATTGAATGCTCTGAAGGGTAAGGGGGCTGCAGAGGAAACATTAAAGTGGTTAAGTTCATATTTACATGGATGAAATCAAAAAGTCCGTGTTCATGGTACTTTGTCTGGAGCCAGAGGGGTGCGTAGGGGAGTTCCCCAGGGTTCGATCCTGGGGCCTATCCTATTCATTACCTTTATTGACAAACTACCAAACAGTAATATTAAATTATATGTGGACAATACTGTCTTACTATCTTCAGGTAAAGACAACAAAGATGTACAGAAAGTCTTACAACAAGAACTTTTTATGTTAGAAACTTGGTTTAGTCAATATAAACTAATTATGAACACAAAGAAAACAAGTGCAATGCTGTTTAGTGGTAAGAAAATAATAAAAGGGTTAGGAGAAGGGTCAATGGATATTATCATAAAACAGCAAACTTTAAGTAACTTACTTAGGTTGAATCATATAAGTATTTAGGTGTTCATGTAGACTCCCAATTAAAATTTGATTTTCATATCAACAGTTATATACCAAAGTCTCCCAGAAACTAGGGGTCCTAAGAAGGCATAGAGATTGCATGACCTAGGTTACTAGAGGAAAACTAGTTCAATCTGTTTTTCTCCCATTGTTTATGGAAGCATGATATGTTAAAACACCAGCACACACTATTTACAAAAACTGGACAGGTTACAATATAAACTAGCAAGATTCATATTAGGTGTTAAGGGTCCAAACTACTACTATCACCATTGTGATTTAGTTTCTCAACTGAGTTGGGTTCCATTAGATGTTAAGAGGGGCCAAATTTTGAACAATTTTGTCTATAAATGTATCGAAGGGTCTTTTTCCTGCATATTTAACAGATAAACTGGTTCCAGACAAATCAGGTTATACCCTACATAATGTAAAGGGGAGAGGCCTAAAGGTCCCATTTATAAAAACTAGATTTGGCAAATTAAGATTTGACTACACTGCCTCTCTCACATGGAATTCCCTACCTTCAAGGCTGTGAAATATGCCAGCTCACCAAATATTTAAATCTGCACTTCTGGATTGTTACTTTTTTAAGTGTATTTGCTACAACTGATTATATTTTATGTTGGTGTATATTGTCACTGTATTGTAAATAAGTTATATGTTCTCGTTGGGTGTTGTAACTTTGTAAACAGAACAGCCCTGAAAATACGCTTGCCTAGTGCCTTATCCTGATGAAATATACAACTAAATGAAATGAAATGAAATCTGTCATTGTCTAAAGATTTACTTCTTTTCAGAGGACAGCGGGACTAGCCTGGAGAGGAATCCTTTTCCTTGTTTGTATGGTGGTGCTTGTCCGTTGATTTAGCATACTTGTCCTCCTTCTTAGCTGAATCAGTGGCAGATGCCATAGACCATGGAAAATGATGAGTCAACAGTGAATCCGAGAGAGTGTGGGAAACGATGGTGATGCCTTCTTTAACACATGCTGCATCTACTCAATTGCCTTGATTTTTAAATAAAGTTCCAAGGCCTTTTTGCAACGTCTCCGAGTGACTTAGTTAAGGCCCTGGCAAATGCTGCAGTCTTTCACATTGTTAACGAGGCCCAAGCAATGAATGCGCACACAGTGGTCATCGTTTTTGTAGATCTTTACCACAGCAACAATAAGGGAACAATAGCAACTTTTCTTTTCTTTGGGATGCGGCATAAAATATTAAAGGGGAAACGTCCATCTAAAATCAGGCCCACCTCAGTGTGAGGCAGGGCCCGATTAGCATTTTCACAAACAGTGGAGCCCCAGGCATCAATGTCCCGTGGGGACGTGAGGGGATAGTAGTGTGGTAAAGCACCTCATCCCAGTAGGACAATACTCTTTGGGCCTTGCGCAGCCTCCAGATGGGTCTCTGGGGTGGATGCAACCCCAAAGGGCTCACCACAGAGCGACAGCCATGGAGGAACTTCATATAGGTGGTGCTCCATCCGGGAGGTCACCAATATGGCAGATGCGGGCAGGGCAAGTGAAAGAATGAACATAAGGAATACATTTAAAAATTTAGAAGCAATCCCATCCTGTTCATCATTGTTAGATACCTACATGAACACTGCATCTCTGTCCCTTACAGTTCACTTACAGAGAACTGAAGTTTCAATGCCCTGCTTGTGACATGATTTTCTGTTGTGGAGATGACGTAAATGTCACAAGCAGGGCATTAGGACTTCATCTGCAGAAAAAAAGCATCAGCTGTAGGGCAGCTTAGGGGTACGAAGGAAATTAACAAATTGGGTGGAGAACTGGCTAGAGGGCAGAACTCAAAGGGTGGTTGTCAATGGGCTCACTCCAGGGAGGAAAGAGTGACAAGTGGGGTGCCCCAGGGGTCAGTATTGGGTCCAATACTGTTTAACATCTACATTGGGGATATAACGGAGGGTCTACATGGGAAGGTGTGTCTATTTGCAAGTGACAGAAAGATCTGTAATACAGTGGATACACGGGGGGGGGGAGATGAGGGAGGATCTAAGCAAGCTGGAGGAGTGATCAGGGAGGTGGCAATTGTGTTTTAATGCAAAGAAGTGCAAGACAATGCACACAGGGTGCAATAATCCAAAGGCAAACTACAGGCTGGGAAGCAAGGAACTTGAGGCAAGAAAGGGATCTGGGGATTATCATTTCAGATAACCTAAAGGTGGCAAATCTGTGCAACAACGCGGTGGGAAAGGCAAAAGGAGTGCTGGCATGCACAGCCAGAGGTATCACGAGTAGGAGGAGAGAGGTGATCATGCCACTGTACAGGTCCGTAGTTAGGTCACACCTGGAGTATGGGATACAGTTCTGGAGACCACACTTACAGAGGGACAGAGATAGAGTGGAGCAGGTCCAGAGAAGGGCTACAAAAATGGTGCAGAGCTTGCACAAGAGATCATAGAAAGAACGACTTGAGGAGCTTGACCTGCACACACTGGAAACAAGGAGGGAGGGGAAGGGACATGACAGAAACTTTTAAATATTTGAGGGGATTAAATAGAGTGCCTGAAGGGAGCATTTTCAAAATGAGTGATAACACAACAAGGGGGCACAGCTTAAAACTGGAGGGAGGCAGTTTCAAAGGAAATATGAGGGGACAATACTTCACTGACGGTGTGGTGGGTCCCTGGAATAGGCTGCCTGAGTGAGTGGTGGAGGTGAAGTCAGTAGGGGAATTCAAGAGGGCATGGGATACCTACATGGTATTAAATATGAGAGGTAAGGGTATGAAAGGAAGAAGGGAGTAAGGAAAATATGGCAGAGGAGCCATGGGAAGGGGAGATGGCACACTAGATGGGCCAAGTGGTCCTTTTCCGCCGACAGATTTCTATATTTCTATCTTTCTATGAATTCTGAGGGTCAAAGCTCCTTTTTCTAGACAAATACCATAAGAAATAAAGAACAGATTGGTGTGTTAGTCCCATTTAAAATGGATTAACAACAAATTTTTAATGGCTTGAAAGTCACATTTTGGTATGACTTGACTGTCCCATTTAGAACATCTCGACAGTCACTTTTTCTTTTGTGATAAAAGTTTATTCTGTTTTTTATGATTAAGTACAACAAAAAGGGGACAAAGCAAAAAATCTATTTAACTTAGAGGGATCATGCATAAATAACTTTAAAAATACAGAAATATACTGTAACTTCACCAACAGTTATACACTAAATGATTACTTTGCCAATAATATAGCATGACGACATTTATATTAAATCAGTGAAATACTGGTTCCCCATCCTCCTTTTGTGAACCAGAGAGGGGCTCTTGGCTTTTTCCTTTCCATAAATGACAGTCACGTTTAGAATGGCTTGATAGTCATGTTTAGAATGGCTTCATAGTCCTATCCATGGCTTCATAGTCCTGTCCATGGCTTCATAGTCCTATCCATGGCTTCACAGTCCTACCCATGGCTTCATAGCCCCACCCATGGCTTCATAGTCCCATCCATGGCTTCATAGTCCCGTCCATGGCTTCGTAGTTCCATCCATGTCTTCATAGTTCCATCCATGTCTTCATAGTCCCGTCCATAGCGTCATAGTCCTATCCTGTGGGACGCTCCATCTTTCTATCCCCGACCAGCCCTGATGACCTGGGCTTGTTCCTGAACCCAAGTCACCAAACATCACAAATGATAGCGCTACCCCTGCGCCAACGGGTCATCTTGAATTTTATAGTCATGAACGTACACCACTGTTCTTCGCATTTTAAATCAGTACCACAAATGGGGAAGACTGCAAAGCAGCTGTTTTGTTTTCAAATACCAACTACCAGTGATGTTGTTACAGCTTCTTTTTGCCAAGTTGTATTGATCAGGTATGTACAGTACTTAAAGAGCTGGTGACATGATCAGGAGAACTTTAACAAAACCTAATATTTAGACAGTTCAGCTTGTATTGCCCATTAGTTCTGTATTCCTCCTCCCCATTATTTATTACTTAGCTAATTTTAATGAAAACAAGATCTTTGGTCCTGAAGAGTTCATCTATTCCTGTTGCTTTCTCCCTACCTGAAGTCATAGAGTACTGCTTGTGACCTCACAGTTACTCCCATGGCAACAGACTGTGGTGTGACAACAGAGGATTATGACTTGAAGTAGGGAGTAAGCTATAGAGGCTGAAGAATTAAAAATGAACTCTAAGGGATAAAGATCATAATATTCATATATATTTCCTTACTAATAAATTCTGGGGTGGAGAAACATATAAAATATAAATGGAATGCAAGCAGAATTGTACATAATTATTATGTTTTTAATGTTTTCTTTGCGGCGTCAGTAGCTCTTTAAAGAAACATGGCAGTGTTATGTCGAATCATTGTAAAAAGAAAAACTTTTAAAAATTAGTATGAAGATGTCACTGTTTGTTTAATGTTACTGCACAAGTCTGAAAGCAGGAGAGGGCCTTTGTGATATCAAGCATTATGAAAGTATTTATCTTGTTGGTCATGTATGTATTTATTTATTAATTTTACCTTTTACAAATCTGGGGCCGGGAAAGTCACACGGAGCCAAAGTTTGCTTCCATCTCCGTAACGGGTGCAGAGGGAGGTTACAGTAAATGACATGCTCAAGTTCATACAGTATGCAAGTGGTCTGCTGGACATACCAAGCTCATAAACAGCTCACTGCTGTGATTTCTAGGCTATACTGTATGCCACTAGAGCATATGCAGAGTGGAAATAGTGCTGATGGCATGCATGGCATTAAAATAACATGTTTAAATTTAATTGACTTCATAATACACATACATATATAACTAAAGTGAAAACATATATCATACCCGAGCTCTGGAATAATGTTACAGGTTTCCATTTACCAATATTCTGATTTACAGTTTAGTTCAGGTAATTTGCCTTCATGTACACAAACAGAACAGAAGCACACAGCTCCAAAAGTCAGTCTGCACAGGTTTGATGTACTGTATAGTAGTGCAGTATCTGTAGGTTTACCCTTAAAAGTGATTCAATTCAATTAAATTTTATTTTTAACCAGGAAATACACCATTGAGATAGTCATTTGCAAGGTGGTCCTGGGGGGGGGGCACACATAGCATACATAAAAGGAAAACACTACAGATTTAGAAACATAGAAACACAGAAGCTGACGGCAGATAAGGACCGCAAGGTCCATCCAGTCTGCCCATTTATTTTTCTACCTTATGAATGTGCCATCGGCCTTTGCTCTGTCCATGGTCTATCTATTCATACTCATCTGTATTGCTCCCTTTTGCCTGTCCCATGCCTGTTTTAAGCCCTGCACTGTATTTATACAATAGTTCACACAATACAGTGAGTAATACATAACAAGGTACAGTCAGACTACTCAGATTTGTACATATCTACATAAGTGCAAGCAAATACAAAATCACACATGCCCACACAATGCAAAGCATCATGGGCTGCATATGCAAATCACCACAGAATGTTATGCTGGTCCAACTTTAAGCATAATTGTATGGTGCCGAAAGGCCTCTCACACAGTTTGCAAAGGGTGCTAACAGATGACATAGACACGTGTTCCCTACCAGGACTCATCAGTATGCCTCATCTGTTTGACACCCCAGTGGAATGAACCAGCTACCCTAAGACGGTCTGTCTGGGTTATGTTGTGGTGAACCCATTAAAATAAAAAACTATTTAAAAGACAAAGAACCTCTGTGCACAAACACTGAGGCAAGGGTTACCCCAAAGGGCATTTGGCTGGGAAGCCAGGTTTCAAGAAAATACAAAATCACACATGCCCACACAATGCAAAGCATCATGGGCTACATATGCAAATCACCACAGAATGTTATACTGGTTCAACTTTAAGCAGAATTGCATGGTGCGAAGGCCTCTCACACAGTTTGCAAAGGGTGCTAACAGATGACATAGACACGTGTTTAGCCTACCAGGACTCATCAGTATGCCTCGTCTGTTTGACACCCCAGTGGAATGAACCAGCTACCCTAAGACGGTCTGTCTGGGTTATGTTGTGGTGAACCCATTAAAATAAAAAACTGTTTAAAAGACAAAGAACCTCTGTGCGCAAACACCGAGGCAAGGGTTACCCCAAAGGGCATTTGGCTGGGAAGCCAGGTTTCAAGAAAATACAAAATCACACATGCCCACACAATGCAAAGCATCATGGGCTACATATGCAAATCACCACAGAATGTTATACTGGTTCAACTTTAAGCAGAATTGCATGGTGCCGAAAGGCCTCTCACACAGTTTGCAAAGGGTGCTAACAGATGACATAGACACGTGTTTCGTCCTACTAGGACTCATCAGTATGCCTCGTCTGTTTGACACCCCAGTGGAATGAACCAGCTACCCTAAGACAGTCTGTCTGGGTTATGTTGTGGTGAACCCATTAAAATAAACAACTATTTAAAAGACAAAGAACCTCTGTGCACAAACACCGAGGCAAGGGTTACCCCAAAGGGCATTTGGCTGGGAAGCCAAGCAGCTAACTGCATAATACGACTGGAATGGAAGGAGGTAAGGGCGAAGGTAGAGTATGATCCATAAGGTGAGGCAGGCATAGTCGAAGTTAAGTAGGATGGGGGGGGGGAAGGTGTAAGGGAGAGAGGCTCCGGGAGTAGTAGGGCATAGACAGACAGGAGTGCAAAACAAAAGAAAGAAGGGGAGCAGGGAGAGCCGGGGCAATTATAGTGGTAAGTGCCATACAGAATATCAAAGGGGGGGGATCAATGACCCACTAATGCCTTTTACATACACCCAAGGAGATTGGCTGAGTCCCCTGCCTGCAGGGACTTCAGTGATATACTCTTCTCTATAAATGCATCCAAACCCCAGTCCCCAACTAAGATAAAGCCCTTTTCTCCCAAACCCCTACCACTTACTTCCTAAGATCTACAGAGACACCTAGCTGGGTGCTGCTTAAATTCAAGAAAGACTGCAGCAGACAGGCCTTCTCCTCTCAGGCCTGGCTGACTGGAACAAACTAGGGACCTCCCTCTGACTAATCCCTAACCATGCTGTTGCTGGGACAGCTCAAGCATCCCTGTATCTATCCATGTACTACTGCTCACTAACCAACTTCCAGCTTACCCACTCCCCCCACAGGAGGTTCATGTTTATCATCCCTCTTCCCTAACTGTGATTATGAGAACACCAGTATTGTCTTATACAGTAATACTGTAGTAGAGGCCACTCTTATGGTTGTAAGAGTGGTCTCACACTCATTCTTAGGGTACGAGAACTGGTTCTGATACTCTGAGAATGTAACTGAAAACACTTACAACTGTAAAAGTGCCTTCAGCATGGTATTAATATTTACATTTTTTTGCTCTTTCCATCCTGGACACCCACTCTTTTGGGCAATCTGCAAGGCTCGCCCCTCGTTACCCACTGATGACCCTGTATTGCTAGTTCCTTTGCCCAAGCCTCTGGTACCTCTTCTGAAGATGAATCGGACTTATCCCTGTTGGATGGGCTGCCTTCCTGCTACCACCAGGAAGGCAGCAACTTAGTTTGGTCTGCATACTAATTCAGTCACCACCAGCATCTAATCCCATCTCACTGGCCTCACTATGGGGGTGGGAGGTAGGTACACTATGGGGCACTGGATCAGGTATGTGCTCGGGATGGTAGGATGACAGGGGAAGGGATGCTGGTGGATGGGGCACAGGTCGGAGTCGGGGGGAATGATAATAAATTTTAAACAATAGAATATGTCATTTATAAACACTTGTGAGGGGGCAGGACTTTCATTACTCGCTTGTGTCTCTGCCAGTGCAACTCATGACATTTTCCCTATTAATTAATTTACTCACTCATACACAAAATCTATGTGAAACAGTATTATACCCTAGCTCTGGCATACTGTTCAAGGTCTCCATTTACCAATACACTAAATTAACAGTTTGGTGCCGGTAAAATGTCTCATTGTACACAAACAGAAAAGAACAGAATTAAAACATTTAACTGATAGGATTCTCCTTGAAACAGAAGGAATGTAATTATTTTCAGGGTGACCAACGCTGTCATAATGTGATGTTTTATTCCTGCTCAGAACATTAGTTTTGCTGGGGGAAAGAGATATCACATTTTAATTAAAAAAAATCCTTCATATCCTGTTTTATCTTCTGCTACCTAAAGCACTGCATATCTTTCTTACTAATTACATTTTCTAATTTGATTGGTAAAAGAATTGCTTAAGACGTCATAATTAAAAAAAAAATACCGGTGGAACAAGAAGAAAGAGACATAGCCTAAATATATATCTGTGTTTCTGTACAGTGTCAATCCACTGTCAGTCTTTTTTTATTATTGAATTCTTACTTTTTTTCATTGTTATCAGACCCAACCATCTTGGACGAAGGGTGCCAAGTTTCAGTTATCACTGTGTAAGACACATACGGGTGACTTACCAGCCAGCACAAACAAAAGCACTGAGACTGCCACAGTCCAGTGCTTCCTGATTTTTGGTACTACACGGTCCACAGGTAGTGGGAGCCAGACCTGTGTGGAGCTCTGTGATGCAAAAGGCATAAATACCTGCAGCAGAGAACAGGTTGGGACCACAGTAGCTGCCTGCGGGTAACTTGACTGGGGGCCTGCTAGCAGAAAAACAAGATGTGATGATAATGTTCCCCAAACATCCTCCCACCTACAGAGACTGAGGTATGACCAGGGGGTTGGGGGAATCAAAAGAAACTAAAATTCAAAGGTTGTAAATGTCACAGTTACAGAGTACAGTAACACTGCAAATGTACAAATTAAATGATTTGATACCTTTTATAAGACCATCAAGAAATTTTCAAAATACATAATTTGAGGTCAGTGGGCACCCTAGGCCAATTATTGCCGCCACCACTCACACCACCCTGCTTCATGAGCAATGCAAACATTAACTACTTTAAAAAGGCTCCTTACCCAGTCTACTAAACTTTGGTAATAAGAAGTCTGTCCAGCTTGACCATGAATGCTGGTTCTGTTTTCATGTCCATTATCTCAACTGGTAGACTTTTCCAAAGACTCGCCACCCTCTGGGAGAAGGGCTTCCTAATGTTACCCTTGTATATCCACCTCGGAGCTTCCGGGAGTGTCCCTGTATCCTGCTGGAGGACAACAGCTCTACCATCTCTGTCTGTTCAGTTTTGTCAATACTACAAAGTATGTGGAAGACTGAGATCATGACTATGTCCAACTGCTTGTGCACCATAATAAGTCCCCCCGCATAACAACTAGGGTCACCATGGCTGCAGAGTTCCTCCAGCCAAAAATGCAGGCAAGCAACTGACGCCAATGTTGTTCCTTGGTTGGCCCATTGGGGGTGAGAAGTTGTGAATGCTGGATGTGCGTACCATCTTTCCTTCCCTTGGTGCCAAGTACCTAACATTTGCATTGTGCCCAGCCCCCAGCTGACCTCCTTATGGGAGTCTGAACTTGACTGTGAAACCCTGGTCTCCCAGATGGCTGTGCACCGTGCTGCCACCATGTCACTGTTAATGTGGAGTTAAGCATCGGAGGTGTAGCGGAAAGATGGGGTACAATCAAGGGGACCATTCTCACGGCAACACAGTCATGCAGGAAAATTGTTACAAAACGAAACTGGCACAAGAGACCAATATGGTTCTTGGAAAGGGCCACAGATGCAGTGAGAGCCAAGAAAAAGGCTTTCACTGGTACAAGGAAAAGTAGGTGGAGGAAGAATGGCAAGAGTAATAAAATAAAAACTAGGGCAGCAAAGAGGATGGTCAGGGAGGCAAAGGCAGACATGCAGCTGCGTACTGCACAGATATATTAAGGAAAATGGGAAGTGGGGAGGTACTGTTAGGCTATCGGGGGTGGTTAGTAGAGGAAGATGAACAAAAAGCAGCCGTCCTTAATGATTATTTCTGCTCTGTCTTCACAAGGGAAGACAGTCGGCGGCTGCCTGGAAGTGGCATCAAGACGGCTGTCAGGAGCATTCCTGAAATGACACAGCCAGTATTTACTAGAGAATGGGTCCAGAAGGGGCTTAAAGCCCTAAAGGTAGATAAAGCCCCAGTGCCAGATGGGATGCATCCAAGGTTGCTCATGGAATTGGATGCAGAGCATGCTGAACCCCTAGTAGAGCTATTCTTTAGCTCAATTCAGACAGGGGTATTTCCGAAAGACTGGAGGTAGTTGACACAGTCCCTCTACATGGGGGGGGGGGGAGATAAGGAGCAACCGGGGAAATACAGACCTGTCAGCCTTACCTCTGTAGTGGGTAAATTGATGGGAGTCACTGATCAAAGAGGACCTGTGGACTACCTAGACAGCAACAGTCTACAGGATAACAAACAGTATGGGTTTGTGGCAGGAAGGTCTTGTCAGATCAAGTCTGATAGTTTTTTGTTGTTTTGACTAGGTAACAAAGGTAGTAGATAAGGGCCATGCTGTAGATTTACTCTATTTCAACAGGTGCCACACAGAAGACTGTTAAAGAAGCTGGAGGACCTGGGCATGGCTAGGGACATAGTTGGATGGTAGGAAACTGTTTGAAGGAGAGACAGCAGAGGGTGATGGTAAACAGGGTCAAATTAGGAGAGGGATGTCATGATTGGGGTACTGCAAGGATCTGTCCTGGGTCCTGTCCTCTTCAATATGTTTATCAGTGACATTGGAGAGGGTATTCAAGGCAAGCTGTGTCTCTGCAAATGACATGAAGCACGGCAGTAGGATAAAAAGCTACAAAGGGATCAGGGAGATGCAGAGGGTTCTGCAAAGGCTAGAGAGGTGGTCTAAGGTTTGACAGATAAAATTCAATGCCAAAAAATGCAAGGTTATACATCTAGGGGGAAAAAAACAATAGGACACAGTATTGGATGAGATGGGCTAAACTGAGCAGTACAGTAGAGGAAAGGGACTCAGAAGTCATCATTCGGGACACCTTCAAACAATCAAGCCAGTATAACAAGGCCTATAGTAAGGCTAATAGGGTGCTGGGGTTTATCAGAAGGGGTACTGACAGCAGGAAAAAGTAGGTACTAGTAGCTCTAGTCTGTAGGCAACTTTGGCAACTTAAGGAGGAACTGCAGGGGCTCAGATGGGAAGTGGGAAGGAGGATGGGCAGGGGAGAGGGATAGCAGGTTGTGCTAGACAGTCAGGGCAGGGAGTGGGCCAAGGCAGTACTCTAGGAGGGAGTTTCAGGGCCAGGAATTGCTGGAGCCACAGAAACCGGGTTGGGGGAGGACTGGAAGATAGTTGGGGGAAGGCGGGGGGGGGGAGACACAGGTCAGAGAGGAAGGATGGGAAAGCAGGTTAAGGTAGCAGAAGACATTATCGGTAGGGGGCAGAAAACCTCAAATAGGTTCTCAGTTCTACAGGATCTGGATGACCAGGGAAAAGAGGTGAGCTCAGGAAGGGCAGGAGACACAACCAAGCACAGGGGGTCATGGGAGAAGGGGCGAGACTTGGGGCAAGAAGGAAAGCAGGGCGAGTAAGTCAGGAATGTTATGTAGAGGGGAAGACATGACAAGCATGGGCAGGTGGGATAGGGAGGAAGGAGGCGTGAGCAAGGAAAGGGCATCTCCAGAGGAGGAGACCATGGAGGGGGGGCCATACCAAGGGAGGGGGCAAAGCAGGGAGGATCCAGGGGGAGGGAGGAAATTGGGGAACAGGGAAGAAAGTTCTCAATGGGGGGTTACCATGACAGAGTTGAAGAGGGGAGGGAGGGACAGAAGGGTAGGCAGTCTAGCAGCAAGAGTCAGGGAAGGGTAGAGTCAGTTGTAATAATAGGGGTCTCTATCCTGAAAGGTGTAAGATGGGGCAATAGGCATACTAAGAAAAGCAACAGGAGGGTGTAGTGCATGCCTGGCATGATGGCAGGGAGGGTGGAAGCAACAATACCCAAGTGTGTGGGGTAGGGGAAACCACGTAGTGTGGTTCACTTGGGCACCAATGATCTGGCGGGCTCCGAGGTGAAGGTGGTGCAGTAAAGGGTCTCAGAGTTAGGAAAGATCTGTAGTGGACTGGGACAATCAGGAACCTTCTCAGAGATATTGCCAGTCCCGAGAGCCAGGACTGACGGAAACAGGAAGACTGAAGAATTCAACTCATGGTTGGGGGGGGGGGGGGTGGAAACAAATGGGTGCGGGCTGGTGGGAGAGTGGGGTAGGACATGGGAAGATAAGGGCCTATATGCACCAGACAGGCTGCATCTCAGCAAGGAGGGCACAAGGATCATGAAAGGCAAACTGGAAAGTCACTTGGAAGACAGGCTACATTTAAACTGAAAAGGGAGGGGGGCATCAGAGGGGAAGGCACTCAGCACAAGGCGAGGGGGGATCCCAGGTCTCCCCCCAGTAGGCACAACAAAGGAAAGGGGAGAGCGAGGGGAAGGGAAAGTAGGGGCATGGGGGAAGGGAGACACATTAGGAATAGGAGCAATGGGGGCCAGGGGTCGCACTAGAAGGTGGTGCATCAGACCTACAGGCGCTGATGGCAGAAAGGAACGTGGACATAGCTGCCATCATGGAGACATGGGCAACTCAGTTCCATGACTCGGATCTAGAAATCCCTGGATGACAACTGCATTGGAAGGACAGAGAAAATGGAAGGGGGGGTGGAGTGGCATTGTAGATTAGGGATGGGATAAAGTGCAGCAGGGAGGAAGATGAGGAGGACAAGGCCGAAGCCCTATGGGTGGTACTCCAGAACACCGCTGGAAGAAGGAATCATGTAGTGGTGGTGTACAGACCACCTTCACAGGGAATAGAGTTGGACAGGGAGCTGGGGGAACAGATCCAGAGGGTGGGGAGGAAAGTACAGTTACATAAGAACTTACTGTAACAGTAGATCTTCGAGAGTATCTCTTGCAGCAGGCCATAACACATGGGATATTCAGCCGTAGGCATCACTTCCTCCGGATGATTTCCCAGCAGTCTCTCCCAGGGGCCTCCCCTCCCTGTCACCTGATGTGCTCTTGCACATTAATAAAGGGAAGGCCCCTGATACTCCTCAGTTCTAGTTTCTATCTTAGTGACCGATATGAAAAGTGAATCATAGATCTCTGATGGGAACTGAGGAGAGTAACAAAAGGCAGTAGTTCAAGGTTTCCACGTGAGGATGAAGCAAGGTACCCTTCTAAAGCAGGAGCAAGGGGGATGGTGGGTGGGCCAGCATGGCCTGCTGCAAGAGATACTCTTAAAGATCTACTGTTACGGAAAGTACTTATGCAACTGTACTATCTTCTTCGAGTCAATCTCTTGCAGCAGGCCATAACACATGGGAAGAATCCAAACAGTTATGATGCCCACAGGAGGAGGTAGCGAACTGCAGCAAATCAGGACAGGAGGCCGTTGAAGACGGCGTGCCCAAAGGCGGCATGCTTCTTAGAAGCAATGCCTGGACTGTAATGTTTTGTGAATGTATGTACAGTAGACCAGGTGGCGGCCTCACAAATCTCTGAAGCAGAGACGCCACGAAAACACACTGTGGAGGTAGTCATGCCTCTAGTGGAGTGGAGTTTCACAGATCCTGTGAGAGGTTTATCATATTTGTTATATATGAACGTAATGCAGTTGGCCAACTACGTGGACAAGCACTGCTTAGAAACCCGATCATCCTGGGGCAAAAGAAACAAAGAGTTGCTCAGTTTTATGCAACTGTTCAGTGCAGAGAAGACAAATTCTCAATGTTCTTTTCACATCGAGAGTATGAAGCAGGGCTCTGCAAAATATACTGGCAACTGAATGGACTGATTTAGAGTAAATTCAGAAACAACTTTAGGTAGAAAGGAGGGGTTAGTATGTAAGGACACCCGATCCTTATGAAACTGTAAATAAGGTGGCTTGCACATAAACGCCAGTAACTCAGCGATACATCCACCTGACGTAATTTCCACCAAAAACATAGTTTTCCACTACAAAAAACAGAGCTTACATGTTTCAGTGGGCTCAAAAGGACCTTCAGTCAATTTTTCAAGTGCAAAATTTATATCCCACACTGGGACAGGGTCCCAAACAGGGGGATGCAAATGTAGGATACTTTTCGGGAAGGTTCTAATGAAAGGTAACTGGGACAATGGTTTGTTGTCCACAGGTAAATGGAAAGCAGAAATAGCCGACACGTGTACTTTACTACATGAATATTTTAGACCAGCCTCTGACAGAGAGAGGAGGCAGTCCAGTATCCTCTGTGGGGAACAGTCATAGGGTTCCAGTTCCCAGGAAGAGGCCCAAATGGAGAAACGCTTCCATTTCATAAAGTAGGAGGCCCTAGTAGAGGGCTTCCATACTGCCCTCAGAATCTCTGCTATCTCTGGGG
The DNA here is from genome assembly GCA_016271365.2 of Neoceratodus forsteri. Taxonomy (NCBI): domain Eukaryota; kingdom Metazoa; phylum Chordata; order Ceratodontiformes; family Ceratodontidae; genus Neoceratodus; species Neoceratodus forsteri. The sequence continues at coordinate 235,465,124 of CM028129.1, forward strand.
ACACCTAATAATGAGAGAGGACTACGTCCTCAGGAGCCAGGCATGCAGGCACAGGACGTGCAGATCTGGGTGTAATAGGGAGCTGTCCTCCTGTGAAAGGAGGGCTGGACAAATAGGTAGAGGAATAGGTAGAGGAAGAGGATCCTGATCCAAGATTTGAAACAATAGGGGGAACCAAGTTTGCCTCGGCCAGTAGGGGGCTATGAGAATCATTGATGCCCCGTCTCTGACCAGTTTCAGGAGTACTCTCTTTCATAGACCTAACTAAGGCCTTTGATACCGTTCACCACCGTCTGCTTCTGGAACAGCTACAAATTGCTGGGCTGTCCCCAGATTCCACAGCCTGGTTCAAAAGTTACCTGGAGAACAGATCACAAAGAGTGAAAATTGGAGGTGTCTTCTCCAACGCATGACCAGTCCATTCTGGAATTCCCCAGGGTTCCATACTGGGGCCCCTTCTCTTCAGCCTATTTCTAAATAACCTCCCCCAATCGTGCCCAGAACAACTCATCTTGTACGCCGATGATGCCGTTATCCACGCCACCCATAAGGACCCACTATCCCTACAGTACAAGCTCCAACTCAGGTTCTCATCCATAGAGAACTGGTTCAGCAAACAAAAACTCATCCTTAACTATAAAAAAAAACAAAGGCCATGCTCTTCAGTAACTTGCATAACAAGAGCAGGTAGCATCCACTGACCATTACAAATCACTTTGGAGTGCCTATTGAAGAAGTACCCTCATTTAAATATCTCGGAATCTCTCTTGACAATAACCTGTCCTATGGAGTCCATGTAGACAGCGTAGCCAAGGAGGCTAACATGTAACTTGGTCTCCTCTACAAGCATAGGGCACACCTAACCCCTTAAGCCCTCAGGATCGCTGTCCAAAGCTCCGTAGTCTCCGTCATCGACTATGGCCTCTTAATCTATGGCTCTGCCACCTTAACAGCCCTCAGACGCATCTCAACCACTCTAAACAAAGCATGTCGGCTCATAACTGGTGCCCATTGCCTTACACACACCTGCGACCTCTACGCCCAAACTGGCTGGCTGAATCTGTCAAACCAAATTAAATACCAAACCTGCATTACGGCAAAGAAGATAACCCTGGGACTTGCTCCCCCTGGTGTCCAAGCCCTTCTCAGCCCTAGCAGAAACCTCCGCCATACCAGGGGATCTGACTCTCAACTGCTGCTGATTCCTAGATGCCGTACCTCATGGGCCAACAGTCATTTGCCTACAGGGCGCCAAATTGGTTAAATAATCTCAACAGGGAAATCTCCTCCAACCCCAAGCTTGATCCCTTCAAAACTAGACTCCATCTCTCTCTCTCTCTCTCTGCCTCCAGTACCTGTGACTGTCACGCCCTGCCAGCCTAACTACCGCCTCTGTCTTGCCCCAGCATCACAGCAAGCACTTTCCACCTCTCCCCTCCTCCACCCTTTCTCTCCCCCCCCCCAACCCTTTGCCTGCACTTCTCTATGTGTCAACAATGTCTTCGGCAGCTTATACCCACCCTGTGTCCTAACCATGTCATGTAATACAGTTGCACACCAATGCTCATGAATGCTGATGCTCTACCAAAAATGTATGCATCTTCTCTTGTATCTGACTTCGAAGCTGTTAAACCTGCAAGTAATTACTGTACATGTTCTTGCCACAATTGTTGACATCCACCACTAGAAACTGCCTGCAAACCTGAATAACCTGTTATTTCTGCCAAACCTTCTGCTGTACCACTTACATTTCTGTTGTGCCATCTACTGTTGTAACTTTGTTGTGCTGTGCTCAATCTGACAAAGAACCTTTGTAAAAGAGCCTTGGCTCAAAGGTACTTGTAATCCTAGAATTAAATAAATAAATAAATAAATAAATAAATGAGAGAAAAGGTCAGGAAAGTGTAAAGAAATTTTCCTGTCCAGGAGTGAGATAAGGTGTCCAGCCATAAAGTTCCAGGACCTCGCTCTAGAGAGCAATAGAGAGGCAGTTTTGCGAAGAAACAAATAGGTCTAATTTTGGGTGACCCCACCAGAGGAAGACGTCTGCTAAGACGTCTGGGTGGAGCTCCCATTCATGAGCCTGAGCATGAGTTCTGCTCAGGTCATCCGCCAGGGTATCTGAAACCCCTGGAATGTGAACCGCCAGAAGGTGAATGCCTCTCTGGATTGCCCAATGCCACACCCTTATGGACTCCTGGCAGAGAGGGTATGAATGGGTGCTACCTTGTTTGTTCAGGTAGTGAACAACCGTGGAACTGTCTGACTGCACTTGAAGATAACCCTGAGGGAGCAACGTCTCGAACGCCTGTAAGGCGTAGAGAACAGCCCTTAATTCCAGACACTGTATGTGAAGACGAGATTCTATCACTGTCAAAGAGCCCTGGGACTGAACCCCTGGAAGATGGGCACACCAGCCCATCAAGGTGGTGTCTGTTGTTAGAATGAGGTCCAGGACCCGGGGATGGAATGACATGCCCTTCAGGAGATTGTCCCTGGACTTCCACCACTGCAGTGTGTGAAGTGCTGGGGAGGACAGAAGGACTGGGGCATCGAAGTCGTCCCATTTTTGATCCCACTGGACCCTTAGGTTCCACTAAAGGATCCTCATATGAAGTCTGGCATGAGGGACAGTGGGAATGGTGGCTGCCAAAAGTCCCAGGTGCCAAAGGTAGTCCCTTGCAGAGACATTACTGACAAGGTTCCAATCGGAGAATGAGGGTCAGGATGGCATCTGCCCTTGATTCGGGGAGAAATGCCATGCCTCAGGAGGTATCTAGTACCACTCCAATATACTGGAGAGTCTGTTACAGGGTCAGCATAGACTTTGGATAGCTGACCGTGATGCCCACCATGGAGAACATCGCCATGGTGCGGGTCAGGGTGTATTCCAGCATGGGGCGAGTAGACGCCTTTAGGAGCCAGTCGTCTAGGTATGGAAAGACGTACAGACCCTCCTGGCGAAGAGCTCCTGCCACTGCTGCCAGGCATTTCATGAACACCCTAGGGGCCGAGGAAAGGCTGAAAGGGAGGGAACAAAATTGAAAATGATGGTTTTGAAACTGGAGTCGTAAGACCTGCCTGTGAATGGGGTGGATCAGGATATGAAGGCATGCGTCCTTCATGTCCAGGGAACAAAGCCAATCTCCTTGTTTAGCAGGGGAAGAAAGGTGGGCAACGTCACCATCCTGAATTTCTGGTATCTTATATAGAGGTCAAGGCCTCTGAGATCCAGAATGGGACACAAGTCCCCTGTCCATTTGGGAACCAGAAAAAAACCGGAGTAAAACCCCGAGCCTCTTTGATGGTTGGGAAGAGGTTCTATGGCATGTTTTTGTAACATAGCATTTATTTCTGTTTGTAGTACTAGAGCATGGTCTGGAGGGTAGTGTGAGATCTGAGGAGGTAAAGGAGGAGGAAGACTTATCAAGTCCAATGTATGACCATACTGGATCAATTGAAGGATCCACCGGTCTGACGTGATCCTTTGCCAACCTCTGAGGTGCAGGGAGAACCTGTCCCCGACAGCAGAGGAGAGGGTCTCTTCTTCCATGGCCAGAGACATGCCTTCAGGCCGAAGGCTGACCCTGCTGAGGGACAGCAGGAACATATCAGGACTTCTTTGGGGCAGGACTATCCGGTAGAGCTAACTGAGTCTTGCGTTTGTGAGCAGGCTGTTACTGAGTAGTAGATTTACCTTTAGAAGAACGGTTCCGAAAGGTACCATTGCAGGCAGGCTTCGACTGTGGGCAATACAGGGTCCGAACAGACTGAAGGGTATGACCCGAGTCTTGCAAGTCTTTTAGAATGTTTGGGGTCTGTGGCCCAAAAAGTTTGTCTCCTTTAAAGGGAGCACTCAGAATGGATTGTTGGACATCTTGCGAAAATCCTGAAATCCTTAGCCATGCATGGCATCTGAGGCAAACACCCGCTGAGGAGGCCTGGGCCAAAGTATCAATGGCATCATAGGTGGCCCTAAGCAGGTGGCGACAGACAGCCCCAGTGGTAGAAAGTTTGGTATCAAGGTCCTCCTGAGGCTGGCCAGGCGGAAGGGATTGGACTGATGCTTGAGCAGCCTCAAGGATCTCCTCCTGATATTTGAGGAGGTGGCTCATATAGTTTAAAATGGGAAGGGACAAAATGGTTGAAGCATAGACTCTCTTCCCCATGATATCTAATTTCTTGGATTCTTTTTCTGGGGGATGAGCACTCATGTTGCAGTCTAGCAGATTTATCATGAGCCGCATTCTTAACCACAGAGTCTGCCTCTGGAAGCGTAGAAAGATAAGGGTGGTCCACAGGGGCCCTATAAAGCCTGTCTGCCTTGTGGGGAAGAGAGGGGACTTGGGAGGGCTGTTGCCAGGCAAGTAACATGGCCTCCTCAAAAGCATCTACCAGGGGAGGGACGGCCAATGAAGGGCCATCACGAAGGCCTAGGTACCTGACCAACTTGCTTCTTGGGGCATCCTGTTCTGTTGTCTGGAAACCAAAGGTTTTCTGCAGATGCACTATAATATCCGAAAAAGATGGGTCATCAGGAGGAGAGCAGGGGAGCATGTCTGTGGTGTTCCCGGGCATGGAAGATGTCTCTGAGGAAGAGACTTGTGAGCCATAATCCTGTTCAATTTATTCATCCTCCTCATCCTCTAGATTCCAGTCTGGGAGGGATGGGTCCTCAGGTTTGGGATGGAACCCAGGGGAGGAAGGAGAGGAACTCCTCGTCTGACAGGCCGAAGAAAGCCTGGAGGTGACTGAGGCAGAGACCACTGCCTTCCCCAAAGGAGGAGCGGTGGGTCTAGCAAGGCCCATGATGGAGTGAACTACAGCCTGGATGTCCACCATGGTCAAGTGACCCCCCCAAAGTGGGAGGGGCCATGGACTGGATGGGCACCACAGAGGGGAAAGCTGAGGGTAAAGGACCCGGCCAGCTTGATGGTACTGTGGGGTGAATGTAAGAACCCAAAATAGAGGATGGGGGAGCACTCAAAGAAGACATCACCCAGCCAGTCCAGTGGTGCTGGGGGTTGAGGCACTGGACGCCACACCTCATGCCACACCGGCGATCCAGGTTCAGGAATGGACTCGGGCCGCCGGGGGTCAGCAGGGGAGAGGAAGGATCGAGCATCCCACGACTACTCTCCTTCCTCTGGGGAGGGATGGGGCAAGGCAGCGCATTGTAGTGGCTGCTGGCGGAGGCCAGTAGCATTGCAGTAGCGAGCAGACTGGGGGGGACAGTGTGGTGGGTGGCGGCACATATGCGCCTAAACACCATTGCACATCCAGCTCTCCAGGGTAACACCAGAACAGGGAAAAACAATGGTCGCAGCGGCTTGATGGCCATCTATGGGATGTCCGGCTTTGGGGGGGCATCGCTGCATTGCTGGATCCGGTCTGCGGGAGAGTGAGGGGAGGGCTCTGCCGCCTACCAGAGGGATATATGGCAGCAAGGGCACCACTGGAAGCTGGGAAGAGGACCGGACGGTTGCCAGATGTAGAGGATGCGTGGACATACAGGCAGACCAGGAGCCATGAGGTGAAAAGGATTAACTCAAAAAAAAAAAAAGACAACCCCCAAGCCGCTTGAGGTGGTGCCATGATCGTTGCTGGGGAAGCTGTCAATGAGGGAGGCAAACAAGAAAGTCCCGTCTATGGGAGGACTGTCGATGAAAATGAAACAGAAGCCCACTGTCGAAGAGGGACTGCCAGAATGTGTCATTGACGGAAGCATCATCGATGGGGCAGCTGAGGAGCGGCTAGAGTGCCCCATCGACGGGAGGACCAGGGAATGCGCTGTTGACAGAAGGGCCATTGAAGCAGATGCAGCCATCATTGATGGATGATGGCTAACAATGCAGGTTGCGGAGACAACAGTAGAATTTGCAGCACAACTGCAGTGGTCGCCGGAAGAGCCATCGACGACTTAAGAGGGGCCCACTACCATCGACGGTGGAGACGATGGTGGGTGATCAGTGGGAGCCCTCCTACTTACCTTTGAGGAGCTTGAGACCTTCAACGACAAAGATGGAGGCGCAGGGAGAACATGGTGGTTTTGGAAGAATGTTTCCGCCCAGCCCCATACTCAGTTAACGATGAGTGTTCACTCCTCCGAGGCCCCGAGGAGGAGGTCGAAGACTCCCCTGCAGAGGAGCGTTGTTGCTGCTCCAAAAGGGCTACCTTCTGCTCCATGATGTACTCCCATAGCTGCTGGAGCCTTCCGCACTTGGTGGCCTTGTTGAACCGTCCACAGAGGATGCACTCCTGAGTTGTGCTCTGGACCCAGGCACAGAACACACATGTTGTGGAGGTTCTCCAATGCGATTCTCCAGCCACAGGAACACTTCTAAAACAAGGGTTCCAAAGACATGAGTGGATGAAGCTTCTTAGGTGACTTGTAGAACTCGTTGCGGACAGTACTGGAGAAACCTGGTACTCTTGAAGGAAAACTTGATGTGAACTTGGTCGCGGTTGGAAAAGAACTGAGGAGTATAGGGGCCTCCCCTTTATATATGTGCAAGAGCACATCAGGTGACAGGAAGGGGAGGCCCCTGGGAGAGACTGCTGGGAAATCATCCAGAGGATGTGATGCCTACAGCTGGATATCCCATGTGTTATGGCCTGCTTTAAGAGATTGACTCAAAGAAGATCACTGTAATACTAGGAGACTTCAATCTACCTGGAGTAGATTGGAGCACCCATGCTACCACCTGTGGTAGGTAACAGGTCCTCCTGGATAGGATCCAGGACAGTTTCCTTACACAGAGAGTCACAGAGCCAACAAAGGAGGAGGCCATACTAAATCTAGTGCTATCGGATGAGGAGTGTGTCCAGGATGTAGAAGTGAGGGAACCCCTTGCAGGCAGTGACTACCACACAGTGTGGTTCTCCATCCACATGGGGAAGGAACCAGCCATGTCTAAAATGAGGGTGGTGGACTTTAGGAAGGCAGACTTCGATAGGATGGGGAGCACAGTTCAGGAACACCTGGCAAAGCTCTGCCTAGAGATGGATGCGGACCACAAATGTATAGTCATAAGATGAGATTAATAGAGGCTACCAACACTTGTACAAGGGCTCGTAAGAATTCCAGAACCAAGAGGCCAAGCTGGTATAGTAGGAAGATGGCTGAAAGGTAAAGGAAATGAGGGCAGCCTTCCTGAAGTACAAGCATACATTGAGAGAGGAGGACAGAGAGGTATACACTGTGAAATCTTGGGAGGCAGGGAGAGAGATACAGGCAGCCAAGGTGGAGAAAGAACTAAGACTGGCACAGGGGATTAAGGACGGGGAGAAGGACTTCTTCTGGTACATTAAGGAGAGAAGAAGCAGAAAGGATGGGACAGTTAGGATAAAGAGGGAGGAGGGAGGGTGGGTAGAAAAGGGGGAAGGACAAAAGAGGCACTAAATGAGTACTTTTGCTCTGTCTTCACCAGGCAAGCTGATGGATCTATGCCACAGGGGCAGATTGGAGTGAGCTTTGAGGAGGGGAAGGAGTATGAGGGGGAGATTGGGGTAGACAGGGTCTTAAGAGGGCTAAGGGAACTGAGGGTGGACGAGGCACCTGGCCCAGATGGGGTACACCCGAGGGTCCTGAGGGAACTGGTGGGGGGATTGGCAGCACCACTGACAGAGCTTTTCAACAACTCGCTGGGGAAGGGGCGTGTGCCTCAGGACTGGAGGACAGCTCGTGTGGTACCTTTCCACAAGAGTGGACCCAGGGATGAGCCGGGTAATTACAGGCCAGTTAGCTTAACCTCCATAATGGGTAAGTTAATGGTGGCCATTCTAAAAGAAAGGCTGGTGTCCTTCCTTGAAGAAAATGGTCTCCAGGATGACAGTCAATGTGGATTTGTCAGGGGGAGGTCATGTCAAACCAACATGGTGGACTTCTTCGTCTGGGTTATGAGGACCTTGGACAGGGGGCACTCGGTGGACGTTCTATATCTGGATTTCACCAAGGTGTTCGATTCAGTGCTCCATGGCAGGCTGATCAGCAAGCTGGGGGACCTGGGAGTAGGGGAAAAAAATGCTGGGGTGGGTCAAGAGATGGCTTAGGGACAGAAACCAGAGAGTGGTGGTGGTGGGGGCTGTCCAAGCCTAGGCCTGTGACCAGTGGTGTCCCACAGGGTTCAGTGCTTGGACCTGTGCTTTTCAACCTATTTATAGGTGACATAACAGAGGAGGTCAAGAGTAAGATCTGCCTGTTTGCAGATGACACTAATCTCTGTTTGAGGGTGGACATGGAGGAGGGGAGACAGGAGTTAAGGGAGGACCTGGCTAAGCTGGAGAAATGGTCAGGCATCTGGCAGTTGGGTTTTAATGCTAAGAAATGTAAGGTGATGCACATGGGAGCCAGGAACCCAAAGGCCAGTTACTGGTTGGGGGAGAATATAGGCGACAGTATCAGAGGAGGAAAAGGACCTGGGAGTAATGGTCAAGGGTGATATGAAATGCATAGCACAGTGCCGGAAGGCAGCAGCCAAAGCAAATAAAATGCTGGGCTGCATCGTCAGGGGAATTACCTCTAGGAGGGAGGAAGTTATTCTGCCACTGTACAGGTCACTGGTAAGACCACACCTGGAGTACTGTGGTCAGTTCTGGTGCCCTTACCTGAAGAAGGATATCAAACTACTGGAGGGGGTACAGCGGAGGGCTACCAAAATGATCCAGAGCATGGGGGACAGAACATACAAGGAGAGGCTGAGGATGCTAAACATGTACTCCCTGGAGGACAGGAGGGAGAGTGGGGATATGATTGAAACTTTCAAGTACCAAAACGGCATAAACAGGGTCGGTACAGAGGGCATCTTTAACTTAAGGAGGGTACAACAATGGGGTATAGCCTGAAATTGGTGGAGGGAGAATTCAAGAAGGAAATGAGGAGACAGTTTTTCACTGAAAGGGTGGTGGAGGGATGTAACGAGTTGCCAGAGGAATTGGTGGTGGCAAAGACGGTGACCAGTTTCAAGAGTGGGGGGGGAGTGGGACAGTGTAAAGAAGAAGATTAGGATGGAAGGGGGTGCTGCTGGGAAAGGGATGGGGAGGGGACTGGGATGGTGGGGTATGATTCCCGGAGGAATGGGGAGGAGGGGGGCAGCTCCAGGGTATTAACCAAGCTGCACACTCGAACAGGCTCAATAGACCATTATGGCCTGATTCTGCTGGCAATTTCGTATGTTTGTATGTTCTTGTGCTCTATACAGGCACTGGTGAGGCTGCACTTGTAATACTGTGCTTAGTTCTGCAATCCTCACCTAAGGAAGAACAGGGACAGGCTGGAGATGGTGCAACGCAGGGTGACAAAGATGATTCAGGGCTAACAAGGCAGATCTTACAGAGATCGTCTTAAGGCACTGAACATGTTCTCACTAAAGAGCAGGCGAGAGGTGGGGGATATAATAGAGACCTTCAAGTTCCTGAACAGAACAAACAAGGGAAACTATTTAGCAGGAGCAGAGTCAAGAACCTGAGCTCATGAGTAGAAACAGGTGGTGGTGGTGGTGGGTTAAGAGGGATGTGAGGAAGTTCTGTTTCAAAGAAAGTGTGGTGGAGCCATGGAACAGTCTGTTAATGGAGGTGATGGGCACCAAGACCATCCATGGTTTTTTAGGCACGGTTGGGACAGAGTGAAGGGTTTGGTGGTTGCTCAGGTCAGTAGCAGCAGGGAAAATCGGAAGAGATAAAACCTCATATGGACGATAGTGTGGGGGCAAATAAGGAACTCCAGGCAGACTAGATGGTCTTTTTCTGCCATTGTCTGTGTTTCTAAAAGCATCTGTGTATCAACTGGGTAGATGAAGAGATCATAACTCATGAACACTAGTCACAAAAAATGCTTTAGCTTAGTCCAGTTAAAGCAGCAGTATTTGTTAGCTGCCAAGTTATCACACTGTTATTTTTAGCAAAAATGTATTTCTGACACCCTTTGATTCTTAACGAGCATCTTTTGAATTTTCTCAGCGGTTTAAAAAAAACAAACAGCTTTTATAACTACTTTTGTAATAATGACCCAATTAAACGATGGCTGCCATTCATTAAATACTTAAAAATCTCTTCCATTGAGAGCACCTTTTGAATGTAAATACTGGATTAATACTGTGCTGTATTATTTATCTGATTTTCGGATGGCAAACTGCACCACACTGCATCAAAATGTGTCATTTTCTCTTGGTGGGCACTGCAGGGGAGCAAGAATGTTTAGAAACTTCAGAATCGCATTTCTCAGTTAAAGAATGAAAGGAAATTAAAAGAAAAATGGATATAAAGATGTTTTTGCCAGAAATGCATAATTAGCAAAAAGAAGGACAGAATAACTAACAAACACCACTGCTTTAAAAGGTCTCATCACCAGGGTGGTTTGAGGCACCACAGTGAATGAGATTTACTAGATGGAGATCTAACACAAATACACAATTATGTTTTTTTTCATTGAACTTTTTGTCCTCTGGAGTCATCTGTTCAGTCCTTGTGTCAGACTGAGCTTGGTAACCTGCTATCCTTGCTAGCTGCTGCTCCCACCATCCCTCCCTGTGAAGGTCACTATGGAGCACGGCCTGGAAGTACAGGAGGCCATCATCATGTACAGCCCCGTGTTTTTTCTCTGCCTTGGACCTTCCCAAGTCCTTGTGTGGTGCGCTGTGCCATACCTCAGGAGGCCTTGCTCGGACATAACAATCCCATGCAGAGGAGCACCGGTCAACAACAGGTGTCGCTGTGCCTGGAACTCAGTGCCATCCATCCACAACTGGGAGCCCTGCTGTGTGGCAATGCCACCGCCCACCTGATCCAACTCCTGAGTCTGTTCCTTAAGAGGGTTACCCTAGCCATCAGGCAGCCACTGGAATTTTTTTATCTTACTTTTTACCTTTCCTGCCCCCTCCCCCAATGACAGCCTCATGTCTTCCCTCAAGTGACTTCCTAGCCCTATGCATTCTGGCCATTTTCTCTGCATTTTAAAGCCCAGTGCTACGTATTTTGAGATTGAGAGGCAGGCTCCACAGTGACCCTGTGCAGGGATCACGGTTGCATGCATCCACCTTAGTCCTTGGCATGCACCAGTGGTTGACATGGGAGCAGGAAGGAAGTGCCTCCCTCTCTGAACCAGAAATTATGGATGATGCAGGATTTATAAGATGATCCCGTGCAGCGGTTGCATTAGTCTGACAACCCGAGAGCTGTAGCTTGCTTCAGAAAAACATTATTTCTGTTTTGTCCATGCTGATCTTTAAAAAGTTTGAGGAAACATAGAAATTGATGGCATATAAGGATCTCTAGGCCCATCCAGTCTGCCCATTTTACCTACCTACTGCAAAAGCTGCAGACCCTACTTGATCTCTGACTTTACCTTCTCGTTCCTATCACTAGGGTTCCCCTATGCCTGTTCCATGCATTTTTGAATTCCCCCACTGTGTTTTCCACCACCACCTCCACTGGGAGTCTATTCCATGCATCCACCACCCTTTCTGTGAAGAAATACTTCCTCAGGTTACCCCTCAGTCTATCCCCTTCCAACCTCATGTCATGCCCACTCATTCCTGAACATCTCCTTTTCTGAAAGATGCTACCCTCTGGTACCATATTTATGCCCTTTAGATATTTGTAGGTTTCTATCATATCTCTCCTGTCTCTCCTCTCCTCCAGGGTGTACATATTGAGGTCTCCCAGTCTCACGCCAATTGCTTTTAGATAAGACAGAAGAAATGCTGTTGGGGGGCTTTAGTGTACGGTTTTATTCGTTGTTATATTATTATATTCATTTCCGTTATTGTATCTGAGTGTATGGTTTGATTGATTTTTTGATTACTGTATGCATTTCATTTTTTAGGTATTATCATCACGATTGGAAAAAGTAAACAAAAATATTTTGATGAAAAAAACCAAAAGAAGTGTTGCAGCCGTGTCAGTCCAGTTGAAGATGCAGGATAAAAACAAAAATATGTTGCAGGTTTTATCAATAATACCTAGTCATGGGCTCTGTTGGGGTCGCACTTTATTACCTATTTACATGTTAGCAGCCAAAAAGGCTATTACTAGGAGGTGGATGACTACAGTGATCCCCTCTGTGGCTGACTGGAGAACCACCGTAATGGATATAATCAACTGGAAAAATTAATGGCGGGCAACCATGATAAGATGGAATCTTTTAATCTTAAGTGGCAAAAGTGGGTATGGTACATGGCTCAGCTGGAATCTGAATTTGTCCTCTGAGAGGCTTCCTGTGGCTCGTGGGGGGGTGGGGACACTACTCTTACTGAGGAGGGGAGCCCATAGAGGGCTCAGAGAATGTACTAAAATGTAAGGAGTGAAGAATACATTTGAACTGTGAAGCTGAGGGCTGCCAGTATAGCCTAGAGGTTAGAGTAATGAGCTGTAAACAAGCTTGGTACATCCAGCAGACCAGAGCTTGGTTTGATTCTCACAACCTCCACTTGCATACTGTGTGACTCTGAGCAAGCCACTTAACCGCCCAGTGCTCCCAGGTTGCCCCTGAAAACAGGCACTTGTGTCTAGTGGGCCTTACCCGTTTACTGACGAAAAGATAGCCAACTCGGTTAAGAAGGGGGAGAAAACCTTTTATAGGTACATTAGGGAGCAAAGAAAGACTAAGGCAGGGATACTGAGGCTGAACAAAGAGGAAAGTGGTTGGGCAGAGAGCGACAGTGAAAAGGCAGGGATACTGAACTAATACTTCTGCTCAGTATTCACAATGGAAAAGCAGGGGGAAATACCTAATCCAGTCAATAGAAGCACTCTAGATAGGGAGGTTGATATTAGTCCTTTCACAGAAGAAAGGGTTCTGAAAGAACTCTTAAAACTGAAGGTGGATAAAGCAATGGGGCCTGATGGGATTCACCCCAGAATTCTAAAAGAACTAAGGGAAGAACTAGTAACACCAATGACTACCCTTTTTAATAAATCATGGGAGGATGGTGTGGTACCTGAGGACTGGAGGAGGGTGGATGTGATTCCCCTTCACAAAAGTGGGAGCAAGACAGAGGCAGGAAACTACAGACCTGTCAGTTTGACCTCAGTGGTAGGAAAAATTATGGAATCACTTCTGAAGGAAAGAATTGTTGAGTACCTAGAGGCCAGTGGGGCACAGGACCCAAAGCAGCATGGATTCACAGCGGGAAGGTCATGTCAGATAAATCTAATTGATTTCTTTGACTGGGTGACCAAAGCAGTAGACCAGGGAGGGGCTGTGGACATGGCCTACCTAGACTTTAGCAAGGCATTTGACACAGTCCCACACAAAAGATTAATAAACAAATTAGCCAGCCTGGGAGTGGGTCCTAGGGTGGTAGCCTGGGTAAAACACTGGTTGGACATCAGGACACAGTGAGTAATAGTAAATGGAGTCCACAGTGAAGAAAGGAGGGTTACTAGTAGGGTACCACAGGGTTCAGTACTGGGGCCAGTCCTTTTTAATGTCTTTATAAGTGACATTGCAGAGGGACTAGAAGGGAAAGTACTGTATAACCCCTTATTTTAGCTGTAAAAAAATATTCGTTTTATCCACGGGACACTGTTATTGCGCAGATATATGTTTACAGCGAGAATTTGTTGACTGCAGAGAAATCACGTACTGTACGTATGTGCCAAACAAACGATGTTTATTACTTTGCCCGGTTACAGTGCGGGTGCTCATATCGTACATTCATTAGTTATTAATTTTTGTGCTGTGTGATTTTTGTGCTTTAAAACATTATTTACTGTCTTTCATTTATTGGTGTGGGGGAACTAATATTCATTCATGGCACTTTTACCGTTTAAAATGGAATGTTCTTATTCAATGGGATACTGCATGAACTCAGATGTGCGCATACTGGGAATACTGTAGGGCTTCTGCTTCTGCTTATATAGCCCTCATATTCATTTTGTGCTTTGTGATCTTCTGCTTTGTGGTTTGTGCAAGTAAAACTTAACTTTTATTAATTGATTTTTAAAAGAAGGCACTGGAGTGCTGAAGGGGGCATGCTTGATATTACTGTACTTCTTTTTTGTTTAGTAATTGAGACATTTAGTGTGAGCTTCTGTTATCCCCGCCTGCTGGAACCCCTTGACTATGTCCTCTTCTCTCTCTCAGAGTGTGCTTATGCTGTCTACCAACCACTGAACATTTTTAATTTTCAGCATTTGCATTCGGAGATTGATGCTGATGTCACCACAAGCACGACCATTCTGTAGTTGCTCTGACACAGTATTGGCATACCAGGTAGTGAAATGTTGCTTCAGTTGATCTTTAAAAATCTTATTGACAGTTAAATCCAGTGGCTGTAGTAAATCAGTACATAAGGCAGGCACGAAAATGGGAATTATGGCATTATGTTCCAGAGCTTGTAGAACATCTTCAGTCATGTGCCCCCTGAACAGATCCATAACTAGTAAGGATCTTTGTTCATCTGGAAGGTCCATCTGTTTCTTTATTTTCTGTACATAAGGGACCAAAACCTCCGAAATAAACTGCAGCATAGTAGCGTTACAAGCCCAGTGGTTCTCGGAGTGACTAATTAACCATCCCTTGGGGAATGTAAAGGCTGGATGGCAGTTATTATTTTTTCCCTTGTAGATGATCTGGGGGTAGGAGTTCCCCAATCATGGAAACAGCTAGGACGACAGATACCTGCCTCTTGTCCCCTAATCTTGAGACCTCCACCTGCTTGGAGCCAGTAGCTGCCATAGTCCATTGACTACATGGCATTAACTGTACTCCGGTTTCATCCAAGTTAATCACCAGAGCTGGTGGGATAAGTTCCTGGCTACGGGCTGTGGAAATCCTTTGCAGAAATGTGGACTTCAGCTGTGGGAAGTCAAGTGGTATTTTACGAGCTGCTTTTGTGGCCTTAGGTTTAGAAAACCCCATCCGGCTCAGTAATTTCCAACACCATTGTCTGCTAAAGGTTAGCTGCCCACCATTCTCTGCCAGAAGGTCAGGATTGTGTGCCTTTACCACACCAGAGGCAATTGCAGAAACAACTCTGGCATTAACAACAGCACCCTCTGACCGCAAACTCTTTATAATGTTACGCAGCTCCAGCTCCACATCATCAAGGAGCAGGGTAGAACGTCCACGAGGCTTAGTAGGTAACTGAGGAGTAAGTTTGGTAGGGTCAGGGATTTTTGTCAGCTGTGCAAGGTAATCTTTCTTAAAACCACGAACAGTGCTCTCATTAATGGTTGCTGTGTACTTTTTGCTGTAAAACCACACAGCATTCATAACCCCATTCTCTACTGCATACTTCCCAAACTCAAACCGTACCTCAGCAGTGTACTTAACATACTCGGTTCTTCGCTTTTTCACTGGAGGCTCTGAGAGTTCTACCACTACAGCCTCAGCAACTGTCAAAGGGACTGCTGCAGTTTGACTCAAATTGACAGCACAAAGCGGCTCCCCGGACAAGTCCCTCTTCACAGATGGCTTCTTGTTAAGCCAGGACAGTAGTGACATGTTAAGCAAGTATGTGCGGTATCTTCAGTAGTTCAGGTATTAGGCTCCACTAATGCTCAGCTAAGCCAGACACAAAAACAGCAATGAGCACCGTTGTCTCTACTGCTTCGTTTTGTGCTTTTGAATTTTTGACAGGTAACTTCCGGGTTGGAAAACTGACCGACGGAGCGCTAATATAACATAATGCTAATTACTCTGGGATTCTACACCACGCGGAAATTTGTTTGCGTGGATATTTTGTGTTATACAGTATGTCTCTTTGCAGATGACACAAAGATCTGCAACAGGGTTGATACACAAAGTGGGGTGGAAAGGATGAAAAGGGACTTGGCAAGGTTGGAGGAATGGTCAAATGTATGGCAGCTTAGATTCAATGCAAAGAAGTGCAAAGTAATGCACCTGGGAAACAAAAACCCAGGGGAAGAGTACACAATGGGGGGTGAGATACTGACAACAACAAAAATGGTAAGAGACCTGGGGGTAGTCATATCAGACAACCTAAAGGTGGGCCAGCAATGTGAGAAGGCAGTAAGGAGGGCTGGGGGGATACTGGGATGCATAGGGAAAGGCATCACCAGTAGAAAACAGGAAGTTGTTGGCCCTCTGTACAGACAGTTGGTAAGACCACATCTGGAGTACTGTGTATAGTTCTGGAGACACCGTCTCCGCAAAGACATAGACAGGGTGGAGGCTGTCCAGAGGAGGGCAACCAAAATGATGCAGGGTCTGCATCAGAAGACATATGAAGAAAGACTAAAGGAACTAAAGATGTATAGCCTCGAGGAAAGGAGGAGAGGGGGACATGATAGAAACTTTCAAATACCTCAAGGGAATCAACAAAGTCCAAGAGGGTAGCATCTTTCAGAAAAGAGATATGCAAAACAGAAGGCACAATTTGAAGATAGAGGGGGACAGCTCAGAGGTAATGTGAGGAAGTATTCTTCACAAAGAGGGTTGTGGATACATGGAACAGCCTTCCTGAGGAGGTCGTAGAGTCAAAAACAGTGGGGGAATTCAAGAATGTATGGGACAGACATAAGGCAATTCCAGTGGGGGGTAGGAGGAAGTAGGCTGTTGGTTAACTAGGATCTGCAGCTTATGTGTTAGGTAGGGAAATGGGCAGACTAGGTGGGCCAAGCGGTCCTTATCTGCCGTCAAATTTTGTTTCTATGTTACCAAAGACTAAAATAAAAAAAAATAAAAAAATATTTTGCAAACTTTACAGTTAAAAGCTTGTTAATGATGGAAGACAGATGGTTCGGTCTTTGTAACCAAAACTGTATTGAGCTGGTGTTGCTACACCACATATCAACTTTCTTTGCATGTGTTAATACTCTGTAGTGTGCCTTCTTATGTTAAAATCAATAAAAATTATATTTAGAAAAAAAAATATGTTGCAGGTTCTCACCATCGACGTATTTTCTTTCCCCTTGAGACAGAAGGAAATTCAACCGATAACTTCAGTGAGGGTGAAAGAGAAATGTAGTTCATATCCCTACGTCACACACACACACACACACACACACCTGGCTGATGTGATCTGAGGTGCAGCCACTCATGCTGGGGTGAACCAGTTCAAGAGGCAGTATGGGCTGTCTGATTGCAAAGATGCTTCAATTTTCCTCTGGAGCCTTACACAGGAAATTGATGCAGGTGGCAGGGAAGGTCTACACTAAACCATAAAATATTTATATTGTTTTGACTCCCACCACCTGAGCAGCTCAATGTTCTGGACTCGACTTGTCTCTGTGGTAGGGGGCGTCACACAGCTCAGTCCATTGTGCAACAGACATTCTAGCAGCCCAAAAACACTGTCAAAAGGTACGTGTAAACCCTCCATTAATATTCTGGATATTCATTCAGTTTCTTCCACCCACAGTGGTGTGGTGGTAAGTGAAAGGAAAAACACATGCAGGTAGATGCTGTTTCACCAAATGCAAACAAGTTCTAAAGTCTCCACTCATGTCGTGCAAGGACTTATGAACAAAGGCAATGTTCTGAGGTAGGAGGACTGTTCAATGAAGCAATTATCTAAAATGGTTGGCAAATCCTACACACCTGAACTGGAGCCAAAAGTTAAAACACAAAAGCTCAAACCCAAACAACTACTGCTGTAGCAGGTCAACAGCTATTCAAGAAGCACTTTAGAATATGATGAAAGGGGAAAGGTGCCGCCAGGTGTGTTCCGTAGACAACATTTCAGAAATATCCCTACACTAATCAGGTCACCATAAGAGGGAACTTAACACAGCCATCCATCAGCAATGTGTGCTTGATGTATGCCCTTATGTCAGGATGCAAATGCTGGGTCTAGGTTTTTCAAGTTCTTTACTTCTTGTTTACGTTCTATAATCATCGAGTGAAGTTCACAGAAAATTGATTGGGGGGGCACAGAGTAATTCGTACGCTAAGCACTCACCCAAAGTTACTACAGGATAAAGGTGGGAAATAACTCTGGGACAGCATACACAACCATGCAAGCTTATAGGAAGGGGGATCCTGAAGGAAGGGAGACTATAGTGAGTAATGGGGGGGGGGGCACCAGAGAGTTGCTCACAAGGACAGGAGAGGAAGGGGAATGCCACTGTACACCAGAAATGGCAGTGTGTGTGCACACCTGGGGACAGCATCTACATCACTAATGGAGAGGGAGACTAGATCCGTAACAAGGGGGTGAATGCACTGCTAATGGCTGGCCTGGCTTATTTATTGGTTTATTTATTCCTTGTTGACCAGGTGGGTGCCTTTTTCAGGTACAACCCAGGTACTAAAAGTACATTATACAATACAGTTACAAGATACATTTGAATGAAAATAATACATTACATAATGCATTAACATGACATGATGGAAAAATTCATACATTATATGGTGCAGTAAAATGATGTGATTGTGCAAACAGAAGAATGGAGGTGTCTATAGATACATGGCATGGTGGGATTAAACTGGGAAGGGGGGGCGCGCATTGCTAACAGGGGACTTGACTGGGAACAGGGGGTCTTTCTCCCTGCAAACTCCCTCCACCTGCCTCACTGCTGGCGTCATGCATAGCTTAGCAGGGAGACTGATACACAGTGCCTCCCCCTGTGAATGAAATTGCTCCCTGGCCCAACATACGGAGCCGATGCAGAGGTGCAGCACGGCACCACCAGTCCTGGATGTGACGCACTGCCACCCAGCTGCTAGTGACTGTCTACTCCCAGACAGTGCCCCTTCCTTCAGTCCCTGTCCAGATCCATGTTGAGAAATCCACTGTATCTACTGCTTCGAATTTATGTACTTAGCAAGTCTGTTCTCCTTTCTAGTGATTCTCATAAGCGGGTTCCATTAGTGTCAATGTTCCCAACAGTCAAAATCATGCTTCATGCCCACACATAAAAAAAAAATTGCCAGGAACTTGTGATCATTTCATCAAAGAGGATAAAGTATGGTTTGTTTGGGAAGACAGTAGCAGTTTCTCACCCCACTGTGCTACCGGAGAGAAAAAGGGTTTTAACCACAGCATAGTAAAATCCCACATTAGGCCAGCCCCAGCCCTTTAATGTGCAGCTCCAATTATGTATAAAGGCACAGCGACTGTGAGCACACTAAAAAAAAAAATGGTTATGAAGGCACGTTTTTGTGTCTTGGCTTCCACAGGCCAGTAATCAAGAAAGAATGCAAGAAAACAAAACTGTTTCCCAAGCGCTGTTTGTTGGTGCCACAATTAATATAATCATCAAACAGTTCTGCAAATTGCTTCCAATTGCTGGCGTCACTTTCATGTCGAGGGCCAGACTCTTCAGAAAGACCCTTGTCCACTGTACAGTGGTAACCCCTGCTTCACACAGTGGGAATAAAAGACCCTTCCAAAAAAACAGCTTAGGGTAATTTGTACTCTAATGGGTCCCTTAGGTAAGAGGTTACGTTTTTAAAATGCTGTAATTTATCCTCTTTTAATTAAAGGCAATTAATATACTTAAAAAAAGAAGACTAGAGGGCAGTTTGCAGATTCCCACAGATTATTTAGCTTGTCCTAAAGCCGTGGCTCAGGGCTTTTAGGGACTATTTAATGCAGCAGTTGCCAGTGATTTCTTTGGACAGATGTGTATTCTCAGGTGCAATGCAGTAATCAAATTTTTTTTTTTTTACTTTTTATTTATTGGAGTTTGCATGCTACATCACACAACATACAATAAACAAAAATGAGAGAGACAGCAAAGACAGATATTCCAGCAGTAAATTGGTAACAGATTCAGGAAACTGTCTTAGCAGATACATCGCAGTGGGCTCCAACAACAAAAAACGTTTATCAAACTGGCCCGTCAGTGCAACGGTAGTGATACCACTCATGATGCCAGTGACCCAGGTTTGGGAATTAGGTTGAATCACTGGTGCCAGATGGGGGGAGAAAGATTAAGCCTCCCAGAGGACATTCTCTTCCTCTGGGGAAGGAGGACTGTTGCTGCAAGACCGCCACTCTCCTATAAGTAAGAAACTGCGATGGCAGTCCACGGCCAGTGCTACAGATGAGGGTGGCCAGCCCCTAGCTCTGTATCAGAATCCAAAATTGTAGCACTTGGGTAACAAATGAGTCTTCACTCAATCAAACCCATGGGCACTGACAGCAGCTTGATCTGCAAGGTTATTTATAGCGTTCACAAAGTCTGCACAGATAAAGTATTTGCTGATGGAATTGTGATTAAGTGAAGACTTACTTCCTGAGTGCTACAGTTCTGGATTTGCTGCGAGACTGCCACCTGGGTAACCACAGGTGGTAGTGCAGTTGGACAGTGGATATGAAAGAGGTGACAGTGGCCAAGGCCTGCGGAGGCACGCTTAGTGTATGCATGCCTGGGCCTCCTAGCGTGCCTATGTCCTGTGGGCAGAGCTTCAGGGGGAAAATGGCCCATGCAGCATGAGCCTCCCGTGCACTCGGGCCCAAACCAAAGCCACTGTCCACCTCGGGATGCCTACGAAAGCTCCACGGCACTGCAGGAGGTGGAGAGTTGGTACCAGCTCAGCTGGTCCACACCAAGAGGGGGCAAGCATATGTGGCTGACAGTCTCTGAGGGTAAGCAAAAGGGACGCTGGGGATGAGGCTGGGGCTGGAGCTGGTGGTGGTGGGGGGTCATGCCGGGATGCAAAAAGTATAAAAAAAAAGTTTATCGAACATTTATACAACATGTGGTAATTATGCACAATAGGACTGCCATGGGGTCACAAAAAAAAAAAAAAAAAAAAAAAAATAACAATATTCTAATAGCCATTAGCGTAATGTTCCCAGTGACAGGGCTAACATGCACCAAAAGGGCAAAAGTTGCATCCTTTCCAAAACTGACCCCTCTTTCCTTTGCCAGTGGGTCCAAATTGATGCACCTACTGTATAACAATATCTAAAGGAAGAGAGCGTGAACTGTTCAAAATCTGCCACTGATTATGTTGTGACCCAGTAGGTTCCTCTTTAGACCCACATTTCTTACACCAGTGGGTCCAATTCGACCCATGTTTTAACCCCCTCCAACACTGTCACTGATGTGTCACCTCCATCAATGCTCACAAACCAGTGCAAGCTGACAGTCCCCTGATACTGTTTTACTACACAAACTAGAGAAACAGTTAATACCATCTCAGACTAACACTGTTCTGTGCACACGACACATACTCATGCAGTCTAGTATAACACAATGATAAACAATTATAAACTTTCAAGATACAGCAAACATTTTTAACCAAACACATTTTCCATAGTATGGAGTCCAGTGGGGGGGGGGTCCATGTGAGTGGAGAGGGCGCACTGAGTTTTACAACACAAGAAAGCCTAACTATCAGTTGCTGTGCTGGGGAGGGCAAATCGCAAATGGCGGGAAGGAGAAAGAATAAGTCATCATTCCGCCATATAAAACGTCCGTTAACAGAAAATCCTGGGGTTATTATTAGAACCTCCCTTGCTTGTACTAATAAACCATAATAAAGATAAATATAGGTTTCCAAGCCTAAGTATGAACATTCAATCATTTTTCTACATCACCATCCTCCACACAGTCTGCTCAACACCAACCTGGAATAACAAAATCCAAAGAAGCAAACGTTCGTATCTCTTCCTCAGAGGCTTCATTTTCATGATCCTGATGACAATCAGTTTTCCGGCTTTCAGCTAGATGACCCACATCCCTGGGGTCCCAAAAAATACACTCATGTCCATCCTCAACACTCTGCAGACTAGAGGGGAAAGACCAACTGATGCTGCAATTTTAGTTTTCTCAGTGTCTGCTGTATCCCGTCGAAGGCCTTCTGCTTTTGCAGAGTTGAATAACTCACTTTGGGGTAAATGGATATTGCTGTGTCCCGGAAGTCTATGGGTTCTCTCCATTTCACTGCATGAAGAACTATGTATTTTTTAAGCACCCATTGTAGGCCAGCTGGCTTTGTACGAGGGCCCATTTCAGGTTGCTGTGCTCGGGGAGAGGGGTGTTACTCTGCAAACTTTATCAACAAGGTGGGGCCAAATCTCCTCAGGAAGCTACAGATTCTGTTTCAATCATTTAGAAATAAAACCACAGTGATCTTCTCCCTCCACTTGTTCAGGAATGCCCAAAATACTCAAATGTTCGGCCTGCTGTAAGTTTTCCATATTCTCAAGGCGTTGTTGTAATGGCACGTTTTCCTGGGTCATTTTCTCCATAGCCTTGACTGCTTAGAATCTTTCACAACTGCTGACATCTGGGCTTCAGTCAGGTCCATTCTGGTCTCCACTAAGTGCAGCCAATCCTGTAAGTCATCCAGTTTTTTATCAAAGTACTGAGCAGATCGGATGAGCTGCCGCAGGGTCTTATTAGAGGTGGCCAGACACACCCCAGGCTCCCTACTCACTGGAGCCTGCTGCATTCAAGGCCATGCCACTCTTTGTCTGCCCAGACAGCCCGACTGGTCTGTACTGACCACTGCACCTTTAGGTTTCCCTATAATTGGTATAAACAATCACCCAACCTTGTGAAGCTAGTTCAGAGGTGCAGAAAAATGTCAAAAGAAGTATAAAATGCTGTTTAGCTTCGGCCACTCACCAGCACCCCTCTGCAGTACGTAATTCTAAAGGGTCCATCCCATTCCCATTTTCAAGCCTGAATGTTTTGCTGATCACTCTCAGTAACAGATTACAGATATCTGAAATAACCCAACGCTGCTATGGCAAAGAAGTTGTGAAGGTGGACCCAAGAGGTCCTCTTCTGTAATCTTGCATTTTTTGTAGTACACCAGAGGACTCTTCACCTCCTTTTCTGCCTGGGTATGAAAGGGGGAAATCACTTTGGGTTAGAAAGAAAGAAGAGGTCAAAAAGCCACTGCTGACAATGCTAATGCACCTCCCCCCCCCCAAAAAAAAAATAAACATAAGATTAGTGACCTACACTGTGAATTGGCACTGTATCAACGAATGAGATGAATTCATCCAATTCTGAGTGTCTCCCAGACTGATTTTTGTTTTGCTTATAATTTATGTTCCTAGGATAAGCCCACATGAGCTGCAATGCATCCTTTTCAGTGGGGGTGTGGGATGGGATGGACCCTTTAGAATTACGTACTGCAGTGGGGTGCTGGTGAGTGGCCGAAGCTAAACAGCATTTTATACTTCTTTTGACATTTTTCTGCATCTCTGAACTAGCTTCATAAGTTTGGGTGACTGTTTATACGAATTATAGGGAAACCTAAAGGTGCAGTGGTCAGTACAGACCAGGCGGGCTGTCTGGGCAGACAAAGAATGGTGAGGTCTCATTTTCCAGCAGGACTAAGGTAAGGAGAAGACAAGTGACTTATTCAAGGTCACACAGTGAGACAGTGACTAGGGTGGGAATTTTATTTACTTAGAACCTTGCACGCAGCAGGCCCACTGGCACAGCAGTAGGCATACTGCTTGTGTAACCCCTAGATGGCACTATCCCAGGGGCTACTACCCCTGCCTGATTTGCCACTAACAGGTTGAGGGGCCTGGATCCAATGGCGGGTGCCTCCACCCAGAGGTCAGGGTTTGCAATAGTTAAACTAACTTGGTCACAGCCCTCTGGGACACTGCAACCCCCTTTCTTCCACCTGGTGGCCCACACAATATATCAAATTACCTTCACAGTATACACTTACCCCCAGGTCTGGTTCCGGCACTGGGACCTCCTGTGAAATGAGATACAGTGCAACAATCACAGTACAGTACTTTAACATAGACAAATACCTCAGGCAGTATAACTTTTGCTGAAACAAGCAGCTCTGATTTATTTAGGGGATATAACAAGGACAGGGGAAATCAGGTTAATTAGCTTATCACTCTAATAATCTACCTATGACTCTGTGCACAGGCCTATCCCTATCAGTTACTGTTCCTGGGTACCCAAGCCCTAGTGGCTAATTCAAACCGTGGCAGCTGGTGGGCCCTTTCACACAAGAAAGGAGAATTAAACAGTCAGCAGTACAGTAATTCCATTTGGATTTAATGTGGCAATTCAACAGGGAGGCGACCTGAATTAGTACTCACGACCTCCAAATAAGATAGGGTCCTTCAATGTCAGCAGGGCTCACTTGAGGTACACAAACCTCTTCACACATCCATATAAAGAAAGCACTATACCAGGCAGGCTGCATCTGTATCCCGATCGCAATTACTGCACAATACCCGGAGAACACACAGCAGATTCAGTTCCTGACAGACCGAGTGCAATTTCAGCAATTCCTCCAGTCTTCTATAGGGTGAGCCTGGTTTCTACTCTTCAGAGATCCTTTGATTCTTTTCACAGGACAGATTCAGTCCTAACAAGCTGTTACACAAGCTGCAGACCGGAACTCTGGGCCTTACACACGTTTTTGACTAAAACTGCACACTGAAAAGCACAGGGCTCCTTCCTTCTTCACTGCCAAAGCTCAACTGAAACTCCAACCGACAAAACGGGCACTTCCTTTTAGTTCCTCCCAGTTCTTGACTGGATTGGCTGTCACTCACAATAGACTGCTGCTGTTGGTCCAAAAAGGCACTGAAGTCTAAACTACATCTCCCAGAGTCACTGCCCATACAATCCTCTTGTGGCTGGCTCAGATTATGAGTCCAAGTTCTGATTCGTCCAAGGCACCATTTTAGAGCTAGCTTACCCCACACTGATTGGTCCAGTTCAGCAGTTCAAAACTAGAATGGGGAACTAGCAGACACAGTTCTGACTGCAAAGAAAGCAGGTTAGACAAAATGTAATTTCATTATTACTCTAAATAATTTCTGGCAAACAGTTACATCTTTCAGATAGGTTCCCTTTGCACTCCTAGTGACTGCAAAAATGAAGTGAATTGGCAGCAGCTCGAGTGGTACTCAGAGAAGCACACAGTCCCCCCATACAAACTAATTATGTCTGCAAGCAGACAGCTCTTAAAGAGACAGTACCAGAGGCTCTAAAAACACTCACTGATAAATGGCTTAAATGCAAACACCATTCAGGCTTGGAGCATTCAAGCAAGCTCCTGGAAGTCTTTGGGAACCCCCATTTGCAGGGGTTACACCCTTCCTGGCCTGGGAAAGCTTGGCGTCCGCGTCAAGCAAGTACCATAAGTTTCAACTGCAACCATATACATTTGCATTAGGCTGCACATGTAATCATCAGTCAATATATCATTTTACCAAGAACACATTTCTGAAACATTGCAGTACGTCACTCTTTACACAGTATTACATACACATTGTACCATAACTCAAGTTATTACCTCTTGTACATGAAACCTGAAGAGAGGGCCCTTCCTATCAGTTACCTTGGGGCTGGATGGGGCAAGGGCACCATACTGAAAGGGCAACACAAGTAACTTGGAGTTAGCACTGATGCTCAGTTTGGGCAATGAGCTCGGGGACACATACACTCCTTATGGACAACATTGAGAGGCAAGTCCACAGGCCTCCCAAGTGAATCATAACTGAGGTGCACCACAGGCTTTACAGCTCGACCAGTCTTTCTAGGGGAACTGTTATAGTCTCTGCACTCTGAGCCTCATTTTCAGCATTGTCCTCACTTGTCAGGAGTCTCCATGGGGTAGAGGCTAGAACTTGGGCACTTTCAGCTCCAGGAGTTACAGTTTCTGAGTCCACAACATTTGGCTCGCATGGAAGCTTTCGGACACTGGCAGTGGACTGTCAGGGCACTCAAAATACTCTTCTTGTTTGGGTGTATCACCAGTCTGCCCCAATCTATCATTTTCCTCCCTGAAAGCTCAAACAGTTCAACCATGCACAATGATTCCATTTCATCTGATCTAATGCTTTGCACTTCACTTTCTGGGAGCATTGGCTCAGGGCAAGCTGGGGCTTGGACAGTCCAGAAGGCCCAGCTTCATCTCCAGTATTGACTAGGATTGCCCGAAACAATTGACTCAGTTCGTAAGAAGGATAGTATTCAAAGTCACTCTCACTTTCTTCCGATATGGACTGACAGTCATGCTCAACTGGGACTTGTGGAGGGAACACTTTAACTTTGCTTCTGTAGGTGCAGACTTTCTTGATCTTTTCTTAGCAGCAGCTCTAGTCACTGGTCCAGAGGGGCATCTTCTAGGGCTCAGACTCAATTAAGATTTGTCCAATGGGCAGTAAATGATTTCTATGCATTGTTTTACATCTTTTGAATTATTCTCAGGCCTTACTTTGTACACTGGCAGATCATCTAGTTTGCCCACTACATGTGAGGGAGATGGTGCCATCTGTCAGCAATCTTGTGCTTGCCATGCAGTCCCAGATTTCTTAGCAATACCGATCTCCCTCCTGGAGTTCCTGTGCTTTCACCTTTTATCATACCTTTCTTTGTTGGCCAGATTTCTTTTGGCAGCCATGGTTTGAGCCAGTTAGTACGCATGAGTTAGCTGGGCCTTTAACTTTTGCACATACTGTAAATAGTTGTCAGCTTGAACCCCATCAGGAGAGACCCCAAAACACACATCTACTGGTAGTCGAGCTTCTCTTCCAAACATCAGGCGGTAGAGGGAGAATCCAGTGGCATCACTTTTGGTGCAGTTATAAGCATGTACCAGGGTGCTAATTTGTTGGCTCCATCTAGGCTTGTCCTTTGGGTGCAGGGTGCCTAGCATATCTAGCAAAGTGCGGTTGAAACGTTCAGGCTGTGGGTCCCCCTGGGGTGGTAAGGAAGTGGTTCTGGACTTTCGCTCCCCCACAGAAAAGCATCTCTTTGATCAGACGACTCTCAAAGTCTCTCCCTTGATCAGAATGGATTCTTTGTGGAGCCCCATAGTGAACAAAAGTTTTCTACAAGTACTTTGGCCACAGTGGATGCTTTCTGGTCTTTGGTGGGAAAGCTTGGGCATATCTCGTGAAATGGTCAGTGACCACCAGCACATTACTGATATTTCTTTGATCTGACTCCAAACTCAGAAAATCAATACAGACCAGCTCCATGGGTGCACTGGTGGTGATGTTAACAAGGGGCAGCCCTCTGGGCAAAGCTTTCCTCTGTAAGCAGCGACTACGATTCGAATGTGTTGCTCCCATCAGCCCCATCTTAGGCCAATAGAATCTGGATCTCACCAAGTCAAGTGTTCTGTCTATACCAAGGTGCCCCATGTGGTTGTGCAAGGACCTCAGTACTGAGTCTCAGAAGGCAGTGGGCAGCACTAGTTGTTGTTTGTCTACTTGTCCCCTCTGTCTACTGTTTCTCTGTATAACAGTTTATTGATCAGTTTCAACTTAGGACCTTCTTTGTATAACAGTGCAGTTCTCAAATCAGTGGGCGTAATTTGGACACATCTTTTCCTGCATAGAGGGCTTCTAAGCTGCTTTGATCATGGGATCGCGGGATTGAGCCCACGAATACTGTCATTGTCCAGCTGAGGCAGTGCACCAATGTCTATTGCAGAAAAGTGGCAATAAGCAGCAGGTATGCAATTCTCAGAGGCTCCCAAGCAATCCACCATGCAGTCCACTCGTCCGTGGACATTTGTTCCTCCTGTCAAACTTCCGGCAGAGTGCCGAATGTCAGGTTCTGCCAATTGGACCCAATCATTCTGGGGAACAGGCCTCCGGAGAGAGCATCAGCATCTATGTGGTTCAGACCTGCTCGGTATTCGAGCATAGTCATATGTAGATAATGCAGAAAGCCACCTATGGCCAGTGGCATCCAACTTAGCTGAGGTCTGCACATAGGTCAAAGGATTATTGTCAGTTTTTACTAGTATTTTAGCCCCATACAAGTACTCATGGAATTGGTCAACAATAGCCCACTTCAAAGCTAGGAACTCTAACTTATGTACAGGATAGTTCTTTTCGGATGGGGTCAGGCTTCTACTGGCAAAGGCCACTGGTCTCAGGCCATTCTAGTGCTCTTGGTACAACACAGCCCCCAACCCTTGCAAGCTAGCATCAGTGTGCAGGACGTAAGGTTTTCTTGGATCGGCATAGGCCAGCACTGGAGCATGGGTAAGTTGATATATGATCTCATGAAAAGCAGTCTCACAATCAGGAGTCCAGCGGCCCAAATACTTCACTCGGATGAAAATACACTCTTTCAGTCTTGAGGACGCTGACTTTTTGTATTTTTGTGGGTTGGGCGATACCCTTGAGTAAGGTTAAGTAAAGGGCGGATCACTCTTGAATAGTCCTTGATGAAACGCCGATAATAACCACAGAATCCCAGGAATCTTTGCAGTTCTTTTAGATTTTTGGGCTGTGGCCAGGTGGTCAAGGCCTCAACTTTACTTGGGTCGGTCTCTATTCCCTCGGTGGATACTATGTGTCCCACATACTTTACTGATGTTTGAAAGAATTGACACTTATCAATGGACAGTTTAAGGCCAAAGTCCTCCAGTCGGTCCAATACCTTAAATAATCTGCTCTCATGTTCCTCCAGTGAGCTGCCAAACACAATAACATCATCTAGGTATACCAGGCACTCTAGTAAGTTCATGTCCCCCACTGCACGCTCCATCAATCGTTGAAAAGTGACTGGGGCACCTGAAATCCTTGAGGCATCCTCATGAATTCATAGAAGCCAAGCAGACAGATAAAGGCCGTCTTCTCCACGGTCCTCTGGGGCCATCGGGATCTGGTAGTACCCACTGCGGAGATCCAGCACAGAGAACCACTTGCTCCCGTTTAGGCAGTCCAAAGCATCCTGATGCGGGCATTGTGTACTGATCAGGGATAGTCCGCCGGTTTAAGGTGCGATAATCCACACATCCTTACTGTTCCATTCTTTTCCTCACTACCACAATGGGGAAGCATAAGGGCTTCTGGATTCTTGTATTACACCAGCAGCTAACATCTCTTGCAGATGCCGTCTCACATCATCTATGTCAGCAGGTGCCAGGCGTGAGACCTCTCCACGAAATGGTATTTACGTCATGCAGCGGATATTGTGCTCAGCTCCTTGCACGCATCCTACATCCCATTCCTTTAAAGAAACACCTGGTCTCTCTGGGCAAGCTTCTCACTGATCCTCATTTTCCATTCAGCTGGCAGCGGGAGTGCGAAATCAAACAAGTCAGGCGTTACTCTGTCATTCTTCCTTGAACTCTTGCTGCTGGATAGCACTGCAGTGTCTGCACAATGCACATTAGCCAGGATGCAACCTCTGTTTACTCGAATGTCTCTTTCAGACACATTATGAACTTGGACCATTACCCTTCTGGCATAAGCATGGGCTCTAGCGGGCAAAATACTAAGCTGACCAGCAGTCCCTCTGGCAATTTTCCATCGCCTGTGCATCCAACATTAATATTTTATTCTTAACATCCTTTCTGATACGGACCTCTCCCTGTAAGGTACACTGGGCATTTGGCGCCAGGATCAGAGACTCAGGATCCTTCTTCCATACAATTCCGACCGGTTCATCTGGTTCTGTTTTTTCAGCATCTCTCTGTGCCTCATAGGCCTTCTTAATTAAAGCCGGAACTCTTAAAGCTCTACTAGTCTTTGACCCCTGTTTTCATAACACAACTGTGCCAGCCTTCCGAACATATGAGCATTTGTTCCAATCAACAAAGGACACCATCATACAGTCCAGTGGGGGACACACTAAGGCTAGGGTCTCTACTTGTTCGGCCACTCCAGCCACGGAGGTGGGGAAAGACAGCCAAATTCGGATATACCCGGAATAGGGGTAGGCCTTCTCACTTAACCCCCATACATGCAGTCCTTCTAATGGTTGTAAGGGTACGTCTGACAAATGCTTCTGATACCAATCCTGGAACATAATTGTCACTTGGGAGCCACTGTCTAATACAGCTCTTGTAGACACTCCATTCACCTTTACAGTGGTCTCCATGGAGGGACCCACTATTCTGGACCAGTCTGGAGAGGTGGTAGTGGGGGCCTGGGCAACTGACCTTGCCACAAAGGCGTGAATTAGCATTTTTAGTGCCCTCAGTGGGATCATGTGTGCACCTCTTAACCACTGATTTCTTCTCGAAGCTCTCCTTGTAGCCTATATGCAACTTTGTCAGTGTCTTTGGGGACTGGCATTCCCTTTCGTGCCCATCTTTCCCACAATTATAGCAAACATACTTTCTGGAGTTTGAGCTGGCCGAGGCGCCACACTGGGAGCCAGGCGGGGTATTACTAACTGGAAACCTGGGTGCCATCTCTGTCTGCGGCGTGATAAGCATTTGGAGACATCTCGTCAGTTTCTCCACTTCCATGGTCAAGGAATTGAGTTTGGAGCTGTTATCAGCAGGAGATACATGGGTGGGTACCCCACCCCATAGCAGATGCAGTCGGATATAGGTCAGGGCCGTGCCTTCAGGCGTGGCCTTCATAAAGGACTGTTTTGAATTCGGATCTCTCTCAACAGTTCGCCCCATTGTGGCATATCATTTTCCTTGTCAGAGCACTCATTGACTGTCAACCTCTGCCCTGAACTTCACTTGATGGGTCACCCTCAGTCACTCGGTCGTAGCCACAGCTGTTGGTGCAGGTACCTCCCGAGGTCGCCTTTTCTCAACTCCTCGAATTTCTCTCATTAACTCATCATAGGAGGGTGGGGATTCCAGTCGATTTGCCAGGCGTAACTGAAGAAACAGCAGTTCTGAGAAGGGGGCAGACTTAAGGATTCTGTCCAGTCTGGTTCGGTCCAGTTCAATCGCTGGCAAACTACCCTTTCTGAGGCATTCTTGCAACAATTTTTCCAGCGAGAGACATACACAGACAACAACTCCCTTGGTACTGTTGTGCATTTCTTACTCTCCACCATAGGTCCTCATCAGAATCTGGGCTCCCATACACATTCTCCAAGGCCTCAAGATAGGCCTGTGCAGTCGCTTCAGGGTTACTGGCCCGTTTGCTTACGGATGGTAGCCAGGGCAGGATCTCGGAGGCTCTCACCTAACCCTCTTCTTTCGCCTTCCGAGCATTGCCATTCTAGCACTGGGGGCAACATAGTCTATCCAGGTCTCCCAGTCATCCTCCCTTGGGGGTGGGGAGGGTGCCAGAGAAGATCCTCAACCTTCGGTAGAGTCGTGACTAATGGCAGGTGCAGAAATAGGAGTCTGCATTGGTTCAGCCACCATCACGGGCACTGGAGCAAGAGAGGGTGTTGGAGGAGGAACACCCCCAGGTGGCAAGAATAGTTTCTTCAAGTCCTCCACAGTTTTCCCCTCTCCCAGCAACCATTCAGCAAATTTCTCCTCAAAAGTTTCAGATAGTGGTGGGGGCTGATTCCCCCCCGGGTCTTTACTGTCCTTAGTTATCACTCTCCAAGCAGTGAGGGCTCCCTCTGGGGTAATGGTCTGTGGCACTTTGGAGCTATCTATGGGATCCTTAAACTCTACTAGGGCCAGGAAAGTGTGGGTGAGCAGATTAGCATGCCGACCCACCACCACAGGGTTTTGTAAACCTTCCACCTTGGAAAGTACTCCCTGCACAGTGTCCGTATTGATACCCAGGGGGATGTCCAGGATAAGCATAGCATTTTGGGGGTCGATCTCCTCCCCAATACACCACTCCACCAGCCGGTGCACAGCCACTTCTGTCGGGGTACCCATTTTTTCTTAACAGTGGTTCGTAAATATGGCCACTAGAGGACACACAATCCCAGCGGTGAGCCTCCAAGATGTAACCCCTAGATGGCACTATCCCAGGGGCTACTACCCCTGCGATTTGCCACTAACAGGTTGAGGGGCCTGGATCAATGGCGGGTGCCTCCACCCAGAGGTCAGGGTTTGCAATAGTTAAACTAACTTGGTCACAGCCTCTAGGACACTGCAACCCCCTTTCTTCCACTAGTGGCCCACACAATATATCAGAATTACCTTCACAGTATACACTTACCCCCAGGTCTGGTTCGGCACTGGGACCTCCTGTGAAATGAGATACAGTGCAACAATCACAGTACAGTACTTTAACATAGACAAATACCTCAGGCAGTATAACTTTGCTGAAACAAGCATCTGATTTATTTAGGGGATATAACAAGGACAGGGGAAATCAGGTTAATTAGCTTATCACTCTAATAATCTACATATGGCTCTGTGCACAGGCCTATCCCTATCAGTTACTGTCCCTGGGTACCCAAGCCCTAGTGGCTAGTCCAAACCGGTGGCAGCTGGTAGGGCCCTTTCACAGAGAAAAGGAGAATTAAACAGTCAGCAGTACAGTAATTCCATTTGGATTTAATGTGGCAATTCAACAGGAGGCGACCTGAATTAGTACTCACGACCTCCAAATAAGATAGGGTCCTTCAATGTCAGCAGGGCTCACTTGAGGTACACAAACCTCTTCACATCCATATAAAGAAAGCACTATACCAGGCAGGCTGCATCTGTATCCCGATCAATTATTGCACAATACCGGGAGAACACACAGCAGATTCAGTTCCTGACAGACCGAGTGCAATTTTCAGCAATTCCTCCAGTCTTCTACAGGGTGAGCCTGGTTTCTACTCTTCAGAGATCCTTTGATTCTTTTCACAGGACAGATTCAGTCCTAACAAGCTGTTACACAAGCTGCAGACCGGAACTCTGGGCCTTACACACGTTTTTGACTAAAACTGCACACTGAAAAAGCACAGGGCCTTCCTTCTTCACTGCCAAAGCTCAACTGAAACTCCAACCCGACAAAACCGAGCACTTCCTTTTAGTTCCTCCCAGTTCTTGACTGGATTGGCTGTCACTCACAATAGACTGCTGCTGTTGGTCCAAAAAGGCACTGAAGTCTAAACTACATCTCCCAGAGTCACTGCCCATACAATCCTCTTGTGGCTGGCTCAGATTATGAGTCCAAGTTCTGATTCATCCAAGGCACCATTTTAGAGCTAGCTTACCCACACTGATTGGTCCAGTTCAGCAGTTCAAAACTAGAATGGGGAACTAGCAGACACAGTTCTGACTGCAAAGAAAGCAGGTTAGACAAACTGTAATTTCATTATTACTCTAAATAATTTCTGGCAAACAGTTACATCTTTCAGATAGGTTCCTTTGCACTCCTAGTGACTGCAAAATGAAGTGAATTGGCAGCAGCTCGAGTGGTACTCAGAGAAGCACACAGTCCCCCCATACAAACTAATTATGTCTGCAAGCAGACAGCTCTTAAAGAGACAGTACCAGAGGCTCTAAAACACTCACTGATAAATGGCTTAAATGCCAAACACCATTCAGGCTTGGAGCATTCAAGCAAGCTCCTGGAAGTCTTTTGGGAACCCCCATTTGCAGGGGGGTTACACTTGCAACACCGGTGACCAAGGTTCAGAAACGAACCCTGGTTTAAGGACTGAGTATCCCAGAAGATGCACTCCCTCTCCAGGGAGGGAGGGAGGCAGGTGACGCTACTGCTACAACAGTGCCACCTGGATGACCACAGAGGATGCTACAGACAAGGTGAGCCTATAGTTGGCAGACTGCTGGCCATCGCCACATAGCCATGCACTGCGTACAGGTCTGCACTTGGAGTCAGTAGGGTCGGCATCCTAGCTGGTGGGGGGGGGGGCAAGAACATGGCCCGACTGCCTGTGGAAGACAGACCCCAGTATATCTGGGTCAAGTGCTTTTACCTCCTACCATCTGAAGACGGTCAGTGTTGGGAGACCCAATTGGGGGCTAGCTATAGCAATATGGAGGCAGATGGGAGTGGGGGAGAGCCACATTGGGTCATAGTGTGCCATGGGGCTCCTGAGACAGACAGACACCATGAACATAATGAGCAAAGCGGCATGCAGATAAAAAAAAAAAAAAAAAAAAAAAGAATCTTGCATGCCAGGATAGCCTCGTTTAGGTGCAACATCTGTTTTTCAAGCAGGCCCTGCAGGGATGTTACAACATCAGAGTTGTTACAGTTGAGTTACAGATACAATTAAGGAGTTTATACACACGTTTAATCTGCATTAAAAGCACTACCCAAGGTGAAGTTTATTTTATATTTTAAGATTTGTTAACCAGGTAAAGTCACTGGGCATAAATGACCATTTACAAAAATGAGCTGGTTGCATAAGCACAAAATAGCAATAAACAGTACAAAATGACATACATACAGTGGTGCTGGCCAGGATGCACAGTGATGCTGCAGAATACTGCAACAGA
This sequence comes from Neoceratodus forsteri, assembly GCA_016271365.2. Lineage (NCBI taxonomy): Eukaryota > Metazoa > Chordata > Ceratodontiformes > Ceratodontidae > Neoceratodus > Neoceratodus forsteri. Next base: position 235,499,073 of record CM028129.1, read on the forward strand.
GTTACTGCAGTAAACAAGGCAATTTTTTTTATTCCAATTCTAGTTACAGTACACATAACATAAAACTAATGTACATGATGATTTGTACAGAGACCAGATGAGTCTTCAGAAGATACTTGCAATTTGAAACTGATCCAGAGTTTAAGATAAACTATAATCTAATAATAAAATATAATATAGAGATATAAGTGGATAGGAGTAGGTACTGAAGAGTTAGGATGGGACTATGGAGTGAAGTATGGGTAAGCATATATACAGTTATAAAATGGGTCACAAAATACAACATATCAGAGATCGAAGCATTACATAATTGTTGCTTAATTCTCTTATTAAATCAATGGTTGAGTTACTGGACTACATTCTAAAACTAGTAGTGACCTCATGACAAAACATAAAATCGGTACACTGCAGTTTCTCTAGCAAGAAGGCTGTCCCTGAGAAGGCAGTTGTTAATTAGTTGAGCTGCATATGACCAGTGCATAAAGCAGTCCAACCCATTGTTAATCAGGGATCCCAATAGTTAAAGGTGTGTGTGTGGGGGGGGGGGGGCTGTAGTAAGTTAGAACTGCAGAATAGGAACCACTGAACTTTTAAAAGCGGATGTGCATGTAATCAATTACTTGTTTTTCAGCAATTTAAAGGGACACTGTCAACCATTTCTGCATTATATTTCAAGCTGAAAACCACATTTTAGGACTGCTTACCTTCTCTAAAATTCATTGACATTTTTAGTTGTTTTATCAACCTCCTTTTCGAGTAGAACTGAAATGCATACTAATGATGTGGCCCTAGCAGTTCAATTCCACATGGTACGGCTAATCATTCTAACTGAAGTCCCTCTCGGTATACACTTTGAACCGTGTCAGACTCTGGCTCTGAAGCCATGTGCCATTACTATACTTGTTTCACACTGACTCTGTCTACCTGCCTTGTTGCAAAATTGTATGCAACTGATCTAGCCTGTTTATTTGTACTTGTAAGACTATATGTGCACTTGTTGACTTCATTCCACTGGAACTCACTTATTGTATTTGTTATGTTGCCTTGTAATTTCTGTTATTGGTATGGAACCTTTGTAAAGGTATTCTCTATAATTTTCAATAAAAATAAATAAATTAATAACATATCCAACCATGTTTCGTTTAAAATGCTCAATCTGTTCTTATTGCATACTTCCTCTGTCACCCCTCACCATCCCTACCCCTGCTACTTTATGTCCCCTTTGCCTCCACCTCCCTCTCTCCCCAGCTCTTTTCCCTAGATGTTCTGCCTTGTCTTCCCACTCTCTTTCCCTCCTCCTCTCCCTATTACCAAGTTACTTAGCAACCTGGTGTGCACCTATGACTCCACTGGCACTTAATTTCACTACTTTCCCTGCCTCCCCTACTACAGACTCCTCCTAGGAATCTCACGCTGCCACTCGCCTCAGTACCTAGTGCACTTGGTGGATGACTCTGAACTGGCTCTGTTGTTCCCTACCTGCACTCACCTCCCTTGCTTCTCCTCGTTTCACCTCCACCTAGGTATTGTTCTGCTTGCAAACTGTTTACCATGTCTCAGTTTAGTATTTACTGCTGTTACCAAATTTTTTGGCTACTCTGTTTTGAAACTTGTAACTGTACATCATACTTTATATTATCTCTTTGTACCATTGCTTACTCTGTCATGTACTGTTTCCCTGTGATGTATCTGTATTGCCTGTAACCTATTTGGTTTGTATATTATCTGCAGCTTATCCATCAGGTAGAGAAATAGGCAGACTGGGTGGGCCAAGCGGTCCTTATCTGCCGTCAAATTCTATGTTTCTGTTTCTAAATCATTTGTTCTGTGCCATTATTTGTGGCCTGGGTCGTGCCTAAAAATGGTCCTTGGATCAATGCACTTACCCGGTAAACAAAGACTTAAATAAATAAATTAAATAAATTCCTAAACAAAAGAAACACCCCAAACAGTGCAGCCACTCATGATGCTATAGTCTCCTCTCCTCCTACTGCATCTTGAGTGCCTAGACTGTTGGGGGTGTTCCCAAATCCAGGAAAGATGCAGTCAGAGTTGATCAAGGATTGTAAACAAATTTATTTTTGTGTGGCAACACAAGTATGGTGAACAGTCTGTTTTTCACAAAAAAAACAAACAAACAAACAAAAAAAACTGAAGAATCAGAATCAAACAACCAGCTGCATCAGCAAACTCTATAGAATATTTATTTATTTATTTATTGATGGTCTAGGAATTACAACCCTTTGAGTCAGAAACTCATATGCAAAGGCTCCATGTCTTACATAAATATAGATTGGTACACAGTATAACACAGATACATAATATAGACTACTGATCTAATACAGAATATGACGCTAACAACAGAGGTTGGTGAGCAATCGTAATTTTTTTTTAAACTAAAAACACTTTGTAGCCTAAAGGTGGTTGGCAGTGTCCCTTTAAGCAACTTTCCGTCTTCACTTCATTATTTTATCAACATGTTCCCCATTTTATAAGTGCAATAGGTTTCTGCGAATTAATGCATGCCCCAGCTGTGAAATGGGTATGCATAATTTCTGCATAAACTCATGTCCTGGAGTATGGGACTGCTTACTTATTCATAGGTGCAAGGACTGTGTCGGTAAGTTGACGTGATGATGTGTTGCATATTCAGAGTGTCACTGTCTCACACTGTGTCAGTGTCCTATATTGTAAGTAAGCAATAAGACATGACGAGGTGTGCATTAGACAGTTCTAATGCACAGCTTGGAGGGGGGCATAGTGAGTGCATCCAGCCTCCTAGCCATGTGTTAGACCTGTTTAATGCACACCTTGGAGTGACTTGTTGCGCTTATAAAATGGGTATTAAATGGGACTGTGTATTCTACATGGGGTTTCTAGTTTTAGCCGTGTGTTAGACACGTCTAATGGACATCTAATGAGCAATCAGAATAGCCAAAATCCTGTCCCCATTTTATACGTGTTAGTATTCCACACTGCAAGTATCTGTGTCCCACACTGTGATTGTCAGTGTCCCATACCATGTGTTGCCCAACACTGTGAGTGTTGGTGTCCCATATTTCAATGACAAAAGGTTGAGGGGTATCTAAGAATTGATCTGTGCTCAGAAAAAACATTTATTGGCTCTGTTCAGCAAGAGTTGTTGGCCTTTTCTGCACTCATTCACAAAATATGAAGGAAACTGGTACAGAAAGGGATGCTGGACATAGATCCTTGTGTCTAGACTTTCACATACTCAAAATCTGCCTCAATTTTAAACTTGGAAATTTTCACTCTGACAGATTAGACATTTTAAAGATGGGACTTCCATTTAAAACAACTTAGTACACTGAGCATGAGAATGTTTAGTTTATCTTAGAACATCGAGCGAAAGCTCAGCTGTAGTCATTGCTTCGCGAATGAGAGACACGCTCACTCCAAGTGCATACTGAGTTTCAAAAAACTCAGTCAGAAACACTGTCTGAACTACAAATAACATTGCTAGACACAGAAAAAGAATCTTATATTTTCTCAAGTGCCTAAAACATGTTAATTTTAGTATAATAAAAGAGAAACAAAAATACCAAAGTCTTAAGGATTCAAAGGTTCACACACACCTTGTGGGTACAGTGACATCACTGATGCATTTGAGCTTCACTCTCATGTCAAATGATGTCACAGCACCCACCAGGTGTGTGAACCAGCTTGTTCTTAACACTTTCATTATAGTCATTTACCATGTATTTCACATTAAGGATTCTGTTTTTTTACGATGGTTGCATGCATGCGCAAACCAACATATTGTTGCAATATGGGATTTTGGGGGGTGTCACTGCCAAGCCCACTGCAGTACACAAAGCCAGGGGCTTGCAATGGGCTCAGCAGTCGGCACCAATGACCACTCGGTGTGGTCCTGACATAATCTTGTGCTAGGTGAGCTGAATGGTCATGCACTTCAAAGGACTGAAGCCGCTCCAATCAGAGAGGGCTTTGGTCCTTTGGCTTGCATGAAGCCCACGTCAACAGAGCCAAGCAATCCTGGGAAGATGACAACTGCAGCAGCTGGGAGGCCCTAAAAAGCAGGCGACCACTGTCATGCCCAGCTGTCATACAACAGCTCATGCTCGACCTTGATTGAAGAGGATATGCTGGATGGCTGTTGTGTGTGCATGGCAGTTGGGGGTGAGCTGGAGGTGGCGATGGGAGCATCCGCCCGTAACGACGTCCTTGCCCCCCAAAGGCTTCAACTGTAGCCGTGCTGCGGCTTTGTCTCTCGAACCTCACTCCTGCCACCCCCTTCAACATTAGCGGTGGTGCGGCTTTCTCTTAAAGCCGACATTAGGATGCCCAATCCCTGTGTCGGCAATACAACTCCCCCTACAGCACCACTGAGGGGCACTGGGGAGCCTACTCCCAGTGTCCCAGTGTGTACCACCCCAATAGTCTAGGACACTGGGGAGCCCGCTCCCAGTGTCCCCATATCTGTACCCCCAACAGTCCCCATATCTGTACCCCCCAATAGTCGACACTGGGGAGCCCACTCCGAATGTCCCTACATCTATTACCTATAATAAAAAAGAAAACAGTCCCCCAACATTTTTTTTTTTTACCTGAAAAGAAGAAAATGATCCCTCGTCATCTCCCCATCCCCTTCCCCAACCTGACTCTCCCTCTATGTGCCCACCTCATCTCACTGCACCCCCCCTTTACCCCATACTTACCTTCGGAGGTTGGCGGGTGTCATCTTCTATGGAGCGGAACATGTCTACACTCTTCAAAGCCGAACGGTGAACTGAAGAATCAAGGTGAGTGTCGTATAATAGCAGTCAATGGCGTTTTGAACTTATGTTGATATCTCAGCCATTGTTTTGAATTTTTACACCAAATTTTAAACATAGCCTTTTTGGGACCCCACCTCATGACCATTATCACTGTCATCTCGTTAATGTGTCCCGAAAGGTGATTTTGCAGTCATTGAGCAGAATCACCTTTCAGGACCGGTTAACAAAGCAACAGTGCCAGTGTTCATGAGGTGGGATCCCAAAAAGGCCATGTTGAAAATTTGGTGCAAAACTACCAAAGAAGTCTGAGTTACGCGTGGTCGTTGAAATTTTGCTACGCACGAGCGTAACTTTAGCAATTGTTAATATTTTCACTCCAAATTTTCAATATAGCCATTTATTCACACCATCTCATGAACAGTACAACTGTCATTTCTTGCATCCTGCCCAAAATGTGTTTACACAGCAGTGGCGCTGAATGGCACAGTTACTGCACAAAATCACCTTTTGGGACCCAGTAATGAAACGACAGTGCCAGTGTTCATGAGATGGGGTCCCAAAAAGGCCATGTTGAAAATTATGCAAAATACCAAAATGGCACGGTAAGAGCCGCCTGCGCAGTTTCGCAGGCGCATAACTTTGCCAATTTTTAATATTTTCACTTCGAATTTTCAACATACACATTTTATCACACCACTTCATGAACAGTACAGCTGTCATTTCTCACATCCTGTCTGAAATATGTTTATGCAGCAGTTGTGTGGAATGGCACAGTTGCTGCACGAAATCACCTTTTGGGATCCAGTAACGAAATGACAGTGCCAGTGTTGATGTGGTAGGGTCCCAAAAAGACCATGTTGAAAATTTGGTGCAAAAATACCTAAAGATGGCCACGGTACAAGCGTGCATTGTGCAGTTTCTACACAGGCGCATAACTTTGCCAATTTTTTATATTTTCACTCCAAATTTTCAACATACACATTTTATCACATCACCTCATGAACAGTACAGCTGTCATTTCTCACATCCTGCCCAAAATGTGTTTTCACATCTCTCGCACAGAACTGCACAGTCACTGTGCGAATTCACCTTTCAGGACTGATTAAGAAAATGACAGTGCCAGTGTTCATGAGGTGGGGTACCAAGAAGCCCATGTTGAAAATTTGCTGGAAAATTCCTCAAAATGGTCATGTTACGAAGGTTCGTTGACATTTTACTACACACGCGTGTAACTTTGTGCTGTTCTTCCTCACACCCTCCGTTCCCCCTCCTGGCATCCAATTAAACCCTCCCACTCCCTCCCTCTGCATGCTCTCCATCCTGGCATCCAATTAAACCCTCCCTCTGCATACTGTCTGCCCTGCACCCTCTGTTCCCCATCTTGGCATCCAGTTAAACCCTCCCACTCCCTTCCTCTGCGTGCTGTCCACCCCGCATCCTCCATTTCCTGTCTCGGCATCCAATTACACCCTCCTGCACCCTCTATCTCCGTGCTGTCCACCCTGCACCCTCTCGCTGACTGAAGCAATGTCTTTAACCCAGCCACCCTACCTTGCCCTCAGCCTCTAATCCAGAGTCCCAAAAATTACTCTCAATCCTTAGCTCCTCTCTCTAGAAAATCATCAAATTGTTTAACGAGCAACCAGCATTCGGCATTGACAAATGCTTGTTTATTTTCATATCGATTTTTCTTCCTGGCAGGTAGTGTAGCTATACAGCTATATGCCCTGTTCAAGGGATATACCCTAATCGGGCCATACCCAGGGCATTATTTAGATGGCTACCAAGTTTTTTGTTCCTCAGATTTTTACCTCCCCTGGTGTAGGTGATGTTTCTGTTGCGCTCACACATATGCAATTTCCCAGTGGCTGGAGAAAGCCTGCCACCAGCCCTCCCCCCGTTGAGACACACTGCTGGGCAGCAGCTATCTTGTCCTGGCTCACCACCTGAAGTGACTTCACAGGCTTGCTTCCAAACCTGCGTCATCTGTACAGCAGCGCGATTCCCTGCCGCTGGGTCACTGGGGTGAGGTATACTGTTTTGTGCTTGTTTCTGCTCACTGTGAGCCTCTGATTGTATTCTCCTGGGTCGTGCCTGAAAATAAAGGAATAATGCACAACAGGGTGTGTGTCGTGCTGGGATAACGTCCAATGCCCCAGGTGTGGCGTTATCCCAAATGACACACACCCTGGAGTGCATTATTCCTATTATACGATGGCTCGTTATTATACAGAATAAAAAAAATAATTTTAAAGATGTTTTTGTGTGGAAAAATATTTTTATTTTTTAAGAGAAGATGAAACAATCAATCAAAGGCTCAGTAAAACAATCAATCAAAGGCTCATCTACATGGGTTCACAGTGCTGAGACTAGACCTGTGGCGACGTGCTGGGATAAGGCCATGGGTCCAGCCCCAAACTGACCAATCACAGTCCAAGATTCTTTCTTGCCATTGTATAATATGCCTTTTATCGTCTAGTACACTTACCTGGTAAATAATAAATAACTAACTAATGCTGTGCTCGCACCATCACATTTTGCTGTCAAGGGACTGACTGTGATAGCACAAACAGGGTATTACGAATTCAGCTCCTAAGTAGGCTTTGGTTATAGGCTACCTGCTAGGGGCACATCTCACGTTTTTATTGAAATACCTTTACTGGTGAACAACAACATAGCTTGAAATTCAAGCATTTTTGTAGTATATAATGCTCCAAGTTCTGCTTAAGCCAGCTGGGATGTTTGCTGGAGAAGGTTCACACAGCCTAAAGGAGAAGGCACTGCGTGCACTAGGCCTGCCTGGATGAGCTAGTTGTCAAAAGGAGAAACCTCAATACTTCTCTCGCAGCAACAGGCCACAACCACTGACAGATGTTCAGTGATAACCCTGGGTGACAAAGAAAATTAGAAGGCCCACAGGTGGAAATTTCTACCTTGAAGTAAAAAAGTGTTTAGACTGAAAAAATAATCATATAATGATCTGAAAACTAGTAAGCTGAACTGTGAAGTTGCATCTGACAAAAAAAAAACTCAAATTATTGTAAACTATGATAGTTCACAAATTCTTAAACACTCTTTATAGCATGATAGCAGTAAAAATCTTAAATGTGAGAGCAGAGTGAGTATTTGAGGCAACTGAGTGGTTTAGGCAGATGAGATGAGCTGGAAGGATGAAACAAATACAGCCTGATAGGTCACATCCATGTACTGAGTCACAGTGAAAACATATTCCAAGGCGTAAGCACACACTAGTTGAGACTGCCAAAGCGGGGGTGTAAAACTTTAGCAGTAAGACAGGATGGGGGCTGAAAATGGGTCACTCTGGATTTAGTCTATTTTCCTTGTAAAACAAATAAAAATGATGTTATTTAATGGCTGTATTTCTATACTCGTTAGCTATTCCACAAGCCTATGACACAGTCCACCTCTGTGCATGCACTTTTTGATGTAACAGAAGGTCATAAATAATAAACAGGGTGGTTTTCAGTGTTTCCCAATTAAAACAACCCATGTGTGGAAAACTCAGTTGCTCCAGATGGCTGAAAACTGCAGAAAACAACTCACTGGAATATAAGAAACAGCAGATTCACAAAGATTCTAGAGACTTACAGGTTGTTTTTTTTTTTCAATCAGTCCCCCCTCCGCGTCTGCTGACAGCACCCCGCCAATGTCATCATCGACCTTTTCATGGACATACCAGCTATCTATCACTTGCACAGACCTGTTGGGTGGGTGGCCAGCTGTGCTGATTTTGCAAGAGCAGGATATGTGAGCCAGCACGTGCACTCCTGCTGCGCTGCCACCTGGTTTCCACCAGGTGGCAGTCCCTGCAGCGGGAACAGGTGTCTTCCCCCCTCCCCAAGGAAGGAGAGCTGCCATCAGGCGCCCAATCCTCCCTCACCCTGCCAGCCCTCTGAGCAATCTATATCTGTTCCCGAACCTGGACCACTGACGTTGGTGGGGCGGAAGTGCAACCACTCCTCCACTGGGTCAGCAAGACTTACAGTTTAGAAACAGATTGTTGACTTTTTCACTCACTACTGCATGTTACTGTATTAGCACCCCTGACAACAGCACACTGCACCCATGTCCTGCAACACAGCCTTCTGAAATGGTTTACAGGCACCCCATAAAGATTTGGTAACTGCGTTTCCTATTAAGGAATCTCCTAATGACATGGGCAATGTTTGTGTTGGCATGCGGCGAGCAAAGGGAATGTGGAATGAGCAAGAAATGGCGCACGGTAGAAGTGCTTGGACTTCGTTTAAATCAAAGTCCATTTTTGAATGCAAAATTAAAACAAAACAAAACAAAAAAACCTGGCAAACATTCTTATTCATCCTTTATAAAAAGAAGGAACTTCTGAGATGCCTTTTGCAGACCCACAGTAGGATTTCATAGAATATTTAAATATGAAAGCTTTCTCGTAGCTGTTAACTGGAAGACAGGCTTTTATAATGTTTCTTTTTTTTTTATTTGTTGCAGTAATTAGTTTGAACTTTCTTCCAATAGCAGATCAAGTCATTTTCATAAAGACTTTAGTGCTTGTTTGATCCCTGCTTCTAATTAATGTTTTTTTCCTAATCACAAATAGATAAGTAAATTATCATTTCTAAATATGAGGCAGAAGGAGTCCTTTGCATTTTAAAGAAAGCCTCACCCTTGGTAAGCAGCTTAATGAGAAGATTTTTTTTAAAAGGTATTAAGAAACATTAAGACATCGAAATGTGTGGCATATTTATTTTTCTTTGGCTAGCTCCAAATGATTGAATAAAAACGCATTTAAGGCCTGTTTCTTTGGAATATAGTGCGGTTGTGCAGCGAACATGCAGAGAAACCACAAGAGTATGCTTTAATTGAAAGTACTGACCACAAAAGTGCTAATGTGATAAAAGACTGAACACGGCAACTTTATATATAAAAAAAAAAGGTAAAATAATAATGTGGGTGCCTACTACAGGTTAAGACAAAGTCAGCCACCTATAACTATTGTTTTACTTCTGGTATTCCTTCCATAGTCATACTCCTGTTGTACACTGAGTATACATGGAGTCCTCAGAAAGCCCATTAGCTCAGGCACGAGTCCCTCCCCCATATCTCAATCCCTCACCCCTCATGCCTCAGATGTTCAGACAGGAATTGCAGGAAACATGAGGCCATGCCAACAGGTAACCAATGAGACCTAGTAAACAGGTTATGTTGGGTGAGTTAGTGTGACTGCAGAAGGAATACCAGTAATGAAAAGAACAGTTACGTTCTTACCGTAACAGTAAATCTTCGAGAGACTCTTTTTTTATCTGGCCACATCTTTAGGACTGCAGCCGCCAGGCACTAGGACCACACGGAAATCTTTTGCACGCAGTCTACTGGAGCCCACCCATGATGACGTCTGACATCGACATCCTTCGGATATAAATGTAGGTGACACCTCTCCCTCTTCAGTTCCCCGCCAGAGATCATACTCAGAGGACCTCCCTCTAGAGAACCAGGAGACAGCTGAAGTTCTCAGCTACCAGGCAAGGCTGGAACAGCAGGTAGTCTATCATGGAAAGACAGACAGAAGTGAAGAAGCTCTGAGTCTAAGGGGGATAGAGGGAGGGAGGGATGGCATGGCCTGATGAGAGAGAGATTCTCTTGAAGATCTACTGTTACGGAAAGTACGTAACTGTTCTATCATCTTCAAGGATACCTTTCATCAGGCCACACCAATAGGATGAGTCCGAAGCAGTACTGACCAGTGTGACGCTTGGCCAGCTGGTTATGACTGTTGTATGATATTTGTAATATAAAAATATAGTATGTGATTGTGTCACACAGGACAGCCTGTGATTCCATGGGTGCCCCCAGGTTTCAGTGAAGCTACAAGATATGTAACTGACCAGGAGATCTCTGTAATGTAATTAACTTCCTTGAGAAATTGCATTTTATGGCCTTTTTTATGACCTGTTGCTGCTTTGAAGTTGGGAAGCTAAATATACAGTTTATTACAGGACATCATTTATCTGATTCCTGTTGGCTATATATCACACCTGGGTGACGGACTGCAGAGTTGTAAAAACCTTTGATGTTCCTTAGGAAAACAAGAACCATCCACCAGTTCAAAGGAAAGGCTTGATTAAAGACTCTCATAATTTTGGAAATGTCTTTTTCCTTCTGAAGCCACATTATTTAAAATATCTCCTGACAGGAAATCATTTTTTGTAATTTTATATTCTAAAAGGAGGAGCTAGATGACTCACAGAAGGGGTGTGGAGACACAGTTTAAACTGGTACTTGTGTCTCAGATGAATGACATATTTGTTTGGGACTCCGAAAGAAACTAACTTAAAGGCACTTGCAGAGGTAACACATTAGATAGAAAAGATCTAACTGTATGTTGGTAGGAGTTTCTGTATTGTACTTTGCCCTTGCTCTTTTAAGTAATTGTATGCTCTTTGATATATTGTTCTGTGTTTACATTTTTCATATTTTTATCATCTTTTAGTAAAGTACCTTTTATTTAAAAGACTGTCTGGGTGTCTGCCAGTTCCTTTTTTTTTGCATATGACGTACAGAGGGTTAAGACTGACAAAATTGTTCAACAGCTTGATGGTGTTACTAAACTGGGAAAAGGTAAGAATACACCTAAGGTCTTTTATAGAGTTTTAAGGGTTCATTTTGGAAGCCTGGCTTGGTGCCCCGGCGAAAGACTGTACCGCAGTCCCCCAAAGAGGATACGTATCTGAGCCTGTACATTTGGGTAAGCTACCATAAGGTTCACAGTTTGAATCCCCCCAGAACTTGAGACTAAAGGTGATTTGGACCAAAAAGCAGACAGGAGGATTACCCCTGTCTGTTATCTGTTCACACTATTGCGCTTTGAGGTCGGCACTGTGGGAGCAGGGGGCCTGATCTGTTGAGTGCATTTGTGACAACCAGTAGACAGTCTGGGTGGCTGGAGGCTACATGCCTAGGAAAGAAGGCCTTGAAGTACAGTTAGGCCAAAGCAATGTCCAGACTGCAATGCTTAGTGAAAGTGTGGACAGTACTCTAAGTTGCAGCAGCACAAATTTCTGCAGCTGACACATTTCGGAAACAGGCAACAGAAGTGGCCATGCCTCTAGCTGAATGGCCATGAACAACTCTAGGAAGTCCCTTACCGTACTTCCTGTAACAAGAGGTAATATAGTTGGTGACCATTTGGACAAGCACTGTTTAGAAACTGGAACGCTCACTTTCCCAGAGGTGAAGGAAACACAAATCTGTGAGGACTTCCTATTTGGACAAGCACTGTTTAAAAACTGGAACACCCTCTTTCCCAGAGAGGAAGGAAACAAAAATTTGTGAGAACTTTCTGCATTCCTTCATATGGTGAACATAATGCTCGAGTATTCTATGCACATCTAAAGTGTAGAACAATGCTTCACCTGGACTGGCACGCTCAGGAAAATAATCAGGCAGGTGGATGATTTCATTCAGGGCAAACTCAGACACCACCTTTGGTAAGAACTCAGGGTTGGCTGCAAAGACACCCTGTCTGTCGAAAATCAAATACGGAGGCTTGTACATAAGAGCCTGAAGCTCGGAAATCCTTCAAGCAGAAATAATAACAACTAAAACTAACACTTTCCATGACAGAAAGCACAGCTTGAAAGTCATGGCTGGCTCAAAAGGAGCTAAAGTAAGTTTCTCTAGAACAAAATTCAGGTCCCAAGCCAGGACTGGATTGCAAATGGGAGGCTTCACGTGGAGAATGCCTCTCAAGAATGTATGGGACACCTCCAATTGTGCCAACATACAGCCATCAACAGGCATATGGAAAGCTGAAATGGCAACCAGGTGCACCTTAGTGAAAGAGTATTGCAGTCCAGCATCTGACAGGTACAACAAGTACTCCAGAATCTGATTCATTAGACGAGTGAAGGGATCCAACTGATGGGAAGCAACCCACAGAACAAAGCGCTTCCACGTCATGGAATAAGTGGTCCTGGTGGAGGGTTTTCTAGCAGCCACAAGGAATCAGCCACCTTTTGAGACACCCCGAATCTGGCAATGGCTATGTCTTCAGGAACCATGGATGAAGACAGAGTGACTTGACGTCTGGATGGACCAGGGCGCCCTGCTCCTGTGAAAGCAAGCATTTGCACAGGGGCAGGGGCACTGGAAATTCCACTGCCAATGGCTGCAGTCAGGGGAACCAGATATGATGGGGCCAGATGGGAACAACAAGTATCAGAGTTGCTCCTTCCATCTGAAGCTTGATCAGCACCCTCTGAATTAGATGGAAGGGAGGAAAGGCATAGAGGAACCTCCGTTTCCAAGACAGGGACAACACGACGCACCAGAAAACTCCAGACCCTAGGATGAAGGAACAGAAACGCAGCAGTTTTGCACTGAGTGAGGACGCAAAACGGTCCAACTCTGGGTGACCCCGTCTGTTGAACAGGCCTTCTGCTACCAAATTCAGCAGCTCCCACTTGTGCATTCTGGACTACGACCTGCTTAGCCTGTCTGCAAGGATGTTTTGGATGCCTGGGACATGGAGTGCTGACAGTTCTAGACCATGTTTCAGTACCAAACCCTCATTGCTTGTCTGCAGAGGGGATATGAATAAGCTCCCCCTTGCTTGTTTAATGTAGTGCATTATAGTGATGTTATCCATCTGCACCAGCAGAGGCCCTGGGGACAGGTGATTCTGGAAGGCTTGCAGGCCATACAGAATGGCCCTCATCTCTAGGACAGTTATGTGGAGGGAACTCTCCACTTTGGTCCATGTACACTGGGTCTGATGAGGCCCCAGATGTGCCCCCAGCCCATTCCTGAAGTGTCCATGGTGAGGACCTGATGAGGAGAGGGAATTAGGAAAAGAACCCATTTGAGCAAATTGCTGGGTTCCATCCACCACTGGAACACCTTCTTTACAGGAAATGTTACTAGAACCTTCTGTTCTGTTGTCGGTGCCTTGATCCCACTGGACTCTTAATGTCCACTGGGGGATTCTCAAGTGTAGCCTTGCCTGAGGTACCGTGACAATGGCTGCTGCCATTAGGCCCTACAGTCTCAAGAATGTCCTGGCTATGACACACCTGTTGCTGTAAAGCACCTGGGCCTGCGCTATCAGGCACTCTGCCCTACTGTGGGGCAGGAAGGCTGAGCCTTGAGCAGTGTCCAGCATGGCCTCTATATACTGGACAGGTTGACTGTAATTCTTAGGGCATTGAACAGCTGTCTGGTACACCCTAGGGTGTGAGGCAGTAGCTCCTTGGACTGAGTTTTGAGCAACCAGTCATTCAGATAGGGAAAAATGTATAGTCCCCCACTCCCCACCCCGAAAGCTTGTGACAGGGTTGAATAAGGCCCTGTCTCATTTACTATGCAGAAGTAGTTAAATGCAAGGATCTGTTCTATCCTCTCCTTTTCTGTAACTTGTCTGTCTGGTTGCACAACCAAATGTTCTTGTGAGACCTAGGAACTGATCACTCTGATGGTCTTGCGACTCTCCATCTCTCACTATCTCGCTGCCTTTACCTGCTGTTTCTGTCTTTTCTTCCCCCTTGCATATCTGCGGTTATAAAAATATATGTAAATCTTTGTTTGAAACTGTATATAGTTAAACTGTTGAAAAAAGCTATTTGGAATCTAGGGGGTTAACCTGAGATGCAGTTTGAGCCTCTCTCATGCTTGTTTGTAATTTCTTTTGAAGAGCTATCAACAAGAGGTCAGTTCTGGGTCACCATATTCTGTTTGTTGCACTTGCAAAGAAACTGTCAAGAACATTTTTCCAGGCAAAGACTTATGAAAAGAGCAGCAGTGCTTTTACTAGAAGAAGAGACAGAGACTGAGATTTGGAATTGAAAAGAAACTCTCTGATGAAGGACTTTGTTTTCTCTGTTCTGCTTTTGTAAATACTTATTCTGAACAATATTTATTGTTATTGATAATAATAATAAAACGCTACTTATGAATTTTACCACTGCTCCTGGCCTTCCTATGCTTCCTGACCTGTGCCTCGATGACAGGGCTGCTGCCACTACTGCCAAGTATTTGGTAAAGACCTGTGGTGCAAATGACAAGCCAAAGGGGAATACCCTGAACTGGCAGTGCTCCCCCTGGAATAGGAACCTGATGTGCGTCTTGTGAGGAGGGCAAACCCTGATATGCAGGTATGTGTCCTGCATGTCCTGGGAGCATATTCAGTCCCCTTTTTGCAGCAGGGGCAGCATGCCTTGCAGAGTTACCATCCTGAACTTCTTGTACTGAATAAAGAAGTTCAGATTTCTCAAATCCAGAAGAGGCTTCAAGTCCCCTGTAGATCAGGGGACTAGAAAGAAGTGAGAATAGAACCCACTGTTCCTTTGCTCCCAGGGAACTGGTTCTATGTCTCTCTTCTGCAGCAAAGTGCAAACTTCCTCCAGTAGCACTGGTATGTGGTGTGGGGGTAGTTTTAGGTATTTGGAGGAAGGTCTGGAGGTGACTCCAGAAGTTCAAGAGTGTGACTTTGCTCTATGAGTTGCAGGACCCAAACACTGGTTGTAATCTCCCATCACCTTTCCAGGTGAAGGGAGAAACGACCCCTCCCTACCCCCTCCTGAAGTACTGGAGGGTGGGGATCTAGGAAGGAGACATGCCGAAGCAGAACCTGCAGCTGGGTCTGCACCTCCACCTTTACAGGCTTTTCCTGTGGTGCAGGTAGTGGTGCCCTGCTGTCTGGCTCCCGACCTGGGTCTGTTGGTGGCTTGACAAAAAGTTACCCTCTGCCCACTTCTTGGTTGTGTGTGGTGGAGGAAATGGACTGACCTTACAGTCCTCCCTGAGGCTTGTAGGTCAGAAAGGACAGGCACATCTGCCCCAAAGAGCTTGTGACCTCTGAAAGGGGCATTCAGAAGGGATTGCTGGACATCAGTAGCAAATCCTGATATCCTGAGCCACGAAAGCCTTCTGAGGCAGATGCCAGCTGCTGCTGCTCTGGCTGAGGCATCTGAAATATCATAGGCAGACCTCAAGAGAAGCTTACCCACATCAGCCCCAGTCTGGATGACCTTGAGCATCTCCTGTTTCAGGGCGCCCCTGAGGCAGGCTTAGAGCCAAAGCACTGAGGCAGTGTGAGGTGGTGAAATAACTCATGTTCCAACTTGGAATAAAATATATTTTTGTTTTCCAGCAACTGAATTGGTGCATTCTTTTGTAGCATGGCACACTGAGTGGCGCCAGACTTTGGACTATTCTAGTGATGTCGTGCTCCTCAGTAACAAATCCCTTCACAGTTTGGAGCTGCTTCATCACAGAGATGAAGAAGGGTGCTTCAGGAGGACACCTCAGGGTGTACATGGTACAGTCCTCACTCCTGATAGGAATGGTGGAGCCAGATCAGAGGGGCTCCCATCCATATCTTCCTCCTCCTCCTCTTCTTCCTCTTGTGGAAGGCGGTCAGGGTTATATTCCTGATCCTTGTTGACTGGCCCTGGGGACCGTAAAGAAGGAAGTGAGGATGTCAACACCCTGGAGTGTGTAGGACGCATCAACGTACAGGCGTCGATGTGGGGGCTGGTCTGAGAAACTCCGTCATCATCACATCTGGTGTAGGAGGAGAAAGTACAAGGCACTGTATGATTTCCACAAAGGAGGAAAGCACCATCTGCACATCAATGATGGCCTGCATTGCAGGAGTGCCTTGCAATGTCGATGGGGGAGACTGGAGTCCAGATACTGACGGGCCATCGCTGGTCTTGGGAGGTCCGGCAGAACTCACTGCCAGCCAGCCTTGAGGGTTCTGAGGTCTGAGCTGTAGGACTGGTGGCGTGAACAGAGGTGGCAGCAGCCCCAACATCGATGGGCCTTCGCTTGCCATAGGAGGTCTGTCAGAACTCACTGCCAAAGCTGACCTTATGGAATCTAAGGTCTGAGTGGCAGGAGGCGTCACCACTGAAGCAGATGACGATTCTGCAGCAGTCGAAGCCAAGAGTAGCGGTGACCAAGAGCATACTGGGGGGATTTATGCTTACTCTGCTCCCTCTCACGGTGTTTGTGTTTTCCCAAAGACTTCTCCTGGGCCTTGGAGGACTGGGAGCTGGAGGAGTGGGCCGGTGAAGCGGTGGAGCTCGTCCCCCGGAGCTCTCGCTCTATTCTGACTACTTGCTGTTTAAGAAGGAAAGTATGCAAGACTTTCTGGTGGCGTTGCCAGGTGCCTTGCTTGAACTTTAAGCAGATCTCGCAGGCCTTAACGTTGTGGGCCTCTCTGAGACAGCACAAGCAGATGTCGTGATCATCGGTGGAGTAGATTTTTCCACCATACTTGCAGTAACAAAAGAGTTTAGTGGGGTCTTTCGTCGACATACATGATGACAGCAATCAATTTAAAATAAAGTGGTAGCTACTGGGGTGAGAAAAATGAGAAAATATCATAGATTTAGCAGGTGACTGTAGCAGCGGCATCTCTGTGGAGTCCAGTGAGTATGGCTGATGGTGTGAAAAGAACTGAGAAGGAAGGGGGCTGCCCACGTTTATATATGAAGGAAGCTGATGTAGCACCCCAGTGGTTGCTACATAAGGAGCAGGAAGGACAGCAGGGAGGGAAAGGGTTAACCCCCACCCACCCCACCTACAGTCAGCCAGCCTTGCTGTCCGAGCTGGGTGGCTGACCACTTCCTTTCCTGGTCCCCCTCTCCCTCCTCCCCCTCCTGTACCTTCCCATGCTTCAGCCTTTGTTCTGGCCAGGCCAGAGCTCCGACCAACGCCTAAAGGGGCCATAAATCAGCCCAAGAGGCTGATCTAGGCCCCAGGGACCCAAACACTTGGCCAGAAGCCAAGTCTGCCCCAGGCTAGAAAAGGGTCTCCCCTGCTAGCCAGAGGGCAGTTCAGGACTGGGTGGCTCACAGAGTGGAAAGCACAGAGGGGATGGATGCCTGGAAGCTTACCTGTAGCGCGGGTCCGTAGCTCCCTGGTGGCTGCTCCTCTGTAGCTAGGAGTCCTGGGGTCTTTAGCAGCAGCAGCAGCCTAAAAGGGCGAGCCTCCTGGGTTGAAATCTATGGGGGTCCTCCCTTCTCTTTGTTTGTGCAGAGGATTACTGCAGGCTGTAGTGTCTGGCAAGGGTGGTTAAGCCCTCTGTGTCCCTACTCCTGCATGAGAGGAGTCAGTTTTGCCCCTTGACCTTCCCTTTCCTTTTTTTTGTTGTTGTTGCCTTTTTTTTTTCAGGGGGGCTCTGTCGCCCCTGACTCTCAGACCTGGCATTAGCGCAGGCTGCATGCTGGCCAGTGGTCGCCCATACATGCGGTAATAGTCTGCTGGCACCTCATCCGTGTGCCCTTTTCTGGCTCCCTCTCCCCCATTAATGTTTTTCCTTTTCCTTTCTTTCTCCTCTGTGGCTTTCTCCCCCGGGTCACTCCCCTGAGCCTGGCCACCTCCCCACTCTACCGGAGCTCACCACCGACCGTGGAAGAGCCGAGTAACTTTTCCCCCATGGTTACCTTCCCTCCTACCTCCTGTGAGTGTGGCCCGAGCTCCCCATGGCAGTTGCTAACTCGCACTGTGCCTGGGGAAGAGGAGGGGCTGGTTTGCAAGGTGGACTGCAGAATGCGGTAGCGTTTTGTGTTCGGGGAGAAGCGAGTGCCTGAGCACAAAGGTTTCCGCCCTGCAGCCTGCAACCAACAGAAGGAGCACCAGGGGAGACCGGGACCACCTGGCCCTGACCCAGAACACCCCCGACTCTCCTAGGAGCAGAGGACCTGGCCCAGGAGGCAGGTGGGCAGCAGGCTCAGACTTCTGCAACTAAGGCACAGGGGTTAGGGAAGGGGGGGGGACAGGAAAGTGAGTGGGAGGCAGGCCCAAAATAAGTATTTTTAGTGCCAGAGGTGCTGGGAGAGAAAAAAAAGGCAGAAGAACCAGAGGGCAATAGAGGGAAAAGTAAGTGGGCCAAGCACCCACAGAAGATAGCAAGGGAAACCGCGTGGCATGAGCCCCAGAGGATAGGGTGTGGCTGTGGGATTTAAACCCAAGTCTCGAGGCTGGCCGCTCAGGGCCTCAAAGAGACACCCTAAGTTAAAGCTCAGGTAGCGGTGTGACCTGGGAGCACAAGACAGCTGGGTGGCCTGCTCAGGGTGACGCAGTGCACCGGTTGGGCTGTGGGGACTGAAACCTGACTCTCCAGGCCAGCAGATCAGAGCCTAGAACTACTGTGCTAACCTGCCTCCTGGATTGGGGGGATACGACTGTGGGCTATACATCCTGGCCGAGACCACAGGAATGGGGCCAGGAGCAAGAAGGGGAGTGTCCATTGATGTGCATGAACAGCAGGGCTAGGTTCAAGCCCTGGACCAATAGGACTGCTTGCTGAGATGGGGGTACCTGAGGCCTGTGGGGACTGCCCGGCCCGTGCTGTGCTGCTGTTTACTCTGATCCTGCCAAGAAGTACACCCAGTCTCTGGTACAGAAAAGTATTTCTTGTGTATTTGCTGTGGTTAATATCTGCCCAGGTTACACCCTGAGATGTTAGTGACCCCAACAAACTGAACTGAGTGCATCGGGGTCTGATCAAGGACTGCAGAGGGGCCTAAACTGCCTGCCCTGGATCCACCAAAGTCACCTACCCCATCGGAGCTGAACCTACCTGCCCTGCATCCTGGCCAGTTGGTGCCTGAACTGTCCCTGAAGAGGCTCGAACTGCCTGCCCCCTTGCCGACTGCACTGAGCCAGATCAGTTCTCTTTCTCCACCCCCAGCCTGAGCTGTTGCCATGGGGAAGTGGACGGAATGCCCAACAGTGGGAGTCCCGTTGTCCAGCTAATTGCCCTGAAGAAGACTGCAATTGCCTGCATCCCTGAGGTCAGGGGTCACTTGCCTTTCGGCCAAGCCTCCAGTGCCTTCCGCCCAGCCTGCCAGCAACCCCCAAAGACGACAAGGCCTGCACTAGCTATCATAGCGGTAGTCAGTCCCTCCCAAGTATAGTCAGCTTAGGAACACAGCTCTGATAGTGAGATGCTGCCCTCCTAAGTCTGCAGTAGGAAATCGCCCATTTTTGTTTTGCTTTTTGAGGTGGCCATAGCTCTCTTTCCTGGCTGGGCGGCACTCGTCAAGAGCCTGCCAGAGGACCTGCCATCGGAAGACATTGCCTTGACAACCCTCCATCCTCTCTTCACCTGTAGCCCCAGATCCGGACCAGCTTGCATCCTCTTTGTCTTCATCCCCAGCTTTTTCTTCAGCCCTCCAGCTGGCCAATGAGACAGATCAGTCACTCAGGTACTGTACCCCATTCTTCAAAGCTAGCTAACCACCACCTGCACTGCACCAAAAAAGACTGCTCCTTCTACGGGACTAAAGTATCCTTGGCCAAGGTGGTTAGGTCTTGATAAAGTATTATTCTTGATGTCTGCAAATGGAGGGCACTAGGTGACCTTGTTAGAGGTATTTTGCACATTGGTAACAAATGCATGGTTGTGTATTTTTACAGCTACTGTTGTTATACCTGTATCATTGTATCTTACTGCTAAACACTGTTTTGTGCATGACAATCACCTAACCTATTACTTTCCAGTGAAACTAGTGGCTGCTCCTAATGAAAGCTATCTGTTTGCATCTGGAACCATTGTGCCTGCCTCTCCTTGACCGAAGAGATGAACCGCCCACCTGAGTTCGGTCACCACATCGACATTAGATGTCGATTAGGCGGCCCCTGGCAGACTGCTTGCAAAAGGTTTCTGTGTGGCCCTTGTGCCTGGAGGCTATAATCCCACAGGTGTGTGTCCTGATGAAAGAGATATCCTTGAAGAAGATCAATAGTTACAGGCGAGTAACTTTGTCTTATACCTACCTGGATTCCTTCTGTGTAGTCACATTAATGGAGACTATTAGTAGCACCTGGGCTGAGGCGGGCTACGCTTTCAGCTCAACAGAAGAGAAGCTTCAGGACTCAGAACCTGAACATAGTGTTTATTTCTTCAAGCATGAAGGTCTAGGCTATAATGAGTCATGAAGTTGTGTATCGATGTAGAGGTTGCCACCCAACAGATCTCACTGATGTAGATGCCTCTGGCAGTGGTGGCAGAAGAGGCTGTATGCCAGACAGAATGGGCATGGATGCCTGCAGGCAGCATTTGGGAGGCCAAAAGACAGCAAAGTTCAGTACATGAAACAGTCCATCAAGCTATGGTCTGCCTGGCAGCAGGATGACCCTGGGACTATACAGTGTGGGTAATGAACAATTGAAAAGTAATGCCACAAAACTTCTTGGTTCTATGATGGTAGAGCAGGAGTGCACACTGGACATCCAGCCGATGAAGCTGTTCTTTAGCAAAAGTAGCAAGGGGTTGGGGAAAATACATCAACAGCTCCAAGGATTGGTTTAAATTAAATTCTGAAACCATCTTGGACACAAATGTCTTATTGGCGAGCAACACAATTTTGTCCTAGTGGAACATCAAGCAGACTGGATCAATGGAGAGCTTGCAACTTGCTGATCCATCTGGCTGAGGTGATAGCAACCATAAAAGTCACTTTCCATAACAGGAAACATAGTCACACATTGCCTGAGTCTCAAAAGGCTTTTCCATAAGCATAACCCAATTCAGGTCCCATTCAGGAGGAGGCTTGCGAAGAGAGGGAAAAATATGGACAAGACCCTTGAAACAGCAGCTGACCTCATGCTCTGAAATCAAGAAGATCCCCGCTTTAGCTCAGTACAACAAAACTGCAGCCAAATTCACCTTCAACAGAGTTGCACAGAAGCCTGTGGTGGACAAAGCCCAAAGATAGTCAAACACCAAGCTGAATGGGCACACCATAGGTGACAAGCCAAGTCTTCTGACACCAAACAGAGAACATCTTCAACTTGAAAGCATAGGTCAATCATGTAAAAGACTTATGAGGTGCTTCCAGCACTGTGGAATCTCCTCTAAGAGACCAAACAAAGCAAACTCTAGCCTCTCCATAATCACTCAGATGCAAGGGCTCTAGGTAAGTGTGCAGGATCTCCTCTCGGACCAAGTGAGAAGGTCCAGCCTGAGTGAGAGCTTAATCAGACACTTCATGCTGAGGCAAAGAAGGTCCTGATACCCAAACTGCCGAGGCCACACCAGGGCTATTATAGTATCACTCATGCCCCTTTGAGGTGTGCCTTCAGCAAGATACTATGCACCAGAGAAAGGGCGGGAAGGTGTAGAGGAATTAATTGGTTTATTCCAGGACAAGTGCATCATCCCAGACTGTGCCCCGAACTGGGGTTGGGGCACAGAAGAATGCCAGCTTGCAGTTCTCCTAGAATGCAGACAGGTTGATGTGGGGAGTCCCCCAGTGTAGAAAGACATTGCACACAACTTCTTGGTGTAAACCACTTGAGGAAGAAGTCTCTCAGGAGACTGAGGTTGCCCAAGAACTTGTTCATGCCAGCAAGATGGGTAGCAAACAACAAGGTATTGAGATTAGACACCAATGAACACATCTTGACAGCTTCCTGGCATAATCTGGAGGAACGGGCTCCCCCCAGCTTTTTCACAAAGAACATGGCTATAGTGTCCATGGAAATATGGAAGAGATGACCAGCCATTGTTAAGGAGAATGTTTACATACAGTACATAGAAACATAGAATGTGATGGCAGATAAGGACTGCTTGGCCCATCCAGTCTGCCCATTAACAATGCCACATTGCCGCCAGGCTAGGCAGGCTGTCATAGGAGCCCAGGACTCCTGCATTTTCAAATGCCTGTTCGCATTTCTACCCAATTTGCAGGGTTCTACAGGACAGCTAAATCCTGTAGTTTTTTGAGCTGGGGAATATTTAGTATACTGTGCTGTCAATTTGTTTGTTTTTAAATTAGTGTAATGGTAGGGAAAACTGTTAGTTGTAGTAAGGGATTGCAGTAATTAAGTAGGTATAAGCAGTTTTTTTTTTTAGTGTAGGTTCAATTGTTGTCGTTCAGCTTTACATTTTACAACTCAAACTGTTTGCAAGTTTGGATTTTCTGACACCCATGAGCTAAGAGGTGCCGAGTGAGTGGTTGAGTATATGCAAGGTTTTCCATCTGGTATCTAGAGTTAGCACTCTGGACACTGTCCAGTGTAGTGATACTCACAAATGGACTGAAGTCAAACGAAGTTCTGTCAACAAGTCCCATGGCGTCTGTTAAAGGAAACTGCCATTTTCTTAAACTCCACCTCCCCCCCAAAGGCCTTACGCCCAATTAGGGTTTTCACAAGTAAAGACATTCTATTTTAAAGAGTGCCACTTACTTTAACTTTGCATTTAGCTCGATCAGGAAACCTGGCAGGTCCTGCGCCATCTCAGGTTATGGATGCGCCTCCACACTTCTCGCTTATATGCTTTTCAATACAAGCAAGTGGTTCGGAGCTGCATCATACTCTGAGATTTATTTATTTATTTATTTATTTAAAGATTGGTTACTGGGAAAGACACTGAGCCTATGCTCGTTTCCAGGTGCAACCCGGGGGACAGGGGGGCAGAAGGCAGACAAATACACATAAAATACAAAATACAGAGTGATAAAATAAAGTATACAATATAACACATTGAAATAAACCAAAGTTACATAGCATAGGTGCGAAATGCAATTGTTAGGCAGGTTTCAAACAAATACAAAATAAAAAATAATAATCACAAAGAAGGACAGGGGAGCCAACAGGAGGGGAGGAGTGAGGGGACAACTACTTACTGATGGAGTCTAAGGGGCAGTTGCAGGAGGTTAATGGAGATGGTCTAAGCAGATGCTTTAGCACTAGAGACGAAGAGGTAAGACGAATGGAGGTAGGGAGTTTGTTCCAAAGGGAAGGGAGGCAAAAGGAGAAAGTGTGTTGACCAGCCAAAGTGTGGGCTCGGGGGAGGGCGAAAGTGCAGGAAGGACAGGCATGCAGGGGGTAGGTGTATGCCAGAGTGAGAAGAGCAGAGAGCGAGGACAGGAGGGAATTGAACCAATAATTAGAGATGAAGGTAAGACGGTGAGCTAATTGTCACTGCTGAAGGGTGGGAAAGGAGACAGTGGAATATAGGTCACAGTGGTATGTCGAGAAAGTGGAGCTTGAGGCAAAGCGACAGAAAGCACTGAAAAGTACATCCAGCCTGGCAAGGAAGGTGGCAGGTGGAGACTCATACATGATGTCAGCATAGTCGATAACTGGGAGGATCCATTTGGTTATTAAGTCACAATGGACTGGGAGGGGGAAGACAATCCTTAGGCCTGAGGAGCATTCCCAATTTGGGGCAAAAATATGAGTGCAAGGCATCTAGGTGAGATGAGTAATCAAGGGATGGGTCGAGCCAAACTGCCAGATATTTATAGGTAAGGACCATGTCAAGGGGGGTACCAGCCAGGGTAGTGATCACTGGAGGGGATGGCAGCCTAGCTAGTTTTTGCTTGGAGCTGAAGGGCATGGCTATGGTTTTTTGGGTGTTTATTTTGAGACAATGGTCCTGGAACCATTTTATAAACAATGGGGGGTGAGATACTAACAACAACAAAAATGGAAAGGGACCTGGGGGTAGTCATATCAGATGACCTAAAGGTGGGCAAGCAGTGTGAGAGGGCAGCAAGGAGGGCTGGGGGGATACTGGGATGCATAGGGAGAGGCATCACCAGTAGAAAACAGGAAGTTATTATCCCTCTGTACAGACAGCTGGTGAGACCCCATCTGGAGTACTGCATGCAGTTCTGGAGACCCAATCTCCACAAAGACATAGACAGGATGGAAGCTGTCCAGAGGAGGGCAACTAAAATGGTGCAGGGTCTGCACCAGAAGACATATGAAGAGAGACTTAAGGAGCTTAATATGTATAGCCTCGAGGAAAGGAGGGAGAGGGGGAACATGATAGAAACTTTCAAGTACCTCAAGGGAATCAACAAAGTCCAAGAGGGTAGCATCTTTCAAAAAAAGAGGTATGCAAGAACAAGGGGACACAATTTGAAGATGGGGGCTTAGAGGTAATTTAAGGAAGTATTTTTTCACAGAGAGGGTTGTGGATGCATGGAACGGCCTTCCGGAAGAGATTGTGGAGTCAAAAACAGTGGTGGAATTCAAGCAAGCATGGGACAGTCATAAGGCAATTCTAGGGGGTGGGGGTTAGGAAGAAGTAGGCTGCTGGTTAACTAGGATCTGCAGCTTATCCATTAGGTAGGGAAATGGGCAGACTGGGTGGGCCAAGCGGTCCTTATCCGACGTCAAATTCTATGTTTCTATGTTTCTTCTATTAAAGTCATGTTGCAGGGGGATTTGGATGTGTGAGGCAGAGGGGCCAGACAGGTGATGATGGTGTCATCTGCATACAAATGTATGTGGGTGGTGGAGTAGACAGAGGGGAGGCTGTTGATAAAGAGAGAAAAGAGGACAGGCCCAAGTATGGAGCCTTGGGGAAAGCCAGAGAGGATGGGGAGTGGAGGAGAAAGGATATTACTGACCTGCACAGCTGGTGTCTACCAGTGTGGTATGAGCTGAACCATTTAACTGCTGGGGCAGAAAGTCCAGCAGCATGTAGTTTGTTTGTGAGGAGGGGTGAGAGACAAAATCAAATGCTTTTGTGAGGTTGATGAATATTGCAAAGGTAATATGAACCTTATCCACAGCTGAGAGTATGGAATCGGTGAAGCGAAGGAGGGAAGAGGAGGTGGTGGAATGAGATTTTCTGAACTCTGATTGGACAGGGGAAAGGATATTTGTGGAAGTGAGGAAGTCATTGAGCCTTGTGAGGACAACGGATTCTAGGATCTTTGCTAGAGAGGAGAGGAGGAGGGAGATGGTCCGGTAATTTCCGGAGGAGGTAGGGTCACTGCCTTTGTGGAGGGGGAGGACTTTGGCTAGTTTCCAGGCCGAGGGGACAGTGGAGGTGCAGAATGAGAGACAGAGTAAGTGCACTGGGGTAATACAACAGAGGCGGTGGAGATTTGGAGAAGTCTCAGGTTGAGGCCATCCAGGCTAGTCTTAGAAGGGTTTAGGGACATAATTGACAAGTAGACCTCTAGCAGGGAGACTAGAGAGAAGTGGAAGCCATCAGGTGTGGGGGGAAAGGAATATCAGGTTGGACCCCCGGAGGATCTTCAGGTAGTGAAGAATTCATTTAGGGCAGCCACTACAGAGGATGGATCCGAGATCTGAACTCCAGCTTGTACAAGGGTGGGGGACGCTGGCTGGGGTGGGGGTGTAGAAGTGAGTGAAAATCTTTCCAAAATGAGGAGGGGAGTGATTTGTGAACTGCAGGTGTGCCTTGAAGTAGTTTGCTTTGGCCTGACAGACAGCCTTTCTATAGCAGTTCTGAAGAGACCTATAGTGTTGGGTAGCAGATGGGGACTGGGAGGCTTTAAAGCATGACCAGACACAGTCTCAGGAGTTACAAAGAGACAGGAGATCAGGGGTGATCCACAAACGGTGGAGACGTTTGACCCTGACTTTCTTTAAAGGGGCATGGGTATTCCATATTTGAAGAAAGATGGAGGTGAAGTGGGCAAGTGCAGTGTTAACAATGGGAGAAGAGAAAACCGGGGACCAGTCGGCTGTGGCTAGGTAGTGGAGTAGGATACTGGTGATGAGCATTCTAAGAGGGTGGTACTAAATATATTTGGGAGGTAAAGGCAGTGGGCGCACCTTCCTGATGCAGTAGGTGAGACAGTGATCATTGAACATGCCAGAATGTGTACCTGCAGCAGTGAATCGGTGTGGGTGACATGAAGGCACTTAGTCTAGTAAAGAGTGGGTCTGTGAGTGAGAGTTGAGACGGATAGGCTCCATGATCAACTGGGACAGGTTCAGAGATTCAATGATTTGAAGGGATCTATTTGATGAGGGGGGAAAGCCAGTCCAAGTTAAAGTCGCCCAGTAGAATAAGCTCACCCAGGGAGGCATGGGTGGCAACGGAGGTTACGCAGGATACAAACGAGGTGGGGAGGGCCTTATGTGAGGCGTACAGAACCCCTACGAATATTGGCGTGGAGGAAGGGAGGGAGGGAGATTTTAGCCACAAGGAATTCACAGGATGAGGGGATGGATTCATGGAGGGTAACAGAGCAGGAGAGATGGCACTGTGCAGAACCTACCATGTTTCCTGATCATGGTGTTTATAAACTTAAAGTAAGTGGCACTTTAAAAAAAAAATGTCTTTACTTGCAAAAACTCTAATTGGGGGGGTAAGGCTTTGGGGGGTTGCGAGTTTAGAAAAACAACAGTTTTCCTTTAGGGCATCAGATGCCCATGCTTGACAGCACTGGAAGGTGAAACATCAAGGGACTGTGGCAGACGATGAGGTCAGAGTGTATGGGGTGCTGGAAGGTGCTGTGTGGGCCCCTGGTGTGCAGCTGGTGTTTGCATCATTCTTCAAGGCTGAGGGATTCACCAAATCATCTGAGTTGGTGTTGAACTCCCAGGGTTGAACATCTGCTAACAGCATAAACAGGGCTGCATGCATGGCCCTGTCAGCTTAGCTTACTCTGGACTCTGAAATGAATGATCCAGGAGGAGAAGAACTACACCAGGACTGCTGCTATAGAAACAGAATTTGTCAGCAGAGAAGAGCCATTTAGCTTGCCCAGTCTGCCCAGATGGTCCCTTCCTAGTCTGTCTCCACTGGTTTCCAGCGACCCTTCCTCTTCCATGTCTATTTACTAATATTCCCCTATGTCTACTCCATGCATGCTTGAAGCCTATGTTTTTGCCTCCACTTCTGCTGGTAGTCTGTTCCAGGCATCCACCACTCTTTCAGTTAAGCAGTATTTGCTCTTTCTCATTTGAAGGAGAATCCCCTCCTACATCCTGTTCACCTCCATGAGGTACTTGTAGGTCTCTATCATATCCCCTCTCGCTCTTCTCTCATCCAGAGTGTACATGTTGAGATCCTTCAGTCTCTCCTCATAGGACTTTTGATGCAACCACTGCACCATTTTAGTTGCACTCCCCCAGACTGCATCCACCCTATGTTCTTCTCAAAGGTGCAACCTCCAGAACTGGACACAATACTCCATGTGGGATCTCACAAGAAAGTGATACAGTGGCAACACCACCTCCCTCCTGCTGAAGAGTCTTCTCCCTATGCATCCCAGCATCCCACTTGCCGTATCCATTGCTTTGTCATACTGCCCTGCCATTTTGAGGTCTTCAGATGTGATGAACCCAAGGTCCCTTTCCAGCTTAGTGACTGTCTTTACCTCCCCTCCATCCTATACTCAGCTCTTGGGTTCCTGATCCCCCCGGCCCGGTTTCTGCTGTTCTCTTGTGGTCCATCCCCCATACAGACTGAGCAGAAGCCCCTGTTCACCGAGCAGTTGGTTCATAGGTATAGATTTCAAGTCAATGGGCCGTGAGGCCATAGACTTGCCACTTGTCAGTGGAAATAGTCCCATCTCTTATCACCCTTATGTTCCTCTAAAAGATGCTTAAAGGTAGACATGCTTGCTGCTTCCACAACTGTTGCTGGAAGAATGTTCCATGTGCTCACAAGACTCTGAACCATCTACCCCTTTTTGTGGTCTTATATAGTTCTCCTTGTATCTGACGTGAGTGGGTTCTAGTTGCCCTACTCAATGTCGACTTTTTTATAAGACCAGCCAATTCCCATAATAATTCATTACCAAATGCCCTGTATACAAAACAGAGATCCCCTCTGATTTTCCTGTAGGCCACAGAGTATAAACCCAAGCCCTGCATCCTGTCAGAGTAGTTTTTATTTTTTATAGTTGAGAGAAACCTGCTGACTCCAACTTTGTATTTTACTTTCTTGAGCACTTTGTTTTGTGAAAGACAGCAGTGGGAGCACTGCCGTAGCAAATTCTTCTGTGACTGATAATTTTAATGGTTCTGGTGAGAGCAAAATTTTACTCTGGGTTTTCTAACCTATAAGCAATAGAAATTGTATGTAGATTTGCTTATTTGCACCAAGTTTTATACTCTAGACTTTGGCGCTGCAGAAAAAAAACAAAAAAACTGTAGTTTTATTGTTATGTGTGTATGACGTGTTGGTTAGGTTAGGGCAACAGTTCTTGGACTTTGTCACAGTGAGCCTCCCCAAATCCATGGAAAAGATTTTGAGCCTCCCCCAAAAACCGAAATAATCTTGGGCCTCCCCAAAGAAAATTAACATACTGTACTTCGCACAGTACACCATGAATAAATTGAAACCCATTTGAGTACTTGGCTCTCATTCAGTTCTTTGTCTTTCACTGATGTGGAACCTTTGAAAAAGAGCACCTGTGCTCAAAGGGGTACCCTTAGTCATTGACCGTTCACCCTAACCGTTAGGGTGAATGGTCAATGACTGAGGGCAAGACAGAAATATTGTTTTTTTTCTTTTAAAATGTGTATATGGGAAATGGTGTGAGTGTGTAGGACTTTAGTGTATGTTTGTGTGTTTATGGTGGATTTAGGGGAATGTTTTATTCTGTGGGTAGGCTTTGAGAGGGTAGTTAATTTTATTTCGAGAGTGGGTTTGGGAGGTAGGTTGTGACTGTTGGGATTGTATACTGGTTATTAGTGTAGCAGCATTAGAATATGTGTTGGGTATAGACTCCATAGGTTTAGCTACTCCCCATCCCAGCTTCATGACCTATGCATCTTTCATGACCCCCCCCCCGACCAATGCAGCGAACCGTCAGTGTGAGGGGGTATTGATAGGAAGCGGGATGGTTGGCGGTTGGGTTTGGGGGAGATAATGGGGGGGCATTATTAGGACGGTGATGTCCTGGAGCAAAATAGGACCTAAAGAGAGGCCAAACATGTTTGGTTCCCAAATCCAGGGTTCCCACTGGACTGAGTGGGCAGGCAGCTGTTAGGCTAGCTGCGTTGCTCCTTCCCCTGCAGGCGGTTCTTTGCAATGCTTTACTGATGAGGAACAAGACTGCCATTATGGAAATGACTTGCATCACGGAGACCTGGCTAAGAGATGACGCCAGCCCAATCTTGGATGTGGGGTCCTAGTTGGATTTTCCTTGGTACACTGCCTGATGAGGGAAAATCGAGGACAACTGCTTTAGAACAAGCTTGAACTTAACCATGCATGCAGTGGGGAGAAACCTTGTTGTTTCAATACATACTAGCTGTGCATGGGGGTTCAGGTGCAGGTTGCAGGATCCTCCTTGTGCAGTGGCCTTCGGGTGAGCGGGGGAGTTCTAGAAGTAGCAGACTTTGTGCCCCGAAGGCTCAGCCTGTGCATTCCATTTAACTCATCCCCCAGGACTTACCTCAGGTGTTGATGCTCCCAGGCTTGATCCTCAGGGCAGGGACACCGAATGAGCGCACCCCGACGGATGTTTTGAACCAGGTTTCTGCCGTTGCTGGGGTGCCACCTGGCTTGCCCCCAGGGTGGGGCCTTGGTGCCATGGTGGGCGCGGTAGGACCAGAGAAGCGGGGCATCATGCACGGGGGTTGGCATTTTTAAATGCTTTTAAACCCAATGAAAGGTGTGGCATGCAATAACATGACAGTGCCAAAGTGCCAACATCTGGCATACCTCCCCACAATGTAGGCCTCCGGCCTCCACCAGAGGTCATTCGTATGCCAGACACTCACCTACCCCCCTCCCCCCGGAGAAGGAGAGCAGTCCAGAGGACGCTCAATCCTCCTCTCACCAGCTGGCCCTCCGACTCTTGGGTCTGTTCCTAAACCCAGAATGTCAACGTTGCGAGCGGAAGCTCTACCACTGCGCTGACAGCGTGCTGGAGTCATCCAGATGGATTATTCTGGGTAACTTCAATGGCTGGGTCAATGATGAATTCTCGCATTTTGGACAGGATTTCCTCCGGTTGATGGATTCGCCGTACCTCGCACAACTGGTTACTTCTGCGACCCACCAACACAGGCATTCCTTGGACTTGTTTTTTTCCTGGGGCTCAAGAATAACAACCTCGAGACTGATCCGGTCAGTTGGTTGGATCACTGCACAGTGAAGTTCTCTTTCAGCCCCCCCCCATGGTAGTTTACACCCTCTGGAGGTGGTTCATTACTCATTAGGCCAGAAGGACTGCAGACAGTAAGGAATATCTTGGAGATGTTGGCAGCTTGTAAGACGGGTTCAGAGGATGAAGTGGTGGCTTATAACAGTGTCATCACTAGGGCCTTCGACTCCACAGCACCCACCTTTGTATGACCCCAGGTCTCACACTTGGGATCTCCATGGTTTGTTGGGGAACTCAGGGAGCTGAAGACCAGGGGTTGGAGCTGAGAGCGTTGTTGGAGAAGATCCAGGGCCCAGGAGGACAAACTGGCTTTGAAGATTCATATTAATGAATATCAAAGGGTAATCACCTGTGAGAAGGCAGCATTCTTGCCCAAGAAGATAGCAGCTGGGAAGAATAAACTGGCTCAGCTCTTCCATACCGTACACAGGTTATTAAACCTGT
Organism: Neoceratodus forsteri; assembly: GCA_016271365.2. Lineage (NCBI taxonomy): Eukaryota > Metazoa > Chordata > Ceratodontiformes > Ceratodontidae > Neoceratodus > Neoceratodus forsteri. The sequence continues at coordinate 235,530,124 of CM028129.1, forward strand.
CTGCAGCTGGCCACAGCAGGTTCATCCATGAAGTGGATGATTTTGCTCAACCCTTCTCAGGCAGACTATTTCCTACATGGACAGCAATCTCGCCAGGTGTTAGAACCCAGCAAGGCTGAGCCTGCACCTCTTAGATACGCTCTGCAGTCCCAGAGAGAATTTCAAGCAGTCACAAAGGAAGAGGCTTGTGAGGTTATCTCGAAGCTGCAGCCCACATATTGTGAAGAAGACCTGGGCCCGACACGATTACTAGTGACTTGTGTGGGGTCAATGGGTTTGGTGTTTGTGGGAATTGTTTGCTGCTCCTTATTGGAGAGGGTCTTTCTGGATGCACTGAAAAATGCACTAGTTTGGCCCCTTCTGAAGAAAACCATCTCTGGGCCTGGACTTCCTGGTGAATTATCATCCTGTCTCAAACCCACCCTTTTTAGGAAAGGTTATTGAGAAGTTGTGGCACTGCAGCCCTGAGGCACATTTTACAGCTTATGACATCTATGAGCCCCTCCAGTCTGGTTTCAGATCTAGGCACGGCACTCAGATGGAGTTGGACAGAGTGCACAATGACCATCTCAGGGTGAGGGATAGGGGCAAACAGTCAATTTGTTCTCCTCGATCTCTCTTCAGCATTCATCACTGTAGACCACGGGTTGTTGTTGAATTGTCTGAGGACGTACGGAGGACTCACTGGCACAGCCATCTGCTGGTTTGAGTACTGCCTCAGGGATGGGATGCAGAGGGTGGTGACTTGAATGTTCTCACCATTCCCAAAGCCCCTGCTTTATGACATGCCCCAAGGGTCAGTCCTCTCACCTATGCTGTTTGCAGTGTACATGCTGCCCATGGGAAAGATCATTAGGCATTACAGATGGGGTTTTCACTGCTATGCAGATGATACCTAGCTGTATGTGTCATTTGCACCCGGGACACCTGATGCTGTTGAGGTGCTAAATTTGTGCCGGGCTGAGATTTTAGTGGAAAGCATCTAGCTGGCTGACAAGACTGAGGTACTGGTGACTGAGTCAGGTCATAAGGGAGGCAGTATAGCGCAGTGGTTTAAGGCTCTGAGCCGGAGACCTGGGTTGGAATCCCATAGCCCCCACTTGCATACTTTGTGACCCTGAGCAAGTCACTTAACTTCCTTGTGCTCCCAGGTTGCACCTGTACACAAGCTTTCACCTGGTTAAACGACTGGAAAAAAATAAATAAATAAATAAATAAAGGGGGTGCACAGACAGCCAAAGAAGTGACGAGGCTTCGGCTCGGGTCCTCTAGGCTATTGGCCTCTGCTAAGGATGAAAATCTGGGAGTCATTCTGGATGAGAGACTTACATTTGAGGATCAGGTGTCAGCTGTAGTCTGGAGTGGATTTTGCCATCTTGGGAATATCAGACGGATTAAGTCCCAGATTAACCTCCCCAAGGACCTGCCAACACTGGTACATGTGTTTGTGACATACAGATTGGATTACTGTAATCTGCTCTACCTCAAGATCAATGGAGGTACCCTATGACACTTGCAGCTAGTGCAGAATGCGGTGGCCAGACTTCAAAATGGCCTTCTGAGGTCATGTCATGCAACCTTGATCCAGCGTGAATTGCACTGGCTGCCAGTGAAGTGGCATGTTACCTTCAAGGTCGGTTTACTAATCTAAAAGACCCTACAAGTGTTGGGCCTGCACTACCTGTTGGAACGCCTGAATTCACATCGGTCCTTATCCACTCTCTACTCAACCGAGGCAGATATCTTTCGGTCCCTAGGACCAGGCTTAAATCCTCGAGAGATGGAGCATTTGAGGTAGCCAGCTCACTGCTATGAAACACACCATGCAGGGCACTGAGGGAGGTCCCCCCTTGGTGGAGGCCTTTAAAAGGGGATTAAAAGCATACTTCTTCAGACAAGTATCTGAAGGCCAATGATGGTCCTGTGGTAACCACTTTGCAATTAAGGATGCTGCTTTTTTAATTTTTATATTTATGTTATATATTTAAATATTTAGTGAAAATCGTTTGCTGAAAAAGTTGAGTATTTTTGTATTTATGTTTATGCTGCCAATGCTTCTAACAATTCAAAAACTAAGTAAGTGGAACATATCAAAAGGGAATACAATATCCCTGGTGGGGGGTGCTGTGGAGCCCGAGCACACAAGCAGCAGAGTCTGAGAGCTCCCTCGTTGAACACTATATAATAATAAAAAATAACTATTTGGAGCAGAATTTTGAAAAAGCATCCCATCCCATCTCATAGAGGAAATTTGGAAGGACAAGATGGGGAATCCACGTAAAGATCGCTCGGGAGCAACAGGTGGAAAAACCTCCAGTACAACTCAGCCCACCAGGGTAAGTCAGGAGATGCAGGCCTCCTCTCAGCCCAATTCAGAAGAGACTATGGCCACAATTGGGATAAAATTACAGTGGATAATAACTTCTGCTGCTGATTTAAACACTAAAATAGACTCTCGTGGCTCCAGAGTTAACGCTATGGAGAAGACAGTCTAAAACTTACAGTCGGAGATGACTGATATTAAACGGAACTCTGACTCTACCTCAATGGCCACCACATTGATTATTAAGGAGAATACCCACTTAAAGGCCCCGTCTGGCGACATTGGAGAACCAGGCCCGTTTGTCTAATGTGCGGATCCTCGGGTTACCAGAGGGAATGGAGGGGGATCACCAGCTAATGTTCCTGCAGGACCGGATGGGAGAAAACCTGGTGCTGGAAGGGCAAAATATCCAATTTGGTTTGCAGAAAGCCTATAGAATTACTCCGCGGGGTTATGGAGACAATTCTGACACTCCACGCACCTTATTGCTGGTAACTGATGGCACTGGGACACGAGACAAGATCCTTCGACTGGCAAGACAAGCCGGTCAGTTAACACAGGATGATCGGTCGTTTATCTATTCCCGGACCTAAGCTATGCAACTCGTATGCGATGGAAAAAATTTGATGGAGTGCGGAAGAAACTGCGGGAGGCCGCAATCAGCCATGCGATAATGTTCCCTGCAAGGTTCAGAGTGGTTCATAATGGCAAGGTCTGGGTGTTTTCCGACCCAATGGATGCAGGAAAATGGGTGACTTGTTTTGCCAGCAAACGTCGGAATCCTTCTCAAGGAGATGAAGAGGAATCTGAGGACAGCGAGCGTGAAGAAATTGCAGGGGACTGAGCTAACCAATAAGTTTTTGTTTTTTCCTTTTCTCCTGTTAGATTGCAGTATAAAGTTGGGAAACTATTAAAGGCCTGTGGGAACATGTTGATAGAGGCATTCTGTTTATTTGGTTGGTTCCCATTAATATTGGAGGCATGTCATTTCATCACTTATGCAACTCTGAGGAGCTTAAACTAAATAAATAATTATTTTTAGTATAATTATTTTAATCCTACCTAGAGTGTATGTGGGCTAAGGGTGGGAAGTAAAGTTTCTTAGACAAATAGTCTATATTGGTATTCTGCCTGTCTTTCTTCCTCTTTAGCGTAAATATAACCCATGAAAAGAAGAAAATGGGGAAAGTTTCAGATATGATTTTCTCTCTGCTGCTTATATTGATCTGATATGGCAATTTACTTTTACATTATATAGTGTGACGCCATTAGTGCCTTAGGGGATGTGATCTGTTGGACTTTTATTATGGACTTTAGAATTCGAATTAGTCACACTGCTCCTGGACTCTGTTACAGTTTTAAACTTCAAATGTTTATTGATTGACAAATTTTAGAGTTCCCTCCGTATGAGGTATCACAGTATTTGAGATGCATATATCCTTTTATTAAGGAGATATTAGGATATCTCCCATGGCAAATGTATTTTTGTCTTATATGTACGGTCTGTCTCAGATATGGAATTATTTGTTTGATAACAAATGAAAAATAAAAATATAAAGTACAGTACCAAAAAAAAAAAGGAACACAATATCCCTATCAAGAAAACATTTATATACTATAGTAATGGGGAACATTTGTCCTACAGAACCGGATTTTAAAAATTGTAAGCCGGAGAAAAGATCCGTGGTGACAGAACAATTACTGGAAAGCAGAATCCCAGCTAGAATGTGGGATGTAGTATGGCTAAGTTCACAGGGAGACCGAATGTGGGAGCCTGGGTAATAAGAAACATATAAAATTAGAAGAAAGAATCTGCCCCTATCCAGAGTGTTTAAATAAAATTGAAATGATGGAACATTTATTAGAATGTACATATTCAAAAAGTGTGTGGGCCTTTCTTGCAAAAAATGGAAAATACCCTGGTTAGAATAACTTATGAATAGGGATGTAAGTATGTCATGGATGAGGTTTTAATGACTCATTGTTTGTTCATGAAATCATTAGTAAACAGTAGTAAATGTTGTGGCACTGTCATCATCACTACATTCTGGTGACACTAGTGAAAGTCATGGAAGTCCTGAATAAAGATCAAACATCATGGAATCAATGACGTGTATGACTGCCATGACAAACTTACATCCCTACTTATGAAGAAATGGTGTTGGGAGATTTCTCAATTTCTCAAAAAAAGAAATATCACCCTAGTACTCAGAGTTTTCTTTGCCTGCCTAAAGTTTTTTTTTATGGGAGGCTAGATGTGGCTTAGTTTTACAGCAACGAAGAATGACATACATTTCATTTCTAAAATTACGTGAAGCAGCTTAGAAAGAAGTATTGGACAAAGACAGAAAACAACATATTCCACAGCAAGTGGCAGTGCTATGGTAGGGTTTCAAGATATTTTAAGACTGCTGCTATCTCATTCATTCAGCTGCCATTGACTGTATGTGGGTGCCGATTTTGCATTAATTACAGCTGCAGAGGGGGCTCGGGGCAGACTAGTCACTGGCTGTTCCACCAAGGGGGCGGGCTACAGCACACTTCATAAGTCCGAGTCGCCCAATGGCAAGCAGGATAGAAAGGTGTATATAAGGAATGGTATGTCTGTATTTGTTTTGAAGGGAAATAAAAGATGGGACAAAGATGATTGGAAAGAAAAAGAGAAAGTTTGTGTTGGGTTGTTTAAAGGATGTAGCAATTTATGCTTTTGTTTCGACATTGTAACTGTGAATTGCTGAATGTTTTCCTTAATAAAATCCCCCCTTGGTGGAGGCTTTTAAAAGGGGGTTAAAATAATACCTCTTCAGACAGGTATCTGAAGACAAATGATGGTCCTGTGTGACAACTTTGCAAATAAGGATACTGCTTTTTTAATTTTTACATTTGTGCTGTATAGTTAAATATTTAGTGACAATCGTTTGCTGAATAACCCTGAAAAGGGGACATTTGGTCTCAGCGAGCCAACCCAGTCAACAAAATTCAATAAATAAATGGAGTGTTTTTGTATTTATGTTTATACTGCTAATTATATATTTTATCATAACTGTCATTCCAATGTTATTGTTTGTCCTGTATGGCGCCCTGAGCCTCTGGAGAAGGGTGCCTTCAAAATAAATTTACTAGTACTATTAGACAGATCCCTCTCAACTTGGGAACACTGATGAGCAGCGATTGTTCCATGGGAGTCCACAGCCCATGTGCCCCGCAGTCCCACAATGCACTCCCCACATCCAGCAATGATGACTAAACTCAGCAACAACATGGAATGATGCAGGATGCATTTTGGTGATGCTAAGTGAGCAATGGGATTACAGCATGCTCTATGTAAGGTATAGTAGGACTGGCTGGGGAACTGTTCCCATGCCATACTCATATGATTTAATGTACTGTACATAAAGTAGCACTATTTTATGCAAACATTTGTTTTTGGCTCCTACCAAACCCCCACAGCCCCACTCCTTCGGGGTCCCATGTTGGTGCCCCCTGCTGCACCACAGACCTAACCCTCACTGCCACGCCTGTCTCGCGCTCCCCTGGGGCTCTGCCAACAATCCCACAGTGGTCCGACTTATCCATGCCGGACCCCCCGGGGAGGGGGCAGGTGAGCATTACACCAGGATGTTGGTCGAGGGTCAGATGTGGTAAGCTGGGTGGTCAGCGGCAGGATGGGTACTATTGGAGGGCTATCATCTGGCACTACAGGTGGCCAATCTCCTTTTTTCCTGGGGCACCCACCAATCATCCTCAATGTGTGCGGCCACGACGACGTCCTAGGGCAGGGACGTATATGGCAGCGTGTGATCACCTGCGCTGCCAATCACGTCTCTGAGAGCCACAACCAAGAGTCACTACTAGAGTGGCTCGCCACGCCCTACCCCCAGGAGGAAAGCGACCGTAGGATGCTGTCAACTCCCTCCTTGCCAGCCTCTGCTCCTGGCAGCTGGGCTCAGAGCATGAACCTGGATCGCCAGTGTGTCAGAGCGATGCCCCATCGCTCGGCACCATGGAGCTGGCTATATGCAAACATTTCAAATAATCTGATGTGGAGCAGTCACTGAAGTACAGCCCCCCCCCGGTGGAATACAGCAGCCATTCTGTGCCAGCACACTAAACCAAAAGATTCCCATTCTCAGTGCCCAGATGCAAGGGTGTAGACAGGCATACTCACTGTACACATTTGTGTACAGTTTTGTTGAGTGCCTCTCACAAACCATAAGCCACTCTGTTAATATTATCATTCTAATCTGTAGTATTTGGGTTAGTGTAGGCCACTGAGGAGTGTCCAATACATGTATAACGTCTTTAGAGAGTAGAGGAGTCATCTGACAACAATCTGACTTGTTTGGAAGGGGGTGCCATTTGGAAAGGATGTGTAAATTTTTTAATTGGGGGGGGGGTGTAACTGTTGGAGACTGTGTACAAAATGGAAATTTCTGGCTACACTCCTGCCCAGATGGAATGGTATTCAATCAGGTCTGTCCATTTGTGGGCTAGTAAACTGGGGAATGCAGAAAGGGCATGGGGAAAATTACGTTTTGGAATGCCCTTACATCAGACCTTTTGGGGCTCTTTTGCGCAATAGTGTGGGTAAACCAGGTCTGGCAATTGTAACATAGAGAAATATCATTTTGGGAGATTTTCCACATTTCTTTAGTAAATATAATAATACATTGATTGTCCTGGTTGCCTACCTTAAATTTTTTATATGGCAGGCTGGATGGTGCCTTGTGTTACAACAGTCAGTTGTCACACAACAGGGATCAACTAATAGGGTGGTGGGATCTCTAAAGGAAATATGTTAAAAGGAATGCCTCGCCATGCCACAATACAGAATCCATGCTTTATGGAAGAATGTCACCTGGGTACCACAATGACTGCATTACACGATATATCTTGAACTAATAGATGTCTGTAATAAGAGTCTTAGTTTCTCTTTTGGAAAGGAACATGGTTAGTTACTTTTCATGTGAATATGATGCATAGTTTCTATTTGTTTTTCTTTCTTTTGACCTCTGCAAAGTTTAATATTTGACCTACACTATATGCTTTGTATTGTTGACAGATTACTTTTTATGTTTGCTTGCACGCATGTGCAAGAAACATAGTGCCATCATCCGAGTTTTCGGAGGTGTGGCAGCCCTCTTCCAATTCAGTCAGTGTGTTTGCAGGCGCGGCCGCAGTTCTCCAATGCCTGCTGAGCTGTCTATGACAGCTCCAAAATGCAGTGGCGTACAGTTGAAAGGGGGAGCTACGCTTCAGTGAGCAGCGATCAAATATCGCCTGCATCATGCAGCTCCCCCCCTACACACACATGCATGCGCTGCTGCGTGCTCCCCAACACACACAGTATAGCCGGCGGGGTGCCCAATCCCCGTCGGCTGTGCTGCAGCCCCCAAAAACACAGTTCCATATCCCGCTGGTGCCCACCAGCATGGCTACATGTCATATAGCCGGCCAGGGGTGCCCAATCCCCGTCGGCTCCACTGTCTACCCCAGAGTACGGGGTGCCACACTGGGAGCCCACCCCAGCGGGCAACAGATGCTATGGCTGACGGGAGTGCCCAATCCCCGTCGGCTCCGCCCCCAACCAGTCATCCTTCTGCCACGCTGGGAGCCCACCCCAGCGTGGCAAGCAATCCAACGTCGTCGTCATAAAAAAAAAAACCCTGAAACTTAAAAGCGGTCCCTCGCTGTGTCTGCCCCCACCCGCGTCCACCCACCGCACCCTGCCTCCCACCCCCCCTCACCCCATGCCACTCTGGACTCGCGCGATGATCTTGCGTGGACGGGAACACGTCTGCACTCTTCAAAAGCCGACTGCGAACTGAGGAAATGCCGGTAAGCTGTATAATGGGATAGATAGGGTTTTTCAACTTTGCTGCATATCTCAGGCATTTTGGGAATTGTTGCACCAAATTTTCAACATGGGGTTTTGGGACCCCTTCTCATGAATACTCTCACTGTCATGGCGTTAATCGGGCCGAAGGGTTATTTACATGATCACTCGCGAAATCACCTTTTGGGACCCGATATAACGACACTACCACTGTTCATAAGTTGGGCTCTCAAAAGCTCTATGTCGGAAATTTGGTGAAAAAATTCTTAAAATTACTGTTTTACAAGCGCCAGTCACAGTTCCAACACACTACGTAATTTTGCGAATTTTCAATATTTTCACTCCAGATTTTCAACATTGCCATTTTATTACACTTCCTTATGAGCAGTACAGTTGTCATTTTTCACATCTTGCCCAAAATGTGTTTCCGCCCATGTAGCGCACAATGGCACATTCGGTGTGTGAAATCAATGTATGGGACACATTAAGAAAATCACAGTGACACTGTTCATGAGCAGAGGTCTTAAAATGGCTATGTTGAAAATTTGGTGAAAAAATTCCTAAAAATTACTGTTTTACGAGCGTGCGTTGAGCAGTTCCTACATGCGCTCGTAAGTTTGCGAAATATTCTATATTTTCACTCCAGATTTTCCACATTGCCATTTTATTACACTTCCTTATAGACAGTACAGCTGCCATTTTTCACATATCGCCCAAATGTTTCCCGCACATGTGGCGCTGTGTTACTTTCGGTGTCGCAGCTTAATGTTTGGGACAGATTAAGAAAATCACAGTTACATTGTTTATGAGCAGAAGTCTCAAAATGGCTATGTTGAAAATTTGGTGACAAAAGTCCATAAAATGACTGTGTTATGAGTGAGCATTGTGCAGTTTCCATGCACCCTCGTAAGTTCATGACTTTGTAATATTTTCAGTCCAGATTTTCACCAGTGGCATTTTTCACACTTCCTTATGAACAGTACAGCTGTCATTTTTCACAACATGGCCGAAATGTGTTTTCACACTTTCAGCGCAGAGATGCATGGTCGCTGTGGGAAATCATTGTTCGGGACAGATAAAGAAAATCACAGTGACACTGTTCATGATCGGGGGCACCAAAATGCCTGAGTTGCCAATCTGCTGTAAAAAATCCCCAAACTAATTACATTACGGGTGTGCGTTGCACAGTTTCTATGCACACTCGTGACTTCACCAGTTTTTTTAATATTTTTACTGCAGATTTGCAACATTGCCATTTTTTCCACCTCCGCATGAACAATACAGCTGTCATTTTTCACATCCTGTTCGGAATGTGTTTTTGCACCCATGGTGCTAAATGCCGTAGTCGCTGTGCATAAGCAGCTTTCGGCTAACAAACTGATATTGTCACTGTTCATGAGGTGGGGATCTCAAAAAAAACATGTTGAAAATTTGGAGTGAAAATACCAACGAATGCCTGAGCTGTTAGGGTTTCCAACCATAACGCCCCACCCTGTAGAGAATGACAGGCATCAGAGGTGTGACTGGGGATTCTTGCCTGTAATGCTCATACCATTCCACACCCTGCAGCCAGTGAGAGGCACCGAGGTATGCCTTGGACTCTTTGGCCCCAAAGTTCACCCCATTCTCCTATACCACACCCATCTCACTGTATTTCCTGATGGAATGGGGTGCTCATAAGGGCCAAAGACCCCAAGGCACACCATGACACTTGTCGGTGTCTGCAGGGTAGGGTGTGGTGAAATGGCGTGGCCGTTATGCCTGATGACCCAAAGGCACACCCCAATGCCTGTCACTCTCTGCAGGGTGGTGGTGGGGTTGGCTTCAGTTCAATACTTCACTGCCATTCCTATTATGCAGCTCTGTAACTTCTACACTACCAATGCCAATGCCAGCAAGCAAACATTCGGCATTGACAAATGCTTGCTTTAATAAAACTTCAGCTACTCTTTTCAAGAAGCAACATTAAATCTTTAACATTCATCTGAACAACCACCTGAGCAAGCAGACAGGACTTTGGTTTAATATTTAATGTAAGACAGCCCTCATGACAGCATAGTGTCCCCCTAACACCATTCTGGGGCTTTGATTTTTTTTTTGCTATATTGAAGGGAAGAGTGCCGCCTGCAGACTTACTGGTTTAATAAAGTTTTGTAAAGTAACGTTTACAGTAACTTTATTCAATTTTTAATGCGACCTTTCATTCATCCAACATTTCCTAGCCTGTGGAGGAAGGCACCCTGGTTCTGCCCCTGCAGTGACACCATGGCGGTACACAGGAGGTCATTCTCTGCCTCCTACACAGAGTGACGCTGCAGACATGAGCATTCTGCTGGGGTGCTGTGAGGGTGGAAGACAGTGGGAAAAGAATAAAAACTGGGGTGAAAAACCTAACAACTGACTGAGTGACAACTGACCGTACTTCACAGTTGTAGCTGGTAGTGGCTGTCAGGTCCGGGAGACAGCAGGTTGTGGTACAACAGGGTGGCTACTGTGGTAGAGGGATACAAATCTATATGGGAAAATATCCTCCAATACTGGAACAAAATTAAAACTGCGCCAAGATGATGCCACAGTTTCTCTTTCACTAGCATTGTGGCTTTTGCAACTCTAGCACAAAGACTACTTTTTTGGTAACAGGGAGAACTGGTTCTAACAACAAAAAGCGAACAAAAAAGGAAAAAACAGAAGGACCAGGTGCACCGCAGATGTGAGGCACTCGGATCCCTGAGAAGGAAAGTGTGTGTTACCTGGCAGCATAAAATGGGTATAGAAACCAAGACCAGTGACTGGTCAGATGTGATTACATGACCATGTGTTATTCCAGCACAACAGCACAGGTCAGAAATAGTCAACTTTTTGAACCTCATTACTCCATTTTTAAAAGAAAAGTCAGAGGAACCATTTCAAAATCACAATGAGGCACTACAGGGTGTGCTTAAAACTCCTTTGGTCCCGTAGCCACCATATGGCGTCGGAACTATTCATTGCTGAACCCGACCCAAAATGGCCACTGGTAGAGAATGAGTTAAGTGTGGGATAATGGTACGACTCAGGTGCATAAGGCACTCTGCATTGCATTGTGCCTTACTTTGCAACATTTGCCATTATCCCACATATAATACACACCCTGTCATGCTTTACTGCTTTCATGCACCCACCCCCCCTCAGCTGACCAAGCAATATCTCTGGCCGTGAATTCAGCCACTCATCTACCCTTCTTTCCGGAGAAAAGGTCACCTGTGCCCACTCTGCTCATTACGGCAGGGAAAAGGCTAAACCACAGAAGAAGGGGGTGGGGAATTGTTGATAAAAAACCATAATTTAAGAAGTTCTAAAATTTAGAGCCCAAAAGATCCCCCTTTAAAAATACAGTTCTGATTAGTGAGTAACAGCCGCCTGATGCCACGTGGTGGCGCACCATGCTTCGATGCAGGTGACCAGGGCTCAGTAGGGGATTCAAGTCACCAGTGCAGGAGCTGGTGATGCACCTCAGCCAGATAGAGTAGGCAGCAAGTTTTAGTGCCACAGTGACCCCCTGTAGCTGGGCAACAGAGCTTGCTTCTTGCTGCTGGGACCTGTGCTGCCGAGGCAAACGTAGGCACTGTTCACACCATGAGGTCAAGGGACCTATGAGAGAAAATGGGGTACAACGTATGTGCACCACGCTGTCTGTATGACAGTTGTCAGAACCCTAGGGCCCTGCTCCATATAAATGCCGTTTATTTGTATTTTTTTAGTGGGAAAGGCGCACTACACTGTGAGAGCTTGTTTCTAAGTGCATCCTGGGAGGTGGGTTACATGGACCTGTTTTATTGATGGTGGAATGTCTGCCACGACACCGGTGAAACCCCCCGAATCTGTATCGATTATAAGGCTAATTCCTTAAAGGCGCTAATGAAATTTGGGACCAGGAAAAACCCCTTTGTTGACCCTTTTGCAGCCTGTAAATCCACTACAGATAAACTGGTAATGGGGTTCTTAAAACAGGGAAATTTCTCCCTTTCCAGTAATTTAGCAGAACACCTGCAGGTGGTGGGTGACTTTGTGGCAAATACCTTTGGCACAGAGTACAACTCGGGTCAGGATTTGAACTCCTATTTAAATGTTAGCCTTCCAAGCTTGATGGACACTCAGAGATCTGATCTGATCAGGTTAATCATGGTGGGAGAAATTGCGACTATTATTTCAGGCTTAAAAGGTTGCTCTTTCCTGGTGGCAGATAAAATCCCTGAGTTTTAAAAAACTTTTTTCAGAGACCCTGAGTGAATTTTGGTCCTGGTTTTTAAGCGTATTTTGACTTCTAATACTCAGTACCCCTCTTCTGGGAAAGGTCTGCAAGTTTTCTTTTTAAGTAAGGTGACAAATCGGATTTAAGGAACTGGAAACTAATAAGTATGCTAAATTCTGATAGTAAAATTCTGTCAAAGTTTTTCTGCAAGCATCTACAAACTGTAGCCAAAAATCTTTTTTTTTTGGTTAATCTTCTATTTGTTGCCTCTGACTGTCCAGCCACCCCATCTGACCAACTCCTCCAGCCCAGTCACCCAGTTTTTTCGATATGTACATCACTCCTTCCTTCATCTTCACCAGAGGATCTCGTCAGAGGGGCCCGGTCACCACTGCGGAGCCTGCAGTAGGTCAGGCTTCATCCTATGGCTAGGGTTTTTCCACGTTTGTCTCCCTGGGCCTGCTAAGTGCAATGCTGCGCTGTCTGTACTCTGCTGCTGCGTACCCCAGCATCCCAGTGAGTGGGACACCCTGATGTCCTGCTGCGCTGCCACTTAGGATCAACTAGGTGGAAGCCACCAAGCGAGGCATCCTTTCCCACCTCCCCAAGGGAGGAGAGCTGCCTCAGGATGCTCAATCCTCTCTCCCCAGCTGGCCCCCGAGCAACTCGCATCTGTTTCCGAACTCAGCTCACCAGCATGGCAGGAGGTGAGGCACCCAGTGCCTCAGCCCTCCACGCCACCGGCCAGCTTCTGAAGCCAAAATGTTACAAGAACCAGTTCACACTTGCTGAGTCTCTGATAGGGTTATTCAGGAAAACTAATGTTTGCTTATATACTTGCCAGCAGAAACAGGCCACGTGGTCTATCAAGTCTGCTCAAGTGTGTAGCTAGCACCCCACTTTCTGCAGCTGCCCCTTTCCCCTGCCCAATTACCCCCACCCCCCACAGAGATGAATGCAGACTGACCTTGAACCAGATTAAGTTGTTGGTGGTATTTTTAGTGAATTGGGGAAATTTGGCCAGGACATCGGGGAAGTTCCCCTACTGACCTGTGGGGGAAGCTGGTCTTGGAGAATTTGTGTCAGAGAATGGAATGAAGCCAACACAGAAGGACGTCTCCGGGTTCATGGAGAAGGTTATGGAACTGGAACTACTGGAAAGTGAAGTATCTGAAGGAGAGGAGCTGTTCACATCTGCTCCTATGTCAGGTATCTCCGACAGTGAGGAGACAGAGAGAATTTATTTTTGGAGCAGCAGGCTGCGGATGCGGAGAGATGGACAGCGGAGAAGGATAAAGATATATCGGCAGCACAGCTGGAGCAAATTATGGATGAGAAAAGGCTTACTCTGCACAAAATCCTTGAGGAGGATGACAAGCGTCAGATGGAAGAAAGAAGGAAAGAGCTGAGTAAACGCGGTCCGGAGGAACCACGAGTGAGCAACGTTGTGCGGAGGACAGAAAATCAGGAGGACAACAAGCTGGACCAGAAAGCAGCTGGGCCAGGAGGCTCGGTGAGCCAGGCTGTGAGGCAAGCATTTGGATTACTGGCACAAGAACAGTATGAGGTGGACTGGTCACCAGGAATCGTGCTACAAGGTGCGGGATGGAGACAGAGACCTGATGGGAGTTGGCAGCCAGAGTCGGACTGGAGTGATGTAATACCAAGCAGTAAGGAGAGTGAGAACTTAAATGGCAGAAAAGAAGTATTGCCAGATAAGGAATAAATGGATGGACAGGGGGTGGTTGTGAATCCGGGTCAGGTGGGGCCTGGGCAGGATAGGAGGTGCAAGCCTGTAGAGGAGGCCAGAGGAAATGCAAAGATGCAGGGTTTGAGCATAAGGAAGGAAGGAGGTCAGCCTAATCTGGATAAAGGGCAGGGTTTGACTTAGCAGAGTGAATAAGAAGATGGTTTATCTGGCCGAGAGGAGGTTGGCCCTGTAAGGAGTGAGCAGGAACAGAGGCCCTAGACCAAGAGTAAGACATATGCAGAGGCAGCAAGAAATAGAGTGCTTGGGGAAAAGGAACGAGCACCCCCACATGGGAATAGGAATAGGCCTTTTTTTTATATAATCTATCTGATACCTCTCCTAGAAGGTTTGCAGTGAGGTTACGTTATAAAGGTGGACTGGAGGTATTTCCAGACAGGATTTATGTGGGCAGGACTTTGCTAAAAGATTCAATGAGGTTCATGGAGTCTGAGATACTGTATATGCTACTCATTCATATTTCTGGGGAGGATGTGTTTGATGTGAGATTCAGATCAATGAAGGGGTTAGAAAAGTTTTGGCAAAAGTATAATTTGTTGAAATTCTAACCTGCCTGGGCCCCCTTCTTAGCAATCCCCTTAACAAAGCCTACTACCAGAATGATAACAGTCATGTTCCGTAATGAATGTGTACATGTAGGGGATACTGAACAATGGCTAAACCAGAAGTGTGCTGTTCTGGGGGCTCCTGAAGCAATAATTGACTCGGAATTTTTATGTACCGGAGGGTGGAGATTTAAAGTGAAGCTGCACCAATCTGAAGAAGGGCTTGTGCATATTCCAAACAGTTTTTTTCTGGGCAGGGATGGAGGGGTTGTATTTATCCTGGGCAGCCTAAAGCATGCTACAAGTGTGGATCTCAGACGCTCCTATCAAGTGTATGTGATACAATAAGGTGTGGGATATGTGGAGAGATTGGACATAGCAATTCTCAGTATGCCAACCATCCGCAATGTAATTTGTGCGAAGAGTATGGGCACGTGTATCAGAATTGTCCCTGGGTAGCACAGAATAATGTGAGAAGTGTTAACCCAGATGATTTAATTAAGAAAGCTCAGCAGGCTGGACCAAGGGAAGAGACACCTACTCAGAAGGAAGAGAGAGAGAGGCCAGGGTCGGGGTTACCTGATTCACAGGAGGATATTGGGGACAGGCCTAACATACAAATGCAACTGACTAAGGAGATGGGAATGGTGGAAGAGACCTTGACTAAGATAATAGTTGAGACAGAAAAGAGTGGAAGTGGTGTGGAAAAAAGGAAAGTGAACGTAACAGAAGAAGAGACTAGAAATGGGTGAGAGCAGGAAACAGGTATGGCCCCCCCAACCCCCCTGTGGACAGGCAAGGACAAGCCCAAGGACTTGAGAGGCGTATGAGTTTAAGGAGTAAGAAGGTGGTGGCACCAGTCATGTTGTCAACTAATTCATTTGAAATACTGGAGAAACAAGATGAAGGAGGCTTGAACTCAGGAGGGCCAGATTCTGATGAATCTTCATTGAGCGTGGAGAAACAAAATATGGACGAAACAAGGGGAATCCTGGGAAAAAAGAAGAAGAAAAAGAAAAGAAACACAGAAACATAGAATCTGATGGCAGATAAGGACCGCTGTGGCCCACCTAGTCTGCCCATTTCCCTACCTAACAGATAAGCTGCAGATCCTAGTTAACCAACAGTCTACTTCTTCCTACCCACCACTAGAGTTGCCTTATGTCTGTCCGATGCATTCTTTAATTCCCCCACTGTTTTTGACTCTGCGACCTCCTCAGGAAGGCTGTTCCATGCATTAACAACCCCCTCTGTGAAGAAATACTTCCTCACATTACCTTTAAGCCATTCCCCCCTCCATCTTCAAATTGTGCCCCCTTGTTCTTGCACATCTCTTTTTCTGAACGATGCTACCCTCTTGAACTTTGTTGATTCCCTTGAGGTATTTTAAAGTTTCTATCATGTGCCCCCCTCCCTTCTTTCCTTGAGGCTATACATCTTAAGCTCCTTTAGTCTTTCTTCATATGTCTTCTGGTGCAGACCCTGAACCATTTTGGTTGCTCTCCTCTGGACAGCCTCCCCCATGTCTATGTCTTTGCGGAGATGGGGTCTCCAGAACTGTACACAGTACTCCAGATGTGGTCTTACCAACTGTCTGTACAGAGGGCCAACAACTTCCTGTTTTCTACTGGTGATGCCTCTCCCTATGCATCCCAGTATCCCCCCAACCATTCTTACTGCCTTCTCACATTGCTGGCCCACCTTTAGGTCATCTGATATGACTACCCCAGGTCTCTTTCCATTTTTGTTGTTGTCAGTATCTCACCCCCCATTGTGTACTCTTCCCCTGGGTTTTTGTTTCCCAGGTGCATTACTTTGCACTTCTTTGTGTTGAATCTAAGCTGCCATACATTTGACCATTCCTCCAACCTTGCCAAGTCCCTTTTCATCCTCTCCACCCCACACTGTGTATCAACCCTGTTGCAGATCTTTGTGTCATCTGCAAAGAGACATACTTTTCCTTCCAGTCCCTCTGCAATGTCACTTATAAAGACATTAAAAAGGACCGGCCCCAGTACTGAACACTGCGGTACCCCACTAGTAACCCCCCCTTTCTTCACTGTGGACTCCATTTACTATTACCCTCTGTGTGCTGTTGTCCAGCCAGTGTTTTACCCAGGCTACCACCCTGGGACCCACTCCCAGGCTGGCTAATTTGTTTATTAATCTTTTGTGCGAGACTGTGTCAAATGCCTTGCTAAAGTCTAGGTAGTCCATGTCCACAGACCCTCTCTGGTCTACTGCTTTGGTCACCCAGTCAAAGAAATAAATTAGATTTGCCTGGCATGACCTTCCTGCTGTGAATCCATCCTGCCTTGGGGTCCTGTGCCCCACTGGCCTCTACGTACTCAAAAATTCTTTCCTTCAGAAGTGATTCCATCATATTCCATACCACTGATGTCAAACTGACAGGTCTATAGTTTCCTGCCTCTGTCTTGTTCCCACTTTTGTGAAGGGGAATCACATCTGCCCTCCTCCAGTCCTCAGGTACCACACCATCCTCCCATGATTTATTAAAAAGGGTAGTCAGTGGTGTTACTAGTTCTTCCCTTAGTTCTTTTAGAATTCTGGGGTGAATCCCATCAGGCCCCATTGCTTTATCCACCTTCAGTTTTAAGAGCTCTTTCAGAACCCTTTCTTCTGTGAAAGAACTAATATCAACCCCCTATCCAGAGTGCTTCTATTGACAGGCTTAGGTATCTCCCCCTGCTCTTCCATTACAAATACTGAGCAGAAGTATTCGTTCAGTATCCCTGCTTTTTCACTGTTGCTCTCCGCCCAACCACCTTTCTCTTTATTCAGCCTCAGTATCCTTGTCTTAGTCTTTATTTGATCCCTAATGTACCTATAAAAGGTTTTATCCCCCTTCTTAACCAAGTTGGCTATCTTATCCTCAGTTTGTGCCTTAGCTATTCTGACTGCCTTCCCCACTTCCTTCTGCTTTAACTGGTATAGTTCTCTGTCCTGCTCCTTCTGAGTTTCCTTATACTTCCCGAATGCTATATTTTTTCTCCCTAATCTTCCCCGCCACTTCTTTTGAGAACCATAGTGTATTTTTCTTTCATTTTGATTTGTTTATTTGCTTCACACAAAGGCTTGTTGCCTCTGTGATGGCAGTTTTGATGTTTCCCCATTGTTGTTCCACCCCACCTTCTTGCCTGTTTGAGGGTTTAAAATAACTGATAAGCAGTTTTTTTCTGGGACAATACTAACTGTACAGAAAGTATTTATGCAGGCTTTCTAGAAGTGTTATGTTTGTTAAACACAGTGAGGCAAGTGCTATGCATTTTCACAATGTTTTAGCACTTTTATGAGCAAAATGCTAATTAGGGTTGCCACCTGTCAGGTTTTTTACCTGGTGATCAGGCTTTCTGGGTCCCTATCAGGTAATCCGTTTTTGCTGTGTGCTGGTCAGGTTTTTTGAGCCATTCAGAGTGCTCACATACTTTTGAAACACATGTTGTCATCTCATTCATTGTTTCAGCTGCATGTCCAGTTTACAAACAAGTTCTGTTGTCAGTATAGCCCTTTGTTTGTGAAAGCAGTCAGCCTGGGAGGTGTAAAGTATGGCCATTAACACCATTATCACTTACTTAACCTAATCTTTTCCACTGCATCTTAAAGTGACATAGAAGCACAGCTGCCCCTACCTTTCGTAACAGTAACATAGTCAGTTGTCTGCCAGTTTCATTTGCTGGTAAACAGTTTCATCTCTAACAGAATTTAGTCATTTTTAAATGTTTAAAATTATTTATTTTCCTCAAGAAAAAAGTATGGTTACTTCTTTGGCTTTAAAATAGTACTGTGGACATGAAAAGGAAATGGAGTCAGAAAAAGATATAAAGTACACATTACAGGAAACAGTTTCTTATGTATTATTATATACCATGTATACTGTTGTGTGCTATTTATAGTATTTCCCTTGTCTCCCCCCAGATCATATGTGTAAATGATATTTATTTTATCTCTGTATGTTTATTTGGTAAACCAATGTCAATAAATAAACACATAAATAAATAAATAACTAGGAAAAACCTAGGAAAGTAACTTTAACAGGTACAATACAGTACCTTAACATTGTTGTTAAACTGTTGCTTTAAGTGTTGTCTTTTATTGATATGACAAATGGCTTTCTAGGAGGAACAATGCATGATGAGTCATGAAAAGGGGTGGAGCTAGGGGCGGAGCTTAGGATCCGGGTTTTGCCCCATCCAAAAGTGGCAACCCTAATGCTAATCAATTTTTAGAGTTAAATAAAACCCTGCTGTTTGCTAGTGCTTTTCTGAAGCACTCTGCCATTTTGACAAAATCAGCCCTCCTGAAGTCCAGTACCTTCACTTTTGTATGACTTGACTCTACAGCTAAGTTTATTGTGAACCACACTGTTTGGTGGTCACTTGTTCCCAGATGGCTACCCACTTCAAGATCGGAGATCCTCTCTCCGTCCCCATTTGAGAGTACCAGGTCTAAGATTGCTCCTTCCCGAGTGGGTTCCAAAACTAGCTGTCTGAGGCATGCCCCCTGTAGGGCATCAAGAATGGCCCTGCTCTGGGATGTGGCTGCAGCAAAGGTGCTCCTGTTAACATCTGGCATATTTAAGTCCCTCATCAGCAATATCTCCCCTTTCTCTGCCATCCTAAGGATGCCTTCTATCATTTCCTTGTCCATTTCCTCCCCCTGAGACGGGGGTCTGTATACAACCCCTGTGTGGACTGTGGTGCCATTTCCAGTCTCCAGGGTGACCCACAGTGCCTCCTCTTCTCCCCGTTTACCCTTTAGTTCTGTTGCTTTGATCCCTTCCCTTACACAGAGAGCTACTCATCCTCCTCTTCTTCCCTCCCTGTCCCTCCTGTAGATTGTGCACCCTGGAATGTTGACATCCCAATCATGGTTCTCTGTGTACCATGTTTCTGTGACTGCCATGATATCCAGGCATCCCTCTTCCATCAAGGCCACCATTTTGGGGATCTTTTTACCTAGACTATGGGCATTGGTACTCATTACCCTCCATTTTTTTATGGCTTTATTTATTTTTGCCCCATCCCTGTCATAAATGTATGAGTAGGTGATAATGGTTAAGTGGATGAAGTAGGTTCTTCGGGGTAGTATGATGACTCTTAAACATGGTGTTATTTTCCTTGGCATCAGTGAATGTATGTAGTATCTTGAATGGGAAAAAGAGAGAGGGAGTATATGTGAGGTTAAGGAATTTAGTGTGTGAAGCTGTGTTTTTGCAGGAAACCTGGTTCTGCTCAGTACAGGTGGTAGCTCAGGCACAAAGAGAGTGGGTATGGGGACCATCATACTGGTCGTTTGGTCCAGCTAGAGCAGATAGAGTTAGGATTTTATTCTCTGGGATGGGATTCAGGATACAAAGAAGGTTAATATTATACCAGGAAGAGCATTAATGGTAGATGGGGTATGGCATGGCAGTTAAGTAGGTTCTTGGTTGTTTATGGATCACAGTGCAAGGCTGAAAGAGTGCAGTTGTGTAATATAATTCAACCATATTTATGTACCGCAAGAAATGTGTATTTAGGTGGGGATTTCAACTATACCCTGGATATACAAAAGGAAAAAGAAGCTAGAAAAAAGGTTTATTGTGACGTCTTTATATTAGAGATGTGTGGAGATAGCTGAACTAAATAACGTGTTTGAGAGTGCCGTTCCTCCAGTAAAATTTACATTTACTAAAGGAAAGTTATTTTCAAAAATTTATTATGTGTTTATATCTAAAAGGATAGGGGTAACTAAAACACAGGTATTACCGTCTGCATTTACTGATCATCTTATAATCAAGGTGACAGTGTGTACAGATATTGGTGCAGAAATGCGTCAGACATGGTGGAAAATGAATACAAAGAGCTTGCAGGAAAATATGGTTAAAGCGGGATTAGCTTCCATGATTGTGAATAGAGTTTCGGTGATCAGTTTATACAAAATGTGGTGTGATTGGTGGATGGAGATGACAAGTATTGTGAGGAAATTGATGCAGGATTATGGGAAAAAGAAAGCAACTAATGATTTCAAACGTTACCTGAGGTTGAGGAATCAGTTATTTCTGTTATTAGAAGGACTGTATGCAGGAAATGACGGTTTACTGGAACAAATTGAGAGAGTAAAGGGGGAAATAAAAACAGTTCAATATGACAGGGCAGCCACACTGGCATCGGAATTGAATACAGGTACACAAAAAACTCCACATTCCGATCCTTGTGAGGCATGTAAGGATAAAAAAGAACAGGTCCAGAATCACAGGATTGAGAAACAATGAAGGGGGGGATGACTTGCACTATGGCGGGAATTAGAGAAACAGTGGAGACTAAAATGGGAAAGATCGGGGGGGGGGAGCAAGGAAAAGGAGATACAGGAGTTCCTGGTAAAAGCTAGTATTCCTGGATTAAAGGAGAATATGAGCAAAGAGTTAGGAGAAGAGATTTTGGTACAAGAAATAGAGGAGGTAATTAAGGATTTAAAAGATGGGATAGTTCCAGGACTTGATGGTTACCATAATGAGTTTTATAAAAAAAAATTTCAGGACTATTTGCACCTTGTTTGGCTAGGGTATATAAGGAAATGTTATTCAATGAAGATATTCCTGTGGAATTTTCCAAAAGGCTCGTAATTATTTTATTTAAATCAGGAGAGAGATTAGAATTTGGGAACTGGAAACCAATTAGTATATTAAACTCTAATTTTAAAATCTTGACGCAAGTATTACAGAAGAGGTTGAAAAGGTGAGTGGTGACTTCTGGTGACGTCAGCGCAGTAATGGCTGCTTAGCCCTGTAGCTCCGCACCCTAGCTGGTAATAAATACTCTTAATCACCACTAATCAGAATGTCTTTGCTGGCCAAAACCAAGAACAACAGGCCAGGAAGGCCCCAGCTTACCTAGGCGCAGAAATTACGAGCCCTGGTCCGGGAGGAACATGGGGATGCGTCGGATTCATCGGAGGCACCTCTCGATCTGTTCCAGGATGGCCCGCATGAGGAGGGCCCTCATTCCAACCTAGTGGCCACAATCAAGCATATGACGTGCACGGTCACTAAGATCGACCAGTCCCTGGCCAAACTCAAGGCAGACATCAACAACAACAACCACAAAACCGATCAATTGGAACTGTGTGCCTCTCAAGTTTCGGAGCATTCTGACCGCCAGTTCTTCCTGCTCCCTCCTGCCGAGATGTTACTTCCCCCTTGCTCGGCGCTCCTGGGACTTTCAGGGCAGCTGAATTGCTCCCTTCTGAGTACGGAAGGGAGACCCCCCCCCTTACATCAATATGAGGCCTTGTGAGTACCCGCCGCAAGAACTGCCTCTTAGCTTGCACAGGACTGAGAGGCGCTGAATCGGGGGGGGGGATATTGGTTGTGGGAAGTGTTCGGGGGATGCCTGGGAAGGGCTCTGATCTTAAAGGGGCCCACAACCATTTGGTGTTCTGGGGGATCATGTGGGGGTTTCATCCCGAGGGTGTTTGTTTTTTTCTGTCTTCTCCCTCTCGAAAACTGACTGGCAGCCCCGCAGGATGGAGGCGGAGGACGTTTTTTTTTTTTTTCGATTTTCCCTTCGAGACGTCCCTCTGCGACCTCGGGGACATGGATGCCTTGGCTTCTGCTCACTCGGGTCTCCTCCCTTCAGGCCACAATGCTTGGGGCGCTCCTGTCGCGAGGCTCATGCCCTTCTCAATACTCGGGGCGCTCCTGTTGTGAGGCTCATGCCCTTCTGAGGCAAATGCTCGGGGCTCCCCGTGGGAGACTGCTGGCCTGCATTGGATGGCCTGTGGGTCTGGGTGTGCCCTGTGGTTGGAATGGGAGGGTGGGGACTGCGCTGGGGGCTACTGGGGGCCATCGAAGTTTGACCACTCTCGAGGACAAACTTTTACCCACATCCTGACGCATCCCCGGTTTCTCCTGTGCCACTGGGATGCGCGGTGGCCCGAGCTGGCTCCTTGGCTCTCCCTGGTATCGGGAGGCTTGGTGTCTTTGCCTGTGGGGTCCCCGGGTTTAGATTTTTGGTGGGGCGCCCACCTGGGTGGTCTGTTTGGTCTCTGAGGGCTCCCTCTGGGGTTTCTTCATAGAATCTAATGGATTAATGACTTCAGGGTGGGGGTTGGACGCAGAGCATGGGTCTTCACTCTCACACTGAAACTGATATATTTAAACAGGTTCGAAATTCCCAGCGGCATCTGCACGCCGGAGGCGGAGGGGGTCAGGACACACGGCCTGCCTCCCCCGGGGGGCAAAGGTGGATAGTGGGACCTGTGCGGAGTCCTGTCAGAGGCCCCCCCCATCTGGCGAGCCACCTGTCGCTCACACCTCGGGGTGCTCCCCTAGGCTGGCACTTCACTAAATTTCACTAACTTATGCTAACTAGGTGATTTTACTCTTACTGAAATTTATGCTGGCCTGGGTGGGGTTCCCTCAGGGTAGAGCAGCCTGGATATTTTTCCGCTGAACTTGAGGCAAGCTCTATAAAGGACTACACTCTAGAGCTGGTGGGCTCTCTCCTCTACTGCAGGGGAGTCCCCCCCCATACTGCATTGTGGCAGTTGCCTCACTGCTGAATAACCACCATCAGCAACCCTTGGAGGTCATTCAAGACCTGTTTTTTGGGAGGGGAGCATCAGGATTTTATAATCCAGATGTCTTCCTTCTCATTGTTTTTGCATACCCTAGCACCGCTATGGGCAATGTACATAGTTAACGCACCTTTTGAAGTTTTGCAAGGTGCGATACAAATATCCCCCTTCCCGCAAGTATTTCTCCCTGAACTTGTACAGGAAGAGAGATACATGCCCTCTGGACTTCGCCACCTTTCTGGAGTCACTAGGGAGCCTCGATGGTACAAGCTGAGTCTGAGGCTCTTTTGGACCCAGAAATGCCCCATGGGTTGGCGGAGTTCATGGGGCAGTTTAGCCAGTACTGTGTTACTTTTGTTTACAGTTTATGTAGATAAAGTAATACAGTTAAGCCCATAAGTTTATTTTTTGGGCTTTTATTCTGATATTTTATGGTTAATACGCATTATAGAGAAGAATAATCCTCAAAAGGAAATAGACAGTCACAAGTCAGTAGCAAATAAGTCAGAGGTTACAGTACTTTCCCAGGAGAGTGAAAGGCTATGTACAGATGTAGAGTTTTCTTGGAAAGATAAATGGCTCATAAGCACTTAAAAGTATACTCATTGAATGTGAATGGTCTGAGCAGCCTGGTCAAGAGAACTAGGATGATAACGCTAGCTAGGAAGTCAAATGCTGAGATAGTTTATATGCAGGAAACCCACTTAACTTCAGAGGAGCATGGGAAGCTTCGGGTCAGAGGCTACACGCAGGTTTTTGCCTCGGCTATGCCTGGGGGAAGAAGGAGGAGAGTTGCTATACTAGTCTCCTCACCTCTCTGATTCCGGAAAATTAAAGAATGGGCCGACCCGGCCGGTAGACTAATTATAGTCCAAGGGATTTTATATGAGCAGGAATTAACCTTAGCCAACATCTATCTCCCCCCGGCCTCAAACTCCCCTACGATCTGCCTCTTGCTGGACAAAGTGATGGAGATGACGAGGGGGACCTTGATCTTGGCGGGCGATTTTAATATTGCCCCAAACCCGGCTTTGGACACAACCAGGACCTGGCCCAGCGCACAACAGGCCTCACATAAATTTTTCAAGTGGTTTGTTGAGGGAGTGGGGTGGCCAGATATGTGGCAGGCTCTACATCCTAGAGACAGGGGGTACTCTTTCTATTCTGCAGTCCATGGGACTTATACAAGAATTGATCATTGTTACACCCAGAAGGAACAGCTTGACTCATTGGTCGAGGCCATGTTGGGCCCCATAGCCCACTCGGATCATGCGCCACTTATCACTCTGTGGAGCCTGGGCCTAGAGAGGCGCAACACTAGGTGGAGATTTAGCCCCGTACACTTAAAAAGCAAACAGTTCAAAGAGTTCCTTAGTGATAAGATCTCGGACATCATACAGGATAACTCTACCCAGGAGACCTCGTCAACTATTCAATGGGATACCCTAAAAGCAGTCTTGAGAGGCCATTTAATAAAATATTCAGCCGGGCTAGCGAAGGCGCAAAAGGAAAGACAATTACAGCTAGAACAGACTCTTCAGTTCCTTTAGCTGGCTCACCAGCAAGGTGATGACTCAGTTCTTACCCAGATAAAGCAGACTAAGAGAAATCTGGATTCTCTATGCCTGCAGGAAACGGAGGTGGCCCTTGCGTATCTCCGGCAGAGATATGGCGAGATTGGCCCTCGTGCCTCCCGACTGCTGGCGTACTGACTCCGTCAACACCGTAAACTGTCCACAATTGCAGTGATAAAGGACCCTGGGACAGGAGAGTGCCATACTAAATTTAAAGACGTAACTCAAGTTTTTTGTCAATACTATAAAACCTTGTATACTCCGGACCATGAGACAGATCCTGTGCAGACTGATTCCTTCATATCGGCCCTAAAGTTACCTACAGTCAATCTCGATCAACAAAATCACCTGGTGAGACCAATTTCGCTTGAGGAGCTGATGTTGGCTATTTCCAAGTCTAAAACCCAAAAAGCCCCAGGGCCAGATGGTTATGGGGCCGAGTTTTACAAAAGTTCGACTCAGTCTGTCAATAAACTGCTTCTGGCAGTTTTTAATGAAGTCCTCTCCAGTGACTCCCCACCCAGTTGGGCTTATGCCACAATCTCAGTCATTCCCAAACCAGGCAAGGACCCTCTACAATGTGGTTCGTATAGACCGATATCGGTCCTTAATATGGACTATAAATACTTCATGTCCATCTTGGCCAGACGATTGGACCTCATTCTACCGGCTCTGATAGGTTTCGACCAAACAGGATTTGTAAGCTCCAGGTCAACCTCGGATAATACCCGAAGGGCCCTGCATCTGGTCCATGAGATGCAATCACGAGAGGACTCATCGGTCCTTCTCAGCCTGGATGCTGAGAAGGCCTTTGACTGGGTATTGTGGCCATTTTTGTTTGCCACGATGACCGCGATGCGCTTCCCATGGTCCTTCATAGCCATCCTTATTAAAATCTATGCGTCCCCAAAGGCATGTGTTAAAACATCTGGCCACCACTCCGAATATTTTCCCCTTTACAGGGGCACACGTCAGGGCTCTCCCTTATCACCGGGCCTTTCTGCCATTTTTATTGAGCCTCTGGCCCAGGCAATTAAAATGTCACCTGAGATTTCGGGAGTGAATATAGATGGGACAGAGCACCGGGTAGCTCTCTATGCGGATGACGTCCTGCTATTCCTCACTAAACCGAACAATCTATACCTTCCATTTTCACCTTCTGGAGAGAATTTGGATCATATTCAGGCTACAAGCTGAATACCAGCAAGACGGAAGCCCTCACCTTTCATTTTGCTCCCCCCGAAGCGTTTAAGGAAAGGTATCCTTTTCGCTGGGGGCTCACTAAGTTAAAATACTTACGAATCTACCTATCGCATCAGGCCAAGGATGCTCTATATAATAACTACCACCCCTTTACATCTCAGATGAAACAAGACCTTGAAGGATGGAACATTCTCCTACTGAAATGCTTCAGCGTATTGAAGTGGTCCGGATGGTAACTCTTCCGAGAGCCCTCTATTTGTTTCAGAATGTACCCTAATTTGCCGAATAACCTCTTTAGGGTCTGGAATAAGGCCATAGTGAGGTTTATCTGGGCGGGAAGATGCCCAAGAATTAAAGTTGGGATTCTTTATCTCCCTAAAGTACAGGGCAGTCTGGCACTTCCCAACCTAAAACTTTACTACTGGGCGTCCCACCTCTCCTTTATAATACAACGCCTGATCGGAGTGAGCCCAGCCTGATGGAGGGAAATCGAGGAGCGTGCACTCCCCTACTGGGAATACCAAAAAGTGATCTTACACAAAACTCCACCCCCGCTTGGCCGGCCAGCCTGGAGCCCGTGGCTTGTATATCAAGTACAGGTTTGGTACTCGATGCGCAGGGTTTTGGGGATTACTCCCTTTCTGGTCATGCTCTGCCCAATAGACCTATTGGAGGATTTTCCCCCAGCTCTCTCAGACCACACCTTCCGGAACTGGAGGCACACCCATCTCTTACAACTCTTGCAACTGCAGATGGGCCCCTATTTTAAAGAATTTGGGGACATCTGTCGTGAATTTCACCTATGCCAATCAGATTTTTTTCGATATCTACAGCCTCGACACTACTTTGAATCCCTACCCCTTAACATCCGCTCCCCTGAGGCACACCCCCAGGTGATCCGAATGTTTCAACAAGCATTAAAATCCCAGGGAATACCACATGTTGTTTCCGAGCTATACAAGTCCCTGATGGGAACAACAGGGGGAGACACATCGGGGTTAAGGGAAAAATGGAATGAGGAATTGGGATCTCAAATTACACCACCACAGTGGGAAGCTCTCTGGCGTATGGTATCGAGAATCACTTACTCTCACTCTTGGAGGTTATTTTCATGGCAATTACTAATAAGATTCTTCCAAACCCTGGTAATAACTTCACATTTTGATGCTACCCGCTCTGCAGCATGTTGGCGCCTATGTGGCAAGGCTGTTGCTCACCACTCTCACATCCTCTGGTCCTGCCCAAAACTGCAGCCTTTTCTGCAGGCCCTATTTGAGGAGTTAGAAGACCTCTTTGGGGCTGGATTTCCTTATAGTGGCGATTTCTTTATCCTGCATTGTTTTCCTCCTGAACTGCGTGATCCCCATACCCGATACCTACTAAATATCCTCCTCCTAGCAGCAAACAAAGCTATTACTAAATGTTGGCTCACAGTGGAGCCGCCTACCCTTTCGGGCTGGAGAGAGATAGTTCACCTCATATATAGATCAGAAAAAATAACCCACAATTTAAATGATCAAGCAGAGCTTGGCTCTTTAAAATGGAGGAGATGGATCATACATATTATGACCAAAGATCCTCACTTTGTGCCTTAGCACAGTACGTCTCCTGCCTGACTGCTCAGACCATGGTACATAGGCCTCTGGTCCAAGTCTGGACTTTAAATGGTATAACCATAATCGGTCAAACAGGGCTGTGACTGGAGGGGGAGTGGTTTGGAGGACATGTGTTGTAAAGAAATGCTAGATGATGTTAGCCTGGGATAGTCGGTAGAGCGATATTAAGGCATTTACCGTTGGAATAGGAAAGAGTGCTACGATAACTCTGTGGAATTTTATTAGCAGATCTGTACCTCTGTATAACGGATGTAATGTTTTTTTTAAAGAGCATGATGCACTGTGACTGTCAAATTGTAAAAATCTTTTCTAATAAAAATGATATTTGCAAAAAAGAAAAGGTGAGTGGTAGGGGAAATTATACATCCTGCACAAACCTGTTCAATACCTGGGAGAAATATTCAAGAAAACCTAGCATCAGTGAGGGATGTGGTTGAATATGCCAATAGAGAAAATAAGGAATGGTGCCTGATCTCGTTGGATCAGAGCAAGGCCTTTGATCGGGTGAGCCATGCATATTTGTTTAAAGTATTGGAATACTATGGGATTCAGCTTAAATTTCGTAGGTGGATTGAATTATTGTACCAAAATGCAGCTCAAGTGATGGAAGTGGGCGGACGAGAGGGGGACTTGATTTTTCTTAAATCCGGGCTAAGGCAGGGGTGTCCTCTAAGCCCGCTTTTGTATGTTTTGGCTACTGATCCATTAATTAGAACTATTAGTGGGTCAGGCAGAATTTGAAGAATAGAAGGGGGTCAAGCGGGGGGGAGTTGGTTAAAGTAACAGCACATGCAGATGATTTGTGTATTTTGTTTGGATCAGCAGGGGAGACAGATAGCCTAATTGAAATAATGGAGGACTATTCAAGAGCATCTGGTGCTGTAGTGAACATAGATAAAAGCAGGGGATATGGGTTAGGTCCCTCTGTAGACTGTGAGGGAGGGAGGCAACAGATTAGGATTTCTGGGGATCACAAAGATTTTGGGGGTACAATTTGGGAGAGGGGACATGTGCAAGGTAACCTGGGAGAGGGTTGTGATGGAAGGGGAAAGAAAAGTAACAAGATGGAAGTCATGGAAAATGTCTAAGGTAAAAAGGGTATTCCTGGTGAAGCAATTTTTGCTTCCTTGTTTTCTTTATGTGGCAGGAGTATCCCCCCTCCAGTTGGGTTGGAGACAAAAATTCTGAACTTGTTTTTTCAAATGATATGGGGAAGCAGGTTGAACCCTATTAAGAGGGAAGTGACATACTTGGATAAAAAGAGAGGCGGGTTGGGGATGATTAACCCCATAATATATTTTCACACCTTGTTCTGGTACAAAAACTTACCTAAGGCTTTGGAATGGGAACAAGGCGTGGTGGGAAAATGGGGTAGGAATGTATGTAACCCCTAGATGGCGCTATCCCAGGGGCTACTACCCCTGCCTGATTTGCCACTAACAGGTTGAGGGGCCTGGATCCAATGGCGGGTGCCTCCACCCAGAGGTCAGGGTTTGCAATAGTTAAACTAACTTGGTCACAGCCCTCTGGGACACTGCAACCCCCCTTTCTTCCCACTAGTGGCCCACACAATATATCAAATTACCTTCACAGTATACACTTACCCCAGGTCTGGTTCGCGCACTGGGACCTCCTGTGAAATGAGATACAGTGCAACAATCACAGTACAGTACTTTAACATAGACAAATACCTCAGGCAGTATAACTTTGCTGAAACAAGCAGCTCTGATTTATTTAGGGATATAACAAGGACAGGGAAATCAGGTTAATTAGCTTATCACTCTAATAATCTACCTATGGCTCTGTGCACAGGCCTATCCCTATCAGTTACTGTCCCTGGGTACCCAAGCCCTAGTGGCTAGTCCAAACCGTGGCAGCTGGTAGGGCCCTTTCACACAGAGAAAAGGAGAATTAAACAGTCAGCAGTACAGTAATTCCATTTGGATTTAATGTAGCAATTCAACAGGGCGACCCTGAATTAGTACTCACGACCTCC
Source organism: Neoceratodus forsteri (assembly GCA_016271365.2). NCBI lineage: Eukaryota > Metazoa > Chordata > Ceratodontiformes > Ceratodontidae > Neoceratodus > Neoceratodus forsteri. The sequence continues at coordinate 235,559,793 of CM028129.1, forward strand.
AAATAAGATAGGGTCCTTCAATGTCAGCAGGGCTCACTTGAGGTACACAAACCTCTTCACACATCCATATAAAAGAAAGCACTATACCAGGCAGGCTGCATCTGTATCCCGATCGCAATTACTGCACAATACCCAGGAGAACACACAGCAGATTCAGTTCCTGACAGACCGAGGAAAATTTCAGCAATTCCTCCAGTCTTCTACAGGGTGAGCCTGGTTTCTACTCTTCAGAGATCCTTTGATTCTTTTCACAGGGCCAGTTCAGTCCTAACAAACTGTTACACAAGCTGCAGACCCGGAACTCTGGGCCTTACACACGTTTTTTGACTAAAACTGCACACTGAAAAAGCACAGGGCTCCTTCCTTCTTCACTGCCAAAGCTCAACTGAACTTTCAACCGACAAAACCGGGCACTTCCTTTGAGTTCCTCCCAGTTCTTGACTGGATTGGCTGTCACTCACAATAGACTGCTGCTGTTGGTCCAAAAAGGCACTGAAGTCTAAACTACATCTCCCAGAGTCACTGCCCATACAATCCTCTTGTGGCTGGCTCAGATTATGAGTCCAAGTTCTGATTCGTCCAAGGCACCATTTTAGAGCTAGCTTACCCACACTGATTGGTCCAGTTCAGCAGTTCAAAACTAGAATGGGGAACAAGCAGACACAGTTCTGACTGCAAAGAAAGCAGGTTAGACAAACTGTAATTTCATTATTACTCTAAATAATTTCTGGCAAACAGTTACATCTTTCAGATAGGTTCCCTTTGCACTCCTAGTGACTGCAAAAATGAAGTGAATTGGCAGCAGCTTGAGTGGTACTCAATCAAAGAAACACACAGTCCCCCATACAAACTAATTATGTCTGCAAGCAGACAGCTCTTAAAGAGACAGTACCAGAGGTTCTAAAACACTCACTGATAAATGGCTTAAATGCCAAACACCATTCAGGCTTGGAGCATTCAAGCAAGCTCCTGGAAGTCTTTTAGGAACCCCCATTTGCAGGGAGTTACACCCTTCCTAGCCTGGGAAAGCTTGGCGTCGCGTCAAGCAAGTACCATAAGTTTCAACTGCAACCATGTACATTTGCATTAGGCTCACACATGTAATCATCAGTCAAAATATCACTTTACCAAGAACACATTTCTGAAACGTTGCAGTACGTCACTCTTTACACAGTATTACACACACATTGTACCATAACTCAAGTTATTACCTCTTGTACATGAAACCTGAAGAGAGGCCCTTCCTATCAGTTACCTTGGGGCTGGCACGGGCAAGGGCACCATATTAGAGGGCAACACAAGTAACTTGGAGTTAGCACTGATGCTCAGTTTGGGCAATGAGCCTGGGACACATAACTCCTTTATGGACAACATTGAGAGGCAAATCCACAGGCCTCCCAGGAATCATAACTGAGGTGCACCACAGGCTTTACAGCTCGACCAGTCTTTCTAGGGGAACTGTTACAGTCTCTGCACTCTGAGCCTCATTTTCAGCATTGTCCTCACTTGTCAGGGAGTCTCTCTGGGGAGTAGAGGCTAGAACTTGGGGAGCACTTTCAGCTCAGGAGTTACAGTTTCTGAGTCCACAACATTTGGCTTGCACAAGAGAGCTTTCGGACACTGGCAGTGGACTGTCAGAGGCACTCAAAATACTCTTCTTGTTGGTGTATCACCAGTCTGCCCCAATCTATCATTTTCCTCCCTGAAAGCTCAAACAGTTCAACCATGCACAATGATTCCATTTCATCTGATCTGATGCTTTGCACTTCACTTTCTGGGGCATTGGCTCCAGGGATGAAGCTGGGGGCTTAGTCAGTCCAGAAGGCCCAGCTTTGTCTCCAGTATTGACGAGGATTTCCCGAAACAATTGACTCAGTTAGTAAGAAGGATAGTATTCAAAGTCACTCTCACTTTCTTCCGATATGGACTGACAGTCATGCTCAACTGGGACTTGTGGAGGGAACACTTTAACTTTGCTTCTGTAGGTGCAGACTTTCTTGATCTTTTTCTTAGCAGCTCTAGTCACTGGTCCAGAGGGGCATCTTCTAGGGGCTCAGACTCAATTAAGATTTGTCCAATGGGCAGTAAATGATTTCTATGCATTGTTTTTACATCTTTGAATTATTCTCAGGCCTTACTTTGTACACTGGCAGATCATCTAGTTTGCCCACTACAATGTGAGGAGATGGTGCCATCTGTCAGCAATCTTGTGCTTGCCATGCAGTCCCAGATTTCTTGCAATACCGATCTCCCTCCTGGAGTTCCTGTGCTTTCACCTTTTATCATACCTTTCTTTGTTGGCCAGATTTCTTTTGGCAGCCATGGTTTGAGCCAGTTGGTACCAGATGAGTTAGCTGGGCCTTTAACTTTGCACATACTGTAAATAGTTGTCAGCTTGAACCCCATCAGGAGAGAGACCCAAAACACACATCTACTGGTAGTCGAGCTTCTCTTCCAAACATCAGGCGGTAGGGGAGAATCCAGTGGCATCACTTTTGGTGCAGTTATAAGCATGTACCAGGGTGCTAATTTGTTGGCTCCATCTAGGCTTGTCCTTTGGGTGCAGGGTGCCTGCATATCTAGCAAAGTGCGGTTGAAAGCGTTCAGGCTGTGGGTCCCCCTGGGGTGGTAAGGAGTAGGTTCTGGACTTCGCACTCCCCACAGAGAAAGCATCTCTTTGATCAGGCGACTCTCAAAGTCTCTTCCTTGATCAGAATGGATTCTTTGTGGAGCCCCATAGTGAACAAAAAGTTTTCTACAAGTACTTTGGCTACAGTGGATGCTTTCTGGTCTTTGGTGGGGAAAGCTTGGGCATATCTCAGTGAAATGGTCAGTGACCACCAGCACATTACTGATATTTCTTTGATCTGACTCCAAACTTAGAAAATCAATACAGACCAGCTCCATGGGTGCACTGGTGGTGATGTTAACAAGGGGGCACCCTCTGGAAAGCTTTCCTCTGTAAGCAGCGACTACAAGTTCAGAATGTGTTGCTCCACATCAGCCCCATCTTAGGCCAATAGAATCTGGATCTCACCAAGTCAAGTGTTCTGTCTATACCAAGGTGCCCCATGTGGTTGTGCAAGGACCTCAGTACTGAGTCTCGAAGGCAGTGGGCAGCACTAGTTGTTGTTTGTCTACTTGTCCCCCTCTGTCTACTGTTTCTCTGTATAACAGTTTATTGATCAGTTTCAACTTAGGACCTTCTTTGTATAACAATGCAGTTCTCAAATCAGTGGGCGTAATTTGGACACATCTTTTCCTGCATAGGGGCTTCTAAAGCTGCTTTGATCATGGGATCGCGGGACTGAGCCCGCGAATACTGTCATTGTCCAGCTGAGGCAGTGCACCAATGTCTATTGCAGAAAAGTGGCAATAAGCAGCAGGTATGCAATTCTCAGAGGCTCCCAAGCAATCCACCATGCAGTCCACTGCGTCTGTGGACATTGTTCCTCCCTGTCAAACTTCGGCCAGAGTGCCGAATGTCAGGTTCTGCCAATCGGACCCAATCATTCTGGGGAACAGGCCTCCGGGAAGAGCATCAGCATCTATGTGGTTCAGACCTGCTCGGTATTCGAGAGCATAGTCATATGTAGATAATGCAGAAAGCCACCTATGGCCAGTGGCATCCAACAGCTGAGGTCTGCACATAGGTCAAGGATTATTGTCAGTTTTACTAGTATTTTAGCCCCATACAAGTACTCATGGAATTGGTCAACAATAGCCCACTTCAAAGCTAGGAACTCTAACTTATGTACAGGATAGTTCTTTTCGGATGGGGTCAGGCTTCTACTGGCAAAGGCCACTGGTCTCAGGCCATTCGTGCTCTTGGTACAACACAGCCCCAACCCTTGCAAGCTAGCATCAGTGTGCAGTACGTAAGGTTTTCTTGGATCGGCATAGGCCAGCACTGGAGCATGGGTAAGTTGATATATGATCTCATGAAAGCAGTCTCACAATCAGAGTCAGCGGCCCCAAATACTTCACTCGGATGAAAATACACTCTTTCAGTCTTGAGGGCTGACTTTTGGTATTTTTTGTGGGTTGGGGATACCCTTGAGTAAGGTTAAGTAAGAGGCGGATCACTCTTGAATAGTCCTTGATGAGCGCCGATAATAACCACAGAATCCCAGGAATCTTTGCAGTTCTTTTAGATTTTTGGGCTGTGGCCAGGTGGTCAAGGCCTCAACTTTACTTGGGTGGGTCTCTATTCCCTCGGTGGATACTATGTGCCCACATACTTTACTGATGTTTGAAAGAATTGACACTTATCAATGGACAGTTTAAGGCAAAAGTCCTCCAGTCGGTCCAATACCTTAAATAATCTGCTCTCATGTTCCTCCAGTGAGCTGCCAAACACAATAATATCATCTAGGTATACCAGGCACTCTAGTAAGTTCATGTCCCCACTGCACGCTCCATCAATCGTTGAAAAGTGGCTGGGGCACCTGAAATCCCTTGAGGCATCCTCATGAATTCAGTAGAAGCCAAGCGGACAGATAAAGGCCGTCTTCTCACACGGTCCTCTGGGGCCATCGGGATCTGGTAGTACCCACTGCGGAGATCCAGCACAGAGAACCACTTGCTCCCGTTTAGGCAGTCAAAGCATCCTGAATGCGGGGCATTGTGTACTGATCAGGGATAGTCCGCCCGGTTTAAGGTGCGATAATCACACACATCCTTACTGTTCCATTCTTTTCCTCACTACCACAATGGGGAAGCATAAGGGCTTCTGGATTCTTGTATTACACCAGCAGCTAACATCTCTTGCAGATGCCGTCTCACATCATCTATGTCAGCAGGTGCCAGGCGTGAGACCTCTCCACGAAATGGTCTTTCGTCATGCAGCCGGATATTGTGCTCAGCTCCTTGCCGCATCCTACATCCCATTCCTTTAAAAACACCTGGTCTCTCTGGGCAAGCTTCTCACTGATCCTCACTTTCCATTCAGCTGGCAGCGGGAGTCGCGAAATCAAACAAGTCAGGCGTTACTCTGTCATTCTTCCTTGAACTCTTGCTGCTGGGTAGCACTGCAGTGTCTGCACAATGCACATTAGCCAGGATGCAACCTCTGTTTACTCAGATGTCTCTTTCAGACACATTATGAACTTGGACCATTACCCTTCTGGCATAAGCATGGGCTCTAGCGGGCAAAATACTAGACTTGACCAGCAGTCCCTCTGGCAATTTTCCATCACCTGGTGCATCCAACATTAATATTTTATTCTTAACATCCTTTCTGATCACGGACCTCTCCTGTAAGGTACACTGGGCATTTGGCGCCAGGATCAGAGACTCAGGATCCTTCTTCCATACAATTCCGACCGGTTCCTCTGGTTCTGTTTTTCAGCATCTCTCTGTGCCTCATAGGCCTTCTTAATTAAAGCGGAACTCTTAAAGCTCTACTAGTCTTTGACCCCTGTTTTCATAACACAACTGTGCCAGCCTTCCGAACATATGAGCATTTGTTCCAATCAACAAAGGGACACCATCCTTACAGTCCAGTGGGGGGACACACTAAGGCTAGGGTCTCTACTTGTTGGCCACTCCAGCCACGGAGGTGGGAAAGACAGCCAAATTCGGATATACCGGAATAGGGGTGAAGCCTTCTCACTTAACCCCCATACATGCAGTCCTTCTAATGGTTGTAAGGGTACATCTGACAAATGCTTCTGATACCAATCCTGGAACATAATTGTCACTTGGGAGCCACTGTCTAATACAGCTCTTGTAGACACTCCATTCACCTTTACAGTGGTCTCCATGGAGGACCCACTATTCTGGACCAGTCTGGAGGGCGGTAGTGGGGGCCTGGGCAACCTTGCCACAAAGGAGTGAATTAGCATTTTTGGTGCCCTCACTGGGATCATGTCGTGCACCTCTTAACCACTGATTTCTTCTCCGAAGCTCTCCTTGTAGCCTATATGCAACTTTGTCAGTGTCTTTTTGGGGACTGGCATTCCCTTTCATGTGCCCATCTTTCCCACAATTATAGCAAAACATACTTTCTGGAGTTTGAGCTGGCCGGTATCACACTGGGAGCCAGGCGGGGTATTACTAACTGGAAACCTGGGTGCCATCTCTGTCTGCAGGCGTGATAAGCATTTGGAGACATCTCGTCAGTTTCTCCACTTCCATGGTCAAGGAATTGAGTTTGGAGCTGTTATCAGCAGGAGATACATGGGTGGTACCCCACCCCCCATACAGATGCAGTCGGATATAGGTCAGACCCGTACTTGCAGGCGTGGCCTTCATAAAGGGACTGTTTTTGAATTCCGGATCTCTCTCAACAGTTACGCCCCATTGTGGCATATCTTTTCCTTGTCAGAGCACTCACTGACTGTCAACCTCTGCCCTGAACTTCACTTGATGGGTCATCCTCAGTCACTGGTCGTAGCACAGCTGTTGGTGCAGGTACCTCCGAGGTCGCCTTTTCTCAACTCCTCGAATTTCTCTCATTAACTCATCATAGGAGGGTGGGGATTCCAGTCGATTTGCCAGGCGTAACTGGAGCAACAGCAGTTCTGAGAAGGGGCAGACTTAAGGATTCTGTCCAGTCTGGTTCGGTCCAGTTCAATCGCTGGCAAACTACCCTTTCTGAGGCATTCTTGCACAATTTTTCCAGCCGAGACATACACAGACAACAACTCCCTTGGTACTGTTGTGCATTTCTTACTCTCCACCATAGGTCCTCATCAGAATCTGGGCTCCCATACACATTCTCCAAGGCCTCAAGATAGGCCTGTGCAGTCGCTTCAGGGTTACTGGCCCGTTTAGCACGGATGGTAGCCAGGGCTGGACCTCTGAGGCTCTCACTAACCCTCTTTCGCTTTTCGCCTTCCGAGCATTGCCATTCTAGCACTTGGGGGGCAACATAGTCTATCCAGGTCTCCCAGTCATCCTCCCCTTGGGGGGTGGGGAGGGTGCCAGAGAAGATCCTCAACCTTCGGTAAGAGTCGTGACTAATGGCAGGTGCAGAAATAGGAGTCTGCATTGGTTCAGCCACCATTACGGGCACTGGAGCAGAGAGAGGGTGTTGGGAGAACACCCCAGGTGGCAAGAATAGTTTCTTCAAGTCCTCCACAGTTTTCCCCTCTCCAGCAACCATTCAGCAAATTTCTCCTCAAAGTTTCAGATAGTGGTGGGGGCTGATTCCCCGGTCTTTACTGTCCTTAGTTATCACTCTCCAAGCAGTGAGGCTCCCTCTGGGAGTAATGGTCTGTGGCACTTTGGAGCTATCTATGGGATCCTTAAACTCTACTAGGGCCAGGAAAGTGTGGGTGAGCAGATTAGCATGCCGACCCACCACCACAGGGTTTTGTAAACCTTCCACCTTGGAAAGTACTCCCTGCACAGTGTCCATTATTGATACAGGGGGATGTCAGGATAAGCATAGCATTTTGGGGTCGATCTCCTCCCAGTACACCACTCCACCAGCGGTGCACAGCCACTTCTGTCGGGTACCCATTTTTTCTTAACAGTGGTTCAGTAATATGGCCACTAGAGGACACACAATCCCAGCGGTGCCTCCAAGATGTAACCCCTAGATGGCGCTATCCCGGGGCTACTACCCCTGCCTGATTTGCCACTAACAGGTTGAGGGGCCTGGATCAATAGCGGGTGCCTCCACCCAGAGGTCAGGGTTTGCAATAGTTAAACTAACTTGGTCACAGCCCTCTGGGACACTGCAACCCCCCTTTCTTCCCACTAGTGGCCCACACAATATATCAGAATTACCTTCACAGTATACACTTACCCCCAGGTCTGGTTCCGGCACTGGGACCTCCTGTGAAATGAGATACAGTGCAACAATCACAGTACAGTACTTTAACATAGACAAATACCTCAGGCAGTATAACTTTGCTGAAACAAGCAGCTCTGATTTATTTGGGGATATAACAAGGACAGGGAAATCAGGTTAATTAGCTTATCACTCTAATAACCTACCTATGGCTCTGTGCAGACTATCCTATCAGTTACTGTCCTAGATACCCAAGCCCTAGTAGCTAGTCCAAACCGGTGGCAGCTGGTAGGGGCCCTTTCACACAGAAAAGGAGAATTAAACAGTCAGCAGTACAGTAATTCCATTTGGATTTAATGTGGCAATTCAACAGGGAGGCGACCCTGAATTAGTACTCACGACCTCCAAATAAGATAGGGTCCTTCAATGTCAGCAGGGCTCACTTAGGTACACAAACCTCTTCACACATCCATATAAAAGAAAGCACTATACCAGGCAGGCTGCATCTGTATCCCGATCGCAATTACTGCACAATACCCGGGAGAACACACAGCAGATTCAGTTCCTGACAGACCGAGGGCAAATTTCAGCAATTCCTCCAGTCTTCTACAGGGTGAGCCTGGTTTCTACTCTTCAGAGATCCTTTGATTCTTTTCAGGCAGATTCAGTCCTAACAAACTGTTACACAAGCTGCAGACCGGAACTCTGGGCCTTACACGTTTTTGACTAAAACTGCACACTGAAAAAGCACAGGGCTCCTTCCTTCTTCACTGCCAAAGCTCAACTGAACTTTCAACCGACAAAACCGGGCACTTCCTTTGAGTTCCTCCCAGTTCTTGACTGGATTGGCTGTCACTCAAATAGACTGCTGCTGTTGGTCCAAAAAGGCACTGAAGTCTAAACTACATCTCCCAGAGTCACTGCCCATACAATCCTCTTGTGGCTGGCTCAGATTATGAGTCCAAGTTCTGATTCGTCAAAGGCACCATTTTAGAGCTAGCTTACCCCACACTGATTGGTCCAGTTCAGCAGTTCAAAACTAGAATGGGGAACTAGCAGACACAGTTCTGACTGCAAAGAAAGCAGGTTAGACAAACTGTAATTTCATTATTACTCTAAATAATTTCTGGCAAACAGTTACATCTTTCAGATAGGTTCCTTTGCACTCCTAGTGACTGCAAAATGAAGTGAATTAGCAGCAGCTTGAGTGGTACTCAATCAAAGAAACACACAGTCCCCCATACAAACTAATTATGTCTGCAAGCAGACAGCTCTTAAAGAGACAGTACCAGAGGTTCTAAAAACACTCACTGATAAATGGCTTAAATGCCAAACACCATTCAGGCTTGGAGCATTCAAGCAAGCTCCTGGAAGTCTTTTGGGAACCCCCATTTGCAGGGGGGTTACATGTATATGGAGAGTTTATAAATAAGTGGGTAGCAGAGGTTCCAAAAGGAGGGAAAAGACAGAGTATACCCGAGTATTATAGGGAAACTGTGGGGAAAATGCTGAAGTGGAGAGTTACACATCCTTAAATGGAACAAGGAAACAGAAAACAGATGTATTTTAAAGTATTAGAAGTCTGTAGTCTGGGAGAACCAGAGTTTAAAAGAAGTACACCATCGGAAAATCAATATGTATACAAAATGTTGAATAATACTCGATGCCCGGCTAGAATGTGGGATGTGCAGTGGTTAATGGCACATGGGAAGATAGGGGTGAGAGGTAACCATAAGCACAAAGCTGTGGAGGACAGGAATTGTTTGTACCCGGGATGTGGGGTAGGTGTAGAAACGCAAGAACATTTCCTGTTTCAATGTAGGTATGCTGTACGGTTATGGGAGTTTTTGTCTGACAAGTGGAAGATGCCCTGGATGAAAAGAATAAGTTACTGAAATTTAGTACTGGGAATTGTTACTGAACCATTGAGTGGATATCATAACTCCACTTTGTTACTGTTTTTTGGGTGCTTGAAGTATTACTTATGGTAGAGCCGATGCCAGTTATTATTGCAACAAAAAGAGATGTCATATGAAGGATTTAGTAAGGTATGTGAACATGCAATGTTAGAAATATATAAAATAGATCGTAAAACACACCCTAGGAATAAGGTGTTATTGTGGCGGAGGGGGTTTGATTTTTTCATCAAGTATGCATAAGAGGAAAGTGAGGTGGGGAAGGAGAAGTGGGATGATTGCATAGTTTCTGTAGCACGTCTTAAAAATGGTTAACGGTTTTGGGTAGGGGTTATATTAGATGAGTAGGGAAGTGTATATTGTATTCTATTTATTTTAATTTTTCTTGATTAAGAGCTACACAACAGGTGGTTGGTGATGGCAGGTTTTATTTTTGAGTTATATCATGTATGTACTTTGTTGATTTGTTGCGTCTTTGAATAAAAACTCTACTACTCCTTTTGATAAGTGCCATGGAATCTTTAACATCCACCTGAACTAGCACCACACCAAGCAGATGGGACCTCGGTTTAATGACTCATCCGAAAGACGGCACCTCAGGAGTGCAGCACCCCTCTCATGCTGCATTGCAATGTCAGTATTGGGATATTAACCCAAGTGCGGGAATTTAACTCATAGCCCTCTGATAACCCAAGTGTCAGGTGCTTAGAGAAGTGTCTGAACTAGGTACAGAGAAAGTGGTTAACGGGTATACCTTGTCATTGGACCAAGAAAAGGCCTTCAACAAGGTATCATATTTGTATTTGTTTGGGGTTTTGAATGATTATGGCATTTTTCCTGAATTTATTTTATAGATCAAGCAGCTTTATAACAGGGCCATGGTGATTCCAGTAGCAAATGGTCACCTGAGCTCCCCTTGCCCAATAACAACTGGGATATCGCAAGGGTGTCCCCTTAGCTCCCTACTGTACACTTTTTCTATCGATCCACTGCTTAAAACAGTAGCTACTGACCAGCTGATGAGAGGCTTAGTGCCACTGGTTCGGTACCACAGCCGAAAATGTCTGCCTATGCAGATAGCATATGTTCGTTTGTTGCTTATATAGATTCTGGTACTAGGGGAATGAAGGTGGTGGATACCTACTCCCAATTTTCTGACTCTGCCATCAAAAGAATAAAAAGTGTTGGAGTACAGATTGGAATTCCATCTCCAGCCACAGACTCAGCTGTTGCTAACATAAGTACTTCTAGTGTTCCTATAAGGATTCTGGGAAATGAGTTTGGCCCAGGAGACTGCCAGTCCTCAACTGTATGGAAAAAATGGAACGAGGTACACAGAAGTTAAAGGTATGGAAAACTTGGAAAATCTCCAAATTGAAACACATACAAATCATTAAACAGTTTTTATTGCAGTTATTCACATGTTCGAGTTTTGTTTATCCACCACCTCTTGTATTTGCAGTTAGAATTTATAGTCTGCATTCTCAGATGTTATGTGGCAGCCGTTTGAATACTGTCAAAAGAGACATCACTCATATGCCCATTAAAAGTGGGGGGTTAAACATGCTAAATCCCATTGTTTTGTTTTTTTCACACTGTGTGTTTTCATTCCACAATAAAGAAGGGCCCTGCACCCTGCCTCGGCATATGTGGCTGAAATGGGGATTGGGGGCCTTTTGCTCTCGCTGGGAGTAGGAGGCTCCGAAGCTATTGAAGTCTTTTTGTACCACGGAGTATTCTAGGCCCAGTCTGAGAAAGCTGCATCTGTGGAGTCTCCAAGTCTTCCAACTTGTCTAGCAACACGATGCAACAGTATCAGAAAGGAAGTGACGAGTTGTGCAAGCATCCAAAAGTTCGATTTTCCTCAATGTCAGCCAGAGAAAGCATCTGTTAGCATTACTGCTGCTTCAGCAAATGTGGAACATTTTCTGGGTCACAGAAACATAGAAGTTGATGGCAGATAAGGGCTGCAAGGCCCATCCAGTCTGCCCATTTCTTTTTTTACCTTATAAATGTGCCATCGGCTTTTGCTCTGTCAATGGCCTATCTATCCATACTCATCTATATTGCTCCCTTATGCCTATCCCATGCCTGTTTGGAGCCCTGCACTGTATTCATATCCACCACTTCCTGAGGTAGGCCGTTCCATGCATTCATCACCCTTTCTGTGAAAAAGAACTTCCTCACATTACCCCTTAAACTGCCTCCCTCTAATCTCATGCTGTGTCCTCTTATCCTGCTATTTTTGTTATATTGAAACATGTTAGATTCTTTCACCTTGTTAATGCCCTTAAGGTGTTTGAATGTTTTGATCGTATCACCTCTCTCCCTCCTTTGCTCTGGGGTATACATATTAAGCTCCTTTAATCTGTCCTCATATGTTTTCTGATGCAGTCCCTGCATCATTTTGGTTGCCCTTCTCTGGACTGCCTCAATTTGGTTAATGTCCTTGTCAAAGTGTGGCCTCCAGTACTACATACAGTACTCCAGGTGGGGTCTAACCCGTGCCTTGTAAAGAGGGATTATTACCTCCCTCTTCTGATTTGTGATACCCCTACTAATACACCCTAACATCCCCCTAGCCTTACCTACTGCTTTAGTGGTCTGCTTGGATGATTTCAGGTCATCGGTGGTGATGATGCCCAAGTCTCTTTCTTCCCTTGTGACTGCCAGCACCCCCCAGCCTATAGGTGGCTTCAGGGTTTCTCTTCCCTATGTGCACGATCTTGCACTTCTTTGCATTAAACCCCAGTTGTCACTCTTCTGACCATTTTGCTAGTTTATCCAGACCTCTTCTCATTCTGTCCGCCCCATCTGGATCATCTGCTCTGTTGCACATCTTGATGTCATCTGCAAACAGACAAACCTTACCCTCCAGTCCATCTGCAATGTCACTGATGAAGATATTGAAGAGGACTGGTGGCCCCAGGACTGATCCCTGAGGTACCCCACTTGTGACTTGCATCTCTTCTGACTGTATACCGTTTACCACCACTCTCTGTGTTCTGCCCGTCAACCAGTTTGCCACCCAGTTGACCAACTTCTGACCCACCCCGAGCCTACCCAGCTTATTAATCAATCTTCTATGTGGAACAGTATCGAAAGCTTTGCTGAATTCAAGGTAGGCAACATCAACTACTCCCCCTTGGTCCACCACTCTGGTTACCCAGTCAAAGAAATCTATGAGATTAGTTTAACAGGACCTTCCTTTTGTAAACCCATGCTGTCTTGGGTCCTGTGCTCCTATGGATTCCAGGTGTTGCACTATCCTTTCCTTAAGGAGTGCCTCCATAATCTTGCCCACTACTGAGGTAAGACTGACTGGTCTGTAGTTTCTTGCCTTCTCCCTGCTACCACTCTTGTGGAGCGGGATCACATGAGCCCTTCTCCAGTCTTCTGGGACCTCTCCTGCGCTCAGAGACTCACTAAACAGTTCTGCTAATGGCTCTGCTAGTTCCACCCTTAGCTCCTTTAGTACCCTGGGATGTATGCCATCAGGTCCCACTGCCTTGTCCATCCTGAGCTTATCGAGCTCTTGCAGGACCCTTTCTTTTGTGAAGGGACTAGTGCTCACCTCCCTCCTCCGTGTCCATGGTGCTGAGCTGTGGGCCCTGCCCTACCTTCTCTTCAGTAAATACTGAGCAGAAGTATCTATTTAGGATAGATGCTTTTATATGGTCCTCCTCCTCACACACCCCCTTATCTTCTTTGATCATAGCAATACCCCATCTGTACTTTCTCCTTTCACTAAAGTATCTATAGAAAGTCTTATCACCTTCTTTTACTGTTTGTGCTAGTGTTTTCTCAGTTTGGGCCTTTGCCTGCCTTACTGCCTTCCCTGCTTCCCTTTGGGGAGTTTGGTATGCCTGTCTATCTTCATCCCACTGTGTTCCCTTATATTTCCTGAAGGCCAGCCTTTTGGCTTTGACCTTTTCTGCTACTGTTTTTGAGAACCAAAGTGGTTTCCTTCTTCTTTTGCACTTCCTTTTCTGTCTAACACAATGGGATGTTGCTTCAAGTATTGCATCCTTAATGCTTGCCCACTTTGCCTGTACCCCACTCACCTGTATTTCTTTTTGCCAGGGCTAGCTTAACTCTGTTGGCCATCTTATCAAAGTCAGCTCCTCTGAAGTCCCATATGTTTGCCTTGAAATGGGATGATTTAGTTGTAGTGGCCAAATTGAACCATACCATGTGATGTTCACTGGCCCCCAGGTGACCTTCTACCTGGAGCTCTGCAATCCTTTCCCTGTTAGTCAGTACTAGATCTAGGATAGCCCTGTCTCTTGTGGGTTGTTGTACCAGTTCTTTGAGGCCCTCCCCCTGCAGGGAATCCACCATGTGTCTATTTCTGGCAGATGTTCCTGCTGATATTGATCAATCTGTATCTGGCATGTTGAAGTCTCCCATTACCAGACCCTCCCCTTTAGCTGTCATGTTTTGTATATCTTCTAACAGTAATGTGTCTATGTCCTCCCCCTGGTCTGGGGGCCTGTAGACACCCCAGTTCTTATGGCTGTCCCATTTCCTATTTCCAGGGTGACCCACAGTTCTTCTGGCTCTTATGTGTATTCTGAATTTCTGTAGCTTTGATATTTTCATTTGAAATACAGGGCCACTCCACCCCACCCCCCTTTTTGCACCTCGGTCTCTTCTGAAAAGTACATAGCCAGGTACTGAAGTCTCTCAAGTGTGGTTACTGGTAAACCACATCTCGCTAATTGCTACTATGTCCAGTTTAGCCTCAGTCATTATTGCCTGCAGGTCTGGGATCTTGTTCCCAGACTACGAGCATGTGTGTACATGATTTTCCATTGGCCATATTTCAGTGTGTTAGTTGCTGGGTGAGGTCTGGCATTTCCCCTGTGCATCGTTTGGGGAGCCGGACCTTTTTCCTTACCTGGTGATGCAAATGAACTGCAAACATGCTGAACTCCTGTTTGACCACTAACTGGGGGGGGGTTCTTCCCATTCGATGTATGAGGTGCTGTACCCCTCTCCCCATTTGCTAGTTTAAATATTCTGCAAAGATGTCAAACTTCTGCCCCAATGCACTGACTCCCTCCTTAGTCAGATGCAGTCCATCAAATTTAAAGAACTTCCGCTCCCAAAACTATTGCCAGTTCCCTACAAATTTGTGTCCTTTTTCCTGGCACCAGCCCTTGAGCCACATGTTTAGCTTCCCTATCTCCTCTTCTCTGACCTTCCGTCCTTCTGGCCCCCTCTCCCAGACTGGCAGGATCTCAGAGAAGGAGATGCCGAATGAAATGGATGACAGTTTGTCACCCAGCCTGGTCAAGTGTTCCTTGGTCTCCACAACTGACCGGCTGGGCGAGATCTTTAGTCCCTATGTGTACCAGGACGTCAATGTTTTCTCCTGCTTCCTGAACAATTTTAGCAATGCGGTCAGTGTCTCTCCATGCTGATGTACCTGGGAGACATCTGACCATTATCCCTGGCTAGAGATAGACATCAATTCCCTGAATCATGGAGCCTCCTATGACCACAAGTTTTTTGGATTTCCTTTTTACTTTTTTTGTTTTGGTTCCTGTTTTGGGCGAGTTTTGTTGTGCTAGCTCCTGTGCTGCAGTGTCCTGCTCTGCAGTGCCCTCTGCCCTTTGTTTGATTTCAGAGATAGAGGCAGATATCGGTTTGTAGTTGTTATATGGTTTGTGGAGGTAATATGTTGGAGAGCACCGAGTGATGGGGCACTCGATTTGCCCCTCCTAACCACCTGCAAACCTCCCTGACCAACTACCCTCTGCAGTCGAGGTGCTTCTGTTGGATGTTTGGGAAAGGGCAGGTGGTTCTTGTAATATATTTCCTCTTGAATATGAAATTTGAGGCACACAATCTCTGCCCATGCTGCCTGGAGCTGAGCCCTAAGATCTCCAAAGGCCCAGCATGTAGGACAGTGTCCTAAATCCTGTAAAACTGCCCTTCTGAAAAGTGTTCCGCAGCACCTGCAGTTAATGATATCCATTCCAGATAAGTTGCTGGGTTTATAACCTGGTCAGAGTAATTAGAAGGAAGAAAATGAAAGCAAAAGTTTGATTTTGTGTTTTGTTTGTTTCTGTATAACTTGTTATAACAAGTTAAATTACTAGTGCCCCTGTAAAAGAGGTCACCATGTGGATACCCCACTGATCCACCCCTTCCTGCTTTGCCACAGGAAATGTCCCAAGTGCTAACTGATAAGAGAAGTGTAGTGTGGGGTGGTTGGAGATGTGGTGGGTGGCTTGGCCCTTCTCCAGCCGAAAAAGAACCATGGATGAAAGAAACAAGGAGGTAAGAGAAGAAACAATCAGCCAGCAACAAATGCAGTAACCCTGAAAGCTTATCCTAATGATAGATAAAACTGCAAAACCTGTAAAGCACCACCTGTAATAATTTCACAGAAGATATACCCTGTAAGAAACACTTTGCTACAGAGAAAAATAAAGCAGTAACAGAAGATATACATTGCAAAAGACAATTTGAATCAGAAGGTTACAGCAGTAATCTGTTAGCACACACCTGTAGGCACACCTTGTAACAAAGCAGCAGAAGGTATACCTAGCAACAACAATTTGAATCAGAGTAAAATAAAGCAGTAAAATGTTAGCAACAAACAGTAACAATCCCTGTGAGAACAAAATAAAAATAACAACACACACAGTAAATCTGCCTAGTCAAAATACGTCTTAATCCTTTCTCTTGCTCTGGTAAGGTTCTTTGTCCTGTCCTTTCAAGCAACCTAGAAGGAAAAAGCTCAGGTGAAGCTGGGTGCTTTGGCCAGCAAACCTAGTCAGCTGTCATGGCAGAATAAGGGAGCAGGGCAATATGAAGCAAAAAACATTTGTATGAAAGATTCTGCCTTAGACAGACGTACTCAGCAAACAGAAACACAAGAAGATTTTTACTGTACTGTATTTTTTATTGTTGAATTCTGGAAGTGTTTCGCTAACAGGTGGCGCTTACCATGGATCCAAAGGTTAACTTTTGGAAATCTGGTAGTAGGAGATTATCTGACACGCCGGAAGCAGTACTAAACTCGCACACTAATCTTTGCCTGTCTTAAATTCAAGCTATGGTAGGCAAGGTATCAGTATGTACTGCAACAGTTACAACCTTCATATGTATCTATAGCGGACAGAGTGGAGTCTGTCCTTTGAGAAAGTACACTGAAGGAGAAGAATCACTTGATTGTGAAACAATATGTGCAGCTGTGGGGTGCTATTAAATGGGTGCAACTGTGATTACTGCATTATTTTTTTTATTCCCTGTGAATTTCCTTGTGTTATCTAAAACAGAGTTGATCATTATTTCTTTCAACTGTGTAGATTGTAGGGATGAGCAAGTTTTACATTTTGGTGGAGGATTAATTTGCGTGTACCAAATGGGGATTTACTGTATATTGTACGTTTTTTCTTTTTTGGTTTTGTTTTGCATAATACTTTTTTCAGAGTTTTCTGTTTTTGTAATACTGTATGATTTTGTTTTCTTCTTTTTTTATTTTAAACTTGTATGTTATTGAATTTATGTAAAAGCATTACATATACTGTGCCTACAGGCATGTGCCCACTGGGACAGTCCCACTGCGCCTCCGTCATTGCTAAATCCTGGTTTAATTCCCTTCCCTCATACCTCTCCTCTCGTCTCTCCCCTGCTCTCTCCTCTTCTTACTCCCTGTGCTCCAGGGACCCTCGCACTTTCGCCATTCCCCACATCCACTTGTGTGCTGGGCAAGCTACCTTGTCCTACCATCCCGTCTCTCTCTGGAACCTGCTCTCCTCTTCCCTTCATCTCTCTCCCCCTCTCCTCAGGCTTTTAGATGTCTGCTAAAACGTTCTCCTGCTGCCCCCTGTATGTGCCCCTCCCACTTCTGACCCCTTCTGTCCTGGTTCTCCCTCCTCTCTTGTCTCCCTTCTCCCACCTCTTTCTCTCTACCTGGGCCACCTGTGTCCTAGGCCCACACTTTGTGTCCTAATGCTTTACCATTAGGTGTTAATTCTTAGCTCTCTAGTGTGTTAAACCATGGCAGCTATTTAATGGTACCCTTGGTCTGCCATTTTATATAGCTGACGCTGTGCTTGGTTCAAGGGGGGTATCCCTCCTACTGCCACCTGGTTCTATTTGCATTATGTTTTGTATTTGTTTATGCACTTCTGCTGTATATATTTTCCTCTTCATGTCAGTACTCCCTCTCCCCCTGCCCCCGGGTCACATCTGGAAACGAGCCTCGGCTAAGTGCGCATTTCCCGGATACCAAATTTCAAATAAATAAATACAGGCAGGCAATGAACATTTGAAAGCTTAGAACAAGTGAAATATATCATTCTAACAGCTATGGATTCAAACATTGGTGCCCCTGTATTATGTCACAACACATGGGGGTTTGAGCGATTTTCCCATTATAGATCTATAAGAGACTGTCATTAAACAGAATATATCCAACACTTTCAATGCAAGATATGACCAATGTGGCCATGAGCAGGGCTCTTAAAAAGACATGTAACAAATACTGTTCACCCACTCACGGGGTTAATCATCCCCTTACTACTAAACACAGGAAAAAGAAAATTATCTCCTTTGCCTAGCTGTATTTGCTGCACAGGTAGTGCAGAAAAGTCTAATGGTGTTGCAGAGCTGAAATGATAACATTTACCTGACAAAATTACATGTTAAATATAATATGCAACTTCAGAACCTTTTTAACAAAGTGTCTCACTATGCAGATTAAGAATTTAATAAGCACTAATGGCTATTGCATAAGTGTCCATGTGAAACAATCCAGTTGCCTTAAACTTTGTTTTCTTTTAATAAAAAGTCCCTCTTATCTTCATCGATCTTTTACTTCCACTTGTACAGTGACAAGGGATGGGCTGAAGGGACCTTGGTTTAGTGTCTCATCCGTAGGACATCAACTAAGCAGTGCAGTACCCCCCTCATACTGCACTACAGTGTCAGCATGGATATCACCCCAAGTACCTGATGAGGGGCTAGAACCCAGGACCTTCTGATCTTCCAGCCCCAGAGCCATCATGCTATCTACTGAGCCACTGACACTGCTAATGGTTAGGATGGTGGGGAAAGTGGCTAACAAAGTCGAGGGGTACAGCACTCAGTAACACCCGAGAGGAATAAACAGGTAAAATGGCTTGGGTGTCCAAAAAGCAGGACTGAAAAAAGATTTAAAAAAACCCAAAACATTAACATATAATTTGTGGTCAGGATGGCTGAGTGGTGTAAGGCGCTGCATTCAGGTCACAGTCTCCTCTGGAGGCGTGGGTTCGAATACAACTTCTGACAACAATATGTTTTCACCCCCGCCTCCAGACACCTGCGTCGCCTTATTCCTGCTCCCTCCTGCACCGTTATCCCCCCTCTTGACCCATCCTGACTTTTTCCACTTATTTCTCCAGATCCTGCTCTCCTGCACAGCACGGGTTCAGAAAAGGGCATAGCACCTCCACTGCCCTAGCAGTTGTTACCTCCGCAATCAGGTCTGTTGTTGACCAAGGCAAACTGACTGGGGCCATCTTCATGGATCTCTCGGAAGCCTTCGACAGGGTTGACCACGCACTACTGTGCTCCTCTCTCCTGTCCCTTGGCTTCTCCTCCCCTGCCCTTGCCTGGATCAATAATTACCTCTCGAGCAGGCAGCAGTACACCAAGTTCAACAAGGCCCTGTCTGAGCCTGCTCAGGTAAACTGCGGGACCCCCCCAGGCTCTGTCCTGGGGCCCCTCCTGTTCTCCCTCTTCGTAAATGAGCTACCCTCAGCCCCAGCACATAGGCGCTCAACTCTGTATGCAGATGACCTAGTCATCATGACCAGCTCCCGGGACATCTCTACCATCAACGCCAAGCTAAACTCCGACTTCGACCAAATTCAAACCTGGTTAAAGGACCACAAGCTTACGATTAACCTGCAAAAGATGCAGGCCATGCTCTCTGGCTCAACAGCCAAGACAAAAGCTGTCCCAGACCCGCTAAAGATCTCAGGTGCCGATGGGTCCTTACTATAAGTTGCAGATTCTGTCAAGTACCTGGGCGTGACACTTGACCCACAACTGGATCTGAATCTGTACATACGCAATACATGTAAGGCCTCAAACTGCAAGTTGGGACTTGCATACAGAGCAAAAAGATGTCTCACCCCAGCTGCTTGTCTCGCCATAGCCAGGGAAGTCCTCCCACCCATGCTCTGCTATGGACTTGTCATCTTCGCCCACGTTGCAAAAACTAGTCTTACAAAAAGGGACACAGCGTATGTCACTTTGCGCTCTCAGCTCCCCGCCTCACCCACCGCTGTGAGCTCTACTCCCGGCTTGAGTGGCTCCCACCTGAAAAGCACTACTCCTATGTCGTGGGCAACTTCACAGACAATGTTGTTAGATTTGCCACCCGCTTAGTCCTCACTGAATCCCTCGTTCCAGCTACCCCCCCCCACCATCTGAGATCCAGTGACCCTCATGCCCTCCTGGTTCCTAAGACTCGCACCCAAATGGGCGACCAGGCCTTCGCTGCATATACGCCCAGGTTGCGGAACTCTCTTCCATCAAGCACTCGCTCCTCCCCCTCCCACCACTGCTTTAAAGCCTCCCTCTGGGGCTTTCTTAAAATGGCCTCCACCTGCCTCTGTACTAGATGAACCCCCTCGACTTATGTCGCTCCGACTGGCTGAGTCACTACCTAACTTATCTGTCAAAGGCAGTGGCCCTCTGCACCTTATCCACTACCGAGCTTGCAGTTTACTAGTAGGATTAGTCCACTTAGGCCCAACTGCTCAAACAGTGTGTGCATAGTTACTGTTCTATTTCCGTATCTTGCTCTGGGCCTCCTCTATTCCAGTTTGTTTCTTCTCTGTTTACCTGCAATCTTTAGTGTGTTGCTGCCCGGCATGACAATCACTGCCTTTCATGACAGTACCATACTGTTATTCTACCTGCTGGCTGCATTGTAAACCCCTGTTGTTTCTTGTATTGACCTTGTTGCTTGATGCTCTTAAATGTAACCTTTATTTGTTTTGCCTGATGTTCATGAATGTACCCTGTAATCTCCCGGGCTGCACCTGAAAATAGGCACTTGGCTGTCTAGTGTGCTTACCCGGTTAACAAAAGCAAGTAAATAAATAAATAAATAAATAAATATGTCTCCCTAACTCGAGGCTAACAGTGCTCTCACTATTTGGCCTGTCCTCCATATTCTAAAAAACCCTGTGACTCATCATGCACTCCACACTTTCAGCATTCTTGCAGGATTCTGTACAGAATGCAGTTGTGAACTTAATTACCTCATCACATTTTCTTCTTTGGTGCTGACTGTGTTTATTTGCATTTTCAAAAAGTCTTGCAATATTCTATTCTGCATCTACTCCACTTTCCCCTCCCCCGGGTCACAACTGGAAATGAGCCTCAGCTCAGCGTGCGTTTCCCGGTTACCAATTTTTAAATAAATAAATTAATATGCATTTCTAGGCAAATTACTAGTTTTGAAAAACAAGACTTTTTTATTAACTGTTTTTGGTACTATTTGGTACTAATTAGAACCAGTTCTGTTTAGAACTAGGAAAGTTGTGTCCATTTTTACAGCATGTAAGACAAACACACTTGTCTGCCCACTGTGAATCAACAGAGGGCGGGAAAGTGTTGCTAAATTGGTTCAACACTTATTTCGCTCTCTGTCTCTCCATGCAACAGAAAAACTCTTTTATATTCAAGCAAGACAAATCTTCCTGATCTCCCAGACTCTGTGGAACCTGGTGACTTGTTTTCTTACGCCTGAATGGCATTTTTGTTTGAACAGAAACATCAGGGCAATAAGGGTGAAGAGCCAGTCACTGCGGCGAAGCTGCAGGAAGAGACAGTAGAAGAAAAAAACATCCGAAATGTTCAAGCCAGTCATAACTAAATCGTGCCCCCTCTCCCTCCCAAATAGCTTGACTGAAAAAAGTTCAGTTTGTTCAAATTAAAGGTCTCACCTCTGCAGAAGTAGACTCGGCAGCCACTCAGTTGTTAAATTAACAGATACTATTTAAGGTCAAATAATCCTGTACTAATGTCATATAGTACGTGGAATTATAAGGTACAGTTCACCACCACCATGCTAATGTGGCTTAATTTAACTATGATGGGAGGAGAGACTGACTTATAAATATACAATGTAATTCTGAGATTTTTTTTCTATAAAAGGTTTCAAAAGCTGGTAGCTCATCTTTGCAGGGATATACCATGTTTTTACAGGGATGTACCTTGATCAGGGCATACCTGGCCACCATTGGTGCTACCGGGTTTTTCTCCCTGTGCTTTTCTTCCCACCCACCTTCCTGGTAGGGCGATGCCTTTGACGGTCTTGCACACACATAGCTTCCCTGGTAGCAGAAGAAAGCTCCCTGGTCCAGCCACAGGAGTAAGTGTGGTGGCGAAGTCTGCCATCAACCCTCTCTGTCCAAGACACTCTACTGTGTGGTAGTTGTCTCGGCCTAGCCTGGCTCCCAAAGTAAATCATGCATTTAGGGTACAAGAACCCAGGGGAGGATTACATGATTGGGGTGGGGTGGGGGAGATACTGATGGTCATCAAGCAGGAAAGGGATTTGGAGGTAATCATATCTGATGACCTAAAGGCGGTCAAACAACGTGCCAAAGCTGTGGGGAAAGCCAGTGGGATGCTGGGGTGCATAAGAAGAGGTATCACCAGCAGAAGAAAAGAGAAGGTGATGCCACTGTACACATCATTGGTGAGGTCTTATCTCTGTAAGGACGAAGACAGGGTGGAGGCAGTTCAAAGAAGAGCAACAAAGATGGTGCAGGGCCTGCACCAAAACTCATATGAGGAGAGACTGGAAAACCTCAATATGTATATCCCGGAGGAGAAGAGAGACAGTGGAGATATGACAGTAACCTACAAATATCTAAAGGGCATGAACAGGGTACCGGAGGGTAGCATCTCTCAGAAAAGGAGATGTTCAGGAACAAGGGGGTATGACATGAGGCTGGAAGGGGGTAGACTAAGGGATAATGTGAGGAAGCATTTCTTCACAGAAAGAGTGGAGAATGCATGGAACAGACTCCCAGCAGAAGTGGTGGGGGCAAACACAGTGGGAGAATTCAAACATGCATGGGACAGGCATAGGGGAACCCTAGCAATAGGAACAAGAAGGTAAAGCGGGAGATCAAGTAGGGTCTGCGGCTTTTGCAGTAGGTATGGAAAATGGGCAAACTGGATGGGCCTAGCTGTCCTTATCTGCCATCAATTTCTATGTTTCTATGAGACTCTGGACTCATTTCAGAACCTGGGTCATTGGCACTGCAGCACTGGGCCTCTGAGTTGACATTTTGAGATTTTTTTTTTTTTTTAACAAAAGAAACATAAAAAAGGTCACCTGATGACTCAGTGAGAAGTGCTGTGTGCTCTCACTCTGGCAACCTGGATTTGGAAGTGAGCAGCAGCGCTTCCAGCTGGGTAGGGATAACGTTGGGTTCCACTACTCTAGCAACCTCTGGTGAGCCATGGAGCTTGCCTCTCCCGCAGGAGTACACTAGAGTGTACAAGGTCTGATGCAGCACAGCCCAGTGTTGGGGAGGTAAAAGGGGTTGGGAAGAAAACAAGAGAACCAGGCACCATGATGGCAGGATGAAGCTCCTGCCCATTGCTGGCCCCACACAATCGACTTGGCCCTGGCTTCCAACATCTGGATGTGGTCACTGGGGTCGAGGAGGGCAGACCTCCCTCCCCTGACCCTGCCACAGAGGCAATCCATGGGGGGGGTCGATGAAAGCCAGTTAAGTCCCAGAGATGGTGAGTGATAGGGCTGAACAGGCAGGATGCTGAAGGGGACAGACAGAGACAGGGGGCATAAATATATGACTAAAAAAAAGGAAAGGAACAGAGTCGGCCTGGTAGCACAGTAGTAGCACAACTGCTCACTACACCAATGACCCGGGTTCAGGAATAGGCTTGTACTAGCGAACAGTAAGTGAGTTATGCAAAAAACAATTTTCATCATTTATGAAGTTTGCTAATGGACAGGTTACCTGGTTTGGCAATTCATAAAGAAAAGCATCAGAACTAGAGGACACGATATGAGGCTCAAGGGTGGGCGATTCAGGAGCAATTTTTGGAAGTTCTTCTTCACTGAGAGGGTGGTCGACCCATGGAATTGCTTGCCCTGGGAAGTGGTGGAGGCCAAAACAGTGAACGGGTTCAAAAATGCCCGGGACGACGACTGGCCCACCAGCACCTGGGTTCGAGAACAGACTTAGGATGCTCGAGGGCCGGCCGAGGGTCAACTGAGTGACCGTGCATGCTCTCCACCTCCAGGGGAGGTGAGTGACTCTGTGTGGTGCTCCCAGGTGACCACAGGACCACGCCATGACCCGGAGCACCTGTGGCGTTGCTTCTTGCAGGGGGCATAGCGGACACATGGCGTGAGTCGTGTCACAGGCGTCCCCATGACACCTCCCCCACAGAAAAAAGTACCGCCGCTGCTGAAATGGCGCCTCCCCCCTATAACGGACCTCAGGTCCCCCGGTACATCCATTACCGAGCACCGACGGAGTCACACTGGGGAGGTTCCAAAGGCTCCACCCTAGGGGCAATCCAGGGGGCACTGTGTCGAGAATGACGCTGGGTCCCGTGGTGGGGGCGGGCAGCTGAGGGGACAAATGCCGCTGGAAGAATAAACATATTCAGTTAAAAAAAAACACCTGGGACAGGCACAAAGGTATAATTTCACAGAAAGGATGGGGGGGGGCAGTTATCCATATCGGGCAGACTAGATGGATCTTACTGTCCCCTTCTGCCATCAATTTCTATGTTTCTATGTGAGTAACAGGAGATTCCTTGCATGTCAAGTAAGGGGTAGTTTCTCTTGGGACCTCAATTTTGTTTTTAATGCATATTGAAACCATAGGGGTTCGGTAGTGATTGTAAAGTCGTATGGAGAAAAGAGAATCCCATTTACTTGCTGTTAAAAGTTTAGCCCTATAAGCTCAAGATGCAATCAGTGTACTGAAGAAATACTTGGTTTTAGTTAATGGAATACTATCTCCCCTATAACTTTAGCAGAAATATTAAATACTACTGCCTTATTATGAGACTGCCTGCAGCAAACATATGATGCTAGCTTTCTGTGTTTCACTCATGTAATGTATAAGGGTGAGCGAATGTGGAAACTGGCAGCTTCAGTTCAGCTCTGATTCGTTCCCCGTCTTCGGTTCAGCTTCAACAATTCAGCCAAAGATATTTTGGGTCCTTCATATTGGTGTTTAGTGGGCTACAAATAGGGTTAAGTACCACCCCTTAACCAACCCTCCCCCACCCCAGTCAGCTCCTGCCTTTTCCACCCTCCCCTGGCCTTTCAATCAGATTTTTTCTAAAAAAGTCAGTCAGCGCCTGGCAAATCATGAGAGAAGATGTCTGGGAAGTGGAGGAGGATGGGTAGTGACTGAGGTGGATGAAGAATAGTCCTGGGGATAGCTCTGACCACTTGGGGAGAATTTAAAGTGTTTTTTTTTTTTGTTAACTAGCTGGCTAGGGTTGCTGTAATAGCATAGTGGCAGCACAATGCACTGCTGTTCAGTGACCCAGGTCTGGAAGCGATCCCAGGTTGCTGCATCAGGTAGTTGCTGCGCAGCAGTATGCCTCAGCCAGGGAAGGCAAGCAGTAGGCTCCGGTACTGCAGCGAACCCTGCGGCTGGGCCAGGGAGCTTACTTTTGCCATAGGGGATGTGCAACGTGCATGCGAGGCCGGCATAGGTTACGCTCACATCAGGGGAGGTAAGAAGGACAATGTGGGGAGTGAAAAACCCTCAGCCATCTATATGATGGCTTATGCCCTGTGTGGCCTCCTGGGTCCTCCTAGTGCCAGGCATCACTCATCCTAGTTCAGACAAGTGGCCTGCAGGGGCAGCCCGGGGGGAGGGGTCAAAGGTAAATGTGCTGAATTTTGGCACATTCACTGAATAGAAATTTAGATTACCACATCCTTAGTGATGTGCAGCTGGGTCACTGTGGATGTTGCAGTTACTACCCCTGCATTATGGGTTCAAACAAAGTTGAGGGGCCTGGGTCAATAAACTCCCTACTGAGGGTTCGTATCCAAGGCTTAAATGAATTGCACAGTGCCTACACACAGAGAAAGGTTTAAGTGGGTCTGCTGTCAGTATGGTATAACCCCCTGTGGTGCAGTACCTACTCACCTCCTCACTGGATCACCTAGCCCAGGGATTTAACTCCAAAAATTGATTAGCGTTTTGCTCATAAAAGTGCTAAAACATTGTGAAAATGCATAGCACTTGCTTCATTGTGTTTAACAAACATAACACTTCTAGAAAACCTATATAAATACTTTTGGTACAGTTAGCATTGTCCCAAGAAAAAAAATGCTAATCAATTATTTAAAACCCTGCAGCCCATAAACCACTACAGTGAAACAAGTTACCTCAATGAGTGTGCAACTTACAGTATACTCAATAATGGAAAAAGCACTCTGACAAGGATTTCAAATAAACAACAGGGATTTTTCTTTAGGGACTGCATGGACTTAAATGGGAGAAAAGGGGGTTAGGTAAGTAATGAGGTAGTGTGTGACGCCTGGATGGCTTTTTGCTCAGCCTACATACACAGGATTGCTCTCTCCTTGGCCTCCCAAGTGCAGCCACAAGGTAATGTTTGCATACTCACAAACAGTTCAGCTTCACAGTATTGGGTCTCAGGAAGAAACATCATTCTTGGACTGGTTACATTTGGTCACTCCAGTATTTTTCCACTTTGTATATGCAATTGCAATATATATCTATTTGCATATGTTACAGCACTTTACGATAACTTTGCACTATCTCTTCCAAGAGCAGGCACCGGATTTTCAAAACCCCCAGCAATTGGTGCAGGTGCAGAAAAAATGTGCACAAGTGGGTCTTCAGTTGAGGAGCTGCAGTTTTTCCCACGTGTGCCGGATTTTCAAAGATGGGGCAGTTTTATGGCCAGCTCCATGATTTATGGCAGCTTGAGGCGATTTTTGGGCACAGCTGCACCTGCCACCTGTGCAGAGCACCAGCTGAAAATATGACTTTCCACCAGTGTGAAGATCAGGACTGGTTTTATACCTAATGTGCCACGGCACCCCAAGCAGAAATATTTATGGTGCCCCCTTCACTGCTCCCATCACCCTCCTCCTCCCTTTTGCCCCACCCCACATCCAAAAAGTGGTAAAAATGCGAAGAATGCAGAGGTGGCAACAACAGTTTGTTTTTTATATTAACACTGTTTGCATTTCAAGCTGGTCTTTACTTGTATCTTTTAATTTGGTGATCCCCCTTTTTGCTGGCGCCCCAAGCGTCTGCTTGGTTTGCTTGTGCCCGACATCATCTCTGGCAGAGACCTTTTCCACACCAGTGGACTGTGACAGAGGACTTAGTCCGTCGACTATTTGAAAATCTGCCCCCAGGTGTTTATTTCTAATAAACAGACAACTATTTTATTCATTTTATTGTAATGTGCTAGTAATTACTTTCTGCTTTTATAATAAAATAACTTGTTAGTGCAGTGAAACAAATGGGTTTTCACCATTGTTTTTCACACTGCTAGTAAAAAAGAATTCAAGAGAATTCTGGTATTTTGATGTCAGAAACTGCCAGCTACTTAGGAACCCAATGCACTTTAATGAGAAACTTAATATATTATTTTTCAAAGGAAAGAAATACTTCTTTCAGCAACAAACTTTGCCTTTATATGTTTGCACTATTGTGGTCCATCTTTATGATTTTACAATTTTTTTAAACAATAATTAGCTTATTTTTTTCTTCGTCCCAAGTAACATCTGGTTAGGAAGAAAATGTCACCTGCTAAATTATAACAAGAGATCAAAGGTTATCAAAAATCACATATTTCTACTAAGTATATAATATTTTGGTGGTAGAAAGTGTTATTTCTCCATAAGAATCTGAAAACAGATTTGTAGTTTCCCACTGAAATACACCTGCAGCCTTGCCAGTAAATAGTTTGTGATGTCATAATGCAGGGATTCCATTGGATTCTTTTTTTTACTATTAGTTGGCAAAATACAAATAAAATGATGAAAACGTAAGTAAAAAAACAAATAAAAGCAAACAGGATGATTGCAGAGGCTTCTAAAGGCCCCACACCTTCATTCTTTGAGATATATATACCTTACAAAGCACTTACCCTTTAAATGGCGCACTTTTTAGTTCAGACCTCTGGGAGTACTCGCTCTCGAGAAATTGAGTAATGCTTGAATTTTATGTGGAGGCCAAAGCTGCTCTGCTTTTTATTTTAATAATAAAATATTTATCCTGCAACACAAGAGGTGTTTCTTTCTCAGACCTGGTACTGTGAAGCCAAACTGTTCGTGAGTACTTTGACATTTCTGTTCTGTTTGTGCTCCAGTGACTCTCACCCTAGCAGCCTCCATTGTTTGACTGAACATTATACTGGGCTGTAGTTACCTGCCCTTCGAGGCTCATCACAAAATAAAGTAGTCTGTTCCTACACCACACCTACACAGTACGACTGTTAACTGGCCCACCTGTACTGGTGACCACTACCCTGCCCCACTAGTTCCAGTGTAAATCCCTTAGTTACCACTAGGCAGCCCCTGGGTACACAGCTGTGGAAACGGTGTAGACCCGATGACGCTGCACACGGCTGACAAGGGGTGGTGCACTTAAATAAAGCAAAGCTTGCACATTAAAACCCCAAACCTGAATGCTCTTGAACCCAAATCAGGTATTTTTAAATCCTGTCTGGATGAGCTAGTCCATTAACAGAGTTCCTAAATCTATGATGCTGTGACAACCTTACCCTTTGGGCTGTATCAGCTTTCAGGAAGTTTTGTCTGCTTTACTTCTCCTGCTACCACCACCTGGTTATAGCAGGAAATTACCTCTGTCCTGCTCAGGCACTTGGAAGGTCAAATACAGTAATATGTGGTAGCGTACACTTCAGATAGTGGAATTACCTTTGCAATAAGGATGCTCAGCAACTGGTAATATAAAAATAGATTCTTTACTATTATAATACTACAAAATATTACAAACAAGATACGCACAGCAAACAAAAAGATATACACATTTACAGGAAAGGAAAATATCACAGCTGAACAGACAGATGGCTTACAGAATACACTCACAATGTAGTCTTGCACTAGGATTTATATTTACCTGCCAACTAACTTTAAAGAAACATTTACTACTGTTCTTTCCTCAGTAAGATAAGCTAGCTATGGAAGCAGGGCCCTCTATACTTTGGGGACACTCACCAAGACAGACCCCAGGTCCTCTTCAAAGGTTGCAGGAAGTCACAGCGTGAGCTGGGGTTCAGCTCTTCTATTTATGTGCTCAGGGCAGTAGGATGGGACCTCTTCCTATAGTGACAGCCCTCTTCAGTATTCCCCCACCCACGTGAGTGCATGTGACTGTATGAATGTATCTGCCAGGCCGTTTCTCACCTCGCGACATCCTTATTCACAGCTTTTATTATCCTGTTTACTTCCTAGCCTGCTTGGCTGTCTCTACAGGAAAAGTAGCAGCCTCACATCTGGCAAGCTACTTTCCCTTGTAAGGTTCCCAGGATGGCTGTTGGGACATGTGACCTGAACTCCATTTTGTTTGCTCTATGCCATTCCATACAACTTACAGGAGAACAAGCAGGAACAAATTTCACTAACAAAAAGAGATTGCATTTACATGGTCACATTGCCTGTCACAGATACACAAAGGTTGTTGTTGCAGGGCAAGCCTTGAATTTACTCCCAGTTCTCCCAGACCAGGAAATCTCCCTTGCTGTACAGGGGTGATGGCGAAGCTCACAGTGAGTCCATCACTGGTTGGTTTCACACTCTCTCTCTCTCTCTGCTCCTCTTTCACAGCCAGTCTGTGATGGTGCTCAGTGTCCAATGCAGGTCAGGCCTCTCCTGGTTCTAGCACTCAGCAGCTGAATCTCCCCTTCACAGGACAGATCTCTGTAGCTCCACCTCACCCAGGACATCCAGACATCCCATCCCGCCAGGGTGGCAATAACCAGCATCTGACCTAGTACTGCTAGGTTTCTCACATGAATTGGGGTCCCAAGTTGCCTTGGCACTTTTATCTAACCATGTCCTTAGAAATATGGACATGGGCATGGCCACAGGTGCGGTGTTTGTGGACTTATCAAAAGCCTTTGACCTTGTTGCCCACCACCTTCTCATTTCCACCCTGCTAAACCTAGGCTGCTCTCCGGATGCCACCGCTTGGTTCAGCAGCTACCTTGCAAACAGATCCCAGTCTGTTCTTATAGGCAAAGCTACCTCTACTGCATTGCCCGTCCACAATGGTGTACCCCAGGGCTCCATACTCAGGCCTCTATTATTCTGACTGTTCATAAATGACCTTCTCATAGAGAGCATAAACGGTCATGCACTCCTCTATGCTGACGACATTGTCATCTACCGTAGCACCAAGTCCCTCAAATCTATATCCTCCACCCACACCACTATGGAGCAACTCAAAACTGGTTCCTCTCCAAAAAACTTCTGGTAAATGAGAAAAAAACTAAGGCCATGCTATTTGGGGGCTGCCAACCATATAAACCACCTCCTGACCCCTGAGGCTCGACTTGCAATTGCCCAGAGAAATCTCCTGCCCCTTCTTGACTATTGCTCTCCTGTTTTCTCCTCCACATCCGCCTCACTGCTCTCTCGTCTAAGCATCACATATAACTCTGTCACTTTGCCCTTCAGGTACCCTCCGCCACTTATCATTGCTCTCTGTATCAGTCCCTAGGCTGGCTCTCTCTGCCTGGCCGCTATGAATCTGCCATGGGCTGTCTAGTCAATACCTCTCTCAGGAACTCTCAGAAGACCCCATACTCCCAGGTTCTCACCGCCAGGGTGGAAACTCATTCTCTCAGGGTCTCTTCCATCCCTTCACTTTGTTCTCTATAGTTGGCTTCCTGTTTTTCATAATGACTATGTGCATGGTAACATGAAAACAGGATCACTGTCAATCGGACTTCCCCTGCTCTATTTGTCTACACCCGAACATCATAATCCTCATTTTATCACATCAAAGTTCCTGCAGCAACTGACAATGGGGTGTCGTAAGCAGAGGACTGTGATCAAGAATGCTTGGAATCAGTTGATTCTCATCCAATTTTAGGATCTGAGGAACTTCCGAATCTTAATGGAGATAGGAAGCAATTCTCACAGGAAGTAGCGGACTTCATTGTCGACATGGCATTTGAGTCGCCCAGATTGATGGTTCTGGGCGACTTTAATGCATGGATTGATGATGAATTCTCGCAATTTGGTAACCACTTCCTCCAATTAATGACTTCTTTGGGCCTTACACAGGTGGTTTCCACTGCTACTCATAAATCTGGACACTCTTTCGACTTAGTCTTCCTACTAGGGATCAAGACATCCAATATGGGGGTGGAACCAGTCACCTGGTCATATCATTACATCGTGAGGTTCAATTTTTGCACCCCCTGAGAAGGCCTAACCCTGTGGAGATGGTCAAGTACCGCTCTTTATGGGATATTACTCCCCAAGGCCTAGCGGCGGTGCTTGACCTCTCGTCCCCCGTGTTGGCGAGCAGTAGTCCAGAGGCCCTCGTGTTGGCATATAATACGGCTGTTATGGCGGCTCTGGACTCTATTGCTCCTGTTTGTGTGTGCCCCATATCCCTTCACCCCAAGTCTCCTTGGTTTGAAGGGTCTTTGAGGAAGATGCGGAGACAGGGCCGAAGGTTAGAACGGTGATGGCGCAGGTCTGCCCTTGAGACTGACCACCTTAGATTGATGGACCATTATTTAGTCTATCAATCTGCAATCACCTGTAAGAAGGCAGAATTCCTGTCCAGGGAGATTGTGGTTGCAAGGAATCAACCAGCCCAGCTTTTTCGAACTGTGGACAGACTGTGGAACCCAGCCTGTCTTCAAGTTCAGTAGGCTTTTTCGTAATTAGAGTGCGAGGAGCTTGCTCGATTCTTTGCAGCTAAGGTGGAAGATATCAGGGCGGATCTGCAACCAGCACCCTCTAGGGGGGATGCTGTTGAACAATGCGAGTTCATGGTATCTCAATTTTCTTGGAGTTCCTTCAGTCGACCTGATTTCATCGATGTCAAGAGGATTATCCATAGTGTGAGCCCTACATGCTGTAATTTGGACCCTGGACAGACCTCCCTAATTTTGGGTTGTAGTGATATCATCGGTCCAGTCCTTGTGCAAATAGTCTGGTGCTCCTTGGAGTTTGGTGAGTTCCCTAGTGCCCTGAAAGAGGCGGTGGTGTCACCACTCTTGAAGAAAGCTACCTTAAACCCAGACTGTTTCACAAACTACAGACCTAACTCTAACCTACCCTTTATTGGGAAGGTGATTGAGACGGTAGTGGCAGCCCAATTGGAGGACCATTTAACCATCCATGACATCTACGAACTCCTCCAGTTCGGTTTTTGTAAAAGACACAGCACCGAGACAGCGCTGGTTCGGGTGCTCAATGATCTTCTGAGGACGAGGGATCAGAAGAAACGTTCCATCTTGGTTCTTCTTGATCTCTCCTCAGCTTTTGACACCGTGGATCATATGGTGTTGCTAGCACGCCTGAGGCACATTTGTGGGATATTGGGAACTGTTCTTCAGTGGTTCACCTCTTTCCTCACTGGGAGATCACAAGAGTTGTGTCCGGGGTTTCTTCCTCGGGCCCAACATCTTTGCTGTGTGGGGTGCTTCAGGGTTCAGTGCTGTCTCCCATGTTATTCGAGGTGTATATGCTGCCCCTCGGAGACATTATAAGATGGTATGAGCTGAGGTTTCATTGCTATGCTGATGATACCCAGCTATACCTGTCTTTTGTACCCGACCAGGATGGAGCTCTCTCGGCGTTTAACAACTGTCTGAAAGAAATCCAGGAATGGATGGACTCTAGTTGGCTGAAGTTAAACTCAGAAAAGACAGAGGTATCGGTTGTGGACCCGGGTTGCCAGATAGAGGGGTCGTCTGTTGGGATGCCCTCAGGAATTTTTCTTGCCGGTGTCTCTCTCCTGACCTCTGAACGGGTGCGTAACCTGGGGGTTGTCTTGGATGACAGGCTGTCACTGCAGTCACAAGTGTCAGCAGTTGTCAAGACTTCCTTTTACCATCTTCAGAATATCGCCAGAGTTAGGCACCTAGTTCCGTCTGACGACCTTCCAACATTGGTCCATTCCTTTGTGTCCTCACGTTTGGACTACTGCAACTCCCTTTACTTTGGGCTTTCAGGGGTTGAAATCCGTCGCCTGCAGCTAGTGCAGAACGCAGCGGCCCGGGTTCTGACTGGTTCCAGTAGGTCCTGTCATATATCTCCGGTGCTGCGTAAACTGCACTGGCTGCCTATATGGTGGCGGATCATCTTTAAAGTCAATTTATTGACTTTTTTTTTGGTTAACATTTTTATTAGGTTTTACCCAGATGCAAACATTTATACACATGACATTTACCAAAAACAAAGCCAAGACATACAGTGTAAAGAAAACATCTCACAAAGATTACACACTTATAATATACCGTACAATACGCAAAACAAAACAAACAAAAAAAAAAAACACGTAACAACTCTACTAACTATTTACATGTGTCCACAACTTGCCAATATTTCATATACTTCTCTCCTTATGAATCCCCTCCAGTTTTACAATCAACTTCTGTAACCTTATTTGGGTTCAGTTTACATTTCATTTATACCACACATCCCATTTGGTCTTTGTTCTGAGGTAAAGGCCCCTGCCCCCCCTGCCCCTTCTTAAGCCCCCCTCTGCATAATCATTGCTTCTTCCATGGATAGTGCTGACAACAGGGGGTTCCACATAGATATGAAGGATTCTAATCTACCCTGTATTAAGTAGGCCCTTTTTTCCATTGCCAGGGTACCGATGATCATAACACGCCATTGCTCAATAGGGGGGTCCTTCGCCGATACTCATGTATTTAATATGGCTTGTCTAGCCTGTGAAACCACAATCCTAATCCACTTCTTATGTGGGGCCCATTCCTCTCCCCCCCTCGTTTCTATGCCAAACAGAAGGTCAATCGGATGAAGAGGGACATCTACCCCCATATTCTCCCTCATATTCTGCACCACTCTTTTCCAAAAAGCCTGCAAACAAGGACAAGTCCAGAAACAGGGCAGGTACGTGCCCCTCTGCTCTTGACATCTGTTGCACATATCTGATACCTCTGGTTGGTATTTGTGCACCACCACCAGAGGGTATAACAGTCTATGGATAAACTTATAGGCCGATTCTTTGTAATTTGTTGACTTTTAAAGTCCTCCACGATCAGGGTCCGGTCTATCTGAAAGAACTTCTGGTTCCTTACTGCCCTGGCCGATCGCTCCGCTTGGCCGACGAGGGTTTGCTGGAGATTCCAAGAGTGAATCTTAAATCATCTGGACGTAGGGCTTTTTCTTTTGCTGCACCCACTCTTTGGAATTCTCTACCTCGACGGTTATGGGAGTGCACCTCCGTGGAGGAATTTAAGTGGGGTTTGAAAACCCACTTATGGCAAATGGCTTTCCTGGAAAACTTATTGTTTTTGTAAATGATGATTTTTATTGGTTTTATTTGTGCTGATATTTGACTTTAATGTCTAATTTGTAATGTTTTACACTGTACAACGCCTTGGAAATTGAAAGGCGCTATATAAATAAAACTATTATTATTAATCCGATTCAGTTTCAAATCATAAAAGGACCTAAAAACTGGATTTTGGATCCAGATTTGAAATCCTAAATGCCTATGTGAGATACATTTTAGGACTGATGTAAGGGTTCAGGATTTTCAGCCTGCAAATCCGAAAATCAGATCAGAATCCGACTAACCCAGTTCTGTTCGGTGGATTCCGAATACCCTAATTGTGATATCAGGCACAGTGTCTTAGGGTTCCACACACAAAATGTTTTCTCCCCTTCTACATTTAGGAAAGGCTGACAAAAGCCCCAGAGGGCCCCTCCACGCACACAGGGCACCCAGCCACACTCAAAGTGTGGGTTGCACTGGCCCGTCACACCTGATACCATATTTTCTAGCAAATGGAGTGGGCTTGGGGGCATGTTCGTGCTGCATGCAATTCTGCCCACAGTTTCGGGAGTGCAGAGGGTAGAAATATTAGGATAGGATACAATATGATAGGATAGAAACTTTATTTATATAGTATCTTTCCAGAGCACAAAGAGCTTTATAGTGTAAATTGTACACTAACATATTCAACAGAAATTAGTGGAGCTATCAGTCTCCTGAGAAGGCCTGTCTAAACAGCCAGGTTTATAGCTGTGATTTCAAACTTTCCACTGACGGGGATAACATGAAGGGACCCAGCAGGAATGTACCCACTGCACCCATCCCAATGCCTTTGTTGGGACCAATGGCACCTTTCCCGCTATTTCCCATAGCCCTTCAAGAAGGCATGTAGGGTTTGGAGGCAAAGAGTCAGGTTTTTTTGTTTTACAAAAAGCGCTTTCTCTACATGGGGATACAGCAGTCCTTGGAGGACTGCCATGTCTGACAGTCCTGTGCTCCATGCAAATCACAGGAACCACTCAGGATGACCGAATGCGAAGTGTCCAGGCCTATCTCCCCCCCCCCCCACAACACCGATGCCTCCTCCACACTCTGTTCCAAACATACATCAAGGAGGGTTGAGACTGTGGATTTGACAGTGTGTATATATCTTGCTCATATATGTATATCCACCCCTTAGTTTCACACCTTTTAACTGTTTATAACGGTTTGCTCATTGGACATTCTGTGTTTTTTTTCCAATTTGTAACATTTCCATTCTGGCCACTTTCTACTCCACTCATGGAAACCACCCAGCCCCATCTCCCCATCTGCAGCCCCCAGCTTTCACCCCCAAGGTGAAGCCAGGGAAGGCCCTCCTCTGTAGTCCCTATGGGTTCTGGGGTTAGAGTAGGCTGTGCAGAGTCAATGTTGAAGGTAGGTAGATAGGAAGGAAGGAAGGAAACATAGAAAAGTACAGTTACGTAGGAACTTACCATAACAGAAGATCTTCGAGAGAGGTTCCTTCAGTAGGTCATCACTTACAGGACTGGCGCCGCCTGGCATCTGGCCGCATGGCAGACTTTTCTAGCAATCCCTGACAGGGCACCACCCACCCTACGTCAGCGTGGCTGTATACAGTGGGCGGTCCCCACGCCCGCCCTCCAGTTCTCCCACGGAGCCAGGAAGAGGCCTGACAGCAGGAGTAAACAGGATTTGGAGTCCTATCAAACATAAATGAGGGGAAGGGGGATATGACCTACTGAAGGAACCTCTCTCGAGAAGATCTTCTGACAAGTTCCTACATAACTGTACTATCTTATTTCGAGAGGGTTCCTTCAGTAGGTCATCACTTATAGGACAGAGTCCCAAGCAGTCCCTCCAGGGAGAGTCCGAGAGAAACTAGGGAGGAGGAAAAATAACTCCAACAGAAAAACTGGAATCCAGAATGGACCCAGTCTAGGACG
Organism: Neoceratodus forsteri; assembly: GCA_016271365.2. Lineage (NCBI taxonomy): Eukaryota > Metazoa > Chordata > Ceratodontiformes > Ceratodontidae > Neoceratodus > Neoceratodus forsteri. Next base: position 235,595,932 of record CM028129.1, read on the forward strand.
GAAGGCCCTGTAACACAGCAAGGCCAAAACCAGCCCTCCACCTAGAAGCAATGTCCAGACTGTAGTGTTTGGTAAAGGTATGGACAGAACTCCAAGTAGCTGCGGGACATATATCAGCTGCAGAGACATTTCGCAAAAAGGCAGCAGAAGCAGCCATGCCCCTAGAAGAATGGCCTCTGATGGTACCCGGCAGAGGCTTATCGTACTTCTGGTAATAAAACCTAATACAGTTGCCTAACCATCTGGAAAGACCCTGCTCAGAAACCGGTTTGCCCTTTGATCTGGGGGCAAAAGAAACAAAAAGCTGATCACAGCTACAGAATTCTTTAGTCCAGTGCGTGTAACACCGAAGAATACGATGTACGTTCATGGTATGGAGGAGTGCCTCACCTCTGTTAGAGGGGGGTGGATAGTACACAGGAAGCTCTACTGATTGGTTCAGTGTGGCTTCTGACAACACCTTGGGAAGAAACTTCGGATTAGTTCTGAGGACCGCCAGGTCCTTGTGGAAAATCAGGTAGGGCTTACAAACCAGAGCGTGAAGCTCCGAAATCCTCCGGGCTGATGTGATGGCAACCAGGAACAACGCCTTCCAGGAAAGGAAGTGCAAATCACAGCTCATAGCCAGCTTAAAAGGAGGAAGGGTGAGCTTTTCCAAAACAAAGTTCAAATCCCAAGGAGGAGTTGGGCTGCGGATGGTGGGGTTTCAGATGGAGAATCCCTTTCAGAAGGGTTTGAGACTTCCAACTGAGCCACGGGTTTACCATCCACTAGCTCATGGTATGCCGAAATAGCCGAAAGGTGGACCTTCAATGATGAATATGACAGACTGGAGTCTGACAGGTGAAGGAGGTATTCCTTGACTTGAGGGGCAGAGTATGTGAAGGGGTTCCAACCCTTGGAGGTCGCCCAGATGGAAAAGCATAAGTGGAACTAGTAGAAGGTTTTCTGGCCTTGATGAGGACCTGAGCAACCCAGGACGAGACCCCAAAGCGAGAGATCACTATGTCTGCAGGAGCCATGCATGAAGATGCTGAGTCCTGAGCCCCGGATGAAGCAGTCAACCATGATCCTGAGTCAGGAGGTTGTGAGTCACGGGAAGTGGAACTGGTGGTTCCTTGGAGAGCTGTTGCAGCAGCAGGAACCAGATCTATCTCAGCCAGAGAGGAGCAATGAGAATCATCTTGACTCTCTCTGATTGGAGTTTGAGGAGGACCCTCTGGAGAATGGGAAATGGAGGGAAGGTGTACAAAGATTTTCCTGTCCGAGAGAGACAGCGCGTCATGCCAGAAAACACCATGCCCTGGAACGAACGAGCAAAAACTGGGAAGTTTTGCGTTGTACTGGGAGGTGAAAAGGTTGATTTCTGAATGCCCCCAACGTAGGAAGATGGATTCTGCCACTTCCTGATGTAATTCCCACTCGTGAGCTAGGGTCCGAGATCTGCTGAGACTGTCCGCCAGGACATTTAGTATGCCTGGCACGTGCAAGGCCACAAGGGCCAGATTGTGCTGGACTGCCCAGTTCCACACCCGCATCACTTCCTGCACAAGGGATATGGGCGGGTTCCTCCTTGTTTGTTGAGGTACCAAACTACCAACATGTTGTCCATTTGGACCAGCAGTGATCCCTTGGGAAGGAGGGTCTGGAAGGCCTGTAAGGCATACAGGACAGCCCTCATCTCCAGAACGTTGATGTGTAATGTAGTCTCCAAGCTCGACCACAGTCCTTGGGCTTGGTGCTCCCTTAGATGTGCTCCCCATCCCATGTTCGAGGCATCCGTGGCCAGGGATGCTGAGGGAGCCTGAAGGGAAGACCCAAAGAAAGATTGCAGGGATCCCTCCACCAAAGCAATTCTTTCTTAACTGCTGAGGAGACCAGCACCGGATGGTCCAGATTGTCCAGGAGTTGATTCCACTGCACGCGCAAGGACCACTGAGTGGCTCTCATGTGGAGCCACGCGAGGTGAACAGTGGTGATGGAGGCCGCCATCAGGCCGAGAAGCCGCAGGATCTCCCAGGCCGGGATGTTCCTGGAAGAAGCCACTTTGGAAGCCTGACTGATCAGGATCTCCACCCTGTCTGGAGGGAGAAAGGTTCTGCAATGGAGTGTATCCAAAACTGCCCCAATGAACTGAAGTTTCTGGACCGGGGCCATAGAGGACTTGGGAATACTGACAGTAATTCCTAACCTGTTGAATAGGTCCAAAGTGAAAGAAAGAGCCTGTAGTAAAGAGTTGCTGGTCGGGGCTGAAATCAGCCAGTTGTCCAGGTAAGGGAAAACTGCAATGCCCCTGCAGCATAAGAAGGCTGCAACCACTGCCAGGCACTTGGTAAACACCCAGGGTGCCGAGGACAGGCCAAAGGGGAGCGTTCGGAACTGAAAGTGATCCCCCTTGAACTGAAACCACAGGAACCGGAGGTGGCTAGGAAAGATGGGGATGTGCAGATAAGCATCCTGCATGTCCAGAGTGCACAACCAATGGTTCTCCAGGAGTGGAAGGAGACTCTGGCGAGTCAGCATCCAAAATTTTTTGTACTCGACAAACTGATTTAAGTTGCTGAAGTCGAGTATAGGTCTGAAATACCCCATCTTTTTTGGAACCAGGAAAAATTAGGAGTAAAACCCCTTTCCCCTTTGCCGGAGGGGAATGTGCTATATTGCTTCCTTGAACAAGAGAATGTTCATCTCTTCTTGGACGAGAAGAGCCTGATCCCTTGAGTAGGAGGATCTTTTTGGTGGAGTTTCTTGAAGAAAGTCTAGAAACTCTGTTGTGTGTCACTAGCTGCAGGACCCATTCGTCGGAGGTGATCGCTCTCCACTCCTCCGCGTGGCTGCAAACCTCCCCCACACCTGCTCCCTGTTGAGAGTCTGAAGAGGCAGTGGGGATGGGAAGTCAGGAAGTGGCTGGATGTTCAGGGAGAGGACCCCCTGCTTGTCTCTGGTTCTTGGAGGCAGGAGGGGTGGCAGTACCTGTGGCCTTACGCTTTCCTTAGCGACGTGCTGGGGCTTGCTTTCTCTGCCTCCAGGTCCTTTTCCGAAAGGGCTGCTGTTGTTGGTTGCTCGATTGGTACATGGACCTCACTGACCTGAGGGCAAGATCTCTGTCCTGCAAGTCAGTGATAATGTCCTTGCTGTCTCCATCAAAGAGTACTGAGCCCCTGAAGGGGGCATTTTGAATCGACGACTGGACCTCATTAGTGAGGCCAGAAAGGCGTAGCTAGGAATGCCATCTAAGGGCAATGTCATTTGCCGAGGTGCGCGCCACAGAATCGACTAAGTTGTATGTGGCCCACAAAGCATGCCTACAAGAGAACTTGGAGGGCGAAGATCCTTGACAAGTTCCTCCTTGAGGGACAAGGGATCCATGGCCTGGACCCGGGCCTCTAACCTGGCCAAGGTAGCTTTTTGGTGAGACACCATATGGGCCACATAGTTAAGGGACCAAAGGGTGTATGTGGCTGAAGAATAGATTTTTCTCTCGAACTGGACCATCTGCCTCGACTCTTTGTCTGGAGGAGAGGTGCTCATGTGCTACAGAGAAGTCATGAGCAGCAGAGATGATGATAGAGTCAGCCTTAGGATGTGTTTTCAAGAACGGGGCATCCTTTGGGGCCCGGTAAAGCCTGTCCGCCCTCTTGGGGACAGCTGGGAGGGAATGAGGCATCTGCCAGATGGTAGTGGTGAGGTCTTGATGAGGTCCAATCCATGGAGAAATGGGGACCAGGGACAAAGACTCTAAGTCCAGATGCTCAGCAAGTCTGTCTCATAGGGTCCTGATACTCTGACTCCCAGTCAAAGAAATCCTTCGTGGACCTCAGGAGGTCCAAAAAGGCAGGGTCCTCTGGTGGGGATTTCAGAGAAACCTTGCCTGACGGCCCTTCAGGCTCCTCCGGAGTCTCCTCCGTAGAATCGTCGACCCCCTCATCATCATCGTCGTTGTCATTGTCATCATCTGCCCCTTTGTCAGGACGGTGACGGATATCCAGGAGTGAGACATCCTGACGAGTCTTCCCCAAGACATGCACAGTAGCCACTGAAGAACTGTTCAGGGAAGGGGACCTGGGAGATGGAGTCTCATCTCCAGGTCCAACATCAACTCAGACAGAGCCCCCTGCCACCAAGACTGAATCAAGATCTTGAAATCCGATGCAACTGGAGGAGGTGGAGGAGGTTGGGGCTGAGGAGGAGGAGGAGGCAGCATTACCAGTGGGGGAAGGTAATGATAGCCCTGGAATCCCTGGTACTGAGAGCAGGGACTGAACCCAGGGTAAAACTGTCCATAATGAGTCCAGTCTGGAGGGGGCCAGCCGGGCAGTGGTCCCCAGGGAACCCCAGAGGATAGTGAGGGACAGTCTGAGGTCTGGAGTAGATCCCCATTGTCAGGTCTGGCAGAGAGGTACCCACATCGGACCCGCCGTTGTGTATACAGGCTGGGGGTCCAGCACCGAGACAGCCCACATCAGGGGGACCGACGTCAGGACTGGCACCACCCAATCCGGTGCCAGAAAAGGAGCTGGCTTCAGAGGGGCTGGCGTCGGAACTGGATGAAGGGGCCCTGACAGCAGGACCGGATCTGGTGTCGGGGCCAACGGCTGAGGCCGATTGATAGGTCCAGGCTGAGGGATTGTCATCGGGACGTTCGGCATCCAGCGTAGGTGTAAGGTTCACCGGGTCCTCTGGCGGGATGTGGGCCAGAGTCGGTGCTACAGGGATCCCACCCGAAGGTGGAGGAGGGGCCTTCTCGGTAAGGCCTGCTGGCTTAGGAGGAGCCTCCTTCCCCTTGACCCCAAGAGGAGAATGTGGAGTTGACCCCGTGGAATCGACTACGTCGAGGGGTTCTCCTCCATCTTCGCCCGAGGTACCCGCTGATGAAGTGGAAAGCATGGGTGAAAAGAGGGGGGAGAGGGGCTTTCACCCCCCTGGTTCCGCTGGACGTCGGGTGAGGCGCGTGTAGCCTCTGACGGGAACCACACCTGTGCGACCGTCAGGGATGGGCATCTTAGCAGGTGGCATCGGGCGGGTGGGGGAGGAGTCCCCAGCCGACTTATCGATGGGTGCCAGGCTGGTCCCCACTGGCTGGGGAGCCGGCTTACCGGCTGCCGCGCGGTCCCCAGAGGAGCCGGGGGTCGACTTATCGGCTAGCATGGTGCAGTCATCAGAGGGGCCAATGATTGACTGACCCGCTGCGGTTTTACCAGACATACCGTCCGATTTTCTGGGTGGCGACTGGGCCTTGCTCGTAAAGGGCCGCGAGTCGTCCGCGGAGCACTCCCACTCCATAGACTTCTCTTTGTGCTTTTTCAATGGAGAAGATTTATCTGCCGAGGACTCCCTCAAACAGTCCATTTTCTTTTCTAGAGAAACCAAGCGCACTTTCAAGAGATGGGCCTCCAAAGCCTGCTGTCTCCTTTTCTTCATGGCTTGGTTAACGGTCTGGCACTCCGGACAGGAGGAGACAGAGTGATCTTGGCCTAGACAGAGGACATACCTGAGGTGACTGTCTTTGTGTGGGATCTGCGTGCCATAGGACAAGCACTTCTTGGGTGAAGACATCAATGAAGATTTGAAAAAGAGGAAGAATTTTTGGCGAAGGAAATTCTGATGCAAGATACTTTCATGACAATCGCTATATGGAAGTCTGCAATGTGACTGACACGAGGAGACGGCGGGAAAGAACTGGAGGGCGGGCGTGAGGACCGCCCACTATATACAGCCACGCTGACATCAGTCACGTGACTTCGGGTGGGCGGTCCCCCCTCAGGGACTGCTAGAAAAGTCTGCCGTGCGGCCCGACAACAGGTGGCGCCAGTCCTATAAGTGATGACCTACTGAAGGAACCCTCTCGAAGTAAGATTATAGAATTTGACTGCAGATAAAGACCGCTCGGCCCACCTAGTCTTCCCATTTCCCTACCTAATGGATAAGCTGCAGATCCTAGTTAGCCAACCAAAAGCCAGGAAGGAAGGAAGGAAGAATGAATTATTTAAATGTACAAATCATTAAAATACTACAGGACCCTGATAGTACAGTATATAATGAATGACTACTGTGAAGCTTGACAGGTAATAAGGCAACAGGAATATTACGGAAGCCATTTCTACATATGCTAGAGGAGCAACAATAAATTTGCTAGGTTTGTACTGCAATAGAAAATCATGTATCACAGTATTGTTATATTTTTGCTTGGCAACATTAAAATATTAAAGAAAGCACGCTACTTCCCCTCCTTCAACATCCCCCTTGTAGTGTGTTGTGCTACACGAGTGGCCTGGGTTCAGGGGTGAGCCAGGGTCTCAGAGTAGCAGCCGTTTAGTAAGGGGCACTGCCTGGCTCGGGGAGGAAGCAGCCTCTGACCACTTCAATATCGACCCCTTGTGGCCACACCAAGAAAAGCAAACTACTGTGGCTCAGCAACAGCTTAGTAGTAGTGCGTCACACTACACATTAGTGACCTGGGTTTGGAAGCAAGTGAGTCTGGGTCTTCAGGAGTAGGCAACCCTTGAGCTAGGGGCACTGCCTACTGCAGCACTGCCGCCATCCCCTCCAACACAGACCCCTTGTTACCAGGTCAAGGAGTGTGAGACGTATTTGTCCCGGCCTCCATCACAGAATGTCTGTGGAGCCAGAATGTGCAGCCACATAAAAAGGAGGACAGAGCTGGAAATGGTGGCGAGGTGGAAAACCCTAGGAAACACCCACAGTCATCAAATGACAGCCTTGGTACTCTTGGGCCAGTGCCATGATCCTGCAGCAATCGACTGTACTTCAGAGGAGGCGATGTCCCCTACGGACCCACCATGAGGGGGTTAGCTTTGGGGGAAATAATTGCCTGGGCTGGGAAGTTGCCAGATGAAGGGGCAGCTTGAGCAGTTAGGAGAAAAAAAAATATGCTGGTCTTGCTTTGTGATGCAACTGACAGTGTTACTGGTCCATAAACAGACTTCTCAGCCTTATATCCTGAGCACAGAAGAGGCTTTCTATTTTCAGAAAGGATGCATGGACGGACTTGGTAGCTGTCTTTAGCACAGATAGGGGCGGCGTGCACTGAGATGACCTCCGTCACACTATGGCATAGACTACAGTCTCTGGGATGACCAGTCCAGAGGTGTGGGGTGTGTGTGTGTGTGTGTGAGTGTGTAGGGAAGAGTACAGAAATACAGGAAAAGGAACATGCCCCAGTCTGGAGGATGCAGGCCACCTTGTCTATCCCACTTCTCCAGTTGGTGGGCCTGTGCTTGGATGTCCCTGTTTCTCCTCACACATAATATTGGTTTAATACCTGGTTCAGCAGCAGTTGGAGGGGGGCGAGTATGGGGTGTATCAGCAGGATGGGGAAAACTGGGCAAGATATGGAGCTGGGCAAACTGGTAGATGCTGGGAATTCAACACATGGGAAGACTGAAGGCGTGACAGAGTCAAAAAGGACTTAAATACCACCAGATACCACCTCCCCTTAAAAAGGCACACTTCGAAAGTTTACAATGATTATAAATCTGAAAAGATAGAAACAGTTCCGCTTGCATTCCAAGAGTCTGACTTTTGTTTTCTTTTTTTCTGCATATTGCATAGAAAGTCACTTTGCAACATTCTGTTCAGGAGAAACTGACGTTGAAAATAATGAAAACTGATAAATGAGCGAGAAGTGGTAATTGAGAAGGCTGCACACGTAGGCTACTGATTACAACAGTATCAGCACTGTTAATGCAGAGGACCAGCCACCCCTTCCCTCCCCTCCATCGGCTGCCCTTTTAACCCGTTCTCTCCCAGGAATTTCAGCCACGTCCACAACAATTTCATGAGAGTTCGGAGGCCGACTGCGGAGGTGGGGCAGGGAAGGAATGGGTTACATGACAAGGAAAGGGCAAGTAAAGTATGGAAGCTTGTCAGTCAGTCACTCCATGGGAGTTAAAAAGCAAAAGTTTCATATGTGGGTGTAAGTACTTGGCACTTGGCTCGAGTCCGACACCCCGGCTCCGGTGGTCCTCACACATGCAGTCAATTTTGGAAGCAGCTGAGTTCAAAAGTTCAACCTCACTTGAATTTTCACCTGGAGGGTTTTTTGTTTGGGGGGCTGTCAACAGAGCTCAGGTTGTTCCCTGCTTGATATGAGAAAACTTCCAGGATAATATAAACTGAACAAAAAGCCTGCTATCGCTTAGTAAGTTAGCAGCCAAACAGCAGTGCTCTCTTAAGGGTTATATGTACTTTAGAATCTAGAAAAAGGGAATTGGGGGGGAGTTGAGTAATGAGAAAGTGAATTCTGGTGAGTGGGGTTCTTGCAAAAAAGGGGACCTCACTGTCAATGGCTTCTTTCTGAAGAGCTTTCAATGATGAATTATAAAATGGGCATAAAACCTTCTGTAACCTGATTGGTCAGTTAATGTCTTTACCCATGGGTAAATCAGCCAATAAACCATGGCTGGAGAAGGGCATTTATAAAAAAGCAACACACATTAAACCCATTTCAAAATTCATACTGCACATAGGTCCACTGTATAATTGCAGTAAGGCACGCTGGGATGTGGGTAATATAAGCAATTAGGCAAATTAGATTGTGCAATATTGTGGGATAGTGGCACACCTTGGGAAGTGAGGTATGAAGCAACACTGAGTGCCAAATGCACCCGAGAAGTGCCGTTATCCCACAATTACGCACACCTTGGAGTGCCTTATTGCGATTATAAAACAATCAGATTATTATTTTACAAACTGACTAATGAGATCCAGAATGTTAAGTATTTCTGACCTGTTCTGTTGAGCCTGATCAAAACACAGTCACATGATCATATCTGACCAATCACGGGTCCAATCACCAATCACAGGTCTTGGTTTCTCTTACCCATTTTATAATGGGGGATTGCTTACTTCTTGTGTGGTTAAGTGTTTGCCCCTCGTGACGCACCACACAAGGAGTGGGTAACTACCAAAATAACCCATGCCCTGTCATGCCTTATTGCTTAAATATTTTGATACCTTACAGAGCATGTAAAGAGCCACTTGCACCTCTAGAAGAACTCTGAATAGTATGTTATGTACTCAAAGCAGCTTATATTTCTCATTAGCTCTGTGTTTCTTATCCCCATTATTTATTATTGAGATAATAATACGCATAAAAACAAGATAGCTGTTCCTTGAGGGTTCAGCAGCTCCTATTGCTTCTTCCCAATGTGCGGGCATAATACTCTGCTTGTGACATCACAGTTATTCCCATGGCAACAGACTGTGATGTCACAACGGAGCATTACACTTTCACGTAGGGAATAAACTACAGAGGCAGATGAACTCCAAGGGATAACGATCTTGCTACTGTAGGAATTTCTGTCGCATCTCAGGAATATCATAGAGTGGAGGGGGTCAAGAGAAGGGCAACTCAAATGCTGCGGGGTCTGCATCAGGAGACTTACAGGACAGACTGAAGGACCTCAATATGTACAATCTGGAGACTTATAAATACCTCATGGGGTGGGGTGAACAGGGTACAGGAGGGGAGTATTTTTCAGAGGAAAAGTTGCACGAGGACAAAGGGACATGCAAAGAAGCCTGAAGGGGGAAAATTCAAGAGGGATGTGAAGAAGTAGTTTTTCACTGAAAGAGTGGTTGATGCCAGGAATAGTCTTCCAGCGAAGGTGGCAGGTGAAAATAGTGGTGGGATTCAAGAATGCATGGGATAGGCATAAAGGAATCTTAGTGGAAAAGTAAAAGGGGGGGAGAGCCAGGGATCTAGTAGGGCCTGCAGTGACAATACAGGCACAGGAAAAAACAGGCAGATTTGGTGTGCCAAGCAGTCCTTATGTGACATCAAATTCTATGTGTCTATCGTCAATACAAGATATATAAAATACAAGCTGAATTGTGTCTAAATATTTCCAAAGCTTTCCCAAAGGTGTCAGCCGTTCTTTAAAAAGCTCCCAAAATCACAGGGCAAATTTTGGAAAAACATAATTTTGGGGCACATTTCAACTTGCATTTCAGGAGAAAATATTAATAAGCCATGTTAGTCCTTGGCAACCTGGATTCTTCGAAGACTGTGCTACCTGATGTGGATGAAGAAGAACCATAGCCACTCACTCAGCTAATATTTTATCTATATCCAAAAGCTTCTATTTCAGCAAATTCTTACAATTACTAACATGCCCGAGTTTTGTAAGGTTTGTAGAGGTGGAAGAAGGACTCAAGACCCATCCTGAATAACTCCCCACTGCTCTGTGGTCATAACTGAAATGTTCATACCACTCCATAACTTATCTAGTAATACTTTAAATGTATTTTTGTCTGTGGGTATAATTACATTACTTGGTAGTTTATTCCATTGCTACATCACATACTGTGTGAAGCAGTACCCCTTTAGTTCTATAATTTTCACCTACCAACTGCATGCTATGTCTTGATGATGCCAGGCCTGTATACAACTCACAAATGTTTTACTACCATTTACAGTAGCTTCCTCAAGGTGATAAGGCTCTTACGGTCTTTGAAACGCTCCGTTGTTATTTGTATTGGGCCACTGTAGCTCCCATTTTCAGCCCTGCATCCTAGCACATCATGGCTCCTTGTATTACCTTTCAAAGAGGGAGCTCTCTCTCGGCAAATAATAGCTAAACGCTGGTATATCTGGCATCATATGAATCTCTGAAATAAAACCTTTTAGGTGTTGGTCAAATATTAGCTGAGTGCGTCCTTATATCCAACTCTTTTTTGGGTACCGGATAAAGGATCCTGTTGGTTTTGTACTCCTCACTGTTTTGTCTAGTTTTAGTTCAGACAGCCAGAAGGGGCTTACTGCAACAGTCCGAAAAATGACTTAAGCAACCTTTACAAAACCTCTAAAATCACTTAAAGACACAGCATCCCCTTCCCTACAAATGAAACAAAAAATGAAAGTTACATACCTTAACTATTGCCCTTCTGGAATAGTTTCTCCAGAGATCACCAATAATGGGTCTGAGCTAGAGGTGCTGGGACACCATGGGAGTTAGAACTTTTCTGGGGACTGGTGGCATGAGTAGGCCCCAAGCACATGTCACTGCACACAGCTGCTAGTATACAATGACATCAGCTCCCAACCACCTCAGTACTGTTTTATACCAAGGAGGTGAGCAGTGTGAACCTAACAAGTAAACAAGTAACCAATGTACTTAACCAAAGGGCATAAGATAGCCCTGGTGAAGCCGGCCCGATAGTGGTGAGGGTTGACACGCTGAATGCCGCACCTCACACCACGCCAGCGACTCAAGCTCGGGAGCGAGTTCGGACTGCCAGGGATTGTCCAGGGAAGAGAGGATTGAGCATCCAGAGGACTGCTCTCCTTTCTCAGGGAGGGTGGGCTGTGGCATTCCTGCTATCAGCGACTCCCAGTGGAGACTGGGGGAGCAACAGCAGGAAGCACCATGGAAAGGGGTGGAGGTGACAATGGACATATGCAGGACTGGTGCCGAAGTGCACCAGTCTCGTGCTGGACATCACTGCATGTCCACGCCTCCTGGAGGGGAACTGAGAAAAGCAGGAAACACCCAGCCTCTTGGGCCATCACCAGATCTTGTCTTCCTGGGACCTGGATATCCCCTGATCTTCACCTCTGTCTGAGTGGCTCAGATTGTAAGGTAGGCACTGTGGAGCAGAAGGTGGCCCCGGCCCAGGGGTTAAGACCGGGGCAGCGGCAACCGGAGCGAAGTAAAGTGGGGAAAAAAAAGATAGCTCTGGTGGCTCATGTAAGAAGGGCCACCAAGCACAGTAACCTAGTGTCTTCCCAGCCTAACCAAGTACAAAGAGGTGAAGATCACTAGAACAATACTGGAGTGAGTCTGGGGGATGGTAGACAGATGTGGTAATCTATGGAGAAGGTATTCAGGATGATCAATAGTTATGGTAAGTATGTAACTTTTCATGTCTTCCAAGAATCAGTCTACTCCATAGATTCCCACTAATGGGCCAGAGTACCAAGCTCAGAGAAAGCCCCCGAAGCTGGAACTCAGGGCTCACTCAGTATAACAATCCATTCAGACTTGTCCTGCCAAAGGTGGCATACTGCCTGGCATGGACATCCAGGACATAGTGCTTGGTAAAAGTATGCTCTATGCTCCATGCTGCAGCTCTGCAAATTTCTCCAACTGGCACAAAGCATATCTCTGCCACAGAAGTGGCAACCGCGTTAGTGGAGTGGGAATGTACCTAGACCTCTTGTTTCACCTGAGCCATGGCAAAGCAGTGGCAAAGGCAATTTACAATACAAGCTCAAATGCACTTAATTGTGACAGGCTGTCCCTTTCAATTAGGGTTGGAAGACACAAAGAGCTGCTTTGCCTGTCTTTAGTCCTGTCCAGGTAAAACCTGAGGACCCTAATAACATCCAGTGAATAGACAGACCATTCTCCTTCAATCTGGAACTTAAGTTGGTTGAGATACATTAAGCCTGTTCCATTCTATTTCTTCAGGAGCTAGGCCTGAAGGTGAAGGGAGCACAGGGTGGGGTGGACTAGCTTGCCCTGACTTTGGGTCATTAAGCCTATCCAGAATGGCAGAAAGAACAGTTACTTACTGCAATAGTAGATCTTCGAGAAAATCTCCTTCATTAGGCCACACATTTGGATCTGTAATCTGTCAGCATCAGGACCATTCCGAAACTTTTTCTAGTCAGTGTTTACCCACAATGAAAATTTCGACGCATGTATAATTGTGGGCAGCCCCACTGCTCCTCCGTTCCCTTCCAGAGATAAGTTCAGAGGGCCTCTTATCATGAGGAATCAGAAGATCAAATCAGTACCAGCCACATGAGGACAGGCATGGGACTGGAAATATAGTACACATAAGGCACTTATGGACACCTCCAAACGAAGCAGTGGACAAACCTGCTAACCTATACCTCAGGAAGGAGGGTGGGTGCACTGTGGTCCAACGGAGGAGATTCTCTCGAAAATGTACTGTTACGGTGAATAACTGTTCTATCTTCTTTGAGGACATCTCCTCCATTAGGCCACACCCTTGGAATGATTCCCAAGCAGTTCAAAATATCCAGGGAGGATGACGGAGTCTGATAAGCAATCAGGAAGAAGGCCTTGCAACACCACAAGACCAAAGCCAGTGCACCTATGAGAGGATTTCTAGACTAGCACTTAGTCACAGCATACATAGCACTCCATGTGACAGCAGCACATATGTTAACTGCAGAAACATTCTGAAAACAAGCAATAGAAGTGGCCATACCATGTGCAGAGTGACCATGGACAGCACCCGGAAGTGCCTTACGTTACTTCTTATAAAAGAACATAATACAGTTAGCCAGCCATTTGGGCAAGCAGTGGTTAGACACATGACACCCTCTTTCCCAGGGGCAAATGAAACAAAAGTATGAGAGGACGTCTGCAGTCCTTCATTTGATCAAGACAGAAATGAAATGCTCTGTGTACATCAAAGGTATGGAACAAAGCCTCACCTTTGTTAGCAAGCTCTGGATAATACACATGTAACCCCTAGGTGGCGCTATCCCAAGGGCTACTACCCCTGCCTGCTTGGCTAGTAGCAGGTTAAGGGGCCTGAGTTCTGAAACGGGTGCCTCCACCCGGAGGTCAGGGTTGGTAGTGGTCAAGCTAACCTGGGCACAGCCCTCTGGGACACTGTAACCCCCCTCTTTCCCCTCAAGTGGCCTGAACACTGTACAATAATCACTTTCACAATACCCCTGGTACACCACACAAGTACCCACACTGTTTGCACTTACCACCAGGGCTGGTTCCTCTGGCTCGACCCTTGGGACCCCTTGTAAAATAAGGTTATGCACAGCAAATAGCAACAGTACAGTACTTTGAGCATAAACTGGAACCACAGTCAGATTACATGCAGAAAAAGTTTGATCTGATTTATTCAGGGGACTTGAACAAGAGAGGGCAAAATCAGGTTAATTAGCTTAAAGGTTATATCAATCAAGCAGTTATTCATGCGCTTTGGGTCCCCCTAAACAGTCACACTCTGGGTACCCAGAGTGGAGAAAGAGATGGGCTATGGGACTGTTGCCCAGGGTTGTGGCATCACAGCTAGTTGAGGGCCCTGCGATGGAAAACACAACATGCACAGTACACAATATTTGTAATCCGGAGCCAGAGGGCTCAGTTCGTAAAGGAAATGAAACAACAAGACAATCAGATGGGGGTTGCATACAGACCCCCATCTCAGGGGGAGGGAATGGACAAGGAAATGATAGAAGGCTTTCTTAGAATGGCAGAAAAAGGGGAGATATTGTTGATGGGGGACCTGAATATTCCAGATGTTAACTGGAGCACCTTTGCTGCAGGCACATCCAAGAGCAGGGTCATTCTTGATGCTCTACAGGGGGCATACCTCAGACAGCTAGTATTGGAACCCACTCGGGAGGGAGCAATCTTAGACCTGGTACTCTCACATGGGGACGGAGAAAGAATCTCAGATTTAGAAGTGGGTAGCCATCTGGGAACAAGCGACCACCAAACAGTGTGGTTCACGATAAACACAGCCATACAATCAAGCCATACAAAAGCAAGAGTACTGGACTTTAGGAGGGCTGACTTTGGGAAAATGAGAGAGTGCCTCAGAAAAGCACTAGCAAACAGGCAAGAAGGAGGGATGGAGGAACAATGGGGAGTGATCAAAACAGCCATCACAGAGGCAACAAGCCTTTGTGTAAAGCAAATCAATAAAACACAACGAAGGAAAAAACGCTATGGTTCTCAAAAGAGGTGGCTGGGAAGGTTAAGGAGAAAAGGACAGCATTCAGGAAATATAAGGAAACACAGAAGGAGCAGGACAGAGAACTTTATCAGTTAAAGCAGAAAGAGGCTGGGTAGGCAGTCAGAATAGCAAAGGCCCAAACCGAGGAAAGGATAGTCAATTCTGTTAAGGAGGGGGATAAGACCTTTTATTGGTACATTAGGGAGCGAAGAAAGACCAAAGGAGGGATACTGAAGCTTAATAAAGGGGAAGGAATGTGGGTAGAGGGTGACAGTGAAAAAGCAGGGATACTGAATGAATATTTCTGCTCAGTATTCACAAAGGAAGAGGAGGGGAAGTTACCAAAACCAAACAAGAGAAACACTCCTAAGATGGGGGTCGATACCAGTCCATTTACAAAAGAAAGGGTTCTGAAAGAACTAACAAAATTGAAGGTGGACAAATCAATGGGGCCTGATAGGATTCACCCAAGAATTCTAAAAGAACTAAAGGTAGAACTAGTGACACCACTGACTACTCTCTTTAACAAATCATGGGAGGATGGGGTGGTACCCGAGAACTGGAGGAGGGCAGATGTGATTCCTCTTCACAAAAGTGGGAGCAGGACAGAGGCAGGAAACTACAGACCAGTTAGTTTGACCTCAGTGGTAAGGAAAATGATGAAATCACTTCTGAAGGAAAGAATTGTTGAGTACCTAGAGGCCAGTGGGGCACAGGACCCAAGGTAGCATGGATTCACGATGGGAAGGTCGTGTCAGACGAATCTAATAGATTTCTTTGACTGGGTGACCAAAGTAGTAGACCAGGGAGGGGCTGTGGACATGGCCTACCTAGATTTTAGCAAGGCATTTGATACAGTCCCACACAAAAGATTAATACACAAGATAGCCAGTCTTGGAGTGGGTCCCAAGGTAGTAGCCTGGATAAAAAATTGGCTAGACAACAGGATGCAAAGGGTAGTAGTAAATGGAGTACATAGTGAAGAAAGGAGGGTTACTAGCGGGGTACCGCAGGGTTCAGTACTGGGACTGGTCCTTTTTACTGTCTTTATAAGTGACATTGCAGAGGAACTGGAAGGAAAAGTATGTCTCTTTGCAGATGACACAAAGATCTGCAACAGGGTTGATAAACAAGATGAAGTGGAAAGGATGAGAAGGGACTTGGCAAAGTTGGAGGAATGGTCAAATGTAGGGCAGCTCAGATTCAATGCAAGGTAATGCACATGGGAAACAAAAACCCAGGGGAAGCGTACACAATGGGGGGTGAGATACTGACAACAGTAAAAACAGAAAGGGACCTAGGGGTAATTATATCAGATGACGTAAAGGTGGGCAAGCAATGTGATAAGGCAGTAAGGAAGGCTGGGGGATACTGGGATGCATAGGAAGAGGAATCAATAGTAGAAAACAGGAAGTTGTTATCCCTCTGTACAGACAGTTGGTGAGACCCCATCTGAGTACTGTGTGCAGTTCGGAGACCCCATCTCTGCAAAGACATAGACAGAGTGGAGGCTGTCAGAGGAGGGCAACAAAATGATGCAGGGTCTGCACCAGAAGACATCTGAAGAGACTAAAGGAACTTAATATGTATACCCTTGAGGAAAGAAGGAGAGGGGACATGATAGAAACTTTCAAGTACCTCAAGGAATCAACAAAGTCCAAGAGGGTAGCATCTTCCAGAAAAGAGATGTGCAAGAACAAGGGGCACAATTTGAAGATAAAGGGGCGCTCAGAGGTAATGTGAGGAAGTATTTTTCACAGAGAGGGTTGTGGATGCATGGAACAGCCTCCCTGAGGAGGTCATGGAGTCAAGAACAGTGGGGGAATTCAAGAATGCATGGGACAGGCATAAGGCAGTCCTAGTGGGGGGTAGGATGAAGTAAGCTGTTGGTTAACTAGGATCTGCAGCTTATCTGTTAGGTAGGAAAATGGGCAGACTAGGTGGGCCAAGCGGTCCTTATCTGCTGTCAAATTCTATGTTTCTAGATGACACACTCAGATTAAGCTGTTGTTGCAGGGAGCTACCCTGGTATTTACTCACGATACCCAAGACTGGACACAGGCTGGATGAAAATTGAGACTGCAGGTGGTTGATCTGGAATGCCAGGAGAAGCAGGGCCCACACAAGTAGCAGAGGTGTCGTTCCTGTTCAAGTGTGGAGCAGAGGGATGATCCCCAGGCAGGTGTCTCGTCGATGGCTTCTCTGTGCAGTGGGTAGTCTGGCTGGGCCAGTCTGGAAAGGTCCAGACCGCATGAAGACAAATTCGGATGCAGTCCGTTTTGGGCTGGATACAGCTTCTAGCAAGCAGAACACAGTTTACACAGTGGGGAACTAACTCACAACCCACTAGCAGCTCATAGCACATTTACATGTATGGGAATTCTACTGTACCAGGCAAAGCGCTCCCCGGTCACAATCGCAAAGTCTCTGCACACACCGGGAGCTTAGGGGTAGCTGGAACTCCTGACAGGCTGATCGCATTCAGCAAAATCTTCGGTCTTCTTCAGGTTCAGCCTGGCCCACTTCAGCAGCTTACTTTAGTCACACAAACTTGGATTTAGTCCAAAATAATTCTCTTCTCTCCCTCTCGGGAGCAGGAGGCAGACATGCAGGCCAAACTCTCAGTCCTTTCACAGTTTTCCCATGCGAATCCACTCAGGATTGCTGCCCAAAATACACCTGCGCTCTTCTCATTTCACTTCCCAGCTGAGAACTAACTGAAAACTGCAAGCAACCTGGGACTTTCCCAAGATCCAAAAGATTTGGTTGGCTGATTTGGCTGTCAGTCAAAGCAAGAGCTCCCTCTTCAGTTGCAAAAAAGCGCAAAAAAGCTCCAAACTAAAGTTCCTACAGATTTTGAATTCAGATAGCTCCCGTAGTCCGGCTACATTTTAGGTCCCACCAGTACTGTTTGGTCCAATTTGCAGTCCAGGACCAAGACAGTGGAGACAAACAAAACAATCCTTGCTACAAAGAAAGCAGGTTAGACAAACTACATTATCATTATCACTCTAAATGATTCTCAGCTAATAGTTACATCTTTCAACAGAGCTCCCTCTCAGATTACTTAAACTGCAATTAAGCAGCTCTTAAAGAGACAGTACACAAAGGCTATACAGGCTCTGGTAATCACATTTAAACTGCTTAAATGCTGGACACCAGCCTGGCAGTGAGCATTTAGGCAAGCTCAAGGAAGACTTTTTGGGAACCCCCATTTGTACGGGGTTAAACCCAGGAAGGTGAATGGTCTGAGTCAATGTGAAATCAGAGGCCACTTTAGGTAGGAAAATGAGCATTGCTCCACAAAGACACCATGTCCTTGTGGAAAATGAAATAAGGAGTTTCATACATCTGAGCCAAAAGCTCGGAAATCCTATGAAAAGAAGTCATGATGACCGAAAACAGCATTTTGCATGAAAGGAAATGCATCTCACAGGTCGTGGCAGGTCAAATGAGCCAAAGTTCATTTCTCTAAAACGAAATTGAGGTCCCAAAGTGGAACTGGTTTATGAATCAGGGGAACACATCTACAGAATATCCTTCATAAATGTACAGGACACCTCTAGTTGTGCCACTGTGTGCCCATAAGTGTTTAAGGGTAGGCTAAAGGCCCACCTCTTCAGCCTGGCCTTTGACTGCTGACACCATCTTTAGCATTGGTGATTGCGCACTAAGGTTCTTTGTCTTTTAGCTTGTTTTTTGTTTTTATTGGGTTCACCACATCCCAACCCAGATAGACCAACTTAGGATAGCTGGTTCATTCCACTGGGGTGTCATACAAACGAGGCACACTGATGAGGACGAAACACGTGCCTGTGTCTTCTGTTGGCACCCTTTGCAGACTGTGTGAGAGGCCTTTCAGCACCATGCATTTCTGCTTAAAGTTGAACCAGCATAATATTTTGTGGTGATTTGCATATACAGCCCATGATGCTTTGCATTATGGGGGTATGTGTGATTTTGCATATCTTTAGCTTTGGCCAGTCCCTTGAAGATTGACTTCTGGAAACCTCTATTCTGCTGTATTTTAATCCTGTTACATTTTTAATGAGGTTTTATTATGTTTTTATCACTGCTGTATATCCTCGTTTATGTTTAGTGCCCAGAGCCTCCGAGACTGGGCGCCTTATAAATAAAATTGCCTTGCCTTGCCATAACAGGGGCATGGAAAGTCAAAATGGCATCCAAGTGCACTGTGTACTGGAGACCGGAGTCAGATAGGGACAGAAGGTAGTCCAGTACAGTATTCACAGGACATGTAAATGGGTCCACTGAATGTGAAGCACACCCTATGGAGATGCACTTCCATTTCAAAGGGTAGGTGTGTCTCACAGAAGGCTTTCTAGCATCACGCAAGATGACATCATGTACTTTGGGGGAACCCAAAATGGACAATGGCTATGTCTTCATGAGCCAGGCATGCATATGCAGACCCCACCCACTCTCTATTTCAGACGCCTGACTGATGGTTGGAAAGTCCGGGGCAGAGGAGCTGGCAGGTCTGTTTGGCGATGGCATCCGGTGGAGTTCCAGGACTTTCCCCTCATAACCCTTACTGGATTCCGTGCCCTATGTGACTGAACAGTGGAAATGGCACTTGGGAGGAAGAAGTCATCTTTTGTGGACCACTTGGTCTACCCAGTCTGTCCAAGTTTTCCCTGCTTATTCTACATCCATCATTTTGCAGATCTTATTTGGTTTCTGGTGCCTCTGTTCTAATATACCCCTATGTTTATCCCATGCATGCTTAAAGCCCCCACTGTTCTAGCCTCCATCACTTCAGCTGACTGTCTGCTCCAGGGGCCTACCACCCTTTCAGTGAAAAAATAATTCTGCACATTTCTCCTGAACTTACCCCCTCCAGCTTCACTGCATGCCTCTGGTCCTGATGCTGTGTTTTCTATGCCCCGCCCGTTTTACTAGGAACACTGCCTCATCTCCTTTTTGGGTCCCCTACTGCAACACCTCCTTGGGGCAGAGATTGTTTATTTATTGAAATGTTTCATCAGGAAGGCACACTAAGCAACAAGTCACTTGTCTCCCGGTGAGACCTGGGGCTTACCTACGGAGGTAACAAGCTTTTTCACACTCTACCCCTAACACTGTTAGCAGCCCTCCCTTGGCACATTTAAGGTCAAACTAAAGGAGCACCTACTCAATAAACCACCTTGCAACTGCCACAGGTAGCATATCTTAATTTTCCTATCACTGACCAGCGCAAGCCCTAGGTCACTTGCTCAATTTTCAGTTAGAATTTTTCCCCCTCTTTTCTCTTAATCCCTCTCTCCTGTACACCTCACTGCTTCCATGCCTCTTCTTCCCTTCTAAGCTCTTTCAGAGTATTTCCCGCCTTCCCTCATGTAGGTGTACATTTTGTTTAGACTTACTGTTAATACTGTAGCTGCTGTACATAAGCCGTTTTGTATGTAACTGAAATTCCTATATACATTTTTGTCTTTGTATTTTTTAAACCATGTGTTTGTATAAAGAGTATATATCTACCACTGCAAATACCCTAAAACTGAACACTTGTGAAAATGGGCATTTTTGCCCACGTGCCTTTCCAGTATAAAATTAAAATTAAATTCAATTAAAATTATATGTGTGTGTGTGTGTGTGTGTATATACTTATAAAATGGCAAGAAAAAATCTAGACATCTCATTGGCCAAGAGACATCAGCTGACTGTACATTAAATCTCTCTATACGCACAATCATCCTGGTCCTAAACCACATCACACAATGAGCAAATCAGGCCTCCTACAACCAGAACTATCTTCCTTCAGTCCCCCTGCAACCAGAACTGATCTTCCATCACAAACATGGCTGCTACCTTTAAACTGTAAAAACCTTCAACTGGGCCCTAAAAATTAAACTACCTTAAATAAAAAGTAAAACGAATTAAATGTCATTTCCCTGATCATCGCACTCTCTTTACACACATAAACAAATCAGAAACATTAAGTATTGTTTATAGTTTTCATTACAACTGTTTCTTTACTAACTGAAAATTTCCCTTTCTGTCTTTACCTGCTCATCAAGGAAATCTCTTCTGCTTGCCCTGACAGTGAGATAATTGAGTCTATGACTCTAAAACATGCCTTTGTGGTCTGTGTGTACAGTATGTTAGGAGAGTAACACTCTACCAGTGAAACTGAGCAGAATTTTGAATCCCTGTATTCCATGATAAACATTCTATGTCTTGAATATGGGGGAAAAACAGAAAAAAAACAGGATGAAGAAAGTAGGCAATACAGTGTACTTCATAAACAAAGAGAAAAGGTGGGAAAACAGTTACATAGGAAAAGGCAGACCCAAACTGCTACAATACATTGCTGATGTTTATAAAAGCACATACATTTGAATCATATATAGGTGTTTTCAAGTGAAATCTACCCCCCTTCCCCACCAAAAAAGGCAACCTGGCAGGTTTAAAGGTTTTTTTTTTCCTTACTAACCTTTCACCTCAATTCTATAGCAGTTTTCCTCTTATGTACTAGACCACAACACATACAGTAAGTAAAAAAAATAAATAAATAAACAGAAGGTTGCCTTCAATGAAACTATATAACTACACTGTAATGAAAATTAAGTTTTAAACACTGCTTATGTTTTACATATACTCCCTATGCTCTCTTACCTCTGCGCTGCACAATTACCGTACACCTACCTGCACCTGCTTCTGACCCCCTCCTTGCATACCTGTCTCCCTCTCACTTTTTTCTCTCCTTCTCCTCTTTCTCATCCCACCACCCCACCTGCACTTATACTACCCCTTACTGACTAGCTCTTAAAAAGGGTGACTGGATCCTACATGTTCACTCTGCTGCAAGTGTATCACTAGTGAACTGCCTGTAATGTATGCATTGTCAACCTTGCATCCTATGCTGGGTCCCTGTACTGATTCTATATGTATACTGCTCCTATGAACTGCCAGCACAGTAACTGTTGCAAGAGCCTAAATTGTAGTCATTTGCCATGGACCTGTTTTGTAACTGCATGTATGTATTCACCATCTGTTATGTATGTATCTGAACTCGCGCTCTGTACATCCCTCTCCCCATTCCCTCAGGATGTACCGTGAGACAAGCATTAAGTTGCTCAGTGTATCTTTCCTGGTGAAACAATTCAATAAATAAATAAATAGATGTTACAGTGCATTTGTATGATAATTTACATGTTACAGAGAAATATTTATCTTCAACCAACTCTACTAATAAATACTTTTACTGCAAAGTACTGTACTAGTTAACCTATTGCTCAGACATTCTATTTTATGCATTAATAGGGACTACTTTTTTCAGTTTTTAGATGTTTAAGAGGTAACGTATTGTACACTCTTTTGAAAACAGTAAATAAGTTTTAATCCCTATCAGAGTAAATCAAACTAATTCTTTTATGATGGTGGCCCATTATATAAGTGTGATAAGCCATTCCAGGGTGTGCATTAAAGGATTTGAATGCATTTCCCAGGGGTATAAGGTCATTCAGCCTTCGGCCTTGTGCCTTAGCACACCCCTGAGGCATGCATTAAAATCCTTTAATGCACATCCTGGAGTGGCTTATTACATATATACATTTTTTTTTAAGTCTACGCATAATATTCTAAAAATGTGTATACAATATAACTTTCTGCAGTATTATTTTTCAAAATTTACAGATTCTTTTTCCATTTTTTCCACACCACCTATTTTGTTTTACAGTAGGTTGGATATTTATAGAACAGCAAAATGGGTGCTGTGAAACAGTGCCAGAGTATCCCTCAAAACATGAGAGCTTTCTAATCTCCTCAATACATTGCTTTTCTGTACTTCTCCCTTGCTTTACCGGACTTCCCTGCCACTTTTTTTGCTGTTTTAAAGCTTCTTTTTGATAAATTCTGCAGTGTTTTTCACTAGTGGAAAAACGTGCATTTTCTAAGCTGCACAGAAAAACAGAAAAATGGCATCTATGTCAAATGTCTGTTATACTCAATTCTTTGACAGACTACCAAGATGTGTTATAAACCCAGGAAAGGAAAACTGCAAATTAAATAATGTATTTTCTAATTAACTGTAATAGCAGAAGCATTATGAAAGTACATGTTGAAGTGCAAAAGTTAGGCGACAGTCTCAAGGTCACACTATGGGTAAGTGGTGCTGGTAGCATTAGAACCTGGATCTCTAGGTTTATAGCTCTGTGGTTACATGACTGGGCTATGCTGTCTAATCATAGTTATATTTTCTCACTGGAAGACTTGACAATTGTCACTTATAGTAGTCACATGTAATCATGGTTGCCTTTGTGTGACAGCACTGACTTCATTCTTTTTTGCTTCATGTTAGGCTAATCAATCAAACTGCCTCTGGGTCACAAATTATTTCCGGCAAATCCAGCCCATCCAGCCCTCCTTCTCACACCCTGACAGTTGCAGAAAGAGCCCAAACATTACAAGAAAGAAGAATTTCATTTTTCGCCCACACAGTTATTCTTTGTTCACTGAAGCATTTCCTCTTATACTTCCTGGGGCAAACTCTCATGTCTACAATGCAGCGTTCCCACTGGGAACAACATGCTCCCTGCTTACTATTTTCAGACATGTAGCAGAGTATATTTTGCCCTAAAAGGAACAACTTTTTTGGAGTCATACTTTGGAATTTAACAAAATATAAATAATGACTTGGAAAGCAAACGCTTTTTCTTTACTCACTGTTTTCAGCCTCCATTTTCACTTGGTGGATCAAACTCTTTTTTAGGACATCCACACACCTGTATTCCCGCTCAGTAAGGCACCTTTGCCTCTGGCCTCCAGGCACTGCTCAGCAAAACTCTTCCCTCCTAAGTTCCAGACTCACTCTGGGCTGGGAACCTGAGCCAACCAGAACTCATGTATTCTGGAATGGGAACCTGAGCCAATTAGAACTAACCAGAATGCAGTTCTGCTCCACCAGGGTGAGGGACAAGGAACAGCTGGGTAACTACATGCATGTCTGTCTTACCTCTGTTGTGCGTAAACTAATGGAGACACTAGTCACTCAGGAGCTAGTGGACTACTGTACTTGGAAAGTAATGGCTACAGGACAGTAAACACCACAGTTATGTGGCAGGGAGGTCTGGTCAGTATTCTTTGACTCCATAACTAGGGTGGTAGATAAGGGACAAACCGTAGATTACTCTACTTTAACTTCAGCAAGGCATTTGACTCGGTGCCACACAGAAGGTTGGTGAAGGAGCTGAAGGATTTAGGTGCACTGAAAGACATAGTCAGGTGGTGGTTAGTTGGTCAGAAGGAGAAAGCAGAGGGTAATAATTAAAGTCAAATCCTGGGAGAGAGAAATTGATTTATTTCATTTATTTAAAAGTTGGTAACCGGGAAAGGCACACTGAGCCAAGGCCTGTTTCCAGGTGCGACCCGGGGTAGGGGTGCAATACAGCATACATAACATATAAGCATAAATTAAAAACACAACAGAGGTATGAAGGAATACATAAAATAAGCATAGGTTACATCTTATACATCTTCAGGGTCGGACTGGCCCACCTGGATACCTGGAAATTTCCAGGTGGGCCCCTCTCAGTTTGGTAAGTGGTTACCTTCTGAACTCTGAAAACTTTTGCATTTATCTTCTTTTTTCTAATTAAATGGGGTATCTGGAACACTGTTGATAAATGTAATGCAAACACAGAGCTAGTGTGTCAGATTGAAGTGGAATATTGATATGAGTGTGTCAACCTGGGCCCTCCTCTATTGATTTTCCAGGTGGGCCCTTGTATCTTGTTTCCAGGTGGGTCCTCTGCACCCCAGTCCGACCCTGTACATCTTAAGCATAGGTGGCATCTTTTATAAAAGTAAAGTCTAAAAGTAAAGTCTAAACAGTGTACATAACAGTAGACTCAACATCTGGAGTGATGAAAATGCATGGACCAATATAAAAGCTAGGAGCTTTAGTACAGGATAATGTGCTGCCAGGTTTATGAACATAGGGTTAGGGATGGGTGGTAGCAGAGGTTAAGAATGCATAGCCAGAGGCGGCTAGGAGATTAGGGAGGTTGGAAGCATTGGCAAGGGTGAGTAGAGAGGTGTTTGAAGTGCTTTTTAATGGCAAGTGCTGTAGGTGAACTTCGCACAGTGAAACGAAAGGCGTCCCAGAGAGCAGGGAGCCGATGAGTGAAGGCTATTTTTCCTGCATGTGTATGAGGTGTGTCCAAGGTGAATGAGCAGTGGTCTCTTGAGTGCAGGGAGTAGGCAGTGCTGGGGGCTGAGGCTAGCAATGAGGAGAAGTAAGAGGGAAGGGTGCTGAACCAAAGTTTACAGATAAAGGTTGTGCAATGAGCAAAACGCCGATTATAGACAGAGGACAAGGAGACAGATTGGTAGAAGAGGCAGTGATGGGTATGGTTAGGAAGATAAGTGACAAAACGACAGAAAGCATGGTACAGAGGGTCCAATTTGATAAGGGAGGATTAGGGTGCTCAACTATAGACCACATCTGCATAAGCAAATGAAGGAAGGATAAGGTTAGTAATTATTTCCCTCCAAATGGGTGGAGAGATTCTATCCTTGTGTCTATGGAGCATACCTAGTTTGGGACACAACTTTTTGTGGATTAGTGTTGCTTGGATAGTGCCGCCGTGGATCTGCCAGTGATCCAGCAGATGGCATTACTATTCAGGTTGGATCCATCCCAGGATCCGGCCGAATATGGAGGCCAGATCCCACGTTGGATCCTGCGTTATCCGATGCCAGATCTAGTGCCGGATCCCTGGATCCGGCCATCAGATAACGTGGGATCTGACCAGGGATCCGATGGCC
This sequence comes from Neoceratodus forsteri, assembly GCA_016271365.2. Taxonomy (NCBI): domain Eukaryota; kingdom Metazoa; phylum Chordata; order Ceratodontiformes; family Ceratodontidae; genus Neoceratodus; species Neoceratodus forsteri. Next base: position 235,621,423 of record CM028129.1, read on the forward strand.
AGATCCACAGGCAGATATAGTGGAACTATCTGGCAGATCCACTATCCTGCCGCAAAAGGCAGATACCTGTGGATCCGGATTTGGCCGGATCCATCTAAGTAACACTATTGTGGATAGAATCCAAGTGCAGGGAGAAGTCCAGTTTGGGGTCTAACCATACTCCCAGGTATTTGAATGAATCAACCGCCTCAATTTTGGAACCGTTGAGCGCATAAAAGGAAGGTGGAGACGTTATTTTGGCTAGTTTCTGGGCCGTACCAAAAGCCATAGCTACTGTTTTTATGGTGTTGCATTTAGGAAATTTATCATCAAGCCATCTTAGGGTGTTAGCAAAATTGGTTTGAAGGGTAGATTCAACCTGGGCTACAGAGGGACTGGAAGTGTAGATGACGGTATCGTTGGTGTACATTTGAATTTGTGAGTTAGAGCAGGCAGAAGGAAGGTTGTTCACAAAAATGGAGAATAGGGTAGGACCCAATATTGACCCTTGGGGAATGCCGGCAAGAATGGCGAGTGGATCAGATTTAGTATCCCCAAGCTGGATGAATTGGAACCTGTCTGTTAAGTAGGCCTTGAACCAGTAGGTAGAGGATGGAGATAGCCCAATAGCATTTAGGTCATCGAGGAGTAGTCTATGGGCAACAGAGCCAAAGGCCTCAGCTAGATATATGAAAATAACCAGTGTCAGATGACCCTTCTCCATGGCCGAATGGATGCCACAGGATTCAGTCCTGGGTCCAGTCCTTTTCAAAATGTTCATTAGTGACACTGGAGAAGGAAGTCAGGACAAAATGGAGTACTGTTCCAGTTCTGGAGAAAGACGGGGACAGGCTGGAAAAGTGCAGCATAAAATAACCAAATGATTCATGGCCTGCAGTTCAGATCCTATGAGGATCAGCTTAGGGCATTAAATATGTACTTGCTAGAGGCTAGAAGGGGGAGATGTGAAATGATAGAGACTGTTAAATTCTTGTAAGGTTGAACTATTTGCCAGGAACAGCAAATCTAGAACATGGTGACAGGAGTGGAAGCTGGGGGGGACTGGAGTCAGGGAGATGTGAGGACATTCTATTTAGGTCAAGCCATGGAAAAGCCTGCTCAATGAGGTGGTAGATGCCAAAACCATTAATGGCTTCAAGTATGGTTGAGAGGGAGAGTTACTAGCTTACTAGTGACCCTGGGAAGCAGGAGGCAGGCAACATTTATTTATTTAAAAGTTTAACCAGGAAGTACATACTGAGCTGAATAACAGCTCATTTCCAGATGCATCCTGGGGGAAAGGGGAGTATGAGATAGCTAAAAATAAAAATAACACGGTCAAACACAATAATATAGTCTTACAAACAGAATCATAAATATTATAGGTAGAATAGTAAATGAAGGCATCTACAAAATAACACACTCTAATATATACAGAAAGAGAAAACGGCAGAACACTAAGAAGAGGGCAAGACTAGAGAATAGAGAAAAGAGGAAGGGTCACAAGCAGTTGCAGTTAGGATGACAGAAGTCAGAAAGAAGAGACTTTAGGGAGGAAGGAGAAGAGGCAGAATAAACAGAAAGGGGAAGGGAGGATCAAAGTTTTGAGAAGCGGTAAGAAAAAGCAGACTGGCCAACAATAGATTTTCTAGAAGGCAAATAGAATAGAAAGTATTGTTGCGGACAGGGTAGGAGGAAGGAGGAGGAGGAGAAAGAAGGGATTTGAGATGAGGGTATATAACATGGGGGTAGTGAGGGCAAACACCTTGTTTAGACACTAAGTCTTGAGATAGGATAGGGTATTATGGGGCAGACTAGCTGGACCAATGGTTCTTTTTGTGCCTCCATTACTTCTTGTTCATCCTGAAGACTGATATAGCAGGGCAAGGGATCCAGATGTCTGGGCACTGCAGTGGGGTTGGGAGAACACAGCAGTGCTATCCACCAAAGTACCTTCACAGTCTCATCTGAAGTGCGTTTGTTCTTCCACATGTCCCACCCCCACTCCTTGGGGCACAGCCAGAGAGAGGAGACCTGCAAGCCAATCAGAAGTGAGCAGGAATCAAGCCCACCTAATGCACTTTGACTGGCACATGGCCCTATGTATGATGCTTTTGGATCACTCATTAATGTCCTGAGTCTAATGGGCAGCTGAACATTCCTTCCATACATAGGGCTGTGTATTCCTGCTCACCTGACTCCTTTTCCTTGGGCCACCAGGAACAGGTGTGTATCAGCAGGAGCCACCCACCCTCCCTGAGGAAGGAGGGAAGTATCTGGGCTAGCCAGGCAGACACATGTTAATGTAACAGTGGGAGTTCTAGCACAAAAGTGTTTCTCTAATTGGCCTTAATGCAATAGCTCTCAAGCCCCAAATCCTGGTGGTAGGGGTCAACCTTATCCTTTTTTGCACTCGCCAGCAGAACAAGTTGATTCAAAATTGCACTAGCCTGTGGAAGGCTGCACTAGCCCTTAATTAATAATGGTAAATTCTGATCACTTATACAGGGGACAGTGTAAACCAAGCAATACTCTGATTATTGCACATTTATCCTGCTCCCACAATGCATCCAGCTCCCCAGCAGAAATAAAAGACTGCAATGCCATCACACACAGTGAGCCCCCCAAACTAGAGGATATCACAGCAGCAAATGTTCAATCAAGCAGTCCTAGCTCTGCACACACAATAGCTGACATTATCATGCACTTCACCACACTGTCACCACCATCCACAGGGCAATGAACAGTCAAGGCAGAGAAAGACGCTCTCAGCCCCCATCCTATAGTCAAATGGAGACTTGCACTTCTGGAAGTTTTTATATAGTCTCAACTGAGCCAGGAGCACATCTTAAGAATTCTTTGGTGTGGGGGCTATACAAACCTAAGGAGCTTGGGAAACAGAAAACTATGACATATTTATTTTTAAAAGCATTGATTTTAATATACTGTTCCCCAACATTAAGAGATGTTTCTTTAACATTGTCCTTTCGTCAGCTCAGGGGAAACAGTACACAGGCATAATGCTAGACCACCTTTTCACCACTCGCAGCTGTTGCTGCTTCTAAGCTATCTTGCTCACTCTCTGACAAAGCCCCCTGTTGGCTGCTCAAATCCTCTACCTTCTCTACCCTTGGTTCCTGTTACCTTCCTGTTGACTCCGCTAAAACACACTGTATTGACATCTTATGTTTTTCTGATGTTCTAGCTATTTCCCTGAACAATTTTAACTTCACCAACCCTGTATGTTGTAAACTGTTGATCTCATTTGTCCTCCTGTATCCTCAAAAAAAAACTGTACACTGTTTCTCTGTACCAAGTTATCATCACTGTATTGTCTTCTCTGTGACAAGGTACCTTTGTAAACGAGCCTCTGGCTCAAAGGTTGTAAACTGATGCTTAATAAATAAAAATAAATAAATAAATAAATATACTATCTCTATTTCTATATAGGATGATATATGTACGCCAGGAATGACTATTTTAAGCTTTCAAATTATGTATTTTATTAAGGTTTATTTTTGTACCATACATGACCCAAAGCTTTGTTTTTAGGATGAAAGGACATGCTGGGTGGGATAAGGGTGGAACTGTATGGATGGTGATGACTGGCATGGTCCATTTAGAAGAGTTGGGGACCTCCTACACTTGCCAGTAATGGCAGCTATGGATCTGTGGATGGTCATTTCAGAGTGTGGTATCCCAGGGAAAGAACAGAGTTAAGAGATTTGATGGGGAGAGGGAAGTTATAGTGAGGCTGGGATAAAAACCACCCCCTGCAGGGCCGACCCTGTATACCTCCTTGCATTATGTCACTGAAATGTTGGATACAGATACTCAAAATGTAGGGAAACAAGGGGCATTGGTCAATAATATGGGACAAATTATTAGACAGACACACATTCAGAAAACTGGAAGCTAGTGACCTAACAGCACTCTACCCTTGATCACACCCTGGACACTAGCTGAAAGTTCTAACAGTGGCGTGATAATGACTCACATTGAGTCTTTTGTAGGATACCCCCTCTTGAACTGCCAGATAATTGCAGCTCTTAATGAGCTGTTAATCACACCAGGCCATCTGGAACATTGAGAGAGATTAGCATGAGGACTAGAGCCTGCTAAAGTAGAGACTTTTTAAACTTCATTAACAGCCATGAAAATCTGCACTAGTCAAGACGGACAAGTAGAGAGTTAGCTGCACTAGCCCTGGTCAATCTGAACTAGGGGTTGGGCTAGTAAAACAGTGTTAAGATCAACCCCTGCTTGGTGGCCTCAAATGGCTTTAAGGTGTGGCCACCAAAATTTACTAGTGGCCTCACTCCATTGCTTCACCTCAACCCCCTGATACAACATACTTCTTTTCACACAGTATACATTAAATCATGGCCCTGATATATTTTCACATGAAATGTATCTCCTAGTTTTGTTATTTTTTAATTTTTCAGTAAGAATGTGTCCCTTCTACTGCCTTTGTAATTGGGTCTCTGAAGAGTTCTGTGGCCACAGAAAGTTGTACGCTGGCCACATTGGCCTCATTTGAGAAACACTGCACCCCAGCACTAAAATGTCAGCTGAGGAAGCTTCACATTTCCATACCTACCTTGCTTTCCTTAAACATACTGCACATAATGCGCCCGTCCGAGTGTGCCTGTCATTAGGGCACCAGGATTTGAATTAGCTGCCTGGTGTTTATGTGGGGGGCTGTGTCCCCCCACCCTCCCCAACTATATATTCTAACTCCGGGGGGGGGGGGGGCAGCGGATTTGGGATTTTGGTGCCCTACTGATGAGTGCACTCGGATCAGCGCACGGATGGCTGGAAGGGCACTGCAGCTGGTCCAAAGGCATAAGAGCACAGAGAAACGTCGCCATGCAGAAAATGCAGGGTTGGGGCCAGCCCCTGGTCTTCCACTTCAGGCTGGCAGAGACCAGAATGCATCATGGAAGAGACATACACAATCCTCCGTGGTTGGTAGCAGGTTGGATTACCACCAAGTACCCCCTCACAGCTTCAGAGGGGTGGGTAGTGATATCTACTATGGGTAGAAAAATTATTCTGAACTTTATTGCAACCTATAAACTATTGTCAGTTAAGGACACTGATGGTAAAAATGATTTATTAAAATATACAACCAGGAAAAAAACAGACAGGAATGTCATTAACAGATGTGTACTGGGGAGGGGGCTGGGAGATACAATTACAGCAAATAAAAAATGCTATCACAACATACAATACACATTCAGTTTTGCATGCCAGTTTAATAAGGAATGCTTACAAATAACTTTTTGAGTTGCGATATCTGTTTAGGGCTGGCAGTATAGCCTAGAAGTTAGAGCAACGTACTGTGAATGAGCTTGGTGCATCCAGCAGACCTGGGATTTTGTATTTGTATTTATTTATTTCACCAGGAAAAGGTTCCATTGAGCAGATCCAATGTCCGCAACAACACGGATTTCGCAAGGCCCACAGTACCACCACAGCGCTGTTAGAATATACTGGATTCATATATAATGCACTTGATCGGGGTCACATAGTGGGGGCAATATACATTGACCTCACTAAAGCCTTTGACACAGTCAACCACACCATACTGCTAAACACACTCTCCGTCGCCGGACTGTCAAATGATGCGGTTGGGTGGTTTAAAAGCTACCTCGGTTGCAGATCCCAACAGGTCAAAATAAATGGTATTCTCTCAGACAGCCGACAAGTGCGCTCTGTGTCCTGCAAGGCTCGATCCTGGGCCCCTTACTATTCAGTCTCTTCCTCAACAACCTCCCCATGGCCTGCACCAATAACATACTACTCTATGCTTTTTTTTTTAAATAATACTTTATTAATTTATAACATATAAACAATACATATTCCATCAAGAGGTAAGAGGTGGATTAACTGAATGCAGTAAAATCATATACTATATAATTGAAGGATTGGGGTAATACAATAAACTGTACCAAAATACTACTCTATGCTGATGATGCCGTTATCTTCACTAGTCAACCCGATCCCCATCCCCTTGAATCGCAACTCCAGCACAGCTTTTCAGCTGTTGAGGTCCGGTTCGCTAAGCACAAACTCCTTATGAATTACAAGAAGACAAATTCGATTTCAGCAAAGCCTTCGACACCGTCCCACATAAAAGGCTGCTCAACAAAATGAGTAGTCGGAGCATCGGGAACAAGGTGGTAAACTGGGTTAGGAACTGGCTAACGGACAGGAAGCAGAGGGTGGTGGTAAATGGGATCCAATCGGGGGGAGGAGGTGACCAGCAGGGCACCACAGGAATCAGTTCTTGGGTCAGTCCTGTTTAATGTCTTCATTAGTGACATTGCGGTAGGACAGGAGGGAAAGGTCTGCCTGTTTGCAGATGACACCAAGATCTGCAACAGGGTGGATACTCTAGTCGGGGTGGAGAGAATGAGGAGAGACCTGGGGAAGCTTGAAAAATGGTCTGAGGTACCCAGTTGTTAAGCAGGCTAGCCTGAAGCATTGCCCGGGGTAGGCCGGCATTGCAGCCTGTTGTTGGGGCTCTTAGAAAAGAAAACAATTAGCATGCACATCAACCCAGGATTTGTATTCCAGAGTCAGATGGCTCAGTTCATTGTAATAAACCCAAACAATTAAATCAGATGACACACAATGATTGCAGTTTCGTTGCAAGGAGCTACCCTGTTTAGTACTCACGCTACCCTAGGGGTCAATCTTAACATTGTTTTACTAGCCCAAACACTAGTGCAAATTGACCAGGGCTAGTGCAGCTAACTCTCTACTAGCCCGCCTTGACTAGTGCAGATTTCCATGGCTGTTAGTGAAGTTAAAAATGTCTATACTTTAGCATTCTCTAGTCTTCATGCTAATCTTTCTCAATGTTCCAGGTGGCCAGGTGTGATTAACAGCTCATTAAGAGCTGCAATTATCTGGCAGTTCAAGAGAGGGGTCCCACAAAAGACTCAATGTGAGTCATTATCACTCCACTGTTAAGACTTTCAGCTAGTGTTCAGGGTGTGATCAAGGGTAGAGTGCTGTTAAGTCACTAGGTTCCAGTTTTCTGAATGTCTATGTCTAACAATTTGTCCAATATTATTAAGACCAGTGCCCCTCATTTCTCTACATTTTGAGTATTTGTATCCAACATTTCAGTGACAAAATGCAAAGAGGTACACAGGATCAGCCCTGCAGGTGGTGGGTTTCATCCCAGCCTCACCATAACTTCCCTCTCCCCTTCCTCTCTTAACTCTGTTCTTTCCCTGGACACCACTGCAGACCAGACTCTGAAGTGACCATCCATAGCTGCCATTACTGGCAAGTGTAGGGGGTCCATAGCTCTTCTAAATGTACCATGCCAGCCATCACCATCCATACAGTTCCACCCTTATCCCACTCAGCATGTCCTTTCAGCCCAAGAACAAAGTTTTGGATCATGTATGGTACAAAAATAAACCTTGATAAAATACATAATTTGAAACCTTGAAATAGGCATTCCTGGGGTGCATAGATCATCCTATACACAAATAGAAATAGTATAATGCTATGCCTGTGTACTGTTTTCCCTGGGCTGATGAAAGGACAATGTTTAAGAAAAATCTGTTATTGTTGAGGCAGAGCATATTAAAATCAATGCTTTTACAAATACAAATCTCATCAATCAATCAATCAAAATCTTTATTTATCCAGGCGAACATCATTGAGCAGAGCTCTTTTACAAGATGGACCTGGTTAGAATAGGGTCGGGTAACATCCATCATAAAAACATATAAATGCATGTAAATAAGTATATAAACACAAACACAATGGTGCAGTAATAGGGGAATCAAATGATAAAAGGAAGGCAAGGCAAGCCATAACAGAGGAGGATTCAAATACAAGGGGGCAGGTCCACCATTGAACCATGCAACTGTATATAAACCATATTCTCTGTATAGAAGTACCAGTTAGTTCATTTACCAGGGGCAGTCACTAGTACTAGCCATGAAAATGGCTTGCAGAACCACCAACTAATGGCAGATGGGGTACCAGGAGGGGTATGTAATATGTAGGCGAAGGATAAACATTGTGAGAAGTGAAGTCCCAAGTATAGGTCGGTAGAACTGATGCAGTGGTGGGGGGCCTACGGGGAGAGGGAAAGGGGAGTTAGGACTTTTATAGTATGACTGCGTGTAGATTGTGGATGAGTGCAGTACAGATTTGTGAAAAGAAGGCTGGAGAAAGTGGGAAGATAGACCAGTAACAAAGGGAGGACAGAGGCATCAAGGTGTTACATGAAAGCATGATGACAGACCAGGGCCAAGGAGGAGACAAGCACTAGAAGTAATTTGTTCATGGTTAAATGGTACAGGTTAGCATGATGACAATTCATGGTCATGGGAAACAATTGCACTGATCATTTCTGAGGCGTGAATATAAGAGCTTGAAAGATGAGATGCCATTGGTGACCTCAGCTTCAGTTTTTTACGAATTTATTCCACAAGGAGGACAGTGTAAAGCTTAGAGCAGCCCTACCAAAGTGAGAGTTAACTTTGGGAACCATCGGTAGGAGAGAGATTTGCAACTTCTCAGGGCGTAATTGCCTATTGGTTTTATAGGAAGACAGTCTGTAATGTACTGGGGCAGTTTTTTGGAGATGGCTGTCAGGGTCCATAAGGCTGCATTTTTATCACGCCTGAATTGAAAAGAACTCCATCCCCCCTGACTGATATAGGGAGCAGTGGTGAGTGGAATAAGGCAGGCCTGTGATGAACCTCAAAGCTCTATGATACAACGTGTCAAGTTTGGTGAGGTAGGAAATGGGACAGTGACTGTAGAGGATGTCAGCATAATCTATCAAGGATAGAAAGGTTGATTGTACCAGCTGTAGTTTGGCATCTCTAGTTAAGAAGCAGGCTATCCTAAAGAACAGGCCAAGTCTCTGTCGTAATTTTTTGAGTAATTCTTCAACATGCTCTATAAAGGAGAGCCTATGGTCCAGCCATACTCCAAGGTATTTGAATTTAGGGACAAATTCCAACTTCTTGCCAAGAATTGTAGTAATCTGCAGCACAGGATCTGATAGGGCTGAATTTACCATTTGGGCAGAGGAAGAAAAGAGGATTGCTTTTGTTTTCTTGGCATTAAGTAATAGTTTTTTGTTTAGGAGTTGGTGTTGCAGCAGGTTGAACTCAGATTGAAGGTCATTACATGCAGATTGTAATGACTGGCGGCTTACGTAAAGAACTGTGCCATCTGCAAACAGATGAATGTTGGCCTTAGTTATGCTTTCATCAATATTGTTGATGTATATTGCAAATAAGATCGGTCCTAAGATAGAACTCTGGGGAACACCTCTTAGGAGAGGTTTGAGAGTTGAGAGATCTCCTTCTGCTTCACCTGTTGGAAATGATCAGAGAGGTAGTTGTTGAACCACTGTAAAGATAATAGCTCAACACCTAGTGAGGTCAGGGAAGAGAGTAGCAGAGAATGGTCGACAGTGTCGAAGGCCTTGCTCAGGTCCAAGAATACGGCGCAGGTGTAATTACTGTTGTCTAGCTCTCTTTGCCAGTCATTAGTCACTTTGGCAAGTGCTGTGATGGTGCTATGTTTAGCTCCAAACCCTGATTGGACTGGATTAAGCAGGTTATTAGCTTCTAGATACTGCCTCAGCTGGTTACTTACAACTTTTTCCAGTAATTTTGACAAGACCGGGAGAATCGAAATTGGTCTGTAATTATTTAGATCACAGGGATTTCTGGACTTGAACAGGGGTATGATGTGCGCTGTTTTCCATACTGAAGGAATGGATTCTTGAGTTAATGATAGGTTAAATAAATGGGTTATGGGCACAGCTAACACATGGATGGCCACCTTCAAAAAATATGGGTCGAGCGTATCTGCTCCAGCACTTTTTTTTACATCCAGTTTTAGCACTAGGTCTTCAACTTCTTTCAGAGTAGTAGGGCGCAAGGAGAAGACTGAATCGGTGACGCTAGGATCTGCACCTTGATTATCCACCTGACAGCGTATCAGATTCACAGGGGAATTGTCGAAGGCTAAGCCCGCAGTCGCAAAGTGATTATAGAAGGCATCCAAAACTTCCAGTCTGTCACTAATGGTGTTACTGTTTGAGGAGATTTCATCAGGTAATAAGCCACTGCACATGTGACCAGACAAGTCTTTGACGGTTTTCCAAAATTTTGTAGGATTTTTGGAGGCAGAGAGAAATTCAGAATGATAGTATGCAGCTTTTGTATCTCTAACCATTCTAGTACATGAGTTTTGTGCCCTTTTGAACTTGCACCAGTCCGCAGCAGACTGGGTTTTGTGTGCTTTTTTCCATAGGTTATCTCTTTCAGTCAATGCAGATTTTAATAATGGTGTGAACCATCTACATGCATTTTTGCTATTACACCTTAACTATAGGGCATATTTATTTAGGGTGTCTAGGATAATTTTTATGAATATGTCGAATGCTGATTGCGTGTTTTTGCCAAATAGAACTCTTGCCAATACAAGGAGTGTTTCAGTTCATTTATGTAGGCAGTGAGATCAAAGTTCCGTCTAGATCTCTTGGCAGCAAACTTCGGGGAAGTAGTAGGTTTGTTGCTTGATCTTATGCAAGCAATAAATGAGTGATCACTGATATCACTGAAGAAGGTGCCAGCAAAGGAGAAGAGATGTGGTTTAGTCACTAGGATAACATCTAGCAGAGAGCTGTTATCCACGTTCTTTTTATTTACTCGTGTTGGTTCGACAATGAGTTGCGATAATCCATGGGTGTCACAGAAAGCTATGAGAGGAGCGGCGGTTTTAGATAGCCAGTCTAAATTAAGACCCCCAAGAATAATTATTTCTGAGGATTGTTGTTCGATGATATTACTCAGATGAGGTAACAATTGTGGATCGGCAAAAGGAGGTCTATAGCACCCTATGATACATAATGTTGAAGTGTGCGAGATGGTGACTTGAAGAGACAAACATTCATAAGCATTTGCAACAGATAAAGCACTCAGACAGGATGCCGTATACCTATCCTTGACATAGATGGTAACCCCTTCACCCCTGGAGTGTCTGTCTGCTCTAAATAGTAAATAGTTAAGGATATTGACTTCCCTGTCGGAAGTGGCTGGTCTAAGCCAGGTTTCTGAAACCACTAGGATGTCTGGTCGAGTATGGAGGACCCAGGCCTGGATCATGGAGAACTTTTTTAACAGACTACATACATTAATGTGGAGGAAACTCATGCCTTTCAGTGTGGCAAGGTCAGAAGGCGATGTGATTGCAGCTGGTGGCCCCGGATTGAGCTCCACATTTCCTGAAAATAAGAGAAGAAGGAGTAAAAGTCTTCTTAGAGTGGCAATAGTAAGCTTCGTACTGGTAACCCCTTTACGTCATTGTGGGCCATCGTCCTGGGCGGGTGCGCCCCAACATTTTTTGCCCTTCCCACTAAGGGTGGCAGAGACGAGTACTCTGACTACTATCTGTAGAGGTGATGCCTCTATGATGTTGGCAGAAGTCATAAGCTGAGGTGGTAATTAATTTCGTGTACCAGCGATAAAGGTAATATGAAAATAGTGTTGAAGAATTGGGGAGTTGAAAAGGCATATATCCACGTAGGGACAGGAACTAGTTACAGAGCAGATCAGATTAGTATCCACAGTAATAAAGGCTTGAGGTAGCATATATTGGGCATGCGATATGAGACAGAAGAAGGACAGAACAGGATCCACGATTTGACACACATAGTGGAATAAGGATGGGGGAGCTAGAGAGGAGTGAGCTAGAAAGCCGGGGTGGGGTTTATATGTATTTAATCAGGAACGGGGAAAAAATTGGCAGCTAGGGCTCCCTTCCTGGAGGTAATCAGTCCCTGAGGGCAAGTCCGTACCTGCGTTTCTGTGAGGGGCTGGTGGCTTCAGACCTGGACTGCGGGTGGCAGCCTGGCAGGTCGGGTTCGTCAGAGAACCAAAGCTGTGGCTCTCAGACTACCTGGAAGGAGAAGACAGAGGAGAATTAAATAAGAAAGTCAAGAGGGGGTGGGGCTGTCTGTGGAGCTAAAAAAGAAATGCAGACTGGCTTAACGGGGGTGTTGCAGACCAAGATGTTGGACAAGGTGCATCCAAGTCTGAGTGAGCAATAACAGGGCTATTTGAAACACAATACTAGCATAAAAAGGTGAAGGGGGTGTTTCAAAGGCCTGAGCTGAGATCGCTACTGGTCTTATGAGGAACACAATACAGGCATTTACATTAAATCAGAAAACTTCAGCTATAAAATACAAACAAGACAGTTTTAACAGAAAACATAATCTAGCACAATATAATCAAACATTAACAGTGCAGAGCAATATGGAGCCAATCAGAGTGCTCCTGGGGCAGACTGCAGCCGGTGGGCCACAGCAGTAAAAGACTCTGAATTTAAACCCAGAGACAACTGTCCTCATGTAAAGAAAGCAAAAATTGGCAGCTAGGGCTCCCTTCCTGGAGGTAATCAGTCCCTGAGGGCAAGTCCGTACCTGCGTTTCTGTGAGGGGCTGGTGGCTTCAGACCTGGACTGCGGGTGGCAGTCTGGCAGGTCGGGTTCATCAGAGAACCACGGCTGTGGCTCTCAGACTACCTGCATTTCTATGAGAGGCTGATGGCTTCAGACCTGGACTGCGGGTGGCAGTCTGGCAGGTCGGGTTCGTCAGAGAACCACGGCTGTGGCTCTCAGACTACCTGTGTTTCTGTGAAGGGCTGGTGGCTTCAGACCTGGACTGCGGGTGGCAGTCTGGTAGGTCGGGTTTGTCAGAGAACCACGGCTGTGGCTCTCAGACTACCTGCGTTTCTGTGAGGGGCTGGTGGCTTCAGACCAGGACTGCGGGTGGCAGTCTGGCAAGTCGGGTTCGTCAGAGAACCACAGTGTTTTCCCAAGCCCCTTAGGTTTGTCTAGCCCCCACCCCAAAGAAATCTTAGCTGTGCTCCTGGCTCACTTGAGACTGTAGAAAAGCCCCTTAGGTTTGTCTAGCCCCACCCCAAAGAAATCTTAGATGTGCTCCTGGCTCACTTGAGACTGTACAAAAACTTTCAGAAGTGCAGGTCTCCATCTGACTATAGGGTGGGGACCGAGAGCGTCTTTCTCTGACTGACTCTGTTTATTGCCCTGTGGGTGGTGGTGACAGTGTGGTGAGGTGCATGATGATGTCAGCTATTGTGTGCGCAGAGCTAGGACTGCTTGAATGAACATTTGCTGTTGTGATATCATCTCTCTGTTTGGTGTGCGGGGGGGGCAGAAAGAGGAAGAGAGGAGGCTATGGTACAAAACAATGGGGGCTCACTGTGATGGCACTGCAGTCTTTTTTTCTGCTGGGGAGCTGGAAGCAATGCGGGAGCAAGATAAATGTGCAATAATCAGAGTATTTCTTGGCTTTGCTTGCATTGTTTCCTGCATAAGTGATCAAAATTTACCATAATAATTAAAGGCTAGTGCAATCATCTGCGGGCTAGTGCAATTTTGAATCAACTTGCCCTGCTGGCTAGTGCAAAAAAAGGTTAAGGTTGACCCCTGTGCTACCCAGACCAGGAGGCCGGACTGACGAGACGAAGACCTCTGGATATTGTTCTGGCTTGCCAGGGGAAGCAGGGCTCACAAGATGCACCGTGGTGGTCGATGCCTGTTCGATGGTGTTGAGCAGGGAGCCGAATCCTTGAGCGGGTCTTTCATCAGACAAGTCTCTGTGATGGGAGTGGCAGTCTAGGCTGAAATGGTAGGGCCCAGACCAGACACACAGTTCGGATTTAGTCCGTATGAGTGCTGGTGCAGCTTTCAGCTAGCATAACACACTCGTAGGTGGGGAACCAAATCACGACCCACACAGCACATTCAGCACACTTATAAGTAATACAATTAGCAGCCACAGACTGGATAAAGTCTGTCTGCAATTTAACTGGGTTTCTGCACAAACCTTTCGTTCTGAGGCTCTCTCCGGTACCTGACAGGCCGAATCGCTTCTGCAGCAAGTCTTCAGTCCACACTCAGGCGAAATTCACTCTCTTACAATTCAAGATTCAGGTCTCAATAAGAGGTTAGGAAGCGTCCGATTTATTTGCATGACTTCTTCACACTGGAAGATGGTAGCAGGCAGGCCAGACACAGCCTTCCCGCCGAATCCCCGCACTAGCTACCACGTAGGAGCAGCTGCTCGAATGGCTTGAGCTGTTCACTTTCCAAACTCCAACTCTCAACTGACACACTGCTGCAGGCAGCTCTGGGATTTCCCAGTGATCCAAAAGGTTCGGTTGGTTGATAAATCTGTCTGTCACTGAAAGGGCTCCCCCTCCAGGTCCATTTAGGCGCCAAACAAAACTACAATTCCTACAGAAATTGAATCCCACAAGACCTCTGGGGACAGTCTCCATTTTAGGGTTCCCCAAGGTTCTGATTGGTCCAACTCTGGCAATCCAGAACCAAAATGGTGGCTCTAAGCAGAAAGTCCATGCTGCAAAGGAAGGCAGGTTAGACAAACTTCCATATTATAATTACTTAAAGAGATAAACAGCGAACAATCACAGATCCTAAAAGGGCTCCCTCTGCACATATAGCGATAGCAGAATGGAGCAGAAATGCCATTCTCTGAAAGGGCTGTGAGTCTTAAACCGCTCTGTCCCAACCCAGACTAATTATCCCATACAAAATGGAGAGCTCTTAGACAGGCATGGAGGCTAACAGGGCACTCTCATGCAGACACATTTAAACTACTGGAGATACAGAACACCATCCTGGCAGTGGGCATTAGGCAAGCCCAAGAAGACATTTTAGGAACCCCCATTTAAAGGGGGGTTACACCATCATATGGTATATGTGACTGTTTACCTGTTGATCTGTTCAGGCCACTAGAAGGATTGGTGGGTGATTATAGCATCCCGGAGGCCTATACCAACAGCAGTTACGCTACCCCAAAACCATTCCTCCAGGTGGAGGCACCCGTTCTCTGAGCTCAGGCTCCTCAACCTGTGCCTAGTCACGCAGGCAGGGGTAGTAGCCCATAGGATAGCGCCACCTACGGGTTACATTTAGACAATAGTTTGCCTTGGTAGCCCTAGTTAGCTTAGTACAGGAATTTCTTTTTTGCCTGAATATAGCCCAGTCCATGTCAGATTCTATGCACCTGGCAGTAGCCCAGACCGCATCCCTCTCCCTTAGGGCCTCTTTTAAATCCCTACCAAACTACAGGCAGAATACCCTTTTGACCCTGTGTTTGACCAATGGTGCATGCTTATTTATAACCCTCAGCATTAGGTGTTGAGAAAATCTGTCACCTCATGAACTGTGGAGGCCAGACACAAATGCTGCCAATTAACAGTGGCCAAGTCATTTAGAAAGTTCAGAGTACAAAAGTTGGCAAAATGTCCTTTAAATACTTAGGATGAAAGCACATGATTTTTTTTAACCCCATTACAGCCTGCCAGATTGTGCTCACTGATGTCATTAAGAAAAACAGCAGAATGAGTGAATTTATGTGGCCTATTTGTTAAAATAAGGCCCAGTAAGGAAGCATTTGTGGGGTTATTTGGGTTAGACATCATAGGTTCTGTTATGAGTTGCACAAGACCAAGTTTATCACAGTTTGTTTTTAGGTCATTAGATTTATAGGGAAGCCAGTCCCTGTTCAGTTGCTGGACTTCAGCAAGGCATTTGATTTGGTCCCTCACATTGGCCTAAGGGAGAAGCTGGGGGATGGGGTAGGCCCATTGACGGTTAGGTGGATTGGAAATTGGCTTTCAGGTTGCACTCAGCAGGTAGTGGTCAGAGGGGAGGTCTCGTCTCCTAGGGAGGTCATAAGTGGGGTCCCACAGGGATCAGTTCTGGGGTCACTCCTGTTTAACACCTACATCTCCGATATCAGGGAAGGCATTGGGTGTGAAATGAGTCTCTTTGCAGATGACTCTAAGCTGGGTAGGTGGTGGAGGAGGAGAGATTGGCCCTGCAAGAGGACCTGGTACTCTGGATAGGTGGTCCTATACCTGGAAATTGAAATTTAACTCCTCCAAGTGCCAGGTGCATGGGGAAAACCCCAACTATGTGTACACCCTTGGGGGGGGGATGAGTTGCAGGCCACAGCAGGGGAAAGATACCTTGGAGTCTTGATGGATGTTAACATGAAGAATTCAGAGTAGTGCATGAGGGCAGTGGTCAGGGCAAATAGGATGCTGGGATGCATCACTAGGAGGATTACCTCAAGGAACAGGGAGGTGATTTTGCCATTGTACAACAGCCTGGTTAGACCACATTTTGAGTACTATATGCATTTCTGGAGGCTGCACCTAAGGAGGGACATCCAACTCCTGGAGAGGGTTCAGAGGAGAGCAACCAGAATGATCTGGAGCCTGGGGATATGACATGAGAGGCAGCTGAGGAGGCGCAACCTGTTCTTGCTGGAGGAGAGGAGGGACTGGGGGGACATGACTGAGGTCTTCAGGTACCTCAGGGGAGTAAGTAAGGTAAGCTGAGATAGGATCTTTCGACTGAAGGAGGGTGGAATCACCAGAGGATACAGCTGGAAGATTGAAGGTGGTAGGATTAAGGGGGAAAGGAGGAGGAATTACTTCACCGAGAGAGTGGTGGAACCGTGGAACGTGCTGCCTGGGGAGCTGGTACAGGCAGCTACGGTGGAGGGATTCAAGAGAGGGAGGGATAGGTATAGGCAAGGGGTGAAGCAGAGGCTGGTTTGCCGGGGGGGGGGGCAGGACTGCGGGATGGAGTAACAGTGGAAGGAGACAGACAGAGGGTTACGGTACCCAATCAGGGTGCTGAAGCACGAGCAGACTTGATAGACTAATAGACCTACTCTGCTGGCGTCTAGTATGTTAGTATCAGGGTTTCATTTGAGTGACACCTTTGGCGGTCTATAGCAACCAATCACGTTAATGGATTCATTTTGAGACAGGAATATTTTAATAGTCAAACAAATTTGTTTGGTATGGAGAGGGAGCTGAGGCAGAACAAAACATGTCACTGACGCCGGCCCAGTGGCGTTGAGGGTTGAGGTGCTGGATGCCACACCTCGTGCTACGCCGACGACCTGGGTTCGGGAATGACCTCGGGTCACCGGGGAGCCGGCTGTGGGAGGGGGGGACGGTTGGAGTGAGATTTCCCCTCCAGAAGTGGACGCCCGCTCCTCCGTAGTTCCGCACCCATTGGGTGGAGGTCCGATGGGTGCGTAGGCGGCAGGGGTGGTGATGCAAGTCTGGGGTGGGGTGGAAGGGGTCACAAGGTACGCCGTGATCCCAGGAGGGGAGAAAAAAGGGTAAAAAAAAGAAAAAACCTTATATATAAAAAAAAAAAGACATGTCACTGACATATAGAGCAAGGCCACCTTCCCTCCCCTGAGGGTCTATCCAGGCAATACAAATCGAAAGGGAGTAAGGCTATCTCATTGGGGAGCACAGATCCATTTTGCCAGGTCCTGGTGAGTAGCAATATATCAGGACTGGTATCTACTGTCCACATTTTTACCTCATCCAGCTTTTTTAGCAGGCTATGAACATTTATGGTCATAATCTTAAAGCCCTTCAGTGAGGCAAATTCAGTGCGAGAGAGCACAGGTGAGGATGGGCCTGGGTTAACCTCCACATTTCCAGAGCATATTAACAGGGTTAAAATCACTTGTTTACATATGCAGAGGTTGACAGTGTGAGCCTCTGTTTAGAGGATTCTGGTTTGTATATGGGGCTTGAGACAGTAGGGCGAGTGACAAAATGTGACCTCCTTAGACAAGGTGTGTAAAGGTGAGTCCTCAGGAGAAGGGGCTTGGTGGAGGTTAGGTGCAATGACTAGTCAGTAGTATTAGAACACCAGAGTGAACCAGGTTCCCCCAAATGACTCTGGTAAGTAAGTGCTGGGGAGGGAATGTAAGAACTGCTGTCGGGCTGAGGTACACTCAAGCAGCAAAGGAAGGTCAACAACGCTAGTGTCCACATTATAATTATGCAAAACATCCCTAATGGGAGTGAGATTAACTAGGCTTACACAGTACACAGGGCCATGTTACCCTGTGGTGAAACTGCGAATGAATCAGATTATTGGCAACCAAGTCAACAGACAGTTCCCACAACCTCCACTTGCATACTGTGTGGTCCTGAGTGAGGCACTTAACCTTCCTGTCCTTCCAGAACAAACCTAAATAAGTGCTTTCCAGGCCAAAATTGTAAATTAAATAACATATGGCACACAGACACTCTCTTATGGCTGCATCTCTTCACACGTTCATACGGTGTCAGAACTGTGAACCAAATGTGAGCCTTAAGCCCCAAGTCTCCCTATGCATGTACTAAAAATCAGCAAATTAAGTTTGATGACTTATGATAAGCTTTGTGTGTAAAAAATATATATTTAAATATAGAAACTGTTTTTATCCCTCCTCTGGGCCCTCTGCAGTCCCACTCCTTCGGGTTCTCACATGCCGGCTCCCTTTGCCCGTTGGACCCACCCCACTTCTGCGACTGTCTGGGCTTCCCCGAGGAGGCAAATGGGGGCAGGAAGCAGCTTTGACACCAGGGAGGCTGGCCGGGGCTAGGAGCGGTGCACTGAGTGGTCAGGCGGCATGAGGGAGGCCTACGGAAGGCCATTATCCGATGTTGCAGGACAGCCATGTTTCCGCTTTTCAGGGCACCCATCCACCCCCTGCAGTGCATGCGGCCATGGTGGCAGCCTTGGGGCTGGAGTGTTCAGCAGCATGTGATCACCCACGCCACCAAGAACACCTCCGTTAACCACTGCTAGGAGCCACTACAAGAGCAGTGCACTACAACCCTTCCCCCAAAATGGAAGCATCTATAGGATGCATTCAGCTCCCTCCTGCCGGCCTCTGCTCCTGGCATCCAGGCTTGGGGTGCGAACCCAGAACGCCAGTGTGCCAGAGCAATGCACCTCGCTTGGTGCCATGGAGCAGACCAGAAAATGAAAATTACGTACTCACCGTAATTCTTAATCTTCCAAGATATTTTCACCGTTCATTACTGGTGGGTATAAGCCGGAGGTGGCAGACCCCGCAGGAGCATATAGCTTTAAGCTTTTTCAGGAGGAGGGGCCGATGTCAGAGACGCACCACCCTTGAGGCTGATGTACATCGTGGCACTTGCGGATTGGCCTGTAACCGATACCGGTCCCCCAACCTCCTCAGTTCTGCTCACCAGAGAGGAAAACAGACATAGGGAAAGGGAGGGCAGGGCAAGGGAGCCCAAGGGACAGGAAAAGGGAAGGATATAAACTTAACCCAAAGCCGACCACAGCGAGAGAGAGAAAAAGAGAGAGAGAGAGAGAAAGATATGACTCTGGAAGGCCTTTAGGCTTATGGTGACCAGAGCCACTGGGCAGGCCAAAGAGGAAAAAGAGAGAAACAGTGCAATAGAAAAGGAGTGAGACAGAAAAGGGGGGGGAATTTTTATTTATTTTTTTATTTAGTGATTCGGAAAAGACCTTTGAGCACAAGCTCTTTTACAAAGGTTCCACGTCATAGATTGCAAAACAAAGTACAATAGGAGAAAGCAAAGGTACATTACAATGAACGACACAGCTTGGATTCAGAACTTACAGAATAACTCAAAACATAGGTACAAGTTAAAATAACAAGAAAAACACTTTATGAGGGTGGGGTGGGGGGAATAAGCAGCCACAAAGTGCCTTGTCAGTAGTTCAGAGGGATGGGGATAGCTGGCAGTGAGTGAAGAAAGGAGGTACGAGGGAGAGAGAGGTATGTACTGGTGTGTAGGTGAAGGGTGGGGGAAGAAGGAAGAAATGGTGGAGTGAGGGGAGGTTGAGTGGAGAAGACATGTTAGAGTAAATGGTGGGGTGTGAGGGGGCATGGTCAGGCAGCCTACGTTAGTAGTGACCAAGGGAAACTCATGGGACTGTAAGTTGGGGGAAGGTGGGGTGGTGAAGGAGCATGATGCAAACTGAATGCTGAGGCAAGTCATGAGAAGGGACAGAGGGAAGGGGTACCTGAGACCTGCCTAGTGCTTGCTGGGGGGCAGAGAGAGCAGGTGTGGCAGGAATCAGGGGCATGTGCACTTAGAGAGTGTTATTAGGTGCCGTTTGAGGTCAGTTTTGAATTGTGCCAGACAACTGGTGGCCAAGAGGTGCCCAGGGAGTTCATTCATCCACAGGGGAGCTGGATAGGCAAATGCACGTTGCCCAAGTGAGGTGTGACAGAAGGGGATAGAGAAAGGCCCCTCTAGTCCTCCCTCTGGTGACCTGTAACGAGTTGACCGCCATGATCAAACTGTCTACACAAGGTGGTGTTCTACCCAATAGAGCCTACTTCCCTAGGTTGTAAGTCTGGAATTTGACCCTGTTTCTTAATGACAGCCAATCTGCACATTTGTACAGAGTACAGGTGTGAGTGCCACGTTCAGCATCCAGGGTGAGTCTGCAGGCTTTGTTGAGCGCAGTCTGAACCCTCTTGAGCGCTGTATCCGTTGCCACCCCGTAGACCACTAGACCATAGTCAACAGTAGATATAATTGAACTGTGGACTGAGAGGTGGAGGGCCCCAGGAGAGAGATAGTGCCTATATAGGACACCAATCTTGGTATTGACTGTCTTGACCAGAGAGTCAATATTGTGCGCAAACGGGAGGGTATCATCTATTATGACCTCCAGATACTTGAACAAGTGAACTAGATAACAAGGAAACAAGGGATATGTATATATCTATACATATATATAGAGAGAGAGAGATATAGAGAGGCACAGAGAGAACTAGTAAGGGGAGAAGTGGGCTGGCAGTATAGCCTAGAGGTTAGAGGAATGAGGTGTGAATGAGCTTGGTACATCCAGCAGACCAGACTGGAGTTTGATTCTCACAGCCTCCACTTGCATACTGTGTGACTCTGAGCAATCCACTTAACCGCCCAGTGCTCCCAGGTCGCCCCTGAAAACAGGCACTTGTTCCTAGTGGGCCTTACCTGGTTACCAAAGACTAAAATAAAATAAAAAATAAAGTGTACCATAGCCCCTACAGGGGCAAGAAATCTCACTGACCCAAGTCAACTCAAGAAGCTGGAGACAGTCAAAGAGGGACTGTTCTGCAGGGCTATCTTAAGGAATAAGGAATCTGACAGGATCAACATGGGTATTATTTATTTATTTATTGAGGTCTTGGATTACACCAGTGAGCAGATGCTCATTTATAGGTTCCACATCAGTTACATAGACAATACAATACAGATGGCAGGGTTACATATGGTACAGGTGAGTTACAGGGTACAACAGCATTAAACAGCTTAGGCAGTATAGCAGCTAACCGGCGTCAGAGGTTAACACCCTACTGGAAGCTCTCAGAGATGAGAAGAAGGAGGGGTTGCAAACATGGGTGGAAGGAGCAAGGTAGTTGGGAGTATCTGAGGAGGTAGGGAAGTGGGAGCGATGTCATGATTGGAGGGGGGTAGGTAAACCTAAAGTGCTGGGATTGGGCTGACCCGGTGGCACAGAGGGCTGAGGTGCTGGCACCTTACCTCGACCCACGCCGGTGACCCGGGTTCGGGAACCAGCCCGGGTTGTCGGAGGTAAGCACGGGGGGGGGGGGCGGACCTGGATGGAGCTGCCAGCAGAAAGCTCTCCTCTCCGGGGTTGGGGGAAGCGGCATCCCTCAGCAATGGCCGCCCCCTGGTGGTGGCCAGGAGACAGTGCAGGCCAGAGGGTGCCCGGCATTAGGCCAATGGGGTGGGCGGTAGGGTGTCATTACCGGGGCCAAAGGCGCATGCTTGCCTCCATGAGCACGCACCATTTTCCTGGGGCCCTCGGGAGAAAATTGAGGATGAAAAATGCTGACAGCAGGATGAGAACTGACTCCCCGCAGGTGCCGCACCAGGGCTGGGCAAAGGTAAGCTCCGTTAATTCCAGGTGACAGGGGAGTCGGTTGGATGGGGGCTGTCTGGGGGTGAAAAAAATCTGACATAGTAAAAAAAAAAAGTGCTGGGACTGGGGTCCCTCAATCCAGTGAGTTGTCAGAAGGTAAGTGCAGGTAGTTGGTTGATGCTCTGGGAGGGTGCTAATGGTAGCAATCACATTTACTGGATTTTACTAGGTGTTGCTGGAGTCTGCATTTGAATGATCCAATAGATGTGGCATTGATAACACCGGGAGGTAAGGCATTGGTCCATAGTGGAGCACAATAGTAAAAGGCATGTTGTGCCAGGGCTGTGCAGCATCTGGGAACTTTGTAGGTCTGAGTGGAGGAGTTCCTTGTGGGTCGGGTGCTTGAGTGTGGAGTTAGAAGGTTCTGGACCCCTGTGGGTAGTTGGCTTGAGGGAGCACTTCTTGGCGATGAGGCAGGTTTGGTAGTTTATCCTGTCCTTCAGTTGTAGCCAACCTGCCCGTGTGTAGAGCTTACAGGTGTGTGTTAGTCTTTCCACACCTGTGAGCAGTCGGCCTGCCTTGTTTAGTGCAGTGGTGATGCAGTTTAGGGCTGTGTCTGTCATCGACCCATAGACTGCCAGGCCATAGTTGATGAGGGAGACTACTGAGCTGTTGATGGTCAGGTCCAATGCCATGCATTAGGCAATGTCTATGCCTGTGTAGGATCCCTATTCTTGTATTAATTGCCCTTGCTGTATTGTCGATGTGTTGGGTGTACGAAAGTGTAGAGTTGAGTGTGATGCCCAGGTACCTGAACTGTTGGACATGTTCCAGTGGGTCCCCATTGGCATTCCTGATTGCAAGGGGGGAGGCCTTATGCCTGCTCTGTGTGCTGGTGAACATCAGTCTTAGTTTTCTTGCAGTTCATGACTAGTCTATGATCCATAAACCATTTTTCAGTGGCTGAGAACCCCTTTTGGAGATCCACCATCAGTTGCTCGGGATTAGGGCTGCTGTTGAATATGACCGTGTCGTCTGTGTACAGGAGCATTCATCCCGGGCATGCAGATGGCCAACAGTAGGGGTCTGAGAATTGATCTTTGTGGGACCCCTGAGTGGACTGGTCTGTTATAAGAGGTGATCCCCCTATTTTGACCTTTTGTGAGCAATTGTGAAGGTAGCTGCTGAACCAGTATACTGATTCCGAGGAGAGTCCCATAGCTGACAGTTGGTCCATCAGGAGCTCGTGATGCACCGTATCAAATCCTTTTGATAGGTTGATGAATGTTGCCCCAACCAGGAGACCTTGATCAACTGAATGGTGAATGTGTCCAGTGAATTAGAGCAAGGTCATGATAGTACTGTGACCTGATTGGAAGCTGTGTTGCTTAGGACAGAGAAGTTGGTATTGGTTCAGGTGTTCAACTAACTGGTCCGCCACTATCCGCTCAAGGGCTTTGGAAAGGGGGGAGTATGGAGATAGGTCTGTAGTTGTTATGTAGGGTCCTGTCGCCACCTTTGTGCGCTGGAGTTACTGTGGCTGATTTCCATCTCTGGGGGAACTGTGAGATGCAGAGGGAGAGGTTGGGTAGGTACCACTTGTGTCCCAATTCTTTTTTTTTTTTTCCTTTTTTGGTATTTGCCTGGGACTGAGGAAGGGACACTGGAGTAAGAGGAATCATCTCCAATGAAGGTCGTGGAGTAGCTGAGATTGAAAGAACTCCACAGCACAAGAGACCACACAGGGGCCCACTAGCTCCTGACGGAGTAAGGAGTCCAAAGGGTCTGCAATCCCCCTCTCATGACCTGACCTGGAGGAGAAAACTCCAAGCCTACCCCAGAAGGAGTCTCTGACCCTTTCTCTCTCCCCCCTAAGGGGATCCAAAAAGGGACCCGAGGGATAGGTACCCTTAAAAGCGTTAGAGAGAAAATTGGGAAGGGGAGCACTAAGGTACCCCAGGAAGGCAGACGAAAGACGCCTCCCTTCTCCTCCCCTCCTCCCATGGATTGTACCAGTAAGGCTTCAGATCCTCAGAAGAAAACTGAGGACCTTGCAAGGGATAAGAACTAGGTGCAACTGGTTCTATCTAGCAACACGTGCCTACAATGGTATTGAGAGCCATGGAGCAGAACCATGACACTGATCCAGTCTGAATGAGGATCCAGAATCAGCCCCCGTAGAGGTGAACTGGTACTTCTAGAATTGGAGACAGCGCGATCCCTGGGAGGTGTAGAGAAGGTGTTCTCTAAAAAGGGTAAAGGGGATCAGTTATCACTGTCTGCCTTCTACCCCTAAAAATAGAGGAGCAGGAGAACACCCCCCCCCCATCTGACTGAATCCAGAGCCCTCAGAGGAAGTCAGCTAGATAATGGCCGCACAGAAGAAGCCAAACAGGGAGGAGGCACTGCTCAGAAGCCTGGCCACGAGGGGAAGGTGGGTAGGAGGCAGTAATGAATGGCGAAGACATCTTGGAAGATCAAGAATTCCGACGAAGACAGAATTTTCCTATCTTTCAGAGATCAATCTCCACCATTCATTACTGGTGGGTGAGTACCAAGCACCACCTAAGTGGTGCTGGCATCTCCCTGAGGGAAGGAAGTCTCCCTCAGCCACCTGTGGGGGAGAACACAGGGATATGGGGCCCTTTCATGGACCTGGTGAGGCCCAAGACTGGTCAGGGTGAAGCGGAGACTCACGAAGCCTGGGAGATGGAAGACAAAACGCTAACTCGCACCTCACCCTGTGGGAGAAAATATGGCCCCTGAATGGAGAGGTGATCCCCCTTTGCCAGGCCAGGGGTGACAACCTCGAAAGGTGAAGTCATGCCATCTGCCTGATGCAGACTGCAGTTCCTGCTAGTCTGGAAGCTGCCTCACTGGTGTTGTAAGACACCCTTTATTGGTGCCTTGCCAACTCCAGACCACAGGCAGAAAGGCTGATGGCCTGCCTGATAGCCTCTGAATCAGGCCCAGATGCCAGGAGCTGTCTCAGCATCATCCACAGGTGCCTGGTGTAGGCAGCCTGGTGGGCCTGGTGCACCGAGATGCAAAGGAGAAGGTGCACTGCTGAGAAGACTGTTCTACCCCAATGGTCAGACTAAGCCGAGTCAGACTCTGGGGGGTGGCTGTGCCTTGGGCAATGATGCCCAGAAGGGGTGTCCAGGAGCTCCACTTGCAAAGAGGGATGGGGCACAGCACCCTAGGGGTGTGCAATACCTGCACTGACAGTCCCTCAGGGCTGAAGAAGGGGCAAAAGGACGATGCCAGACCCTGTGCAATGCTTCCGTGAAGGGTCAAGGTCACGGAGGAATGACAAGATTGTCAGGGCTGTATTCCCCAAGGAATGCAAGCATTGCACATGCAGGATTGCGGCTGGCAAAATGGGAAATAAGGAGCTCCTCTGGCATCTCCGAAAGGAACCGCTGATAACTGGTGAAATCAGCATCAGATGACATGTGGATGGAGAAGTCCTCTTCCTTGGAGGAGAAGGATGAAGAAGCAGAGAAGCATGATTCAGGGATCGGCACAGATGGCGGTTGAGGTCTAAAGATGACCTCATCCAGAGCCCTCAGGTATCTAGGGAACTCAGCTGCCGATGTCCTGAACTGTTCCCAGGTCACTGCTCAATAGGGCCAAAAATGCCTGGGAGAGGAGGGGAGGAGGCAGATGAGGGCAAAAGAGCCCAGATGGACCAGAGTAGGTCCTCTGCCAGGACTGCACAAGTGAGCAGGAAACCCTTTCCGGAGAGGGGGCTGCGCAACCCACCCACCAAAGAGCACCAACCTGACAGGAGTGAACAAGGCGGTGCCCTTGGAGAGAACCCCCAGGTGAGGTGATTGGAGCCAGAGTGGCCCTTGCAGGCAACCTCATCCCCACCAACTGCAGGACCTGCCAGTTCTGGCGTGAAGAGGAGGGTTGGGTCAGCACTTCGGCTCCTCCCAGAGCCCCTAGCTGCCCTGGAAACAGGCCTCCGCGCTGACCTCAACCTTCCCACCCCCACCTCCACCTCACCTGAGAGGGACCTGCTCCTCAGAAGGACCCCAGAACCTGTAGTTGTACGTACCAAGGCAGACCCAGCACTGCAAACGGTGCCAGAACCTACCCCGAGACCGGACCCAGCACCGAGGTCCGATTCAGCACCACCAACGGTGCTGTAATCAGGCCTGGCACTGGAACCCAACCTGGCACGCCCTCAGCACTGACCCCCTCTTCGGCACCAGAATCAGTGCACAAAATGTCCCCAGCACCGCAGGCGGCACCAGAGGACATGGAGGAGGCAGCTCCAAGGACGGCCCTGGGAGGGGCAGTAACTGACTTCATGGTACTTTAGGACCTAAGGCTGGGAAGAGGAGAGTCCTGGGGCTCCGGGGAGCCAGGTAGCCAGTCGGGATCATCCTGACCTTCCTCCTCCAAAGAAGAGGAGATCAAGGAGATCTCCAAGGAAGCTACCCCAGAGACCCTCCTTCTCCCAGCACCGTGAACAGTGTTGTAAGGAGACCCAGCGACGACACTGGCACCGCTTCACTCACCGACACAGGGGGTGTCATCAGGAGCCAAAGCTGCACCAGATGGCAGCACGGAGGGCTCCACCGGCTCGGGCCCAATGTACAGCTGCAACCGTGACACAAGGGGTGTCCGGGGGCAATGGACTGCGAGGGGTGCTCAGCCGACACCCTCTCCCCCCAAAGGAGGCCAACTGTCCCACCAACCCCTCGTGCAGGCCTCCCATCCCAGCGAGACCAGGAGCAGCAGAGGCCTGCTCCACCTCGGTACGTATAATGCTGGGGAGAGAACCAGGTGAAGGGCCCAAAGACCCTACCTTAGCGTCACAGGAGTGGCGACACCCCCCGAAGTTGAGAGGTTTCCAACCCACCTTCAACACGTGGATTTCAAGGACACAGCAGTCCATGGAGAAGCAGGCGTTGCAGGAATCCATATCTACAGACAGACCCAGGCAGGTGAGGTAACAGAGATGGTGGTCCATTACAGTAATCGTCTTGCCACAGGGGCACAAAAGTATAGGGACACGCCCTGCCTCAGACTTACTAGAACTAGGCCCTGAACCGGGCATGACCACATGAACAAACTCAAAGAAAAAAAGGTAAAGTACTCAATGCTGCACTGTAGAAAAAAGAAAAAGGAAAATATGACTGGCTCCAGCTGAGGGACAGCGTCGATGAACTGAGGTACAGTATCGAGTAAATGCAGCAGCGGCAGAACTGACACAACTAGTTTTTGGATTTTCAGCTTCCAGCTCCCCTGACAGCCAACCTTGACGGCAGGAAAAGCAGAACTGAGGAGGTTGGGGGATCACCGTTGGTTACTGGCCAACCCGAGAGCGCCACATTGTGTGTCAGCCTCAAGGGTGGTGCCATCTCCAACGTCGGCCCCTCCTACTGAAAAAGCTTAAAGCTATATGCTCCCATGGGGTCTGGCGCCTCCTGCTTATACCCACCAATAATGAATGGTGAAGATTAATCTCTGTAAAATCACAGAATTTGATGACAGATTAGGACCACCTGGCTCACCCAGATTGCCCATTTTTCCCTGCCTACATTATTACCACAGACCTTACTTGATCTACAGCTCTTTGCCTCTCCCTACTTCCTTTCCATTATGATTCCCTTGTGCCTATCCCTTGCATTCTTGAACCCCATCACTGTTTTCACCCCCCACTGGAAGGTTGTTCCAGGAATCCACCACTCATTCTGTGTAGAAGTACTTCCTCGCATCTCTCCTGAATTTAGGTCCCTATCACAGGGGTCAAAACTAAGTTTGCAGCCAATGGACAGCCGGGTCGGTGTCTTGGGGAAATCCACTATCCCCAAGGACTTTTCTACTGGCCCAGATGTAGTACAGTGCTCCCTCAGTATAACGAACAAAATGGGAGCCATAACGCAAATTCGTTAC
The DNA here is from genome assembly GCA_016271365.2 of Neoceratodus forsteri. Lineage (NCBI taxonomy): Eukaryota > Metazoa > Chordata > Ceratodontiformes > Ceratodontidae > Neoceratodus > Neoceratodus forsteri. Next base: position 235,649,116 of record CM028129.1, read on the forward strand.
AGTGGTTTGTTCGTTAAATCGAGGGAGCTTCGGTTTGACATGGAAAACCATTGGTATCACTCGAGTAAAGCTTGAAAACACTTCATTCATTACAAAACTACACGATATCTTTATCTTTAAAAGCTCCTAAAAGCATCTCAAAAACACATTAAAATCATACAGTGCATTATAACAATGTGCAAACGCTTGAGCTAAAAGCCATCACTTGAAAAAGTCCGTAATGCAGCTCTGTGCTTTTTTCATTCTGATAACCAAGTCCCTGGTGTACGATATCAGCTGGCGTAATTCTATTACCTTGACTGGATTGGCTTCCTGAGATTGCAGCCACTGTAAGGCAGTTTCTATGCCCATGATTGCAGACTCGCTTGCCGGCACCTCAATTACATCCTCCGCATCTAACTCCTCACTTTCACTCTTGTTCTGGGACTGCGAGTGCTCCTGCCCGGGCTATACCGCTGACATTAAACGTGATCGCGGGAAAATGGCAAATAATGTTGGGAGCCATAAAACGGGTTTGTAATAACTGGGGATTTGCTATATTAGGGTACATTATAGCGAGGAGCACTGTACTTTTTGAAATATGACCTTCTTCAGTACAAGCCCACAAGGTTATATAAAACATTTTCTTTTTACTAGCTCAATACAAAATTTATCATCATTTGGCTACTGGGCCAGTGCCAATTTCGACCCTGCTATCATATCCCTCCTCCATCTCCTTCTCTCTTCCAAGGTATACATATTGAGGTCCTTCAGTCTCTCCTCATATGGCTTTGGATACAGACCAGGCACCATTTTAGCTGCCCTCCTCTAGACCACCTCCACAGTGCCTATGTCCTTCCAGAGATGTGGTCTTCAGAACTAGACACAGTACTCTAGGCGGAGCTTTACCAGCAATTTACACAGAGACAAAACTGCCTCCCTCGTTCTGCTGATGATATCCCTCCCCATGCATCCCAGCATCCCACTTTCCCTCCCAACTATGCCTTGCCACACTGCCTGGCCATCTTTAGTTCATCTGATATTTAACGATTACCCCCAGGTCTCTTTCCTGCTTGGTAGTCAGTTCCACTACACTGATTTTGTACTCTGTCCTTGGGTTTCTGTACCTTAAGTGCATTATTTTGCATTTTTATTTGCATTGAAACCCAGCTGCCATACCCTTGACTATTATTTCTAGTTTTCTCAGGTCTCTGCTCATCCCTTCCAACACCCCCTTCCCGTGAGCGTCCAGCCTACTGCAGATTTTAGAGTTATCTAAAAGGGAGCAGACCTTCCCTTCCAGCTCCTCCGCAATGTCACTTACAAAGAAATTAAAGAGGAATGGTCTCAGCAGTGCTCCTTGAAGCACCCTGCTGGTCACCCTCCCCTCCTTGAAGTGAACTCCATTTACCACCACCCTCTGTCACATATCCCCTAACCAATTTCTTATCCAGTTTACCACCTTTGGACCCAAACCTAAGCTACCCAGCTTGCTTACTTGTCTCCTATTTGGAACGGTGTCAGATGCCTTACTGATGTCAAAGTAGGCATGTCCACCGCTCCACCTTAATCTAAATCCTTTGTCACCCAGTCAAAGAAATCTATCAGATTTGTTTGACATGACCTCCCCACTGTGAACCTATGCTGACTCGGGTCTTGTAACCCACTGAATCCAAGACATTCCACACTCCTTTCCTTCAGTAGTGATTCAATTAACTTTCCCACCAGACGTCAGGCTGACTGGCCTATAACTGACAGCCTCCTCCCTGCTACCATTTTTGTGCACTAGGACTATATCTGCCATCCTCCAGTCCTCCTGAACCACTGCTATTTCCAGTGAGTTGTTAAACAGAACTGTCAGAGGTTCAGCCAGTATCTTCCTGAGCTCCCTCAATATCCTTGAATGCACCCCATCTGGCACCATTGCTTTGTCCACCTTCAGATTAATGAGTCCCTTCAGGACTCTCTCCTCCAAAAAGAAGTAGTGTCCACCTTCCTCTCTCCAAAGCTTGTTACTTTTTGTGGCCCCTCTCCTTTGCCTTTCTCTGTGAACACTGAACACAAGTATTTGTTCAGGATGTCAGCCTTTTCTTGGTCCCCCTCAGTCGTCCTTTCCCTTTTTAACCTTACAATCCCACCCCTGGTCTTCCTCTTTTCACTTACATACCTAAAAAATGTCATGTCCTCTTTCATTACCTCCTGGGCTATTCTCTCTTCAGTTTGCACCTGTGCACTCCTTACTGTGTTCGCTCCTCATTTCCCCCCGATACACCACCCTATCCTCCTCCCTCTGTGTCTTCTTATACCTTCTGAATGCTACCCTTTCGGTCTTTACCATTTCAGCCACCTCTTTTGAGTACCATAGTGGTCTATTTTTCCTCTTGCTTTTCCTCACTTGTTTGACGCAGAGGTTTGTTGACTTTGCTATGCTCCCTTTTAGCTTTGCCCACTGTTCTTCCACCTCTCCAATGCCATCCCCTCCTGCCAGGTCATCCCCGAAGCATTTGCCCATCTTTATAAAACATGCCCTCCTGAAGTCCAGGACCGTCGCCCTTGTGTGGTTTAATTCCGCAGTCATTCCTTATAGTGAACCACACCGACAGTGAAACTGATTCCAGGGTGGCCTCACACATTGATGTTCTGCAATACTGTCCCTGTTAGTGAGAACCAGGTCCAGAATTGCCCCATCACAAGTGAGTTCACTGACTAGCTGCCTGAGGAACACCCTCTGCAGAAAGTCCAGAATGTCCCTACTTCTAGCTGAAGCTGCCGCTGGAAGGTCCAGTCTACATCTGGCTGGCTTGAAGTCCCCACCAGCAGCACCTCCCCTCTTTATGCTATCTTGCCAATGGCTTCCACCAGTACCTTACCTAAATTCACCCTGTACTGGGCATGTGGATCACCCAGTGTGAATACTGGTTCCATTCCCTGTTTCCAGGGTGACCACAGTACCTCTGCCCCTGTATACCCTGTACCTTGATCACTTTATGCTTTCTCCTCACATAAAGCACCACACAACCTCCTTTCCTGCCCACCCGGTCCTTCCTAAATAGAGTATAGCCTGGTATGGCCATGTCCCAGTCTTGGTTTTCAGTGCATCATGACTCAGTAATGGCCACAATATTCTGCATGACCTTTACCATGATGGCCTCTAGGTCCGCATCCTATTTCCTAGACTTCACACACATGGCTTTCCAGATTTTGTTTCCACTCCACTCTGCTTGTCGCCCTCCCCTTTTGCCTTTCTGCCCTCCCTACTTCCCCACCCTCTTTTTAATGCTCTCGTTCCCTTCCCCTTTTGTCTCTACCACCCTGCTTCCTTTATTAATTTGCAACAGGGGAATTCCGCTCCCCTCAGGTTCTCCTTACTCTTTACTTTTTATTTATTTATTTATGTATGTCTACGATCACAAAGTACCTTTGAGCCAAGGCTCTTTTACAAAGGTTCCACGTCAGGCTGGTTACAGGGTAACAGACACTCAAACATAAGACAGTTACAGGTACAAGGTTTCAGACAGTAACTTTGCTTGACATAATCAGACTGAGCGATGTGTAATACAAGAAACAGATTGGAGGAAGAGGGCAAGCAGGGAGAGGGTTGAGGTCCGGGAAGGCATAGGTAGTGGGTAGGGTGAGGCAGCCAAGGGCCTTGTCATGACAGACACAGGGCAAGTGCATTAAGTTGCATTGGACAGGTAAGTGCCTGTTTGGGGCAGTTTCCACCTCCCCAATTTTAAAAGTGGAACATTTCACTTTTTCCAACACTGCACATAAGGCCCACTTATAAGAAGTTCTCACATGTAGGCAAATCATTCACATTGATTGGCTGAATCACAATGCTCTCTGTACACAATAACCCAGGCCCTACTCACCCTGCCTTCCATACACATTATGTACCCATTTTGCCTTTTTATCTATTGTATAGCTTAAAATTTAGAGCACTCTAATTTGCATTTTATGCCACCATGATTCTGTTCTTAATATCTTGTCTTCTAAGTTGGCAGCATGCCCTCCCTCCCAGCTTTCATACTAACTACCACCATAACCAATATACTTTGCACACTTTTGTGCAGTGGCATCATTGGGGTAGCCAGGGGTGGCAGTGGAGACCCTATGAAATATTTGCAACCCTTATGATGTCCCCTGCAACCCCTAGGAACCCATAAAAAGGTTTTCCGGTTGTATCATGTAATATATGGTGGGTAGGAGAGCTTGCAAACCCTATAATAATGTCCCTCCTCTCCTTCCATGGACACATCCGCCCTAGCCACTGCCACTAATATCCATTGGGCATTCATCGGGATATAAACACTGCCGCCCACCGAGGCTCTCTTCACTCAGTCACCTCTCTCTATCCTGTCCCTAGTGGACTATGGACTGCCGGTGTATGGTGCTGCTGATCAGACCGCACTCCATAAAATTCGCACTACTCTGAATAAGGCCTGCAGGTTAATTACTGGGGCACATAGGCTGACACACACCTGTCTACTGTACACTAAAGCACTGGTACTTGATCTTGACGAGTGCCTCAAATATCTGACCTGTACCCTTACAAAAAAGACCCTCCTTGGGCTATCCCCGCCAGCACTGACCACCACCATACGCCGCTCTGTCCCACTAGTTCATACTCGGACCTCTGGGAAAACTTCTCTTGTTATCCCTAGAGCTAGGACCTCTCACGGCCAAAGAGCCTTCAGCTTTAGGGCCCCCTCCTGGTTCAACACACTGCCCCCCTCCATCTCTGAAGCTCCAACTATATCGTGCTTCAAAACTTCCTTACGTAACCACCTTATTAACACCCGATGCTGTAATTGCCATTAGTCGCCATACTCAATACTTATGACAAAGCTTACTACTAAGCTGCTAAGGACAACATAACTCTGGTATTGTTTGCATCAATCCTACCTGTACCAGCTTGTTTGTATCTATGTCTTAAGTTACTGTTATACTATGTGTTGTACTGCTATGCTGTGTATTTTCGTTTGACTTACTGTGACAAGGTATTTTGTAAATGATGCCTATGGCTCAAAGGTTTTCCAAACTGCTATTTAAATAAAATAAAAAATAAAATAAAATGTGGAAATGAGACGTTACGACAGCTACAGATTCTATGAAAATGAGACTTTGCATCTCCCATGATTCTGCAGAAATTAAACTTTGCAGTAAGAATGTCACAGTATAAAATTCTGACAGTCTGATAACCGTTACAAGTAACACCGCAGTTACTGAACCATAATCTACACCCTAAGCTTGGAGCATTGTATAGAAATAAAGCGAGTATTCCACCTTCTCCCACCAAGAAATTGTAGTAAAAATGATTCTCCCTATCTTTGACTACGATGACTTAGTTTACAGTGGTGCCCCTAAATCTTCCCTTGCCAGACTGTACCCTTTTCCCCTTCTTGTTGTTTTGCTTTAGAATGCCCCCTTGTACTCACCACTGCTCTCTTTACTCATCACTTTCTCTCTCTCCTCTCTTGATGCTAGGTGCCTTTACTGTGCATTTTTATATTCAAATTCTGGTTCAGCTTTCTTCCCTCCTGTCTTAAATCCCTTCCATCCTCTCCTCCTTCTTCCTCCTACCTTCTCCGCAACACTAATCCCCCTTCTGTTTCTATTCTCTTCGAGAAAATCTAGTATTGGAAAATCTGCTTCTTCTTACCGATTTCCTAAACTTTGGTCCTCCCTTCCCCTTTGTATTCGTTTCCCCTCTTCTTCCTCCTTAAAGTCTCTTCTTTTTGACCTTTGCTCTCCTACCTTCAACTGTCTATGACCCTCTCCACTTCTTACTCCCTTTCTCTATACATAGAGGAGCGTGTTTTATTTTCTACTTGCATTTCTTTGCCTCCTAAAACCTACAAAGCCTATTTACTCCAACTTTCTGCTACTACTGCACTGTAACCACATAAACACCTATATTGCATATCAATGTTCTACAATGTGAATCTCTAAACACCTGAATAGCCGTACTCAAGATTGTACCCTCTGTACAGCCGTTCTCAAGACTGTACCTTATGTTTGATCCTGTCTAAACATAACTTTGTACTGTATTTGGGACACTGCCATTCAGCTTTTACTGTACTATGTCTCTCCATATGTGTTATAGCCCTGTCTTTCATACAGTTCTGTGACATCAGTTTTTATCTTCACTCTGTATAATTAACGTGACTCTCTGTATGTTATATACTATTTTACTTTGTATGTTGTTTACTATGTACCCTCCACCGGGTTGCCCCTGAAAAAGGGACTGCATGGTCTCAGTGGGCTTACCCAGTTACCAAAATTCAAATAAATAAAAATAAATTTGCCTCTAATTATTTATATTTATGCTTCATGTATTAAATATTACTGTAACTGAACTTCTTATTTTCATCAGTTTATTGTTTAGTTATTTCCTTCTCCCCTTTCCCCCAGGACGCATCTGGAAATGAGCTGTTCTCAGCTCAGTATATCTTTCCTCGTTAAACCTTTAAATAAATATTGTTATACTGCTGTATTACAGAAGAAGTCAATTTTGTACAGGGAAAAGAAGCCTCCTAAAACTCTTGCACCAGGGAGACTTGACCCAGAAGGAATAATTATCCCTGAAAACATACAAAGAACCTCATTAAAAGGCCTGAAAACCACAGTGTACAGTGAACCACGGTTACAGCAGTGTATCAGAAATCGTCCACTGTATCAAAACCATGACTACCGATACCATAAACCTTTGATACCATGACATCCCTACTATGCAGTACCTATGATTCTGTAGAAATGAGATTTGCAGGCCCTATGATTCTTATGAATGTCACTTTAAAAAAATATATATATTTATTGAGTCAATTTTTTTGTGTAATATCAAGCAGTAAACATTAAAAGTACCCACAGATTAGGCAGACAATAGGAAACAATACAATAACCTAACAAAGAGGAAAGCGAGTTTAGAAAATTAATATTAACACAACAAAGGCTGCAATACTGTTAAGGCATGACAAAAAGGATTTGGGCTACAGGATTATATGCTTTTCATCCGTCTTGGGGGGAAGCAGGCACCCCCTTGTTATTACAAAACCCCAGGAAAATAAGAGAGAAAATAAAATCTATGCAGACACCAACAATGTGCACTGCTAGCTGTACAGATGTAATACAACAGCCTAGAAAAGCCGTATCAAAAATTCATATGCCCTCATCTAATGTTCAATTTAGGTAAACTGGCTATCTGTTCTAGAGTAGAGTGCTGTCTGTGGTTTCTAGATAATCAAAAAAGGAAGCCAACAGGATTTAATTGTTTTTTCGAAATCCCACTTAAACTGTGAGCCACTCCATTTCCAAACATATGTTTGCAATTTTGAAACCTGCCCTCTACCTCTGGGGGGTTTGGTTGGAGCCATCAATGGGTGATTATTTTTAGAAGCTGCAGCTATGAGAATTTGGAAAAGGTATGCTTTTCCGTTTGAATTAACTCCCTCCGGGTGCAGTCCCCATAACACATGCTTTATAATGATGTGACCCAGAGACGCCTAATATGCACCTAGTCGCCTCAGCTACTTCTCTCCTATATAATCCCATCTTGCGGGAACTCCAGAATATGTTTTCCTGGTGTCCTCTTTCATTACACTGCATCCAGCATCTATCAGTGTGGGTGGTACCGTAAAGAGCTGTCACAGTGGGTGTCCTGAAATACACAGACAGCACCTTCCTTGTGCTCTCTCCAGTTACTGGACACTGTGACCCTAGTAATATTGTTCCAGCAGTTTGCCAATCCTCTCTGAGAATTTATCTATGGCTCACCTTCCACGACCTGTTTGCAGGCCCTCTGAGCCGTGGTGTCCAGTCTAGAGCACATACTATGGAGAAGTGAGATGACATCCTGAATACCCCTCCATTACTGTACCTGCTAGATTCCTTAAGGGGCCCACTTTGTTTTATTTGCATGTGCACCGTTCTTTGGACATTCTCTGATCTACAAGTAACAATAAAAATCCCACTATTGTACCATGAATTCCTGACTAATTTGTGAAAGATTTAAATTTTCCATCAAGAAATAATTGCTCAATTCTGGACAGTCTGGTGGGATCTATCAGCCCTGGTTGAAAACCTGAAGCCTGCTGCATCTGTGGCATGTAGGCACACCTAAGACAGAATGCCACACACCAGGGGTCCAGCAGATTCCCCCGGTAGCATTCGTGGAAGGGACACACATGCCTTCTGCACTGGATCCCCTGGTCGGTCATGCAGCTACGCATGCGGTAGTGCAACATGAAGGCGTGAGGTGCTGGGCAAGGGAGGGCAGGATCATGCAGTGGGGACCCTGTGTGACACGTGGACAGCCAGTTCTGAGTAGACTATGATTTTCTTGTAATATAAGAAAAAATTACTCACCTAAGTAATGTTGTTTCTTCTAATGGAGTCCTGCTGTATTCTGACAATAGCAGTGAGTCCCAACCTCGAACTGCCCGGAGATGAAAGAGTTAACTTTCCATGCCAGGCATGGAACGCTGAGCTCGAGCTGTTGAGACACTGTCTGTTGCTGTTTAAACTCAAACTATCAGATTCTTACGCTAAACTCACTAAGATCCTGTGTGAAGCTGTACACCTACACTAGCCAACTGGCTACTAAACAAAAAACAGATTTTTGGTCCCAAAACAAAGACTCAAGTCAGGAGACCCAAAAATAAAATAAAAAAAAACAACAACAACTCACCCAAAGAAAAAAGGGGTGAAACAACAAGGTGGGGCACCTCCGGAGTGCCAACACTGCCACTGCCCACCCACATCCCAAAAACAGAGGTTCTGAGAGGGGAAGGCAGGGGGGAGGTCAGAATACAGCAAGACTCCATTAGAAGAAACAACATTACTAAGGTGAGTAATTTTTTCTTCAAACAACATGAAGTCTTGCTGTATTCTGACAACAGCAGACTACCAAGCAGTACCTCCATGGAGGAGGGACAGAACCTACTTAGGAAATAGGCTCTGAAGCACAGCTGTGCCAAACCGAGCATCACTCCTAGCCTGGATATCCAGGGAGTAATGCTTGCAAAAGTGTGGAACTGTTTTCCAGGTAGCTGCTTGACATATCTCTAGAATAGGAATATCCCTGGCAGCAGCCAGGGAAGCAGCTGTACCTCTGGTAGAGTGAGCCCTCAGGCCTGAGGGTGGAACCTTAACCAGTTTTTCATAACAAAATTGAATACAAGAGACAATCCACCTGGCAATGGATCTTTTAGTGGCAGGTTTCCCTTTTCCAACCTCACCATAAATGAGGAACAGTTGGAGGGAGTCAAACCTGTGACCCTTGGTACGTTCTATGTAGTAGCTAAGGGCTCTTTTCACATCTAAACTGTGCAGCCTCCTCTCACCAGAGGAGGAATGGTCAGTAAAGTACACAGGAAGAGACATAGATTGGTTAAGGTGGAAATCTGAAACCACCTTAGGCAAAAACTTCCTGTTAGTCCTGAGGACCACCTTATCTCTATGGAAGGAGATAAAATCAGGCTCCACTGACAGGGCTTGTAACTCACTTATGCGTCTGGCAGAAGTGATGGTTACCAGGAACACAGTTTTCCAAGTCAAGTACTTAAGCTCTGCTGAAGACAAAGGCTCAAAGGGGTTGCATAAGCTGAGCAATGCAAACGTTAAGGTCCCAAGCAGGGGCAGGGTCCCTGAATGGAGGGTTGGTATGAAGCAATCCCTTGAAAAACTTAGAGAATACAGGGTGAGCTGAAAGAGAAGAGGGCTTACCTGCTGAAATGAAAGCAGAAACAGCTGCCAGATGCACCTTAAGTGTAGGCTGGTCTAAGGCCCAAGCTATTCAAATGGACCATATAATCAAGGACTGTGGGCAGATCAGCAGACTCTGGGGAAATATATGCCTCCAGAGCACCATATGGAAAATCTTTTCCACTTGGAATTATAAGTTGTCCTGGTGGAAGGTTTCCTAGAAGCCTTCAGAATATCCATTACAACTTGGGAGAGGTGTAAATCAGCAGACTCTAACTCTTCAAGAGCCAGGCCTTGAGATTGAGAGATTTGAGATTTGGGTACCAAACCCTCCCCTGAGCACAGGTTAACAGGTTGCAATTCCTGGGAAGAGACAGGGGAAGATGGACTGCTAAGGACTACAGGAGAGGATATCAGGGCTGTCTGGCCCAGTCTGGAGCAATCAGGATCACCTTGCAGGGTTGAGACCTGATTTTGACTAGCACTTTGAACAGGAGAGGGAGTGGGGAGCATACAGGAACTTCCCTTCCCAACTGAGAACTAAGGCATCCAGGGGGACTGAGCCCAACACTGGGGGCCTGCAGCAAAAAGGGAAGTTGGTGATTGTCTGGGGCTGCAAAAGATTCTATCTATGGGTGCCCCATCTGGAGAATATCACCTCCAAAACCAGGGGATCCAGTGACCATTCCTGATGGCCCTGAGATATCCTGCTGAGAGCATCTGCCAGGACATTGTCCTTGCCTGGGAGGTGTACTGTTGTGAGGGAGGTGTTCAGGGAATAAGCCAGAGACCACAACTTCATTGCTTCTGTGCACAAGGCCGTAGACCGAGTGCCTCCTTGCTTGTTGATGTACCACATTGTGGTGGTGTTGTCTGTTCTGACCTGAATAACTTTGTTCTGAACAGATTTGGAAAAAGCTTGAAGTGCTAGAAATACTGCTCTGAGTTCCAACAGATTGATGTGAAGCAGAGATTCCTGAGGGGACCACAACCCCTGGGTAGTCAGGTCGCCCAAGTGAGCCCCCCACCCCAAGAGGGAGGCATCTGTAGTAAGGATTAAAGAGTGGGACTGAGTGACAAAGGGAACTCCCTGTCTTAGATTGTTCTGATCCTGCCACCACTGTAAGGCCTGGATCAGGGTTCGAGTCACTGGGATCAATTTGGTCAGAGGGTCCTTCTTTGAGACCAAAAGGCTCTCAAATGGAACTGAATGTCCCTCATCTGATATCTTGCTCCCTGCACCACTGCTGTGGAAGCAGCCATGTGCCCCAGGAGCTGCAGAAAATGCCTTGCTGGTCGAGACACCTGCAGGGTGAATGAGGAGGCCATGTGATATGGGTCCTGCCCTGTCCAGGAGAAGGAAAGCTCTGGCCTTTTCTGTATCCAGCTCTGCGCCTATGAAGGTGAGGAGCTGAACAAGCTCTAGAACTGACTTTGAAAGATTCGGAAGGAAACTCAAAGAGGTGAGCAGTTGCAGAGTTATCTGTAGGTGTAAGTTGACCTGGTCTGGGGACTGGCCTACTATGAGCCAGTCGTCCAGGTATGGGAAGATGGCAATCCTTTGCCTTCTTAGAGAAGCAACTACAACTGCCAGGCATTTTGTGAACACCCTTGGAGCAGAGGTCAGACCGAAGGGCATTGCTCTGAACTGGTAATGGCCTGAAGGCAGCTCGAACCTGAGGTACTTTCGATGGGAGCTTCTGATGAGAATATGGAAGTAGGCATCCTTGAGGTCCAGGGACACTAGCCAGTCCCTGGCCTTAGAGAGGGTAGAATAATTCCCAGAGTCACCATTTTGAATTTTGGTTTTAAAAGGTGCTTGTTTAAGTATCTGAGATCCAGGATGGGCCGCCATTCTCCTGTCTTTTTGGGGTAAGGAAGTACCTGGAGTACAATCCTTTGCCCTGGTGTAGGGGTGGAACCCTTTCCACAGCTCTGAGAGCCAGGAGGGAAGAGACCTCTGCCTCTAGGGCAAGTGACTCTGAGGGATTTGCAGGTGGAAAGGATCTGGTTCTCAGCTTTGGAAAATTTTTGAAGCTGAGAACCAGTCCCTGGCTTACTACTTCCAGGACCCACTTGTCTGATGTTAGAGACTCCCAGTCCTGGACAAAGTAAGCCAGCCTGCCCCCTACAGGTAGTGGAGAATCGGCCCTGGCAAACCCATCAGGGTGCCTGCTTGGCAGGGGGTTTTGGCTGAGGGGTGGAAGCAGGTCTGCTTGTACCCCTTCTGCCTCTCCCTCTAAAGAACCCCCTCTGAGCATAGGCAGAAGAGGAGGCCTGGCTTGGTAGAAAGGCCTATGAAAAGGCCTGCCCCTGCCCCTGGGTGCTGCCTCTGAGGAGTGGCCTGCCTTCCTTGGCCTGTGCACTCCTATAGGTGGTCCCATATTCGTCCATTTTTTTCATGTAATTCTCTATTTGCTCCTCAAACAGAGAATTACCCACAACAGGAAAATCCATGACCTTAGTCTGGGTATCCTGTGACAGCTAGTACATCTGAGCGAAGCCATTCTATCAAGTGCCACAGATGTAGCCATGACTCTAGATGACACATCATTGGAGTCCACTGCAGCATGGAACTGCACCTTGGATGCCTCAATACCATCAGCAGCCACCTGCTCCAGCTCCTTGGCAAGCTGGCCAGGGACCTGTTCTGCTAAAGCCATGACAGTGTCCCATCTGGATTTTGATACCTAGCAGTATAGACCATATAGTTGGCCTGTCTGAGTCCCAGGGACGCTGCCATGTACTGTTTCTTTGCCATGGCATCAATCCTCCTGGAGTCCTTGTCTGGGCGTGCTGCCAAGGGAATATTTGCCTTATTACAGGCTGCAGCCTGTACTACCCAACATGGCTGCATTGTTGTGTAAGGAACTCCGTATCTGGAGCCTGACAATGTATACCTCTTGTCCATTCTTTTATCCACAGGAGGTATAGTATTAGGAGTCTTTAAAATCTTAAATGTCTGTTTCCCAAAAGATTTGTGTAAGGGAACAGACAGCCTCTTAGACTCTGGGATATCCATCATTTCCACATAGTCAGGCTCCTCCTGGTCATCCACAGCTTCTTCCATAGGAAGCTGGAGGGTTTCAGACACTTTTTTATAAAACATGAAATGGGAGGGGGACTCAGAAAGCCTAGGAGGAGACACTCCTGAAGGTCTGTCTGGGGAGATGTCCGGGTCAATGGGCACATCCAGACTTTCAAAACCACATTCACTTTCCTCATACTCCTCTTCCTCCTCCTCCGGTTCATAATATTCCTCTAAATCATAATCTTGAACTGATGGAACCGGCCGAATCGAGCGCCTCCCTGATGGTGCCGGTTCAGTTGGAACCAGGGAAAGCGACTGCACAATTTTTATCGCTTTGGCTATTTCTTCAGCAGTTGGAGAAGAAAGTTTTGGATCCACACCAGCTGATTTTTCCTTTCTTATTCTCTTAGCGGAACAGCTCACCAGAATCGGCTCTCCTTGTGCCGAAGAAGTCTTGCCCCTGGTCAGAGGGCACTCCTTCTGGTTTGGTATGAACCGAACCGGGCTGGCCATCGGTTCAGCGGACTTTTTGGCCTCCTTTCCTAAGCCTACCAACTCTCTTTTCTAGGGTAGCTGCAGGAAATTTTTACAAATCTGGCAGTCTGCATTGAGGTGGTCAAACCCCAGACAATAAACACAGGTGGTGTGGGGGTCAGCCTTAGAGCAAAGACTTCCCCACACACACTACAGTGTTGAAACCCAGTGGGCCCGGTTTTCTTTTGGGTTTCTCAGACATTGTGCCAGTCCTAACCAAACCTACCCTTTTAATGGCAATTCGCCAGGCAAGACCCTCTTATCGGTTCCTGACCATGTTATGGTCGTGGAAAAAAACGTAATAAAATCCGTTTTTTTTAGAACTGATAAGAACCAGTAACCACACACTAGAAGTACAAATAAAGATTTTTTAACAACTTGATCAGTTCAAACCGAACCGATGAACCGTTTACAAGTTCCACACAGAATAGAAAATAATATAAACCCATCTAGTACTCACAAATACCACAGACAGAGACTGAACCGACAGGTTACAGTTTAAATTTGGTCGAAAACCGAGAAAAGCGGTACTTTAACCGACAAATTGAACTCTAGCAGAAGGAGAAATCTCCCGGAGCGACTGTTCAGTGAGGGCGGAGTAAAGAACCTGACGGTTTGAGTTTAAACAGCAACAGACAGAGTCTCAATCTGAGCTCGAGCTCAGCGCTCCATGCCTGGCATGGAAAGTTAACTCTTTCATCTCCGGGCAGTTTGAAGGTTGGGACTCACTGCATTGTCAGAATACAGCAAGACTTCATGTTGTTTGAAAATGTGTTATGGACTGTCTCTCATGAGAAATGTTGAAACAGCATGTAGTTTGACACACACACAGGTTTTAGATACAAGGTGTTACCTGGAAGACCAGAAGCTAATTACAGAGTAAAACAGGCCTTGATCAAGGATCTCCTATTTATCTAAGTTAATTACAGCTGTAGTTGTTAAGAAGGAAATCATAAACTTTTATGGCATTTAGGGGAAGAATGCAGGATTATGTGACACTGGTGCAAAATCATAAATGCTTTGATGTCTGTGTGAGAGAAGATACTGCTTATAGATGAAAGGAATTTACAGACTTGATTGGGGAAGTCACATGGGGAAAGAAGTTTCTGCTGATGTAACCTTAATTAAGTTACCTTCTAATATGATAAAAAATCCTGGGTGTATAATTTTTCATAAACGGAGGAGGAGCTAGGTGACCTCATGCAAAGAGGTGGGCAAAGCCAGCTTTTAAACATAATTCTGTTTTCCTTCAGAGACTTTTATCTACACTCTGACAAAGAAACATCTTTGAACACTTTAAGCAAGTATACAGGTAGAGAGAGACAAAATCTAAGTACTGTAGTAGGAATTGCATTGTTAAAACCTTGTTCTTTTAAAAGACTTGTATGTTTTGTGATATGTTGTTCTGTATTTTATGTTTTATATTTTTTTATTTTTATCTATTATTTTAGTAAAAACTATTTTTAGATCACTTGGTCTGTCTTTGAATTTCTTCCTTTAACAAGTGAAATATATATGGTTAAAGCAGACACTGTGCATAAGCTTGAATGGTGATACCAAACTGGAAAAAGGTAAGATTAATCTGTGGTCTTTATTAGAGTTTTACGGGTTCATTTCTTGTACACCTGGTTAGGTGCCCTGAGACAAAGATATCTGCCCCAAGACAGAATTATCTGAGCCCGCGTAATGGGTACGCTTAGCAAGAGATTCACAGTTTGAATGCTCCAGAACTGAGACCAAAGGTTGATTCGAACCCACAAAACAGACAGGAGGGTTACCCTGTTTCTGTTAACTGTTCACAAGACTACGCTTGGAGGTTGGCACTTTGGGAGTAGAGGGCTGACCTGCTGAGTGGGTTTGTGAAAGACTGGTTAGCAGCGGTGTGGATAAAATTTTGGTATTACAAGCTTTTATTGTTCAGTGTGTCAGCTTGAGACCATCAGCTCACTTGTAAAGAAAGAAAAGGCAGAGTTTTATTTTAAAAGGAGACATAACTATATCATTTGGCATACAGTGAAGTTCCTACCTGCTTTTTTTTTTTTTTCCTAAAGTGCAAGTCAGAGTAGCAGTAGTTAGGAAGATGGCTTCCAACTACAGCAGGCACACTGTAGACTACTTAGGCAGCAGCTGCAGCGGGACAGAGGAGTCCTGCCGAGGTGAAAGCCAGTAAGCAGAACCTCATAGATGCCCTGATGGTAGCAGATACCAGAGCAGCAAGTCATGGACCATGACTGAAAAGGAACAAACCTCAAGTGTGGCAGGGTTAGAGGCCAGTGCAGTGTCCAGAGCCAATGAGGAGGGCAACAGGACCAGTGCCAGTGAAGGGCCACAGCAGCAGGGAAAGGTCACCAGTATCCTGGATCCAGAAGTACTCAGGCTGCAAACTGAGTTGCGCAGGATGGAGCTGGAGTTCCAGAGAGAAGAGAAGCGTGAACAGCAAGCAGCAGAGAGAAGAGAGAGTGAGAACACCAAGACGCAGACTGTGAGGGAGCGTGGAGCACCAGTGAGCTACAGAGGAGAAGAGAGAGTGAGAACGGCAAGATGCAGACCGTGAGGAGCAGGAGCCAGAGGCAATATGAACTGGAGAAGCTATGACTACAAGCAGCAGCACCAGAGCAGGTAAGTGGTTTGGGTTTAACTGGGACTACAGGATCAGTTACAAATTGAATTCCAAATTGATAGCCGAATTTTAAGAGGGGAGGGATATGGATGCCTTTTTAAATTCTTTTGAAAAAGTTTGTATTCAAGCTAAAATTCTTAGCAATCCCTGGAGCTTCCAGCTATCCCCACTGCTTACTGGGAAAGCTCCGGATGCATTGGGTCAAATGGACAATGAGGACAGTGATGATTACAGCAAACTTAAAGCTGCACTGTTAACATTTTTTTAATTAACTGCTGAATCATACAGAGCTAAATTCCATAAGCTCAGGAGAAGCCCTGACATGAGTTACAAAGAGCTAGCCACGAAACAAAGTCAGTTTTTAAAACATTGGTGGGAAGGAACTGAGGCAAACTCTGTTGATAAAATTGAAAATGTGATTTTGTTAGAACAGTTTTATTGGGCATATCCAGCAGAGCTAAAAACCTGCCTGGAGGACCAAGATCCCAAAACAGTGCAAGTGGCTGCTGAACTCTGGACCACTATGCCAAGAGCAGACCTGAATGGGGCAGGTGTGGCAGTGCAGAAAGGGAAAAGCGGGCCTTCAGGGCAGCTAAAACCCTCACTGCCTCCACCGAAACCAGTTAGCCCCAGGTTTCATAGAGAAGATTTCTCTGAAAAGAGAAGTGAATGTTGGTTATGTAAAGAAACTGGGCATATTGCCAGACAGTGTCCCAAAAGAATGAGCAATAATACGCAGAATGGTAATAGAAAAGAAGTGGGTTGTTTGTGTGTCCATGGGAGCATGCCAGTGAACATGAGGGAACACATGCACCCAGTCATGGTGAATGGTGTACAGACGCAAGGGTTAAGGGACACAGGCATCCCATACATTGGCAAGGGATCTAGTAGAGCCTGGTCAGCTTATACCCACAAATACGCCACTGTACAGACTTTACTGGAGAGGCTAAACATTGCCCCTCACTAGTGTCCTCCTAGACTGGAGTGAAACAGGGGAACTGTGCAACAGGTGGCTGTAGCCAAAACGCTAGCAGTGGATGTGATCCTGGGCAACAATCTCAAACAGGCGATGGTATGTACAGTTACCCGTAGCAAGCTGCCAGGGAAAATTGTAGTTCCTTGAACCCCTACAGAAACCATTGTGGAACTGCTGAGAGGCTGGTTCCCAGTCTGTGTCTCCAGATGGGGAGACTAGTGAAAGGGGTGAAATTCCCAGTAACAAGTAACCACACAGCTACAAAGGGTTACTCCAAAGAGGGAGGGGTGACCCATTGTCAGAGGGTTGGGATTGACAGAGATCCTGAGTGCCCTGACGCTAGTGCTAGGGACCCTAGTTTAGCGACTGAAGGGGACCTGTCCCATGCCTTGGGAATGTGTGAGGGGTTTTCAGCTGCTCAGAGAAGTGACCCTAGTTTAGAGAAACTGAGGGCTTGGGCAGACCTCGGATGGAGCGGGAGGTAACGGCAGACATAAGTTTTATTGGTAAAATGGACTTATGTATACTCAGGCAGTACAGACAGAGGGAGGGTGCTAGGTGGCAGCTTGTCATTCCCTAGGGGTATCGTGAGCAGTTGCTCAAGATTGCACATGATATTCCCTTGTCTGGTCATCTGGGAATTGCGCACAATGCAGCAGTTGGCCCAGAATTTCTATCGCCTAACTTTCACCCAGCAGGTGAAGGAATATTGCAGGTCTTGTCACCGTGCCAAGAAATAGGGAGGCGGGCAAGAAAACCCAAGCTGCCCTGATTCCATTGCCCATAGTGGGGGAGCCATTCCAGAGGGCGGAAATGGATACTGTGGGGCCTTTAAATACCCCCAGCTCCTCAGAGAAGAGATTCATCCTGACTGTGGTGGATTATGACACCTGGTACCCAGAGGCAGTCGCTCTATCCTCACTGAGAACGGACAAAGTGGCAGATGCCTTACTTAGGATTTTCTCCCGTGTTGGGTTTCCGCAGGAGGTAATCACCAATCGAGGGGGTTCCTTCATGTCGGACCTGATGAAATGTTTATGGGAGAAGTGTGGGGTGGTGCAGAGATGCACGACACCATATCACCACAAGCCAATGGACTTGTGGAAAGATTCAATGGTACCCTGAAGTCAATGCTCCAGGTGTTTGCTGAACAGCATGGGAGAGACTGGGAGAAATACCTTCCCCACCTGTCGTTTGCATACAGAGAGGTGCCCCAAGAGTTAACAGGATTTTCCCTTTGAACTCTTATATGGACGCCGGTATGTGGGCCCTAGACTTGATCCGGGAGGACTGGGCAGGCAAGCACGCCACCCAGGGAACTCCCATTGTGGATTACGCCCTTAGGTTTAGGGAAAGGCTGAAGGAGCTTATGGGGACAGCCCACAGCAACCTGGCAGCTGCCCAACAGAAACAAAAGTGTGGTACGACCGCAGAGCCAGAGCTCACCGCATGGTGGGTCACAAGTCATGGTCCCTTCCGTCCGGAAAGACAAGCTGCAGGCTGAGTGAGCAGGATCGTACAAAGTGGTTAAGAAGGTACATGACATGAACTACATTATAGAGTTATCTGACCGAAGACAGACAGAAAGGATGTACCATGTCAACATGATAAAGCCATATGCAAATAGGGCTGACATGGTGTTTGCAGTGTGTAGTCATGGGGAGGGGACGAAGGAGACCCCCTTCTGGACTTGCTGGAGGAAAGTAAGTGGGAGTCCTTGGTGCAGGCAGTTAAATTGTCTCCCCAGCTGGCCCCGGACCCAGATCCAGAAAGTAAGGGAGGTTTTAGCAGACTTTGCCCCATTGTTTAGTGCCAAGCCTGGACCAACCCCCTTAGTGACTCACGATGTGGAGACAGGGACACAGATGCCCATACGGCGGACAGCATATCGGGTGTCAGAGGCTTCCAAAAGGACATTAGGAGGGAAGTGGAGGAGATGCTGGATTTAGGAGTAATCCAGAGATCCCATAGCCCCTGGGCCTCACCTGTAGTCCTTGTACCTAAGCCAGATGGCTCTACCGTTTCTGTGTAGACCATCGTGGACTGAATGCAGTCACAAGTCAGATGCCCACCCAATGCCCCGGACAGACAAACTCCCTGGACAAGTTGGGAGGGCGACCTACCACGATTACTGACCTGACCAAGGGGTATTGGCAGGTAGAGTTGACAGAACTAGGGAGAGGTCAGCCTTCATGACCCGATAGGCTTATTTGAGTTTAAAGTAATGCCTTCAGAATGAAGAATCCCGCCACTTTCCAAAGGTTGGTGAACCAGGTGTTAAAGGGTGCTGAGGAGTACACCGTGGCGACCTGGATGACACTGCCATCTTCAGTACCAGATGGAAGGAACACCTATCCCACCTTAGGGAAGTGCTGGGCAGGATACAGGCCGGGCTCACTGTCAAAGCCGAGAAGTGCCAGGTGGCCATGGGAGAGGTGGCATACCTCGGGCATGTGGTAGGCCAAGGACAGCTCCGTCCTAACCAAATAAAGATAGAGGTACTCCAGGCGTGGCCCAGACCAGAAACACAGAGGCAGGTCAGGAGTTTCTAGGGACAACAGGGTACTACAGGAAATTTGTACCCAAGTACAGTGCCCTGGCTGCTCCCCATCTGACCTGACAAAGAAAAGGATGCCAAAGAAAATTACCTGGGTCCCAGCCTATGAGGAAGCCTTTCCAAACTAAAGGAGGCACTGTGCAGCGCTCTGTTTTGACAAATCCTGACTATAGCAAACCCTTTGTAGTTCAGACTGATGCCTCAGACGTGGGTATTGGGGCAGTACTAAGTCAGACATCCAGCCAAGTGAGGGAACACCCAATAGCCTACCTGAGTAAAAAGTTACTTCCTAGATAGCAGGCCTGCTCCACGGTGGAAAAGAATATCTTGCCATAGTGTGGGTCTTAAAGAAATTAGAGCCATACTTATATGGGCAGCATTTTGTGGTGCAGACTGACCACAACCCCCCGGTTTAGCTGACACAGATGGGAAAGAACAATGGTAGATTGCTAAGATGGAGTCTTGCTTTGCAAGGGTATGATATGACAATTGCACATAAAGCTGGAGCCAGAAACCAGAACTCAAATGGTCTGTCTCACGTGTATGAGGAGTGAACTGATTTGGGAAGCCCATCCCATGCCGGGGATAGACCCCCCAAATTCAGTCTAGTTGGGGAGGATTGTGACATGTGGACAGCCAGTTCTGAGTACACTGTGATTTTTTGTAATATAAAAATGTGTTATGGACTGTCTCTCATGAGAAATGCTGAAACAGCACGTGAGTATGACACACACACACACACACACACACACACACACACACAGGTTTTAGATACAAGGTGTTACCTGGAAGGCCAGCAGCTAATTACAGAGTAGAACAGACCTTGATCAAGGATCTCCTATTCATCTAAGTTAATTATAGCTAGTTGCTAAGAGGGAAATCATAAACTTTTATGGTGTTTAGGGAAGAGTGCAGGATTATGTGACACTGGTGTAAGTCATAAATGCTTTGATGTCTGTGTGAGAGAGGATACTGCCTATCGATGAAAGGAATTTACAGACTTGACTGGGGAGTCACATAGGTAAAGGAGTTTCTGCTGATGTAACCTTAATTAAGTTACCTTCTAATATGATAAAATATCCCGGTGTATGATTTTTCATAAACAGAGGAGGAGCTAGTGACCTCATGCAAAGAGGTGGGCAAAGCAGCTTTTAAACAGAATTCTGTTTTCCTTCAGAGACTTTTTTCTAAATTCTCTGACAAAGAAACGTCTTTGAGCACTTTAAGCAAGTATACAGGTAGAGAGAGACAAAATCTAAGTACTATAGTAGGAACTGCACTGTTAAAACCTTGTTCTTTTAAAAGATTTGTATGTTTTGTGATATATGGTTCTGTATTTTATATTTTACATATTTTTTTATCTATTTTAGTAAAACTCTATTTTTAGAGCCTACTTGGTCTGTCTGAATTTCTTCCTTTAACAAGTGAAATATATATGGTTAAAGCAGACACTGTGCATAAGCTTGAATGGTGATACCAAACTAGAAAAAGGTAAGATTAATCTGAGGTCTTTATTAGAGTTTTTAAGGGTTCATTTCTGTACACCTGGTTAGGTGCCCATAGGCAAAGATATCTGGCCCCCCGAAGACAGAATTATCTGAGCCTGTGCATTGGGTACACTAGCAAGAGATTCACAGTTTGAATGCATCCAGAACTGAGACCAAAGGTTGATTCGAACCCACAAAACAGACAGGAGGGTTACCCTGTTTCTGTTAACTGTTCACAAGACTAGTTAAGAGGTTGGCACTTTGGGAGTAGAGGGCTGACCCGCTGAGTGGGTTTGTGACACCCTGCTGTATCTTTTAGGCATTCCCGAGAATATACCTGCCAGCTGCGGTGGATCGAGACTCCCCAGTGTGCCGCCCAATCCTCTGGGCTCACAGAGACGCTGGAGGCAGCCATTCAGGCACTTGCCCATCATTTGAAATTTTGGTCGCCCCTGCGCCTCCCATAATCCCTTGCTCATGCAGAGCAGCAGGGGATCCACTTCGGGACACAGGACTGGTATCCAACTGGATGCCTGGCTATGTCCGTGTGCCAGGGGGCTGGGCCACAGACAGGTACAAGGCAGTGGCCGGCGATCGTGCATACTGGCCACTGTGTGTCTGTCCATAGGTATAGAGCTTTGTGTACCTGACCCAGCATTTATGCATAGCCCCCATTGTTAAAAGAATGGGATATAATTTACTTGAAATAGCTTGGTGTTGTCTTTCCGTATTTGTATCCCCAAGTATCTAAAGTGGGAGGTCACCCATTTATAGGAGCAGTTTTGCATCCATTCCTGTGGTAGTTGCCTAGGAGAAGCATTGCTTCAGACTTCCATGTTGGCCTGAAAGCCAGAAGCGCCTGCCATACTTCTAAAATTGCACTCAGTGGGGGTAGACTGGCCTCTAGATCCAGTACAAACGGGAGGGCCATCAGCATACAGGATGATACTCACCTCCTCCCTGCCACTCTTGATTCCTTGAATGTCTCAGTCGGTCTCACTACTGCTGTCAAGGACTCTTATACTGACAGCAAACAACAGTGGGGAGAGGGCACCTCGCCTTGTCTCTAGTTCGATAGGTATTGTTCCAGGGAGGACTCTATTTCCTTATATCCTGGCCATGGGGTTCTCCATACAATGCTCGAGCCCAACATCGAAACACAGTCCCCATCCCTACTTTTTCCAGAATTTTAGTGACAAAAAGAGCCAATCCAAGTGATCGAATGCTTTTTCAGTGTCGACTGCCAGAAGCAAGCTGTGTGTCGCTTCCCTCAAGCCCCACAACCACATAAAGCAGTTTCCACATATTATTATGTAAATGCCTACAAGGTATTAACCCAGTCCAGTCAGGGCGTACTACGGGCTCCTACCATCTGCTGTAGCCTACTGGCCAGCATCTTTGCAAATATTTTTTTTTCTTTCAGTTAATCCTTTTACTGAAGATTTTAAAACACACATAACAAAACACTAACATTTAAGTCAGAATGTGAGTAAATTATCTGGAACAAAGTCTCAATGTAGCAGATTAAAAGCAAGTTCATGAGTACAGACTGCAGGTATCGAAAGGGTAGAGTGATACGTGTATGTCTACACTCAGAGAAGTCTTTGTATCTAACAGTCTCCCTAAATGTCTACTGTTGAATGAGGGCATGAGATATGATCGGTAAATGGGTGGAGGAAGGGCTACCTCCCTAGGGGGGGCCATGTAGAGTGGGTCCTTGCTCCCCTTCAATGGCTTTATGCATGCCAGTTTGCACAGTAGGGGGAGGACAGATCTGTCTAATCCTGCTTTGAACCAGGCCAACTTGGCACACTGCCTGTTGGATGACATGTTCATTACATAAGCTGTAGATACCATGAGTCTCTTTTGTAAGACTTCAATTGCGCCTGCCTAAATATGGACCTTGTGTTTGTGTTGTATTCTTGTTACTTATACTGCTGCTATTTATAAGAACACCTGTGGAAGAATGCTTTCCTGTATCTTCAGTAACTTGTTACTTGTACCTATTATCTTCCTACCCCTTCCCCATTCCCCCAGGTCACTACTGGAGACAAGTCTTCTTGGTTCTACTTTTTGACCTGGTAAAATATGTTTAAGATACACTCCTCCGATCTACCTGGAAGTATCCAGAGTGCCAGCATTCCTGTGGGAAATTTCTAAAATGAGGCTAACTGTCCAACAGCGAGGAGCCATTCCACTACTGAAGGTACTTCTGTGCATCACCACTTGCACAGAGCAATCTTTTGGCCACCACGCTGACCGACAGGAACCACTGGTAAGGACAGGAGTTTTAGATGAAGGAGAGGGGGGTTTTCCCAGTAGAAAAAGAGGTCCAGCCAGTGAAGGTGTGCATCCTAGTATACAGGAGCAGAGTTTATTGATGCTCTCTCCGTACTTAGATATGGCTGGACAGTCCCACAGTATGTGGGATAGGTTCCCTCCCAGTCCCTTGCATCTCCAGCATCTATCCTCCAAGAGCAGTCCCAGTTTAAAAAGTGCAGATGGAATACGATACCACCGCAATGTAACTTGTTCTGAACCAGACGCTGCGGCCATTGTGGCAGGCCGTGTGCGCCCAGTGGAGACAGGCATCCCACTCCTCCTCACTGATGGAGATAGCTAATTCTGCTTCCTAGGCCTACTTAGATGGGAGGGAAGGATTACACTGACCATCTTGCAACTGTTTATAAACAAAGCAGGCCTTACCCCTGGAGATTTTGTTGCCTACTCTAACCATGTTCATGGTGTAAGACTCATCTGGGGAAGGTGGGGATTGTATCTGGGTGGAGCTCAGGCTGCAGATTTGAAGATACCTCCAGAAGTTCTGCCTAGAGAGGCTGCACTGTTTTGTGAGAATGTCAAATGCCTCCACATGGTTCCCATCTTGAGTAAGCAGGTCCCTCACTTGTAAGTTGCCCTGCTGGCCCATGAAGTCTACCTGAAGGGGGAATGCCCAACACATAAGGCACCACTTTTATACAGAGGTTTGAGCCTGGGAGGAGTAGGGTTACTCCCTATTAGTCTGTGGAGCTGGAATCATGCCCATCTCGAGACTGAGACAATGGCATGTTCCTTCAAAGTGCAGGTGGTAGAGGCAACTGGCGGGTCGGGGGGGGTATCTCATGATGCCACTCTCTATGTGAAGCCAATGAGGGGCTTGGAAGTCTGCTGATGATAACTACCATATTGTTTGGGTGGGCACAAATGCCAAGTGATATTCTCCCACCCATGGGAGACCCCAACCACCTTGGGACTAGTGGCTGCAAAGTTTTGCCCAGATAAATCGAGGTGTCTTTGCAACTATTTTTGCATCCTGGTTCAGGAGAGCTGTTGGTCTGCATATACTACAGCACAAAGGGTCCTTTCCTGATTTCAAAAGGGTAGGGGCTAGGTCTGCGTCAAGTTTTTAAAAAAATTCCAGGCCATAACCTTCGAGGCCCGAGGTTTTTTTGTTAGGGAGGTCTTTAATGACCTTCAGAACGTCCCCCTCCGATATTGGCCACTCTAGCATTTCCTGTTGTTCCTGGGGTATCTTGGGCAGGTGTGCCCTTTGTAAAAATGCTTGGACGTATCCCTCTGCCTCCCCATATCTCTCTCTCCCTCTCCTATAG
This sequence comes from Neoceratodus forsteri, assembly GCA_016271365.2. Lineage (NCBI taxonomy): Eukaryota > Metazoa > Chordata > Ceratodontiformes > Ceratodontidae > Neoceratodus > Neoceratodus forsteri. The sequence goes on from CM028129.1 coordinate 235,673,613, forward strand.
TTCTTCATAACATTTCTCAAATTCTCTTGCTATGGTTCTAGGTGTAAGACAAACTGTCCTAGGGTCCCCTCTATTTCTAAACTTGGCACTGTGCCTATCTGCCTCCTTTTTTTTCTCAACCTACAAGCTAAAAGCTGACTGGCCATATTTCCATATTTAAAATACTTTTGGGTCAAGTATCTTAAGTGATGCCACTGTTTTTATGTTGTTATTTTGTTTCTTTTTCTAGAATTTATTACTTGAACCTTTCTTTTATTGCTTATGTACATTCAGCTGTCATTATACGTGTTATTACTGTATCACTCCCCGCTGTATCCCCCTTCCCTGAGTCGCACCTGGAAACAAGCTCCAGATCAGTGTGCCTATCCTGGTCATCCAATTTAAAAATAAAGACATCAATAAAAAAATATATATTCAGTGTCATGTAGCTTATGAGTTCCAAAACCAATGTTTTTAACATGATCAGAAACTCAAAAAAGTTCTGAACTGATCCGAACGAACCGGTTCTCTGATCCACTATGAAAACGAGATACTGCACCTCAGCTGGGCTATCCCTGGTAAATGATTTGTAATTAACAAGAAAAAAAGAGGCAGCTGCTATTTTTAAATCTATTAAACCTGCACTGTTGCTTTAAGCCGTGGTTTGCTGTGGTGTTCTGTTCTGCAGCATTTTGATATCAGTAACCCAGACCCTGAAGTAGTGCTTATCCTGATCCTCTCACATGCTGTGGCTGGAGGATTTTATTAGGGTATTTAGTGCATCCCTCCCCCACCCAACAGCAAGTAAACAAAACAAATTAACCACTGTGACCCAGTCGAATGTTGGCTTTGAGGTTGCAATGCTGCTGCAGGCTAAAATAACTGTCTGGTGCCAGGATGGTTTTCTTGTGGTGGCGATTAGGCAGGGGGATGGAGGACATGGAGAGGTCACTGCTCCAGTTTGATAGCTTCTCAACACTAACACTACTGTGCTGATGGCAGGGATAGCCCACGGGCCACATCCCGGGATCCACCAGGACATACAGGGGGTTGTTTGTTTAAAATATAACAAAAAGAAGCATGGGGATGTGTGTGTGTGTTGGGGGAGCTTCCAAATCTTAACCTTGCTGCCATGGACTGATATATCAGTCCAAAATTTCTGTATGTTCTAATTCTGTCAGCAGCCTAAGGGTTACTAGGATAGGTTTTGTGATCAGACTTTCATCCCTTGATGAATACTGCATTTTAAAACTAATTTTCAAGTTCTTAGTTTGTCTGCTTCCAGCAAAGTGCGGTTAAGAAAAATCAGCAAAGGCAATTATCAGCAAATTGTTTATGGGCAGTATTTCTGGTAGACACTACTTCCAGCAGACTGGATCTTTATCTGTTAAAGGAGCACAGCCAATCTCCTTTCGCCATAATAACTCCGCAGTGGCACACTTACCTCTCATCCAGAAGGCTGTGGGTTTGAATCCCACTCCAGCGCCTGGGTTCATGCTCAACACTGGCACTAAATGACAGTACTGAGAGGTGGAGATGCTGTAATGTCCTTCAGAAAAGATAGGCAAGGGGAGCTAGAGAATCACGCACATGACAGAATGAGCACCACTTGGGCTCCATAGGAAGAACTGTTTCAAATGCTGAGAATAAGTGGAAATTCAAAAATAGTGCTTATCTTGTGGGATACTGTAGGACATCTGAAAGCAGCATTAGGAAGCTTACTGAAGCAGTAGCTGTTGCCGAACACCAAGGATACAGCCAGAGCCGGCAAACTTGGCCAGACAGGCAGTGAACCTCCATGGCACTTAGTACTGGAGGCAGTAAAGGCTATGGACTCAAACATTAAAGACACTACAGCGATTAGACTCTAGAGGCTCAGGATGCACAAATAAAAACTTTATTGAACACTGTGACCGAGGTAGAAAGCCGCTCCACCGCAGCCATGGCACCACTCGCAAATCTCACGAAGAGAACACCCAGCTTTGAAGCAGTATGGAGGACCTTGAGAATGAGGCCTGAGTACCTAACGTCAGGTTGGTGGTATTCCACAACAGTAGAGGGGGACGATCTAATACATTTTATATGGGTGTGACTTACAGCTCAGCTGGAACTCACTGAGGACTCTGGCACAAGATCCTCAGGAAAAGCCTATAGAATAAATGTGCAAAGTCCCCTTCTAACTTGATCCAGTCACGGACTGTCCTATTTAATACTACTGAAGTGGAACTTCGAGTTGTGTTACTGTATGTTGCCCAATCCTTGCTAACGCTCCGGTGCCAGTGCTCAGTGTCAGCGGCTCAGCAGGTTGCGCACACGCCTCTGAGACCAGAAGACTGTGGGTTCTATCCCCACACCAGGTACTTGGGTTAAATCCAGTACTGACACTGCAGCGCAGCATGAGAGAGGTGCTGCACTCCTGAGGTGCCGCCTCTTCAGATGAGACATTAAAACCGAGGTCCCATCTGCCTGTTCTGGTGGTAGTTCAGGTGGATGTTAAAAATCCCATGATACTTCTCAAAAAGAGAATTTTTTATTAAAACTTCAAAAACAAAAACCATACAGAACGGTGTTAAAGCACATGAAATTAAAATACAAATCATAAAAAATCAAATAAGCATTACAACTACACATGTTCAATTTTACTTTCCAATAACAAATGTAGAACCCAAAAACATCACAATACAGAAAGACTCCCCCAAGAGTAGGGGAAATTTTTATCATAACTACAAGAAAAGAAAATCTACATAACAGTGATACATTCCACTGATAGAAAATACAGGAAAAAAAAAACCAAAAAGAAAAGAAAACATCTCATCATAAGATACAATGCACCTCCCACTTACTTAAACTAGCCCACATCCAAAAAACAGTCCATATGACGCCACCTCTCATGAAAAAGAGAGAGTGAACAAGTCAAAAAATCCAAATCCCTAAACCTTTTAAATGAATTATGTACTGTCCAGAACAACTGTTCGGCTGTAACCCGTCTTTTGTACAAAGTCAATTGGCATCTCGTATGCCATATATGATACTTGAGCACTAATGAGAATAAATGAACAGTCATAATTATTCCACGTTCGAGGTAACAAACCCAGTAACAAAATGTCCCTAGTCATAAATGAGAAAGGAAAAGAGGGCCACTGTGAATACAGAAAAGACCAAAAGGACAAAACAAAAGGACATTCAAAAAATAAATGATCAACAGTTTCTAATACCCCATGGCAAGTGTCATCTCTAGGACACCCTCTGTCAGCAATTTCTTTATGCTTCAAATTATTCTGTACATTCAATTTTTCGTGAACACTCAACCAGAGCACATGCCACATTTTCCCTTGTAATCTAGGAGTGGTTAACATTTTCCCTATTTTTACAGTTTCTCCTGGAGATTTACTCCAATATCTAGGAACTTCTATTAAAAAAAATTGTTGACAACATACATATACATCTCCTTCCTAGAAAAGTCAACAATTGACGTTTCAGAATGGCCCATAAGAAAAAATTACTCACCTTAGTAATTGCTTTTCTTCTCATGGAGTCTTGCTATATTAGGACTTATTGCAGTTAGCCACTGCACTTGAACTGCCCCGGAGAGGAAAGAGTTAACTCCAGAGAATCTGGAGTTCTAAAGCGCGAGGGCCCTATACCAAAGCTCTATCTGGGCAGTTTCAAATGAAACTGTCAGATCTTTACGAAGCTAACACTAAGCAACAAGTCTGTGTGGAAAGCTCTACACTAGCCAAATGGCTACCTACTAGTAGTAATAACAACAATATAAACAACAATAGGAACAACAATAACAATAATAAGAATGAATAATGGTATTATTAGTTTTCCCCCCTGACAAGCACTATTAGGACCCCCCTTCCCCAAAGACTCAAGTCCAGGAAGGGGGCCAACAAATCACTCAACACAGAAAACCCTAGTTCCCTAACCCTAAATAAAAGAGGGTGAAGGGAAGAACTACAATGGCATGACACAGTGCTTGCACTAATTTGCCACCCCCACCCCAGTAGAAGTTCTGAGAGGGGCAGGTTGGGGGAGTGGTCCTAATATAGCAAGACTCCATGAGAAGAAAAGCAAATTACTAAGGTGAGTAATTTTTCTTCAAACACCATGAAGTCTTGCTATATTAGGACTTATTGCAGATTACACAGCAGTACCTCCATGGAGGAGGGTCAGAACCTACCTAGGAAATAGGCTCTGAAGCACAGCTGTGCCAAAAGAAAGCATCTCTCTCCTGGACAGAAATCCAGGGAATAATACTTGGTAAAAGTGTGAACTGTCTTCCAAGTAACAGCTCGACAGATTTCCAGAATGGGAATATCTCTAGCAGCCGCTAGAGATGCAGCTGTACACCTGGTGGAGTGAGCCCTCAGTCCTGAGGGGGTTCCTCCTACCTAGTCTTTGATAACAAAAATGGATACAAGAGACAATCCACCTTGCAATTGTCCTCTTAGTGGCAGGTTCCTTTGCCAACCTCGCCTAGGTAAGGAAGAGTTGGAGGATTCAACCTGTGACCCTTAATTGTGTTACAAATACTAGCATAAGGCTCTTTTAGCGTCAAGCTGTGCAGTCTCCTCTCCCCCTGAGGAAGAATGCTCAGTAAAAATCCTGGGAGAGAGATGGGTTGGTTCAGGTGAAACCTGAAACCACTTAGGGCAAACCTGTGTTAGTCCTAGGGACTGTCTTATCCCTGTGGGGAGAGAAAATCTTCTTCCACTGTCAGGGCCTGTAGTTCACTTATGCGTCTGGCAGAAGTGAAACCACCAGAAAAAACATTTTCCAAGTGAGAAGCTTGAGCTCTGCTGGGGACAGAGGTTCAAAGGGTTTGCATTAACTGAGCAATGCAAACATTCAGGCTCCATGCAGGAGCTGGTTCCAAAAAGGAGGGTTGGTGTGAAGCAACCCCTTAAAAACTTGGAGAAAACAGGTTGAGAAGAAAAGGAAGCAGGCTTCCTGCTTGCAGAAAAACAGAGACAGCTGCCAGAGGAACCCTTAAGGTAGCTGGCCCAAGACCTAAGGAATTTAAAATGGACCAAAAGTCCAGAAAATGGGCAGATAAGCAGACTGTGGTATAATCTGCTTCTCAAGCGCACCAGACTGAAAACCTGTTCCGCTTAGAATTGTAAGTGGCCCCAGTGAAAAAGCTTCCTTGAAGCCTTTAAATATTCGCGACACCCTTGAAAAAGGTAAATCAGCAAATTCTAACTCCTCAAGAGCTGCCTTGAGAAGGAGGAATTTGAGGTTCGGATACCACACTCTCCCTTGTGCAAAGGCCAGTAAGTCGTGGACTCTGGGCAAGCTCAGGGTAGGGTGGACTGTCAAGGACAGAGACAATGGGTACCAGGGCTGTCTGGCCCAGTTTGGAACAATCAGAATCGCTTTGCAGGGCTGAGATCTGATTTTTACTAGTACCCTGAAAGAAAGGGAAAAAGGAGGAAAGGTGTACAGAAACTTCCCTTTCCAATCCAAGTGAAAAGCGTCCAGGGGGGCTGATCCCAGCACTGGAGGCCTCAACAAAACAGAGAAAGTTAGTGGTTATCTGGGGCTGCGAAAAGATCTATCTGAAAATGAGCCCCATCTGGCAAGGACTGAACACAGCACCTGAGGATTCAGAGCCCAATCGTGATGGCCCTGAGAATCCTGCTGAGGGCATCTGTCAGGCATTGTCCTTCCCTGGGAGGTGAACTGCTATCAGGGAGGTATTCAGGAGTAAGCCAGAGACCACCACTTCATTGCTTGGTGTACAAGGCTGATGACCGAGTGCCCCTGCCTGTTGATGTACCACATTATTGTGGTGTTGTCTGTCCTGACTTGAACTACCTTGTTCTGGACAGAAGCTGAAAACTCCTAAGAGCTAGAAGACAGCTCTGAGTTCCAAAATTGATGCGGAGCAGAGATTCCTAGGGAGACCACACTCCCTCGTGGACAGGTCGCCTAGCAGCTCCTCACCCTAACACAGGAGCATCCGTGGAGGGAATGAGGAGGACCCCAGTTTTAGATTGCTTTGATCCTGCCACCAGTGTAAGGCCAGGATCAGGGATTGGGTCACTAGAACCAATTTGGAAAGGAATCCCTCCTTGGGACCAATAGGCCCTCAGATGGAACTAAATGTCCCTCATCTGGAATCTTGCTCCCTGCACTACAGCTGTGGAAGCAGCCATGTGCCCTAGTAGTTGTAGCAAATGCTATGCTGGTCAAGAGACTACGTAGAGTAATGGAAGATGCCAGGGCAAAGAGACTGCCTACCCTTTCAGAGGGAGAAATGCCTGGCTAACTTTGTGTTCAACTCTGCCCCTATGAAAGTTAGTACCTGAACTGGTTCGAGAACTGACTTTGGTAAATTCAGCAGGAATCCCAGAAAGGTGAGAAGCTGCTGGGTGACTTGCAATGGGATTTTACTTGATCTGGAGACTGACCCACTAAGAGCCAGTCATCCAGGAAAGGAAACAAAGCAATCCTTGCCTTCTTAAAAGAGCCACTACCACAGCTAGAATTTCAATACCCTTGGCGAGAGGTAAGGTCGAAGGGCACTGCCCTGAACTGGTAGTGGCCTGAGGGTAACCTGAGGTACTTTCGGTGAGAAGGCCTGATCAAAACATGAAAAATAGGCATCCTTGAGGTCCAGGAAAGCTAGATGAGTCCCTGGCCTCAGCCAGAGTTAACATTTTAACTTTGTTTTCAAAAGATGCTTGTTCAGGTACCTTAAATCTGAGATGGGCCTCAATCTCCTGCTCTATAGGGTAAGAAAGTATCATGAGTACAGCCCTGCCCCAGTGGCAAGGAGGGACTTCTTCTACTGCTTTGCAGTTCAGAGGAGAAGAAACCTCTGCTCCCAAAGCAAGGATTCCTAAGGATTTGTAGGACCTGTCTGGCTCTCATCTTTGGAAACTGTTTGAAGCTGAGAACCAGACCTATTACTTCAGAACCACTTGTCCGAAGTTAGGGACACCCAATTCTGGCTGAAATAAAAACCAACCTGCCCACTGGTATAGGAGAATTGGCCCTGGGCACCCATCAGGTGCCTGCTTGGCAATAGTCTTAGGCTAAGGGAGGGATGGTTTACTTGTGCCCCTGCTATCTCTGCCTCTGAAGAGACCCTCTGGCGAAAGCAGAGGAGGCCTGAGCTCTACCTGGGCACTTTTGTAGGTAATCATCCCTGTTTTCATATAGCTTTCTGTTTGTTCCTCAAACAGAGAATTACCCACAACAAGAAACAAATCCATAGACTTTGACAGAGTATCTTGGGACAGATTAGTGCATCTTGAGCCATGCCAACCTCTACGGAAAGCTACAGAAGTGGTCATGACCCTAGAAAACAAGATTAACACCAACAGCAGTATGAACTTGAACTTAGAGGCTTCAGTGCCATTAGCAGCCACCTTGTTCTAACTCTGCTTAGCCAGCTGGCCATGGGCCTGCTTGGCTAACTGCAATACTACGTCCCACCTAGATTTCCGAAATCTAGCCACATAAGCCATACAACTTGCCTGTCTGAGTCCCACAGAAGCTGCCATATACTGTTTTCTTGTCATGGCATCAATCCTCCTGGATCCTATTCAGGAGGATGAGCCAGGGAACTAGCCTTGACAGGCTGCAGCTTGTACCACACCTACATGACTACACTGCTCTGTGAGGAAGTCTGTAACAGAGCCTGATTTAAATACACCTTCTGTCCATTTTTATCTTACAGGAGGGACAGAAAGAGAATCTTATAAAATCTTTGTTGTTTACTTCCTAAATGACTTATACAAAGGAAAGACAACCTCTAGCCCATCATTCCTACATAATCAGGCTCCCTTTACTCATCCATAGCCTCTAAAGGAAGGCTGGGGATTCTGCAAGCTTTTTTAAAACAAACTGAGAAAAGGACTCAGACAGAAAAGGAGGAGATTCTAAAGTCTGTCTGGAGAAAATGTCCGCTTAAGTGGGCATGTCCAGACCCTACCAGCCACACATGTATTGATCAAATTTCCTCCTCCCACTCCTGTGGTTCATAACAATTCCTCAACACCATAAACCTGAACCACTGGAACTGAACAGAGCCACCTTTTACCAACTGTAGATGGTCTGACAGGACCTAGAAACAGTGACTGGACAATCTGTATGGCTTAACTACTTCTGCAGCAGTTGGAGAGACAATCTTGGACTCCAAACCTACTGATTTCTGTCATATTCATTTTTTTTTTTTTTAAACTGGTTCCTCTGAACCATCCTTTTGCCCGAGGAAGTCTAGCCCTGGTCGAGGGCACTGACTGGGCTGGCCATCCGGCCGTGGACTTTTGGCCAATAGTTCTCTGAGCCCTTCCCTATCTCTTTTCAGGGTGGCTGCAGGAAATTTTAAACACCTGGCAGTCTGACAGGAGGTGGTCAGCCCCAGACAATAAACACAAGTGGTGTGTGGGTCAGCCTTGGCAAAGGCTTCCCACAGCATCACAGTGTTGGAAACCCAGTGGCCCGCGGTTTTCTTTTTGGGTTTCTCAGACATAATGCCAGCCTAGCCAAAAACTTGCTCCTTTTATGGTCGCGTTAGGCAAGACACCCTTATCGGTTCCTAACCGTTTACCGGGTATTTGAAAACCCTATTTAAAATCAAGGTTTTTAGAACCAATAAGAACTGGTACCGCACTCTAAAGCCTCAAAACTTTAAACGTTAAAAAAAGCAAACCGATCGGTTCAAAACCGAACCGATAACTAAATTTCCACACAGACTTTACATTTTGTACTACGGTTTACCAGATAGAGCTTTAACCAAATGCGGTAAAATAATTACTTTTTGCCGTTCAAATGAACTCGAAAATACTCGCTTGACCGAGAAATGAACCGAGCTGAAGGAGCTGATCTCCGGAGCGACTGTTCAGTGAAGCGGAGTAAAGAATTCTACAGTTTCATTTGAAACTGCCCAGATAGAGCTTTGGTAGCGCCCTCACGCTTTAGAACTCCAGATTCTCTGGAGTTAACTCTTTCCTCTCCGGGGCAGTTCAAGTGCAGTGGCTAACTGCAATAAGTCCTAATATAGCAAGACTTCATGGTGTTTGAATTTCAATTTACCAAAAATATACTGCATAAAGGAAGGAAGACCCTGTAGTGATTTTTGTTTTGGAATGGCGGACTCAGTACCCCAGGAAACAAGCCAAGGGTCTACTTGGTCGGAAACCCAGGGATTCCAAACCTTAGAGCCAGTTTACAACACAGTCTTCAAATTCCCATATAAAAATAAAGAAAAGGAAAAAGCAATAAGACAGAAACATAGACTTTGACGGCAGATAAGGACCACTTGGCCCACCCAGTCTGCCCATTTCTCTACCTATTGGATAAGCTGCAGATTCTAGTTAACCAACAGCCTACTTCCTACAACCCCCCACTACAATTGCCTTATGTCTGTCCCATGCATGTTTGAATTCCCCCACTGTTTTAGACCCCACAACCTCTCCAGGAAGACTGTTCCATGCATCCACCACTCTCTCCGTGAAAAAGAATTTTCTCACATTACCCCTGAGCAGTCCCCCCTCTAACTTTAAATTGTGCCCCTTATTCTTACACATCTCTTTTTCCTGAACGATGCTACCTCCTGGACTTTGTTGATTCCCTTGAGGTACTTAAAGTTTCTATCATGTCCCCCGTCCTCCTTTCATCAAGGGAATACATATTAAGCTCTCAGTTTCTCTTCATATGGTTTCTGATGTAGACCCTGCACCATTTTAGTTGCTCCTCCTGACTGCTTCCATCCTGTCTACGTCCTTGCATAGATGAGGTCTCCAAAACTGTCAGCAGTACTCCAGATGGGTCTCACCAACTGTCTGTACAGAGGGATAACCACTTCCCTTTTTCTACTTGTGATGCCCCTCCCTGTGCATCCCAGTATCCCCCTGGCTCTCCTTACTGACTTCTCACATTCCTTACCCACTTTTAGGTCATCTGATATGACTACACCCAGATCCCTTTCCATTACTGTTGTTGTTAGTACCTCCCCTGCTATTGTGTACTCTTCTCCTGGATTTTTATTTCCGGTGCATTACTTGCACTTTGCATTGAATCTAAGTTGCCATATGTCTGACCATTCCTCCAACCTTGCCAAGTCCCTTCTCATCCTTTCTACCCTCCCTTGTGTATCAACTATGTTACAGATCTTTGTGTCATCTGCAAGAGGCATACCTTTCCTTCCAGACCCTCTGCAATGTCACCTATAAAGACGTAAAGAGGATTGGACCCAGTACTGAGCCCTGAGGTACTCCAACTAGTAACCCCTTCTTCAGAATGTGTTCCATTCACTATTACCTTCTGTGTTCTGTTGTGCAGCCAGTTTGTTATTCAGGCTACCACCCTGGGACCCACTCCCAGGCTGGCTAACTTGATTACTAATCTTTTGCGGACTGTGTCAAATGCCTTGCTAAAGTCTAGGCAGGCCACATCCACAGCCCTCCCTGGTCTATTACTTTGGTCACCCAGTCAAAGAAACCAATTAGATTCGTCTGACATGACCTTCCTGCTGTGAATCCATGCTGCTTTGGGTCCTAGTGCCCCTTGGCCTCTAGGTACTGAACAATTCTTTCTTTCAGAAGTGATTCCATCATTTTCTCACCACTGAGGTCAAACTAACAGGTCTGTAGTTTCTGCTTCTGCCTTTGCTCCCACTTTGTGAAGGGGAATCACATCTGCCCTCCTCCAGTCCTCAGGTACCACCCCATCCTCCCATGATTTGTTAAAAGTGTGGTCAGTGGTGTCACTAGGTCCTCCCTTAGTTCTTTTAGGATTCTAGGTGAATCTGCCAGGCCCCATTGTGTTGTCCACCTTGAGTTTTAGGAGTTCTTTCAGGACTCTTTCTTCTGTAAATGGACTGGCCAACCCCACTACCCAGAGTGCTTCTATTGTTTGGTTTAGGTAACTCCTCCTCTTCTTCTTTTGTGAATACTGAGCAAAAGTATTCATTCAGTATCTCTGCTCTTTTCACTGTCTCCTCTGCCCACCTCCCTCTCCTTTATTAATCTTCACTATCCCTCCCTTAACCTTTCTATGCTCCCTAATGTACCTATAAAAGGTTTTATCCCCCTTCTTAACTGAGTTGGCTATCTTTTCCTCGGTTTGTGCCTTTGCTCTTCTGACTGCCTTCCCCACTTCTTTCGCTTTAATTGATTCAGTTCCCTGTCGTGCTCCTTCTGTGATTCCTTATACTTTTTGAATGCAGCCTTTTTCTCCTTAACCTTCCCTGACACCTCTTTTGAGAACCACAGTGGTTTTTTATTCCGCTTTGTTTTCTTTTATTTGTTTCACACAAAGGCTTGTTGCTCCATGATGGCAGTTTTGATTTTCTCCATTGTTCTTCCTACCCTCCTTTCTGGCCATTTGCTAATGCATTCTCAGGTATTCACCCATTATGCCAAAGTCAGCCCTTCTAAAGTCCAGTATCCTTGTCTTTGTATGGCTTGTCTCCATGGTTGTGTTTATTGTATGACACTGTGCAGTGGTCGCTTGTTCCCAGATGTCTACTGAATTCTAAATTTGTGATCCTCTCTCCATTTGAAAGTACCAGGTCTAATATTGCTCCCTCCCGAGTGGGTTCCACCACTAGCTGTCTACGGCATGCCCCCTGTAGAGCATCGAGAATGACCCTGCTTTTGGATGTCGCTGCAGTCCATGTCATCCAGTTAACATCTGGCATATTCAGGTCCCCCATCAACAGTATCTCCCCTTTTTCAGCCATTTTTGAGAATGCCCTTTCATTTTCTTGTCCATTCCTCCTTGAGACGGGGTCTGTATACAACCCCTGTGCAGATTGTGATGCCATTCCTGTCTCCAAGGTGACCCAGAGTGCCTCTTGTCCTCCCCTTTACTTTTAGTCTGCAGCTTTGATCCTTCCTTATGTAGAGACTACCCACCTCCTCTTTTCCTCCCTGTCCCTTCTATAGATTGTGTACCCTGGTATGCTGACATCCCAGTCATGGTTCTCCATGTACCATGTTTCTGTGACTGCCACAATATCCAAGTGTTCCTCTTCCATCAGGGCTACTAGCACTGGAAGCTTGTTTCCCAGACTACGGGCATTGGTACTCATTGCCCTCCATTTAATGTTGGCTTTATCCTTTTTTACCCCATCCCTGCTCTTATTGCCCTTGTCTATTTTTCCATTTACCCCTGTCCTGCCCTCTGTCAAGCTCTGTACCTCAGTGTTTACCCCTACTACCTGCCATGTTTTGTGGGGGTAGGCTTGAACTTTCCTGTTTCCTATCAGCATCTCCCCCCTTGGCTAGTTTCGCCCCTGAATCCATCTCCCACAGGTGGAGGGGGCATTGGGGGGGGCCACAATGTCAGAGGACTGAGGGTCTTCTTCAGGGATCAGGGTAACATCCTATACCCAACCGAAGAGTCCATCACGACATCAGTAACCGAACTAACCACAGTCGGAACTACCAAATCTGAAGTGGTTTGAGGGGTGGAGAAAACCTCAAAGTTGTGAAGCTGATTTGGATTTTGAATATAAAATCCGATAGTATAAGCCACATCAGCAGTATTATGAGATGCCCAGGAGCAAGTCGGGAAGGAATGCCCTCTTCTTCACACAAGGTTACACTTCAAGGATCTGACAAAGAAAACTTGTGTGGCCTAATTCTCCACAGAGAATGCACTACATCTCACAGTTGGGGCTAATGTGCCTAGTAGACCCACATTTAAAAACCTATGGGGCTGTCCCGGATAAAGATAAACCCTTATCCCGCCTACAATATATAGGCACTTGGTAAGTGCCGTAAATCAGTGCCCCTCATACTGCAGTTTAACTTTTATCTTCCAACCCTCATTTCAAAACCCCTCCCCATCCAGGATAGGCTCGGGGTACCTTGCACCTCACATCTCTTATCCAGCCAATACAGTGTATCCTGAATATTGACACCCTCATTCCGAAATAAAACAGTGATCACCCAAAAGGACTGTTTAGTTAAAGGAATGATTTGATAAGGGATCTAAAGGGGATTGGTCTTTAAATTCATATACCTGGCCCAAAACTTTTCTAACAAGTCCGGGGTTCGAAAACTGATGTCAAAAGTTGATTCCCCCGCTGCATGGATAAGAGCATAGACATCAGCTGGGGTAAAATGCAAGGATTGCTTTAATAAAACTTTTCCCACAAAAAAACGATCTGGAGGCATCTCCATACCCCCTAAATACCGAAACCGCACGGCATTCCGTCTTTTTTCAAGTTCCACAGGCTTTTTGAAAAGACTGGCAAAGGTCGGGGAGGAATCATTCTTCTCACCCAGGGAGGATCTGGGACAGACCCAAAGTAGGAACCTGCACAACAGGTGCCTGGGCCTCATCCACAGAGGCAGCTTATGGGCCATGAGGAGATACAGTCAAAAGGGAGAAAATCAACAGTACCTGAGAGCTCTGCCGACTCCCGGTGCTCTACATCAGTCACATCCATAGACAAAACTGTAACTGGTTCCACAATGGCTTCTTGAGCAGCACCCTCCATTATCGGAGCAACTGCAGCTGTCCAAACACCTTCCACATCCTGCGTCCAACCTGCCCCTCTAGGCTCTTTCCGGGACCAAGCTTCTCCCACGCCACTGCAATATGACGAGCTACCTGGGGGAGGACATGAATTACCATCCAACTAAACCCTTCTGAACAGAGGAAGAAATAAAACTTAGAAGCGCCACCATTTACTATTCCAGGGAATCCTCAACCAACCGCTTAGCTGTTTTTTTCGTTTCACAAAGCAACTTCTCTTCATTCAGTTGGGCTTCACAACAGACAACTCAGCTTGCAAAATTTGCTGTTTTTCCTCCAGAGAAAGGGTACTTCCCTCTGGTTCAAGGCTGGAAGAGATTATAGAGACAAAATCCTCAGACTGCATACCGGGTTCTGAAGTCACCGGCTGAGGTAAGACTTCAGAAACAATTTCGGTGTCTACAGCACCAGACAAAGCGTCCAAACCAGGTCCTATCCCATGCTCCTCCTCTCCCGAAATGGAGGTCTCCATGCTAGCAAACAGCGGTTCCCCCTACCGACAGAGTAGGGGAATTTCCTCAGTGTCCTGGCCAAATTTCCCCCATTCGCTAAAAATACTACTAACAGCTTAATCTGGTTCAGTGTCAGTTGGCATCCATCTGTATCCCCCTCCCCCGGGACGAGGCTGAAAATAGGCAGAATTGCCTAGTTCTCCTTTCCCAGTCAACAAAAATTAAAAAAATAAATAAACGCTTCAAATTGATGTGGACGTCTGACTCTATCCGAACTTACGATTCTTGGCAAGAAATCGCCACAAACGGTTCAACGACAACTTAGAACACTTGCAACTGTGAAGTCATTTTTGTTTCCAGTCTGCCTGCATAATGCACGGCAGTAAAATCTTTCAATAATCTGATCCTAGAGATGGAGAGAGGTGGGTGGAAACACACAGCAGGAATTCTAGGCCCTGATTCTTCCTTGGAAAAGAACAGAACTTCAATATGAACACTGACTTTATCTGTACAACCTTCAAGTGCTTTTAGGCTGTGACCGAATGTTTGTTGGGTAAGATCTGTAAGACTATTATTTTATTACAAGATGGCGGTAACCCAGTGGTCACTGAAGCTACAGTGCTGCTTTATATCCTGTTGTCTTTAATATATGAGTTGCTATATCGTACTGATTTTTCATGAAAACAATAAAACATAAGTTAAAAAAAAAAATAAAAGCTAATTCATGAAGGTACCGTCCACCTATTTCTGATGGCAGTTTTAGTGGAACTGTTACTCTGCTTCAACTATTTAAAGTCATATCTGGTCCTATGAATTAAAAGTTTAAAAAAGTACCACAACTGCAGGCCTTCAAGAAACACTGATTTTATTTGTACAATGTTCAAATACTTTTAGGCTGGGATTGAATGTTTGAGGGGTAAAGTCACTAAGACTATTATTTTATTACAAATAGCGCTAACCTCTTGTCAATGAGGCTATAGTGTCACTTTATATTCTGTTGCCTTTTATAATGATTTACTGTACGGTACTGATTTTTCATGACAAAAATAAAATATAATTTTTTTTTTTTTTTTAAATAAAAGGTAGTCCATAAAGGTACCTTTTGCCTATTTTTGATGGCTGTTCTAGTAGAACTATTATTCTGCTTCAACTATTTTAAGGTTATATCTAGTCCTCCAATTGAAGTTTAAAAATGTTCCAAGACTGCAGGCCTTCAAGGAAGTTTTTGCCCTTCATCCGAGTGACCCTTGCAGTTGCTTTTAAGCTAGCCTCCCCTTCATTCTAGGGTTGTTTTTGTACCGGATTTGGATATTCTGTGCACATTTTTACATCATGGTCTTGATTTTACATCCATATGTGTTTATATTCATTGCACAAAGCTTTGTTACTGCACCAGTTAGGCTTTCTTCTTCAAACCACAAAGGTAAGGAAATGCGATGTTAGGGTTTTTTGAGCTCTGACGCTGCCCACCCCCATGCACCACCTTCATGAACCCCATGGAACCGAATGTCACAGCACAATCCAGAGTTCAAACATATATTTTAACATCATAAACAAATAAATAACACAGTACAAGTAAGACAGTTACAGTCCACGACAAACACAAGGCCACAGGACACCACAGTGGGTGGGCATGTGTGTGTGCGTGCGCGTGTCACATAGCAGCTGCATCATAAAACAAATTGCCCCAGACCTGCAGCAGCCTTTGCGGATGGCTTATGGGCCACTAACAATGCAGAAGCAACCAGTGCGGTGCAGTGTTCATCATGGGGCGTTACTGTATTCCTCATATGTTATTTATTAATGATGCTAAAACCTGTGCTTGAAATCTGGATTGTGCTTTGGCATTCATTTAAGTGGGGTTTACTGGAATGGGCGGAGTTAGGGTTCAAAACAGCCTAACCAGTGATTTTCCTTACTTTGTAGCTTTACAAGAAACCCTAACTTGCACAATAACGTAGGTTTTTGCAATAAATGTTTTTCTTGTTGAGATAGTCATAGTAGCTTACTTTGTGTACAGCTGCATCATCACACAGATAGCACCAGACTAGTAGCGGACTTCGTGAATGGCCAATAGTCGCTTGTCACATACAGAAACACAGAACCTGGTGGCAGAGAAGGATCGCCTGGCCTACCCAGTCTGCCCTTTATTCCCTACCTACAGTATCACCACAGATCCCACTTGATCTCCAACACATTCTCCCTTCCCACTTCCCTAAAATTAACTTATGCCTACCCCATGTACTCCTGAACCGCACTACTGTTTTCGCCCCTACTCCTCCACTGGAAGGCTGTTCCAGGAATCCACTATTCTTTCTGTGAAGAAGTACTTCCTCAAGTCTCTCTTGAATTTACTCTACTCTAGCTTCAAAGCATGCCCGCTTGTTGTTGAGCAACTTTTTTTCTGAAAATACTCCCTCCTGTACCTTATTTATCCGTTATAGTATTTAAAAGTCTCCATCATATCCCCTTCCTCCTCCTCTCTTCCAGGATGCACATATTTAGGTCATTTAGGTCTCTTCTCATAGGGCTTCTGATGTAAACCCTGCACCAATTTAGTTGCCTTCCTCTGGACTGCCTCCAGTCTGTCTATGTTCTTCTGGAGATGTGGTCTCCAGAAATGGACACTGTGCTCTAGATGGGGTCTTACCAGAGATCTATACAGAGGCAACACCACCTCTCTTTCAGCTGGAGAGACCCCCCCCCATGCACCTTAGCATCCCACTGTTCTTCCCAACTGCCTTACTGCACTGCCTGGCCACCTTTTTAGGTCATCCTATATGATTACCCCAGATCCTTTTCCTGCTTGGTGTTTGTTAGTACCACTCCACCCATTTTGTAGTCTGCCCCCAGGTTTCTGTGCCCCAAGCGCATTATTTTGCACTTTTTCATATTGAAACGCAGCTGCCATATCCTTTACCACTCCTCGAGTTTTCTCAGGATATTGGTTTAAATCTTACCTTTCAAAAATAACTCAACAGGTTTGTATTAATGGAGGTTATCAAATAAATTAAATGTGCAACGAGAGTACCTCAGGGCTCCATTTTAGGCCAATATTGTTTTTGATTTATATTAATAAGGTTACAGATTGTATAAAACATTCTAGTATAAATCTTTATGCGGATGATACTTGTTGATTTCTAGTGGTCACACAATTGGTGAAATGCAAAAACCTTCAGAATGATTTTACCGGTTTATTGAATTGGCTAACTAATCTGGATTAATACTTAATAGTAAAAACTAAGTTTATGGTTTTGGAAGAAAGCAAACCCCTTTAAATTTTGTTAAAACAATGATTAATATAAAACTTTAAGTGATGAAATGTTAGAACAGGTTACAGTATATAAATATCTGGGTGTTTGGATAGATTCATCATTGAAATTTGAACATCATATAACAGAGACTATTACTATAGTAAATAAAAGGTTGGGAGCTTTTAGGCTTCTAGTTTCTGTTTGAATAGATTAATGAGGGAACAAATTATAAATCAATTTCTTCTTCCAATTTTAAGAATGTGAAATCATATATATGGTTTTGCAGCAAATAGATTGTTATTGAAGGTTGATCAATTATATTATAAGATGGCTAGATTTATAATACAAAAGGACTATAAGGCACATCATTGTCAAGTGCTTAGTGATTGGGTTGGGTTACGAGGACAGTAAATGTAAGAGTTCTTGGCTAACACAAATTTTTAAAGTAATAAAATTACAACAACTTTAAAGTCTTTATGATAAACTGGAACCAAGAAAATATGTATATAATTTGAGAGATATAAATTTAAGGGTTATGCATTTCCAAGGACCATAAATTCATACAGTAATCTCAGATTTCCGGTTATTGTTAATAATTTATGGGGTCTTTGAAACCTGTATATTGTAATCAGATTAATGATTTGAAGGTATTTTTAACAAGTTTGATATCTGAACTAAAAATTCATTGTGATTGTTATAGATGAATAGTTAGATGCTCGTGTATTATATTGTGAATGATTGGTTTATGTAAATTTGTAATGTACTGTTGTTTAATTTATGATTATGTGTTTAGTAGTATAATATATTACACTTTACAGGACCATCTTGAAAATAGGACTTTGTCCTAATGATGTGATGCTTTTTCCATCTGAATTCCTTTTAAAAATAAAGGTTTAACTAATAACTAGGTCACTGCTCATCTTTTCCACCCCATAGTGTGTCCGCCTCTATTGTAGATTTTGGTGTCATCCACAAAGAGATAGACCTTCCCTTCCAGCTCCTACGCAATTTATAAAGACATTAATGAGGACTAGTCCCAGCACTGATCCTGGAGGTACCCCACTGGTCACCCTCACCTTCCTTGGAGTCAACTTTGTTTACCATCACCCTCTGCCCCTTATTCCCTGACCAATTTCTTACCCAGTTAACCACCTTTGGACCCACTCCGAAGCTACCCAGCTTGCTGACTGGTCTCCTATGTAGAACGGTATCAAAAGTCTTACTGAAGTTCAGATATGCTACAGCCACCATTCCACCCTAATCTAGTTCCTTGGTCACCCAGTCAAAAAATCTATCAGATTAATTTGACATGCTCCTCCCCTTTAAATCCATGCTGCCTCAGGTCTTGTAAGCTACTGGATTCAAGATATTCCACAATCCTTTCCTTCTGCAGTGATTCCATTAACATTCCCACCACCGATGTCAGGCTGACTGGCCCATAATTGCCAGCCTCTTCCCTGTGACTACTTTTGTGAAGTGGACTACATCTGTTCCTCCTCTAGTTCTCCGAACCATTCCTGTTTCCAATAAGTTGTTAAACAGGACTGTCAGAGGTGTAGCTAGTATCTCCCTGAGGTCCAACAATATCCTTGGATGCACCCCATCTGGCCCCACTGCTCTGTCAAGTTTCCTTTCATATTAGCGAGCCCTTTCAGTCCTCTCTCCTCCAAAAACGAACTAGTGTATAGCTTCCTTCCTCCAATGCTCCTGTTACTTTTATATGGCCCCTCTCTCTTTTCCTTCCTCTGTGAACACTAAACAAAAGCATTTGTTCAGGATGTCGTCTTTTCCTCCTCCCCCTCTATGCAGTCCCCCTCTCCTTTTTAACCTTACAATGTCACCCATGGTCTCCTTCTTTTCACTTACATACCTAAAAAATGTCTTGTCCACTTTCTTTTTTTTTTTTTGTTAATGCTTTTTACCTTGTGTGGCCTCAGGTCTACATTTCACGTCCCAGTATCCGTCTGCCTCCGGCCGCCATCTGGTTCTGCTCTGGATCCTAGTGAAGCCCCCACCACCATCTACCCCCGCGGTGGGGTGGCAGGGAGTCCCCCTATACTCCCCACTGACACAGGATCCAGTATCGTGGTGGTGCCCCAGCTCCAGGCAGTCCCTTGAAACGGCCATCAAGCCACCATGACCAAGTGCCACAGTTTCCTCTGTTCAGCCTGACGTGGGCTGGGGCGTGCAATGACGCCAATGGAGGGAGCGCGCACACATCCGCACGTGCTCCCTCCCCCGGCGCCATGCCCCAAGCTCACCTCTACAGTACAGTGTGTGCATACCGCCCCCCCCAGCCTCCGCCAGAGGTCGCTAGTGCGGCGACAACTGAAACCCCCCCACCCCCGGAGAGGGAGGCAGTCCCAGAGCGCTCAATCCCTCTCCGCTTCTGGAGACCCGAGTCCGTCCCTGAACCCGGGTCACCAGCATGGAGCAAGGTGTGGCGTCCAGCGCCTCAACCCTCAGCGCCACCGGGCCGCTGTCTTGTCCACTTTCATTACCACCTGGGCTATTCTCTCTTCGGTTTGCACCTTTGTGCTCCTTACTGCTCTGCCTGCTTCCCTGTTTCCCCGGACACAAATTCCTATCCTCCTCCCTCTGCGTCTCTTTATACCTTTTGAATTGTGTCACAAATTGTGTCAGACTTGTAGTGGACTTCGCAAGTGGTCCTCCGGGCCAGTCCTGAAGCAGCTGAATGGTCACACAAACCACGTCAGACCACTCACAATCAGCTGCATCATTACACAGATTATGTCAGACCTAGTTAGGGAGGCAGTATAGTGCAGTGGTTTAAGGCTCTGAGCTGCAAATCTGGAGACCTGTGTTTGAGTCCCACAGCCCCCACTTGCATAATATGTGACCCTGAGCAAGTCACTTAACTTCCCTGTGCTCCCAGGCCGCACCCGTAAACAAGCTTTCAGCTTAGTGTGTCTCACCTGGTTAAACAACTGAAGAAAAAAAAAAAGACCTGTAGCAGTAACATGATCACAGACTGGGCCCTAAAAGCCAACTAGGTAGTTCCCATTTTAAGACTGCAGTAAGTGTCACAAAAGTGAAGCTGTACCTCATGAAAGTGGGTTTGTGAGTCACAACAGCAGAGCTTGTTTTCATTGCATGATTCAGCCTACAGGAATTTCATTAAATATTTTAAAAATGATCGTTTGCCTTCTCAACCCTAACTATGTATAAATTTAGTCCAGCTATGTAGGCAGACTAGATGAGCCGAGGGGTCCTTTTCTGCCGGCAGATTTCTATGATTCTCTATGTACTTATTGTTATGTTAGCAGTTTACTTCTCTTGGAGCTACTTTTGTACTATTGTCTGCTGATATCAAACCTGGGACACCCATACAAATGAGACACAGCATCTCATCGGGTGCTATCTTCATCTCAACCTCCCTCCATCCAAGCCACAACATCATCCTATTGAGAACACTCACAACACTGGTGACACCCATCCCCCAGAGGGGGTTCAAATCAAAACTTTTAGTACTTGCCCAGCCATGACTGCAGCTGAAGTTTCACTTGCCCCTATTCATTAAAACGAAATTAGCTCTCTTTTTGTACTTGCCCTTCAAGGAAATTTACTTGCCCCGGACAGGGGGCAATGGGATTTGCACACCCCTGCTATCCCCACCATACAGAAAGATGAAACCCCACCTTCTATGTCAAGAAAGTAAACCAGTCTCAATCTATTAAAGAGCAGATTCTTACCTTTCGATGTCTCACCTCCCCCAAACATATAAGATAATTTACCTGGCCCCAAGTTGCCTGCTATTAAAAATTCCATTTATTTCTGCCTTTTTTATAAAATACATTAGATCGTATTTGGCTCCTTGGAGCCAACAGCCAAAATGTTGCCACTTCCTGGATCGGACCACCACGCCCCTCGTTGGCACATTTGTGATGTCAAAAAAATGAACAGCGTGAGGCAGCATCCATTGAGTTGAGCAGGCGGTTTTACATGGATCTTATTCGTTTTATTGTTCCGATTATAAGAAATCAAGGCCACCACTCGGCAAACAGGGATCTATTAGGTCAAGTGGTGGCCTTTCATTTCATATAATCGGAACAATATAACGAATAAAATCCATGTAAAACCAACCCATTCAACTCTATGGAGCCCATCCTCACCTGTTCATTTTATGACATCACTAAACGGCCAGTGTGAGGGCGTGTCGTCGATTCAGTAGGTGGCTGCATTTTGCTGTCAGCTCATGAGCCAAATGAAAAATTACTCACCTTAGTAATGTTTCTTCTAATGGAGTCTTGCTGTATTCTGACTATTGCAGTGATCACCAACCTTGAACTGCCCCAGAGAACAAAGAGTTAACTTTCCATGCAGGGCATGGAACGCTGAGCTCAAGCTCGATTGAAGCATCTGTCTGCTGTTGTTTAAACTCCAACCCTCAGATCTTTCTGAGCTATACTCACTAGGCGTTCTGTGTGGAAACTGTAAAACCCACATTATCCAACTGGCAACTAAATTTGTTAAAAAAAAAAAGGGTTTTTTGGTTTCAAAGCAAAGACTCAAGTCAGGAAACCCAAAAAACAAAACACAACACACACCCAAAATAAATGAGGGTGAGAAAGGTGCACCTCTAGGTGCCAACACTACTCCTGTCCACCCACATCCCAAAAACCAGGTTCTGAGAGGGGAGGCAGGGGGAGGTCAGAATATAGCAAGACTCCATTAGACGAAACAACATTACTAAGTTGAGTAATTTTTTCTTCAAACAACATGAAGTCTTGCTGTATTCTGACTACTGCAGACTACCAAGTAGTACTCCATTGAGGAGGGACAGAACCTACTTTAGGAAAAGGCTCTGAAGTAGTGTTGTGTTAAACCGAGCATCACTCCAGCCTGGATATCCGAGTAATGCTTGGTGAATGTATGGACTGTTTTCCAGGTGGCTGCTTGACAGATTTCTAAGATAGAATATCCTGCAGCAGCCAGGAAAGAAGCTGTACCTCTAGTAGAGTGAGCCCTCAGGCCTGAGGGGGTGGGTTCTACCAATTTTTCATAGCAGAATTGTATACAAGAGACAATCCACCTGGCAACAGATCTTTTAGTGGCAGGTTTGCCCTTACCGACCTCTCCATAAGTGAGGAACAACTGGAAGGACTCAAACCTGTGACCCTTGGTGCGCTCTATGTAGTAGCTAAGGGCCCTTTTTATGTCCAGGCTGTGCAACCTCCTCTCTCCAGAGGAGGAATGGTCAGTGAAGAAAACAGGGGCAGACATGGACTGATTAAGGTGGAAATCTGAAACCACCTTAGGCAAAAAACTTTCTGTTAGTTCTTAGGACCACTTTATCTCTATGGAAAGAGATGAAATCAGGCTCCACTGACAGGGCTTGCAATTCACTGATGCGCCTGGCAGAGGTAATGGCTACCAAAAACACAGTTTTCCAAGTCAAGTACTTAAGCTCTGCAGAGGACAAAGGCTCAAAGTGGGTTGTATAAGCTGAGTAATGCAAACATTAAGGTCCCAAGCAGGAGCAGGGTCCCTGAAGGAGGATTGCATTAGTAATCCCTTGAAGAATTTACAAAATACAGGATGGGCTGATAGAGGAGAGGTCTTGCCTACTGACAAGAAGGCAGAAACAGCTGCCAGATGCACTTTAAGTGTAGCTGGTCTAGGTCCCAAGCCATTAAGATGAACCATATAGTCCAGGACTGTAGGCAACCCAGTAGATTCTGGAGAAATATGCTTATTAGAGCACCAAATAGTGAACCTTTTCCATTTGGAGTTGTAAGTCTTTCTGGTGGAAGGCTTTCGAGAAGCCTTAAGAATATGCAAAACACCTTGAGAGAGATGCAGATCAGCAAACTCTAACTCTTCAAGAGCCAGGCCTTGAGATTGAGAGATCTGAGATTCGGATACCAAATCCTTCCCTGAGAGGATGTCAACAGGTTGTAATTCCTGGGAAGAGACAGGGGAAGGTGGACTGCTAAGGACAGCAACAGTGGATACCAGGGCTGTCTGGCCCAGTCTGGAGCGACCAGAATCACTTTGCATGGTTGAGACCTGATCTTGACTAGCACCTTGAACAGGAGAGGGAAGGGGGGGAAAGCATACAGGAACTTCCCTTCCCAATTCAGAACCAGAGCATCCAGGGGGACTGAGCCCAAGGCTGGGGGTTTGCAACAGAAGAGAGGAAGTTGGCGATTGTCTGGGGCTGCAAAAAGATCTATCTGTGGAGTGCCCCATCTCGAGAAAATCACTTTCAAAATTAGGGGATCTAGGGACCATTCATGGTGGCCCTGAGATATCCTGCTGAGAGCATCTGCTAGGACATTGTCCTTCCCTGGGAGGTGAACTGCTATCAGAGAGGTTTGCAGGGAATAGGCCAGAGACCACAACTTCATTGCTTCTGTGCACAAGGCTGTAGACTGAGTGCCTCCTTGCTTGTTGATATACCACATTGTGGTGGTATTGTCTGTTCTGATCTGGACCACCTTGTTCTGTACAGATTTGGAAAAAGGTTGCAGTGCCAGAAACACTGCTCTGAGTTCCAAGAGACTGATGTGAAGCAGAGATTCTTGAGGTGACCACAGCCCTTTGGTGGTAAGATCCCCTAAGTGGGCTCCCCAGTCTAAGAGGGAGGTGTCTGTGGTGAGTATTAGTGAATGAGAATGAGTGACAAAAGGAACTCCCTGTCTTAAATTGTCCTGATCCTGCCACCATTGCAAAGCATGGATCAGGGTTTGAGTTACTGGGACTAGTTTGGTAAGGGAATCCCTTCTTTGGGACCAGAAGGCTCTTAAGTGGAACTGAATGCCCCTCATCTGGAATCTTGCCCCCTGGACCACTGCTGTAGAGGCTGCCATGTGGCCCAGGAGCTGCAAGAAGTGCCTTGCTGGTCGAGACACCTGAAGGGTTAAAGAAGAGGTCAGTTCTATAAGGGTCCTTGCCATGTCCAGAGGAGGGAAGGCTTTTGCTCTTATTGTATCCAGCTCTGCCCCTGTAAAGGTGAGGAGCTATACTGGCTCGAGAACTGACTTTGGAAGGTTTAGGAGGAACCCCAAGGAAGTGAGCAATTGCTGAGTTATCTGAAGATGTGACTTGACTTGGTCTGGAGACTGACCCACTATGAGCCAGTCGTCCAAGTATGGAAAGATGGAGATCTTTTTTCCTTAGGAAAGCAACCACTACTGCCAGGCACTTTGTGAACACCCTTGGGGCTGATGTTAGGCCAAAGGGCATTGCTCTGAATTGATAGTGGCCTGAGGGCAACTCGAACCTGAGGTACTTTCTGTGGGAGCACCTGATGGGAATGTGAAAATAGGCATCTTTGAGGTCCAGGGAGGCTAGCCAGTCCCCTGGCCTTAGAGAGGGCAGAATTATTCCCAGAGTCACCATTTTGAATTTTGGCTTTAGAAGGTGCTTGTTTAGATATCTCAGATCCAGGATGGGCCGCCATTCTCCTGTCTTTTTGGGGTTAGGAAGTACCTGGAGTACAATCCTTTGCCCCTGTGTAGGGTAGGAACCCTTTCTATGGCTCTGAGAGCCAAGAGGGAAGAAACCTCTGCCTTTAGGGCAAGGGTCTCTGATGGATTTGCAGGTGGAAAGGATCTGGTTCTCATCTTGGGAAATTTTTTGAAGCTGAGAACTAGTGCCTGGATCACTACTTCTAGGACCCACTTGTCTGACGTTAAAGACTTCCAGTCCTGGACAAAGTAAGCCAGCCTGCCCCCTACAGGTATTGGAGAATTGGACCGGGCAGACCCATTAGGGTGTCTGCTTGGCAGGGGCTTTAGGCTGAGGGGTGGAGGCAGGCCTGCTCATACCCCATCTGCTTCCCCCTCTAAAGAACCCCCTCTGAGCATAAGCAGAAGAGGAGGCCTGGTCTTGGTAGAAAGGCCTTTGAAAGGGCATGCCCCTGCCCCTGGAATGCTGCCTCTGAGGAGTGGCTTGCCTTCCCTTGGCCTGAGCACTCCTGTAGGTGGTCCCGTGACTCATCCATCTTCTTCATGTAGTTCTCTGTCTGCTCCCCAAACAGAGAATTACCAATGACAGGAAAATCCATGGCTTTAGCCTGGGTATCCTGTGATAGGCTAGTACATCTGAGCCAAGCCATCCTCCAAAGGGCTACAATGTAGCCATGACTCTAGATGAAACATCATTAGAGTCCACAGCAGCATGAAATTGCACCTTGGATGTCTTTGGATGCCTCAATCCCATCTGCAGCCACCTGCTCCAGCTCCTTGGCAAGCTGGTCAGGGCCTGTTTAGCTAGAGCCAGCACAGTGTCCCACCAGGACTTCTGGTATCTAGCTGTGTAGGGCCATACAGTTAGCCTACCTGAGTCCCAAAGATGCTGTCATGTACTGTTTCTTTGCCATGGCATCAATCCTCCTGGAGTTCTTATCTGGGGGGTGTGAAGCCAAGGGAATATTTGCCTTATCACATGCAGCAGCCTGCACTACCCCAATATGGCTGCATTGCTGGGAAAGGAACTCCGTGTTCGAGCCTGAAAGGGTATACCTCTTGTCCATTCTTCTGTCCACAGGAGGTATGGAATTAGGAGTTTTTAAAATTTTAAATGTCTGTTTCCCAAAAGATTTATGGAGGGAAATAGACAATCTCCTGGACTCTGGGATGTCCATCATCTCAACAAAATCAGGCTCCTCCTGATCCTCTACTGCTACTTCCATAGGAAGCTGGAGGGTTTCAGCCACTTTCTTGTAAAACATAAAGTGGGAAGGGGACTCAGAAAGCCTAGGAGGAGAACACCTGAAGGTCTGTCTGGGGAGATGTACGGATCAATAGGCACATCCAGACTTTCATAATCACCATCATCATCATTATCTTCATACTCTCCCTCCTCCTCTTCCTCCGGTTCATAAAATTCTTCTAAAGTGTAATCCGGAACCGGGGGAACCGACCAAACCAAGCCCCTGACAGATGGTGCCGGTTCAGCCGGAACCAAAGTTAGTGACTGAACTATCCTTATCGCTTTGGCTATTTCATCAGCGGTTGGAGAAAGAATTTGTGGATCCGAACCGGATGATTTTTCCCTTTTCTTTCTTTTAACCGGAACCGACTCCTCAGAATTGGCTCTCCTTTTGCCCAAAGAAGTTTTTCCCTGGTCAGAGGGCACTCCTTTTGGTTCGGTCGGAACCGAACCGGGCTGACCATCGGGTCAGCGGACTATCGGCCTCCTTTCCATGATCTACCTACTCTTATCCAGGGTAGCTTTGGGAAACTTTTACAAATTTGGCAGTCTGAATTGAGGTGGTCAAACCCCAGACAATAAAACACAGGTGGTGTGGGATCAGCCTTAGCAAAGGCTTCCCCACACACACTACAGTGTTGAAACCAGTGGGCGTTTTTTCTCGGGTTTCAGACATGCCCAATCCTAAACACAACTTACCCTTTTTCGGCAATCCGCCAGGCAAGACACACCCCTTTGGTTCCTGATCGCAGCGACGGGTCTTGGAAAAAACGTATCAAATCAGTTTTTTTTTAGAACCGATACAGATTGGTTACTACACTCTAATAAGAACAGAAGTTTTTTAACATAAACCTGATCAGTTCAAACCGGTTTATCCAATGTTTACAAGTTCCACACAGAAACTAATACAAAACCTATCTAGTACTACAGTACCACAGACAGAGACTTAAACCGACAGGTTCAGTAGCAGAAATTCGGAAGAAACTGAGCAAAGAAATGACACTTTAATCGACTTTTTTGAACCGAGCGAAGGAGAAATCTCCGGAGAAACTGTTCAGTGAGGCGGAGTAAAGAATCTGACGGTTGGAGTTTAAACAACTGCAGACAGAGGCTTCAACCAAGCTCGAGCTCAGCGTTCCATGCCCTGCATGGAAAGTTAACTCTTTGTTCTCCGGGGCAGTTCAATGGTTGGTGATCACTGCAATAGTCAGAATACAGCAAGACTTCATGTTGTTTGAAAACGATCTAATGTATTTTCTAAACAAGGCAGAAATAAATGGAATTTTTAATAGCAGGCAACTTGGGCCAGGTAGGCTATCTTATATGTTTGGGGGCATGAAGTATGAAGCTGCTCTTTAAGTTTGTCAAAGAACTTAATACCTTCTAAAGTGCAGGTTCTAATGGACTGAGCTTCGGGACTTAAAACTGCTGCTGAACAGTTGTGTGCACCTATCACTATGCTCTTCAATCTCTCATGCCATACTGGGACAATAACAAAATCTGGAAAAAGTGATAGCCACCCCACTCACAAATCATGACCTCTTGGTAACCCTAACAATTACCCCGATCTCGGTGTTTATCCATGCTCAATAAGATTCATGAAAAAATACTGTGAAACCCACTTAAATGCATAGGCTCAGGACATCAGCCGATTATGCTTTAAGTGGGTTATTCACTCTAAGCGATCTTGTCCATTGTAATGCTATTTGCTGCACCTGGTGATACAGAGCCAAGCTGGTCCTGTTTCAACTCACTTATACGCATACACACCTCTATAAATCAGTAATCCCACACAACTGAGCCAGAAGTAAATGAAATTCAAACAGTTAATTTTAAAAAAACTGTCTTTTCCTCATAAATGTGGACCGCAACCTGTGCTCTTTACTTTGACTTCCCCTCTCCCACTGACCCACCCGCCTGCTGCCCTGCAAACCTTCCACGGTTCTGCTCAGCTGCTCCCTACATGGCCAGTTCCTCTCAAATTAAACCATTTCAGCTTGCCAGAATAGTTATATACCTCTCCTCTCCATTCTTCCATATTTTCTCCGGAAGGTTGTCTCCTCACGGCTCCCACTGGTGTTTTCTCACCACGGCGCTGCCATTTACCCCAGTGCCACTCGCTCACTAACAAACAAATACCGCCTGACATTTCACATTAATTCCAACTATATTTTTATAGCGCCTTTCAAAACCAAGGCGCTGTACATAAAACCGAATACAAATATAACTTTAAAACAGAAGAATGAAACACTTTACTCATTAGGGAAGGATACTTTTACAGCCAGTAAAAAAAAAATCAGGCTATTAAACGTAGTAAAACAGCAACATCGGCACATATCACTGACATGGCCCCAGCCACTACCACTAACAATCGGCTACAATGATCAGATGCAAACTCATTGACAGCTTCTGACTTAAATAGCAAATAATCGGTGGGGCATGGAGTATTAAGATACGTGGTCAGGCTGGTCCGGTGGGACTGAGGGTTGAGGTGCTAGATGCCACATCTCGCGCCATGTCGTCGATCCAGGTTCAGGAACGGACTCAGGCCATCAGAAGTCGGCAGGGGAGGGAGGGGATTGAGCATCCGGAGGACTGCTCTCCCCTCCCAGGAGGGTAGTGGGGCTTGTTCCCCTCCGTAGCAAGCAATGGAGATTTGGACCTTGCAAGAGGGGTGTTGTAAACTAGGGTGGAGCAGCGTGGATGTCAGCACGCTGGTGTGCAGACATCATGCATGTCCGCTCCAGGGGAACCAGTAAAAGAAAACCCCGAGGACTGAGGAGGCGACAGAGACCCCAGGAGCCAACGCCCACATCCTGCAGTCGAACCATCCATCCACCGACTCTCCCGAGCCCTCGACTCAACCCAGGACCATCCTCTAATTCCAGAAAAAGACCGCCAGGTATGTGGGTGGATCCTCCCCGGGTGATCCAGGGGCTGGACAGATCCGGGGGTCTGGGGAGGGGGTGCTCAGCAACTGTACTCCTGGAGGATGGTGGTTTCAAGCAGAAAGTAGAGGCTGCCTGAGACACAAAGATCTGCAACAGGGTTGATACACAAGATGGAGTGGAAAGGATGAGGAGGGACTTGGCAAGGTTGGAGGAATGGTCAAATGTATGGCAGCTAAGATTCAATGCAAAGAAGTGCAAGGTAATGCACATGGGAAACAAAAACCCAGGGGAAGAGTACACAATGGGGGGTGAGATATTGACAACAGCAAAAATGGAAAGAGACCTGGGGGTAATTATATCAGATGACCCAAAGGTGGGCAAGCAATGTGAGAAGGCAGTAAGGAAGGCTGGGGGATACTGGGATGCACAGGAAGAGGTATCACCAGTAGAAAACAGGAAGTTGTTATCCCTCTGTACAGACAGTTGGTGAGACCCCATGTGTAGTACTGTGTGCAGTTCTGGAGACCCAATCTCCGCAAAGACATAGACAGAATGGAGGCTGTCCAGAGGAGGGCAACCAAAATGGTGCAGGGTCTGCACCAGAAGACATACGAAGAAAGACTAAAGGAGCTTAATATATATACCCTTGAGGAAAGAAGGGAGAGAGGGGACATGATAGAAACTTTCAAGTACCTCAAGGGAATCAACAAAGTCCAAGAGGGTAGCATCTTCAGAAAAGAGATGTGCAAGAACAAGGGGCACAATTTGAAGATAGAGGGGGGACGGCCCAGAGATAATGTGAGGAAGTATTTTTTCACAGAGAGGGTTGTGGATGCATGGAACAGCCTCCCTGAGGAGGTCGTGGAGTCAAGAACAGTGGAGGAATTCAAGAATGCATGGGACAGACATAAGGCAGTCCTAGTGGGGGGTAGGAGGAAGTAAGCTGTTGGTTAACTAGGATCTGCAGCTCATCTGTTAGGTAGGAAAATGGGCAGACTAGGTGGGCCAAGCGGTCCTTGTCTGCCGTCAAATTCTATGTTTCCATGTTTCAATGCTGTGGCTGTGTGGGTACTCCTGAGAGATGCCCTGATCCCCAGCACCAGAAAAAGAGTTCACACAATAAAACAAAAAGATGTGCGGTGAGTAGATAATAGCCAAACATAATCAGCAGATAATGGCCAGCTGATTAGATCAGGGTTGGGTGGAAGGAAGTAGCAATGGCTGCAGTCACTTGGAAGCCATAAAGCACACAAAAGCACACATTAAATTATGTTAAACAGTATACAGGCAGTATCAATTCTTTTAAATGAGCACTATACAAAGGGAAACAGATAGGAAAAGAATCGAGGACTAGAATTTCTATTCCTTTATCTGGTTTTTCTTTTAAGCAGTATACAATTAAGTGGTAGTACCTACTGACCCACTGGTGAGGAGTGACTACGCCACGATTTGGTTTTCCTTAGACGGGGGAGAGTCGTACTAAAATGGTAGTGGTTGACTTCAGGGGAGTGGACTTTGAGGGCATGGGTGGATTCTCAAGAGGCATTTGGAAGGGATCAGTCAGGACATGGACACAGAGAGCAGATGGGAAATTATTTATCTGTTTATCTATTTTTGTTGTACTGTTTCTCCCCTTGGCTCCCGGTCGGCTGTACATCCCGACTTACCTCCCAACCCGAACCCCAACATCAGGCCGACCTTCCCCATTTCCCCCACGGATTGCCTCCATGGCAGGGTGGTGAGGAGCCCCCCAAGCTCAAGTCACCTGAATGGATCCAGATCAGAGGAGGCGCCTGGTCAGGCTGCGGAGGTTGGAAACTCATGCTGCCTGACTGGGAGTCTATTTCCCTTGTTCGCTCCCTGGAGATGTGGCGTGCAATGACATCGGCAGAGGGAGTGCGCATGTGTCCGCACACGCTCCTCCAGACATCTGCTCCATCTCCAACCTTTTCTGTAGTGTCGACGTACTGCCCCCCAGCCTCTGCTAGGGGCCAGTCTGGAGCCGACCACTGACATCCTCACTCCCCGGAGGAGAGCAATCCCGATCCTTCTCCTCCGCTACCAACCCCCGGCGGCCCATGCTTGTTCCCAAACACGGGTCGACAGTGTGTGACGTGAGGTAAGGTGTCCAGCACCTCAGCCCTCAGTGCCACCAGGTCGGCTTCGGTAGGAAATTATTAAAAGAGGACTCCTGGAAGCCACCAAGGCCTGCATGAAAGTCCGATGCAAATTTGGTAAGGCCAGAAAACCATGTTGGTGGACCAGGGAGGTCCAGGACGTGGTGAGGGAGAAAAGAGCAGCTTATAGGAAATATAAACGCTCATGAGGGGACACTTACAGGGGTGAGTATGATAAGATATCCAAAAAGGTAACCAAGGTGGTGAGATTGGCCAAGGAGAGGATGG
Source organism: Neoceratodus forsteri (assembly GCA_016271365.2). Lineage (NCBI taxonomy): Eukaryota > Metazoa > Chordata > Ceratodontiformes > Ceratodontidae > Neoceratodus > Neoceratodus forsteri. Next base: position 235,704,779 of record CM028129.1, read on the forward strand.
AGCAGAGGCTGGCACAGAGGATCAGAAAAGGGGAAAAAGGGTTCTTTAGGTATATCAGGGAAAGGAGGAAAGTGAGGGGGCAGTTTAGCAGACTGAGGTCAGGGAGGGTGGCTGAAGAGGCCAGTGAGCAGGAGGTACTAAATGGATACTTGCCTCAGTCTTCACAAGAGCAATGGAGGGCAAACACCACAGGAGGGGAGGCGGGCTAGGAATGAGTAAGGGGGGAGCTCTCTGATGCTGAAATTAATGTTGGCAGGGTTAGAAAGGACCTGAAGTCCCTGAGAACGGATAAGGCGCTGGGTCCGGCTGGCCTTCATCCCAGGGTGCTAAAGGAGCTGGCAGATGTCCTTGCTGCACCTTTGGCAGATCTTTTTAACTCCTCCCTTCAGATGGATTGGGTGCCTCAGGATTGGAGGATGGCTCTTGTCGTGCCTGTCCACAAAAGCGGCTCACGGAACAGTCGGTAACTACAGGCCTGTCAGCCAGAAGTTGGTGGTGGGCAAGATGATGGAGGCCATCTTGAGAGACTGGAGGTGTTCCTGGAGTCATGGGGTTATCTGGATGACAATCAGCATAGCTTCATTCAGGGCAGATCATGTCAGACTAACCTTGTTGAGTTCTACAATTAGTGACAAAGGCGCTGGACCAGGGAAGGCCAGTGGATGTCCTCTTTCTGGACTTCAGCAAGGTGTTTGACTTGGTGCCACACTCAGGGTTGCTGGGCAAGCTGGGGAGAATGGGGGTGGGGAAAGAGATGGTGAGTTGGATAGGGAACTGGCTAACCGGGCACTTTCAGAGGGGTGGTAGTCAGGGGAAGTATCATCTCTAGGAGGGTCATTAGCAGGTCTCAAAAGGGTTGATGTTGGGCCCACTCCTGTTTAGTGCACATATCTTGGACATCAGGGACAGTATCAGGAGTGAGATAAGCCTCTTTGCTGATGACTCAAGCTGGGGAGCGGTGGTGGATGGGGAGGAGGGTAGAAGAGCCCCACAGAGGGACCTGAAAACTCTGGAGAGGTGGACACACACTTGGAAACTGAGGTTTAATGCCAAGAAGTGCAGTGTTCTCCACTGGGGCTTAGGAATCCTGATCATGAGTACTTCTTGTGTGGGAAGAAACTGCTGGTTTTGGGGGTTGGGGAAATCTTGGGGTGGTCGTGGATGCCAAAATGAATAACTCTGAGTAGTGTAGGAGGGCGGCTAAAGCAAATAAAATGCTCAGGTGCATTGCCAGAGGGATAACCTCGAGGAGACAGGAGGTACTTCTCCATCTGTATAACTGCCTGATTAGACCGCACCTTGAGTACTGCGTGCTGTTTTGGCATCCATACTTGAGAAAGGACATTGCACTACTGGAGAGGGCCCAGAGGAGGGCGACCAGGATGATACAGGGCCTGGGGGAAGATCCCATGAGGAAAGACTTGATGAGCTGAGCATGTACTCCCTGAAGGAGAGGAGGGACAGGTGGGATATGATTGAGGTCTTTAAATATTTGAAGGCAGTGAACAGGATCAACCCAAATAGGGTGTGACAGCTGAGGGAAGAAGGGGTCACAAGGGGGCATTCCATGAGGCTGGTTGGCGGGAGACTAGAAGGCGCTACTTTACCGAGAGGGTGGTGGATCCATGGAATGCACTGCCTGCAGAACTAGTAGCAGTTGATACAGTGGAGGGATTCAAGAGGGGCTGGGACAGGTATAAGGGGAAGGTAAAACTGAGACATGCCAGATCTGGAGGTGTAGCTCTGATGGGGTTGAGGGGATTTATGGGGGAGACGGGGGGGAAGCAACAGTGTCTTAACTGGGTGCTGAGTTTTGAGCAGACTCGACAGGCCTTTAGGCCTACTATTCAAGCATCTTAGTATGTTAGTACACATGCAGAGTTTCTTCTAGAGCATGGCCTCCCCACTGAAGCACAATGCAGTTTCCATACGAACCGCTCAACCAGCACTGCCTTGCTTAATGAATGACCTTGCAACTGCCAAGGATGAAGGAACCCTTGTCAAAGCCATCTTCATTGATCTCACTAAGGCCTTTGATACTATGACTCGCGACCTTTTTCTTGTAAAGTTATGTGACTTGAGTTCAACTCGCATGCCCCTGACTTAGCTCAAGAATTACCTCTCAAACCAGTCCCAGGTTGCCAAAGTCAACAATGTAACTTCCCCTGCAGATGCACACAACCTTGATGTTCCACAGGGGTCCATCCTTGGTCCACTTCTCTTCTGTCTTTACATAAACGACTTACCAACCATCTGCAGAAACCCAACCCCCTGCATCCACCTTTATGCAGATGATACAATAATATATACCAAAATCAAGTTAGTTTCTGAATTAAATAGCATTTTGCAAGATGTACTGAAGTCACTGAAACTGGACCTGGATGAATGCAAACTGCTTGCTATTGAACAACTGAAAAAACTAAATCCATGTTGTTCAGCTGAAGGGCTGCAGTCCCTCCCAACCCACAAGTCATACCTTCAACAGGATGATTGCTGGAAAATTGGAATGACTGTAAATACCCATGCTTCTAGCTTGATACTAAACTTCCTTATGTGGGGCACATTATTAGGTCTGTCAGTAATGTACACCAGAAGATAGGATTCCTTTATCGCAACAAAAGCTGCAGTAACCTCAACACCACAAAACTCCTCCTAAAGCAATCATGCATACCGTCGCTGGAATATGTGAGCGAAATCTAAAGATATGCTAATGACACAGCTTTACACAAAATGTCCATTGTTCACACACACACACACACACAATATATATATATATATATATATATATATATATATATATATATGTGTATGTAACACCTAGATGGCGCTATCCCAGGGGCTACTACCCCTGCCTGATTTGCCACTAACAGGTTGAGGGGCCTGGATCCAATGGCGGGTGCCTCCACCCAGAGGTCAGGGTTTGCAATAGTTAAACTAACTTGGTCACAGCCTCTGGACACTGCAACCCCTTTCTTCCACTAGTGGCCCACACAATATATCAGAATTACCTTCACAGTATACACTTACCCCAGGACTGATTCCGGCACTGGGACCTCCTGTGAAATAAGATACAGTGCAACAATCATAGTACAGTACTTTAACATATACAATTACCTCAGGCAGTATAACTTTGCTGAAACAAGCAGCTCTGATTTATTTAGGGGATATAACAAGGACGGGAAATCAGGTTAATTAGCTTATCACTACTCATCTATATACCTGGCTCTGTGCACAGGCCTATCCCTATCAGTTACTGTCCCTGGGTACCCAAGCCCTAGTGGCTAGTCCAAACCGTGGCAGCTGGTAGGGCCCTTTCACACAGAGAAAGGAAATTAAACAGTCAGCAGTACAGTGATTCCATTTGGATTCAATGCGGCAATCAACAGGAGCGACCCTGAATTAGTACTACGACCTCCAAACCAGATAGGGTCCTTCTAGCAGGGCTACTCTTGAGCTCCAAGAGACTCCTCACACATTTATATGGTAAACAGTCACAGGCAAAAGTCACTTAATGGCAGCAGGATTCACTTGAGGTACACAAACCTCTTCACACATTTATATGGTAAAAAGAAAGCACTATACCAGGCAGGCTGCATCTGTATCCCGATCGCAATTACTGCACAATACCCGGGAGAACACACAGCAGATTCAGTTCCTGACAGACCGAGTGCAATTCAGCTATTTCTCCAGTCTTCTACAGGGTGAGCCTGGTTTCTACTCTTCAGATATCCTTTGATTCTCTTCACAGGACGGATTCAGTCCTAACAAGCAGTTACACAAGCTGCAGACCGAACTCTGGGCCTTACACACGCTTCTCGACTAAACTACACACTGAAAAGCACAGGGCTCCTTCCTTCTTCACTGTCAGAGCTAAACTGAAACTCCCAACAGACAAAACCGGCACTTCCTTTGAGTTCCTCCAGTTCTTGACTGGATTGGCTGTCACTCACAATAGACTGCTGCTGTTGGTCCAAAAAGGCCAAGTCTAAACTACATCTCCCAGAGTCACTGCCCATACAATCCTCTTGTGGCTGGCTCAGATTATGAGTCCAAGTTCTGATTCGTCCAAGGCACCATTTTAGAGCTAGCTTACCCCACACTGATTGGTCCAGTTCAGCAGTTCAAAACCAGAATGGGGAACTAGGCAGATACAGTTCTGACTGCAAAGAAAGCAGGTTAGACAAACTGTAATTTCATTATTACTGTAAATGATTTCTGGAACAGTTACATCTTTCAGATAGGTTCCTTTGCACTCTAGTGACTGCAAAATGGAGTGAATTGGCAGCAGCTCGAGTGGTACTCAAACAGAGAAGCACACAGTCCCCCCATACAATTAATTATGTCTGCAAGCAGACAGCTCTTAAAGACAGTACCAGAGGCTCTAAAACACTACTGATAAATGGCTTAAACGCCAAACACCATTCAGGCTTGGAGCATTCAAGCAAGCTCCTGAAGTCTTTTGGGAACCCCATTTGCAGGGGTTACACCCTTCCTGGCTTGGGAAAGCTTGACGTCCGTCAAGCAAGTACTGCATAAGTTTCAACTGCAACCATATACATTTGCATTAGGCTCACACATGTAATCATCAGTCAATACATCATTTTACCAGAACACATTTCTGAAACATTGCAGTACGTCACTCTTTACATAGTATTACACATTGTACCATAACTCAAGTTATTACCTCTTGTACATGAAACCTGAAGAGGGGCCCTTCCTATCAGTTACCTTGGGGCTGGACGGGCAAGGGCACCATACTTAGAGGGCAACACAAGTAACTTGAGTTAGCACTGATGCTCAGTTTGGGCAATGAGCTCGGCACATACACTCCTTTATGGACAACATTGAGAGGCAAGTCCACAGGCCTCCCAAGTGAATCATAACTGAGGTGCACCACAGGCTTTACAGCTCGACCAGTCTTTCTAGGGGGAACTGTTACAGTCTCTGCACTCTGAGCCTCATTTTCAGCATTGTCCTCACTTGTCAGGAGTCTCCCTGGGGTAGAGAGGCTAGAACTTGGGGCACTTTCAGCTCCAGGAGTTACAGTTTCTGAGTCCACAACATTTGGCTCGATGGAGAGCTTTCGGACACTGGCAGTGGACTGTCAGGGCACTCAAAATACTCTTCTTGTTCGGGTGTATCGCAGTCTGCCCTAATCTATCATTTTCTCCCTGAAAGCTCAAACAGTTCAACCATGCACAATGATTCCATTTCATCTGATCTGATGCTTGCACTTCACTTTCTGGGAGCATTGGCTCCAGGGATGAAGCTGGGGGCTTAGACAGTCCAGAAGGCCCAGCTTTGTCTCCAGTATTGACTAGGGATTGCCCAAACAATTGGCTCAGTTCGTAAGAAGGATAGTATTCAAAGTCACTCTACTTTCTTCTGATATGGACTGACAGTCATGCTCAACTGGGACTTGTGCAGGGGAACACTTTAACTCTGCTTCTGTAGGTGCAGACTTCCTTGATCTCTTCTTAGCAGCAGCTCTAGTCACTGGTCCAGAGGGGCATCTTCTGGGGCTCAGACTCAATCAGGATTTGTCCAATGGGCAGTAAATGATTTCTATGCATTGTTTTACATCTTTTGAATTGTTCTCAGGCCTTACTTTGTACACTGGCAGATCATCTAGTTTGCCCACTACAATGTGAGGAAGATGGTGCCATCTGTCAGCAATCTTGTGTTTGCCATGCAGTCCCAGATTTCTTAGCAATACCGATCTCCCTCCTGGAGTTCCTGTGCTTTCACCTTTTATCATACCGTTCTTTGTTGGCCAGATTTCTTTTGGCAGCCATGGTTTGAGCCAGTTGGTACGCATGAGTTAGCTGGGCCTTTAACTTTTGCACATACTGTAAATAGTTGTCAGCTTGAACCCCATCAGGAGAGACCCCAAACACACATCTACCGGTAGTTGAGCTTTCTTCCAAACATCAGGCGGTAGGGGAGAACCAGTGGCATCACTTTTGGTGCAGTTATAAGCATGTACCAGGGTGCTAATTTGTTGGCTCCATCTAGGCTTGTCCTTTGGGTGCAGGGTGCCTAGCATATCTAGCAAAGTGCGGTTGAAAGCTGTTCAGGCTGGGTCCCCTGGGGTGGTAAGGAGTGGTTCTGGACTTTCGCACTCCACAGAGAAAGCATCTCTTTGATCAGACGACTCTCAAAGTCTCTCCCTTGATCAGAATGGATTCTTTGTGGAGCCCCATAGTGAACAAAAAAGTTTTCTACAAGTACTTTGGCCACAGTGGATGCTTTCTGGTCTTTGGTGGGGAAAGCTTGGGCATATCTCGTGAAATGGTCAGTGACCACCAGCACATTACTGATATTTCTTTGATCTGACTCCAAACTCAGAAAATCAATACAGACCAGCTCCTTGGGTGCACTGGTGGTGATGTTAACAAGGGGGGCAGCCCTCTGGGGCAAAGCTTTCCTCTGTAAGCTGCGACTACAAGTTCGAATGTGTTGCTCCACATCAGCCCCCATCTTAGGCCAATAGAATCTGGATCTCACCAAGTCAAGTGTTCTGTCTATACCAAGGTGCCCCATGTGGTTGTGCAAGGACCTCAATACTGAGTCTCGAAAGGCAGTGGGCAGCACCAGTTGTTGTTTGTTCTACTTGTCCCCTCTGTCTACTGTTTCTCTGTATAACAGTTTATTGATCAGTTTCAACTTAGGACCTTCTTTGTATAACAGTGCAGTTCTCAAATCAGTGGAGCGTATTTGGACACATCTTTTCCTGCATAGAGGGCTTCTAAAGCTGATTTGATCATAGGATCGCGATTGAGCCCACGAATACTGTCATTGTCCAGCTGAGGCAGTGCACCAATGTCTATTGCAGAAAAGTGGCAATAAGCAGCAGGTATGCAATTCCTCAGAGGGTCCCAAGCAATCCACCATGCAGTCCACTGCATCCGTGGACATTGTTCCTCCCTGTCAAACTTCCGGCAGAGTGCCGAATGTCAGGTTCTGCAATCGGACCCAATCATTCTGGGGAACAGGCCTCCGGGAGAGAGCATCAGCATCTATGTGGTTCAGACCTGCTCGGTATTCGAGCACAGTCATATGTAGATAATGCAGAAAGCCACCTTGGCCAGTGGCATCCAACTTAGCTGAGGTCTGCACATAGGTCAAAGGATTATTGTCAGTTTTACTAGTATTTTAGCCCCATACAAGTACTCATGGAATTGGTCAACAATAGCCCACTTTAAAGCTAGGAACTCTAACTTATGTACAGGATAGTTCTTTTCGGATGGGGTCAGGCTTCTACTGGCAAAGGCCACTGGTCTCAGGCCATTCTCGTGCTCTTGGTACAACACAGCCCCAACCCTTGCAAGCTAGCATCACTGTGCAGGACGTAAGGTTTTCTTGGATCGGCATAGGCCAGCACTGGAGCAAGGGTAAGTTGATATATGATCTCATGAAAAGCAGTCTCACAATCAGGAGTCAGCGAACCCCAAATACTTCACTCGGACGAAAATACACTCTTTCAGTCTTGAGGGACGCTGACTTTTGAGTATTTTTGTGGGTTGGGGATACCCTTGAGTAAGGTTAAGTAAGGGCGGATCACTCTTGAATAGTCCTTGATGAACGCCTATAATAACCACAGAATCCCAGGAATCTTTGCAGTTCTTTAGATTTTGGGCTGTGGCCAGGTGGTCAAGGCCTCAACTTTACTTGGGTCGGTCTCTATTCCTCGGTGGATACTATGTGTCCCACATACTTTACTGATGTTTGAAAGAATTGACACTTATCAATGGACAGTTTAAGGCCAAAGTCCTCCAGTCGGTCCAATACCTTAAATAATCTGCTCTCATGTTCCTCCAGTGAGCTGCCAAACACAATAACATCATCTAGGTATACCAGGCACTCTAGTAAGTTCATGTCCCCACTGCACGCTCCATCAATCATTGAAAAGTGTCTGGGGCACCTGAAATCCTTGAGGCATCCTCATGAATTCATAGAAGCCAAGCGGACAGATAAAGGCTGTCTTCTCCACGGTCCTCTGGGGCCATCGGGATCTGGTAGTACCCACGCGGAGATCCAGCACAGAGAACCACTTGCTCTCGCTTAGGCAGTCCAAAGCATCCTGAATGCGGGGCATTGTGTACTGATCAGGATAGTCCGCGGTTTAAGGTGCGATAATCCACGCACATCCTTACTGTCCCATTCTTTTTCCTCACTACCACAATGGGGAAGCATAAGGGCTTCTGGATTCTTGTATTACACCAGCAGCTAACATCTCTTGCAGATGCCGTCTCACATCATCTATATCCAGCAGGTGCCGGGCGTCAGACCTCTCGAAATGGTCTTTTCGTCATGCAGGCGGATATTGTGCTCAGCTCCTTGCACACATCCTACGTCCCATTCCTTTAAAGAAAACACCTTGTCTCTCTGGGCAAGCTTCTCACTGATCCTCACTTTCCATTCAGCTGGCAGCAGGGAGTTGCCGAAATCAAACAAGTCAGGCATTACTCTGTCATTCTTCCTTGAACTCTTGCTGCTGGGTAGCACTGCAGTGTCTGCACAATGCACATTAGCCAGGATGCAACCTCTATTTACTTGAATGTCTCTTTCAGACACATTATGAACTTGGACCATTACCCTTCTGGCATAAGCATGGGCTCTAGCAGGCAAAATACTAGGCTTGACCAGCAGTCCTCTGGCAATTTTCCATCGCCTGGTGCATCCAACATTAATATTTTATTCTTAACATCCTTTCTGATACGGACCTCTCCCTGTAAGGTACACTGGGCATTTGGCGCCAGGATCAGAGACTCAGGATCCTTCTTCCATACAATTCTGACTGGTTCCTCTGGTTCTATTTTTTCAGCATCTCTCTGTGCCTCATAGGCCTTCTTAATTAAAGCCAGAACTCTTAAAGCTCTACTAGTCTTTGACCCCTGTTTTTCATAACACAACTGTGCCAGCCTTCCGAACATATGAGCATTTGTTCCAATCAACAAAGGACACCATCATACAGTCCAGTGGGGGACACACTAAGGCTAGGGGTCTCTACTTGTTCGCTACTCCAGTCTGGAGGTGAGGAAGACAGCCAATTCGGATATACGGAATAGGGGTGAGCCTTCCTCTTAACCCCCATACATGCAGTCCTTCTAATGGTTGTAAGGACAGCCTGACAAATGCTTCTGATACCAATCCTGGAACATAATTGTACTTGGGAGCCACTGTCTAATACAGCTCTTGTAGACACTCCATTCACCTTTACAGTGGTCTCCATGGAGGACCCACTATTCTGGACCAGTCTGGAGGCGGTGAGTGGGGCCTGGGCAAGTGACCTTGCACAAAGGGGCGTGAGTTAGCATTTTTGGTGCCCTCACTGGGATCATTTATGCACCTCTTAACCACTGATTTGTTCTCTGAAGCTCTCCTTGTAGCCTATATGCAACTTTGTCAGTGTCTTTTGGGGACCGGCATCCCTTTCATGTGCCCATCTTTCCCACAATTATAACAAAACATACTTTCTGGAGTTTGAGCTGGCGAGGCGCCACACTGGGAGCCAGGGCGGGGTATTACTAACTGGAAACCTTGGTGCCATCTCTGTCTGCGGTGATAAGCATTTGGAGACATCTCGTCAGTTCTCCACTTCCATGGTCAAGGAATCGAGTTCGGAGCTGTTATCAGCAGGAGATACATGGGTGGGTACCCTCACCCCCATAGCAGATGCAGTCGGATATAGGTCAGGGCCCGTACTTGCAGGCGTGGCCTTCATAAAGGGACTGTTTTTGAATTCCCGGATCTCTCTCAACAGTTCACCCCATTGTGGCATATCTTTTTCCTTGTCAGAGCACTCATTTACTGCCAACCTCTGCCCCTGAACTTCACTTGATGGGTCACCCTCAGTCACTCGGGTCGTAGCCGCAGCTGTTGGTGCAGGTCCCTCCCGAGGTCGCCTTTTCTCAACTCCTCGAATTTCTCTCATTAACTCATCATAGGAGGGTGGGGATTCCAGTCGATTTGCCAGGCGTAACTGAAGCAACAGCAGTTCTGAGAAGGGGGCAGACTTAAGGATCCTGTCCAGCCTGGTTCGGTCCAGTTCAATCGCTGGCAAACTACCCTTTCTGAGGCATTCTTGCAACAATTTTTCCAGCCGAGATACATACACAGACAACAACTCCCCTTGGTACTGTTGTGCATTTCTTACTCTCCACCATAGATCCTCATCAGAATCTGGGCTCCCATACACATTCTCCAAGGCCTCAAGATAGGCCTGTGCAGTCACTTCAGGTTACTGGCCCTTAGCACGGATGGTAGCCAGGGCAGGACCTCGGAGGCTCTCACTAACCCTCTTTCGCTTTTCGGCTTCCGAGCATTGCCATTCTAGCACTTGGGGGGCAACATAGTCTATCCAGGTCTCCCAGTCATCCTCCCCTTGGGGGGTGGGGAGGGTGCCAGAGAAGATCCTCAACCTTCGGTAAGAGTCGTGACTAATGGCAGGTGCAGAAATAGGAGTCTGCATTGGTTCAGCCACCATTACGGGTACTGGAGCGGGAGAGGGTGTTGGGGGAGGAACACCCTCAGGTGGCAAGAATAGTTTCTTCAAGTCCTCCACAGTTTTCCTTCCCCAGCAACCATTTAGCAAATTTCTCCTCAAAAGTTTCAGACAGTGGTGGGGCTCATTCCCCCGGTCTTTACTGTACTTAGTTATCACTCTCCAGGCAGTGAGGGCTCCTCTGGGGTAATGGTCTGTGGCACTTTGGAGCTATCTATGGGATCCTTAAACCTCTACTAGGGCCAGGAAAGTGTGGGTGAGCAGATTAGCATGCCGACCCACCACCACAGGGTTTTGTAAACCTTCCACCTTGGAAAGTACTCCCTGTACAGTGTCCGTATTGATACCCAGGGGGATGTCCAGGATAAGCATAGCATTTTGGGGGTCAATCTCCTCCCCAGTACACCACTCCACCAGCCGGTGCACAGCCACTTCTGTCGGGGTACCCATTTTTTTTTTTTTTTTTAACAGTGGTTCGTAAATATGGCCACTAGAGGACACACAATCCCAGCGGTGAGCCTCCAAGATGTAACCCCTAGATGGCGCTATCCCAGGGGCTACTACCCCTGCCTGATTTGCCACTAACAGGTTGAGGGGCCTGGATCCAATGGCGGGTGCCTCCACCCAGAGGTCAGGGTTTGCAATAGTTAAACTAACTTGGTCACAGCCCTCTGGGACACTGCAACCTCTTCTTCCCACTAGTGGCCCACACAATATATCAGAATTACCTTCACAGTATACACTTACCCCCAGGACTGATTCCGCACTGGGACCTCCTGTGAAATAAGATACAGTGCAACAATCACAGTACAGTACTTTAACATAGACAATTACCTCAGGCAGTATAACTTTGCTGAAACAAGCAGCTCTGATTTATTTAGGGATATAACAAGGACAGGGGAAATCAGGTTAATTAGCTTATCACTCTACTCATCTACTTATGGCTCTGTGCACAGGCCTATCCCTATCAGTTACTGTCCCTGGGTACCCAAGCCCTAGTGGCTAGTCAAACCGTGGCAGCTGGTAGGGGCCCTTTCACACAGAGAAAAGGAAAATTGAACAGTCAGCAGTACAGTGATTCCATTTGGATTCAATGTGGCAATTCAACAGGAGCCACCCTGAATTAGTACTCACGACTCCAAACCAGATAGGGTCCTTCAACGTCAGCAGGGCTACTCTTGAGCTCCAAGAGACTCCACACATTTATATGGTAAACAGTCACAGGCAAAAGTCACTTAATGGCAGCAGGATTCACTTGAGGTACACAAACCTCTTCACACATTTATATGGTAAAAGAAAGCACTATACCAGGCAGGCTGCATCTGTATCCCGATCTAATTACTGCACAATACCCGGAGAACACACAGCAGATTCAGTTCCTGACAGACCGAGTGCAATTCAGCTATTTCTCCAGTCTTCTACAGGGTGAGCCTGGTTTCTACTCTTCAGATATCCTTTGGTTCTCTTCTACAGGACGGATCTAAATCCTAATAAGCAGTTACACAAGCTGCAGACCGGAACTCTGGGCCTTACACACGCTTCCGACTAAAACTGCACACTGAAAAGCACAGGCTCCTTCCTTCTTCACTGTCAGAGCTAAACTGAAACTCCAACAGACAAAACCGGCACTTCCTTTGAGTTCCTCCCAGTTCTTGACTGGATTGGCTGTCACTCACAATAGACTGCTGCTGTTGGTCCAAAAAGGCGCAAGTCTAAACTACATCTCCCAGAGTCACTGCCCATACAATCCTCTTGTGGCTGGCTCAGATTATGAGTCCAAGTTCTGATTCGTTCAAGGCACCATTTTAGAGCTTAGCTTACCCCACACTGATTGGTCCAGTTCAGCAGTTCAAAACCAGAATGGGGAACTAGGCAGATACAGTTCTGACTGCAAAGAAAGCAGGTTAGACAAACTGTAATTTCATTATTACTGTAAATGATTTCTGGCAAACAGTTACATCTTTCAGATAGGTTCCTTTGCACTCTAGTGACTGCAAAAATGGAGTGAATTGGCAGCAGCTGAGTGGTACTCAAACAGAGAAGCACACAGTCCCATACAAGCTAATTATGTCTGCAAGCAGACAGCTCTTAAAGAGACAGTACCAGAGGCTCTAAAACACTCACTGATAAATGGCTTAAACGCCAAACACCATTCAGGCTTGGAGCATTCAAGCAAGCTCCTGAAGTCTTTTGGGAACCCCATTTGCAGGGAGAAATATATGTATGTATGTATGTATGTGTGTATATATATATATATATATATATATATATATATATATATATATATATATATATATCTACACATACACACATACATATTGCTTATATTTATATAGAAGCAATGTGAGGGGTGATTCTTCATGGAGAGGGTGGTGGAGACCTGGAGCAAACTACCAGAGGAGGTGGTGGGAGCTGAAATGGTGGAGGGATTCAAGAAGGCATGGGACAGACATATGAGGTTGGTAAGGGGGGGGGCCTGTGGAAAAGGAGATGAGTGGGGGCAGACTTGATGAGCGTTGGGGTCCTTTTTCTGCCGTTGGATTTCTATGATTCTGTGATTTACAACAGCATGTACCAATCTGCTTTATGCTATGAAAAAGAACACACCACTGTCTCATGTATAACAGCCTAGGACTCCTTTCCCCTGAAAAAACAAGGGCGTACAAATGGTCAACTTTAGTAATCAAAAGCATGCATTACCTCTTTCCAGCCTGTATACACAGACTTCTAGTCAAACCCCATTGGTTAGAAATATCAACTGCACTCCCAGACTAGAGCTCTCTTGCACGTACCAAGGATGGACAAATGCTTTGGTGAAAAGGCCTTCACCAGAACAGCCTAACAACTTGGAATTCGTTACCTAACACAATAAAAGCCAAAAACTTAATAACCTTCAAAAGGACCATGTTTGACCATCTACAGAGTCCTTGTGACTGCTAGACACTTTTCAAAGCAGGTGTCAGTGCAGTGCTAGTGCTACATTCTCAGTGCCAATGACACGGGGAGGAGGAGGGAGGAGAGAGAGGGCCTAGATTGTCAGGGGCTTGCCATGGGGAGGAGGACTGAGTGTCTCAGCAGACAGACGCTCTCTTCCTCTGGGGTGGAAGGGTGACCAACTCAGCTGTGCTAGTGCCAGCTGGCTGATCACAGGTGTTAGTACAGCCAGAGTTGTTGCAAAAAGGAGGGAGTGGCTCTGGCATGTAAAGCACATGCCAGGTGCATGTGCCACTGAGCCCAGAGGGCAGGAGAAAAAAAAAAAAATGAGAAAGAAAAACAACTTGGTTGCACAACCACATGGTGGCTAAAGTTTCGGGCCCCTCAATGTCGCTGTCCACCTCACCACCAAGACCTCGGCTGTCCTGCAGTGGTAAGCCGGGCCCCAGTGGCACCGCCATAGACAGGAAGAGACTGAGAAGGTGGGATGGGGCTAGAAGGTAACAGTCAGAGAAGTGCCACAATGAGATGCAGAAGCAAACATAAAATTAAAAAAAAAATTCTCAGGCTCGGCCTGGTGGCGCTGAGGGCTGAAGCGCTGGCCACCACACCTCGCTCCATGCCAGCGACCAGTGTTCAGGAATAAGCACAGGTCGCTGGGGGTCATCTGCGAAGGAGAAGGTTCGAGTGTCCGAAGGAGTGCTCTCCTTCTCCGGGGAAGGGGGGGTCCACGGCAGTCGGTGCGTGGTTGCCTCCTGGCGGAGGCTGGGAGACTACACGCTTGTTGCATTCAGGGGTGGAGCTGAGGGCAGACATCTGGAAGAGAGCACATGCGGACGTGTGCACGCCCCCCCTCCGGTGACGTCATTGCATGTCCTCAGTTCAGAGGGGGTGAAAATCGGTGCCCAGTTAAAGCGGCGATGGCCGTCCATGAGCTTAGCCGTGGCGGGCACCCAGGCTGGATCCTTATGTGGGGGTCTGGGGGCTCCCCAGCAGAGGGTACAACCGCAGGGGCATAGTAAGCTTTAGGACCAACCGGTAGAGGCAGATGGTGGCGTGAATCCCCGATCAGATGCGGGGACAAGGAGAGCAGACTTAAGGTGACCAGGAAAAAGTAGAAAAAAGCAGCAGCTAAAAAAAAAAAAATTTTGAAAAAAGAAAATACACTTTTGTGCTATCTACGTATTTATTACTTATTCTGATTTCTGTATGCCTTTGATTTCTACCCCATTGAGCGGGAGTGTTGTAATTAAGTATGTGTGCTGCTGTACGCTACAGGACCTCATGAAACAAGATGCATACTTCTTATGTGGCTTTCCTGATGAGAAAAATCATATATAAACAAAGGAGAAAAATAAGTAACAAACCTAATACAATAATTGAGAAAAAAAAAAAAAAGTAAAAGACCCTGCCAGTATTTTCTCTGTGTGGCCATCGAGCACGTTGAAAACTACTACCAGTATGATGGATCACAGTTTCTGATCTACTCAGGTCCAAGATTAACTTGGTTTTATTGAGACAGTAGAGGACACAGTTAATTTGAAACGGTCCCTTACTAATAATAATCTACTATTTTTTTTATTAGATATTCAATCAGATTCTTTTAAAGAGTCGATGTTATTACTGCCTGTTATGTACTGTGGCAGTTGATTTCAAAAACTGACCACTCGAGATGAAAGGATTAGCTTTATAGTCAATTACTGTCAGGAGGGGAAACATATTGTACAGTACATACCTTCTCGTGTGGGATCACTCTGTATCAGGGAATGAAAACATTAAAAAGGGCCAGTGGTTTATGGGCTGAGCTTCCCTAAGAAGCAGTATAATCCAAACATGAAAGTCGAACCCGTCAAGACCCTGGCAGAACCCTACAAAGTCCCCAAACAGTTATCTTAAAGGGTGAGACGCTAATAAAGTTTTATTAATGGGTTACAACTGACATGGCACAAAGCCAGCTGCTCCAAAACAGTTATTCATGTGAGCATCTCCCCCCATCCACCAATACAGCCCTCAGACAAATGTGTCAAGCTTTAAGAGGGCGACATAACTGGAACAAAGATGGTACTAAATCATCACCCCTCCCCCATAACACATAAACAGTGAGAGTTTCCTTCAGGCACTGGGCTGTTTTAAATAGGCAGAGAGCTATATTTTCATAGACCTTTTTCCTCCTGTCATCTCTTGGCACAATTTATATGCTCTTGAACTTTAGAACTGTGTATAAATAGATAAATGCTGAGGTCATACCTCCCCACTGTCTTCCGCCTGACAACCAGGGGCATCCTTACACCAGAAATGAATTCGTCCCCCATGGTGTCCTGCTCAGAAAAACTCTTTTTTTTCTTCTGGTGGTGTATCTGTGTTAAAAGTGGGACTCACTTCCTTAAACTCTGCTCAAACTCCCTGGTAAGGCATGAAGTCTCAGGTGGGACAATCCCAAGGTAGTCAATACAGATCTGGACTTGTGGTGGGGAGGGGAGTCAGTTTTCATACACACAAACTGGTTCCGTGTCACCATGCCTATGCAGTGTCCCACTGGTCATGAGGGTCGACGAGTTGACATTTGCAACATGACAGCATCAAAGCTGTCCAAGAACCTAACAGGAGTGGGGGCTGAAGCAGATGGTGAACGCAGTCCCTCTTCCTCAAAAAGGAACTGGGTATCGCTAGGTTAAAGAGAAGCAGACAAATATTTGCAGTATGCCAGCATTTTGTCTTCACACACAATACAAAAATATCTGTTTTCAATTAACTGAAGATACTACATTACTAAGACAGAAAATGGGGCACTCACCATCACAAACATATGGCACTGGAGGGCTTTGTTTGTAAAGTGCTCACATCAACTTTATTCTGAATGCAAATACACTGTGCAAAAGACTTGTGCAAAATGAAGCAACTGTGCATTAGGGACAGAATCAGGAGAACCCTGTTTGACCTGCCTGATGCATTTCATGTCTCAGGTGGCACTTTTTCAAAAGCAACATTTTTCTGTCTTGTTATCGTGTTTTTTTTCCCCATATTACTTTTTTCTGTTCTTTTTCCTCCGTTTCTCCCAGTTTACCTCTCCCTGGGCGTGAATGTGCATGTGTGGCGTGCATGCGCATACCTAACCACACTTCTGTGTCTCCCGATCTCCCGGCGCTGCCCTCCAGCCTCCACTAGGGTCAGCCAAGAGAGGACAACAATCCTCCTTCTGGAAGAGGAGAGCAGTCCTTCGGACACTCAATCCTCTCCCTCCCTGCTGACCCCCGCAACCCGAGGTCACTCCTGACCCGGCTGCCGGCATGGCACGAGGTGTGGTGTCCAGCGTCTCAACCCTTAGCGCCACCAGGCCAGCTTTTGTTATATGTGTTTTAACTTATCAGTGAGCACCCATTTCTGGCTGTAGCTCTTTTTTTCTATTACTGCACATATAATGCAGTGACACTGGAATACAACACAGTTTTGTTCAGTGTATTTGGCAGATTCTACTATCTGCTAAGGGTTTGTTTCTGCTAAAACTTCCATGACACTTGGGTTAATATCCCAGTACTGACACTGTAGTGCAGCATGAGAGGGGTGCTGCACTTCTGAGGTGCCGTCTTTCGGATGAGACATTAAACCGAGGTCCCATCTGCTTGGATTGGTGGTAGTTCAGGTGGATGTTAAAGATCCTATGGCACTTATAGAAAAGAGTAGGGAATTTTATTGAGAAAGTTGGACTTCATTACAGAAAAAGGAAACCAAGCAAAACAACAAACATACACAGAAAAATTACTGCAATATGACAAAATTAAAGCAAATTAAACATATACATACAGAATTACAAAAAAAGAGGGAAACACCCTTCAAACCCCAGTAAAAAGATCACAATGTGACCATAGACGTAAAAACTGAGGTCCTACAAAACGCCCAAAGTCCTGTACTTTAACATTACGAATAGCAATTCCGACATTCTTAATAACTTCGGATACAAAAATTAATTTCTTGATGCAAAACCAGCATACATCTGGCCTGCCACAAATAATAACGGATTAGAGAAAAAATAATAAATAAAGTGTCTTCAGGATATTTTTGACATAACGCACCCTGTGTACAAAACATAAGATGAGCATAAGACAAATGTAACAACATTGGTTGACCATAAACCAGCTGAGTCCAAAAGGAAACAGCAAAGGGACACTCCAAAAAAAGGTGTTGTTGGGTTTCAACAAGTGCAGAACAATCCTCCCTGGGGCAAAATCGAGCATCTAATGCTTTGTGCTTATGATTGCCTTTAACACTAAGATGCCCATAATTACCTAACCAAACTACATCCCACACATAGGAAGGCAAACGGGGATTACATAGTTGATGGAGAATCCATTCAACCCGATGTTCAGGATAAAATGGAAATACCACCCTATCCTGAGCGTCTTTCCGCCAAATGGTGTCATAAAGAAGTAATCTAGATAGAGTACAAAAATCCTGAGGACGGAAATCCCAAGATAACGCCACCTTAATAGCTACTTTCCCATATAAGGGAACATCAACAAATCGAGAAACCCACCCTTTTTTCCCCAAATCCCAAGTGGGAAGGCAAGGCAGTAACCACTGTAACACCAAAGGCTTCCAACTCACCATCCCTGGTTTTAAGGCTTTCCCAAAATTAGTGTAAAAAAATATACTGTAAAAGAAAGCCACAGGGTTAATCATCCCAACCCCTCCCTCCTTATATGGTCTATAGGTTATACTCCGCTTGACAGGGTTCAATCTAGACCCCCACAACCCTTGAAAAAAAATCCTATATAATCTGGAAAAACAATCCATGGGTGGCGGAAATACATAACAAAGGTATAAAAAAATGGGAAGAACCAAAGTTTTAAGCAACATAACACGTTTTTTCTTACCCATTATATGTTGTTTCCATCCCGAAATCAAACCCTCAGCCTTACCCATGGCTAAAAGCCAATTATAATGACACATATTGTCAGTCCCCCAAAAAATACCTAAATACTTGAAGGGGCGAATATCAATTGAAATCCCAGCATACCTCCCTAATTGCGGAAGAACAGGGTGTCCAATAGGAACCCCAATACTTTTGCCAAAATTAATTCGGGAACCAGAAACAGAAGAATAAGCATTTCGAACTTATAACACGGCAGTTTCAACCGTACCAATATCCACCGTTAAAACCAAATCATCTGCATATGCAATGATTTTAACTGGGGAAGATGGGGGGGGACCCCAACCCCAAAATCTGGGGACAACGAGAAATTGCCTGAATCAATGTATCAATACAAAAATTATATAA
This sequence comes from Neoceratodus forsteri, assembly GCA_016271365.2. Classification (NCBI taxonomy): domain Eukaryota; kingdom Metazoa; phylum Chordata; order Ceratodontiformes; family Ceratodontidae; genus Neoceratodus; species Neoceratodus forsteri. The sequence continues at coordinate 235,723,495 of CM028129.1, forward strand.
AAGGAGACTTAGTGGGCAGCCTTATCTGACCCCTTTACCTAGCCTGACAGGATTACCTAACCGACCATTCACGTTTGGAAGGATTGTAGCCTTCTTATACAAAGCTTTACTCCAAAAAAGAAACTGGCAAGGAATCCCAAACGTACCTAACACAGCAAATAAAAAATCATGAGAAACCATATCAAAAGCCTTCTCCTGATCTAACCCCAACACCCATCCAGAAACCTTACCTTGCTCACCCAGCACAAACAATTCCCGTAACAGAATTAAATTATCATTTTGACTCCTTCCCAGGATACCACAAGTTTGGGCAGGACTAAGACGTGAGGCAATTTTTAGAAGCCTGGCCAATAAAATTTTAGCCAAGATTTCATAATCCACATTTAATAAACTTAAAGGTCTCCAATTTTGTAAATCAGAACGATCACCCTGCTTTTTAAAGATAAGAACTAAAATGGCTTCCTTCATAGACTTAGTAACTGTACCCATGGTCAGCATATCAGTAAATAAGAGATAAAGCTGGAACTAAATCCTCCTTAAATGTTTGAAAAACGAGCCATAAGACCATCTGACCCTGGTGCAGAAGCAACATTCAGACTGTCAATGGCACATGCCACCTCTGAGGGTAAAATAGCACCAGACAACATTTCTTGCTCCTGCAAAGGAAGTGGTGGAAGATGTAAGGATTCTAGGAAAGGTTTAGCATCCTTACAACATGGAGACATGCCCAATATAGCAAGGATGTGTTTTTCCACTACCTGAACCATTACCTCTGGATTTGATATCAAATCACCACAAGGTGACTTGAGTTCCTGAATAAATTTAGAATCCACCCGTCCTTTGCAGTCTTTGAACATATTCAGCCCACCTTTGGTCACCTGTGTCCCAAATCGTGCCTCCTGCCCCAAGGAACACGCCCTATTATATTGCAGAGATCTCATTTGTGAGCAAAGCATTGCAATCTGCGCACTATAATCTAAATCCGTCGTATCTGATAAGGAAATCAGATGCTGCAGTTGGTGCCGTAGTGCTAGGTATGATAAATAAGTTGCAGTATGTTTAGCTGCAGCTTGCCCCTGAAAAAGTTGCTGCCATCTGAGTTTCGAATCATCCCACCACTCACAAGGGTCTTCATAAACATCTGCCACTGAAAGTCTGGCTGCCCATTCCTTCCTCCAAAGCTTTTGTAGGCGATGGTCCTCCAACAAAGAGTCATTAAGGCGCCACATATTTTTTTTACATCTTGGAGTGTTCTGCCAAGAACAAGTCATCTTAATTGCTAAATGATCAGAAAATTCAACACCCAGAGTAACACAAGATAGAATCCGTAACACTCGAGATAAAAAAATGAAATCGATACGAGTCCGCAATGGCCCTTTAAAAAAGGTAAATCCCCCCGACTCGTGACATGACCTATATGCATCTACCAACTGAGCAGCTGTAACAACATCTTTCAAGGCGACAGAATCACAAAATAATTTTGTGGTCTGTAACCCTCTGTCCTTCTGATGCAGCCCACAATTAAAGTCTCCCACCCACAAAAGTAACCTAGACGAATGCAAATAAGGCCGAATTAACTGAAAAAGTGAAACCCTCTGTGCTTTAGATTGAGGAGCATAAACACCGATAATCCGAAATCTCTCCCCAAAATAGGAAAAATCCAACAATAAGGCATGACCAGGCTGAATGTCAACCAACCTTGATACCCGAAAATCAGAGTTGGAAAATTAAATTCCAATCCCATCACATTTGTCAGTACCAGAAGACCAGAAAGAAGGACCAGAAGTCCATGCCCGAGAGGCTTGTTGAAGCTCACGGTTAGATTTTAGTCTGGTATCCACTAGGCAAATAACGTCACAGTTGAAATCAGGTAAGGTTAAATACACCCCTCCCAGTTTTCTAGGTCCTTTAATACTGTTTACATTTAATGTACACACAGATAAAGTCTCCTTCATGAGATACCTAGGGGTGACTTACTCCTCTGACTTTCTCTGGTCCGTTTAGCAATGGGGTCTAAATCCTCCCCTCCCTCCGTGTCCGTACAAGAACGAATAGAAGAGCTATCCGTATCTTCCCCACCAGAATCCTTATCAGAGACGTCAGGAGCTAAGACAGCAAATTTATTTCCCACTTTCTATGTAGTACCACGGACAGTCTTACCCCGACCTAACACCACTGCACCTTTTGTGTTCTCTTATGGGTACTGGAACAAATCCAGCTGCCTCACTGCTACACTCCATGTTAACTGGGGATTACAGTATCAACCCATACAGTAGTTTCCAAAACAAGCACCTCAGAAACAGGAATGCCCTGCACACCCGCCGTCTGATCTAGCACCACAGTCGGAGGAGAGACCCTAGGGTCCTTTCCACCAATGTCCTGTGACATAACCAGTGGTTCCCCAGATCCGGAGGTAGATGCGTTAGGAGCCTGAACACTAGCTAAATTACTTCTATCCTGTGCCTGCTGGGCCAAGGAAATCAGACCCACATGTGACGGGCAATTCTCCCTATTATGGGAAGCCTAAGGGCAGCGACCATATGCATGGCCAGTTCGTTCGCACAAATTGCATTTAAAAAGGTTAAGACAGGCATTAGAAGCATGTCCAAAATCAAAGCAATGACTGCATTTTATAGTGTCACAGGCGGAGCTAAAATGAGCTCTTGAACCACACTTAAAACAGGATTTTGGTTGTCCCACATAAAAAATAAAACCTTTATCTTTCCCCAAATAAAAAAAAACTTGGTAAGTGACGAGGCCCATTATTTGTAGAATACAATTTCACACGAATCCTCCATCTGCCATCCCAAATGAGTTCGCTATCCAATGTGGGGAAAGGTTTATTAAGCACCTCACAACGCTGTCTTAACCAGAATAAAATATCCTCAATATGAACACCTTCGTTTTTAAACATGACAGTTATATTCCTAACAGCAGGTTTTGTCAAAGGAATTGCATGAAAGGGAGACCACGTAGAGAGGCCTGACAAGCTGCATATTGGGCCCAGAACCTATCTAAACTAGAGACTTGTTTAAAACTAACATCATAATTATGATTTCCCAGACTAATGAGGGCAAATATATCTGAGAGAGAAATTTCATAGACCCTTTAAGTAAAGTTTAACCACATAGAGCCTAGTCGGAGGATCTACTAACCCCCCTTTATACAAGAGACAAACTACATTCCGTCTGGGAGCAGGTTCACCTTTGGCGGAAAACAAATTGGCCAGCTTAAAACCAACCGGTCTATCAGACACTTTATCTTGTAAGTCACGTAACTGAGGGCCAGGTTCTATCCAAACTGGACCCTCCGGTTCTAGAGACGGAGACGGAGCGGCAACAGGGGAATCAAGCAATACAGAGTTATCTAGTACTGTTTTAGAAGGTAACACAGGCAAAGCAGGTTTAATAACAGAAGGAGCACAAGTATTACTATCAGTATATTGTTTAACACCACCAGAAACAGTCCCTGGAAAGTCATTAGAGTTCTGATCAGCCAGAGTAACTGTCTTAACAGATTTCCCAACCTTATCCAGCATATTTAAATAGGTGGGATCTTGCGAATCCGGGGACCATACCCCACCATCTCCCTGTTCCCATCCAGCCCCTCTAAGAGCTTTCTCTGGAGACCACGAAGTCCCTTGTCGAAAAAAGGCAGAAGAAGTGTCATAAGAAGCCATAGAAACTCATTTTCCATCGGGAGTCACAGTACCTGATTTACTCCAGCCAGGAGCTTGAGAGGATGGAAAAAAGAAAACCTCCAGTCCTTTCGGCTTCTGTAAGAGAGCAGACTTCAGTACTTCAGGCAACACAGTCGGGTCAGTAAGAACCTCATCTCCAGCCGATGACTTGAAAGGAGTTTAGCCATGAGAGAAATCCTGCTGGGGCTGTAGGCACACAGAAGGTACTCGGAACTGCCAGCCCCAGCTCCTCTTCCAGGTTCAACGCCACTCGCTAATGACGCAGACTTCACTGCATCAGTCTGGGTCTTCCCAGACCCAAGAGAAGGCACCATAGACGGCCCAAACGCTGCCTTTAGGGAGTGCAGCAATTTCATCATCGAGCACAGCAGTTCTCGGAGCAAAGCCAAGTGCTTTGCCGACCACATCAGTGAGTATTACTAGCACCAGAACACTCGACCACCGGCAGCCTCGCCGGCCAAACCAACATCCTCTCTTTCTTCGGAATCGATAATAGTCGCCAACGCGACTTCTGCCACAGCACACTCTTCCTCCACGGCCCCTGAGAATAGCAGTACAGGGGAGAAGGCCCGCTCCCCTGTACTCTCACCATCCAGCACAGACTCTGACTGCAGCATACCACCAACAGCCAGTAGGGGAATTTCCCTGGTGTCCTGGCCTAATTTCCCTCATTCACTAAAAAAAATACCACCAACAGCTTAATCTGGTTCAAGGTCAGTTGGCATTCATCTGTATCCCCCTCACCCTGGTTGTGCCTGAAAATAGGCAGGATTTGTCTAGTTTACTCAGTCAACAAAACTAAATAAAAAAAAAATAAATAAATAAATAAATAAAATTTATATGCAAGGCCCCTAGTTCTCCGCGGCACTTCAGACCAGTTTCCTGTGGCAGGGTTCCTAGGCTTCTGCAGCAGGGTTTTGTTCATATCTCCAGTATGAATTATTCATTTCTGTGGCAGAATGCAGTCCTGCCATTGGCTGAAATATGTCATATCATCAATGATATCACATGCTAAGCACAGAGGAGGGGTTTCAGGACAAAGTAGCAGGGCATGGGTCTCATATTCATCAAGACCACAGAATTCCATGGCATCACATATATTTAGCAGCATTATGCAAGTTCTGTGGAATATTCCGTGGCCATGGAATGGCAGAATTCCAAGGACCTTGCTTACATGTCATTCTACATTGTCAGAGCTGGAAATCCTACCATATGGATAACCCAGGCTCACTGCACGGGCCCAGATTGCCACACACCGGCAGACAGGTGTGGAAGTGTTGCAAGAGCCACTGCTCTCCATCACAGGGAGAGGGGAGTCGAGTAACCTGCAGAGTGGCAGGTCTCAGTGCTGCTTCACAGCACTAAGAAAAAATTACTCACCTTAGTAATTGCTTTTCTTCTCATGGAGTCTTGCTATATTATAACAATAGCAGTCAGCCACTGCAGCTGAACTGCCCCGGAGAGGAAGGAGTTAACTCCAGAAGATCTGGAGTTCTACACGCAGGGCTGTGCCCAAAAGCTCTATCTGGCAGTTTCAAATGAAACTGTCAGATCTTCTACTAACATCAAAGGACGGAAAGTCTGTGTGGAAAAACTACACTAGCCATGGCTACCTACTAGTAGTAATAACAACAATATAAAGAACAAAGAAACACTCAGAGCCATAATAACAAAAATTGATGGTATTATGGTTCGTTTTACCACCCTTGACAAGCACATATGAACCCCCTTCCCCAAAGACTCAAGTCCAGGAAGGGGCAATATAAATAACCCAAATGAAACAATCTAGATCCCTAACCCAAAGGAAAAGAGGTAAGGAAAAACTACAATGGCATGACACAGTGCTTGCACCAATTATCACACCTACCCAAGTAGAAGTTCTGAGAGGGGCAGGAGGAGGTGGTTATAATATAGCAAGACTCCATGAGAAGAAAAAGCAATTACTAAGGTGAGTAATTTTTCTTCAAACACCATGAAGTCTTGCTATATTATAACATAAAAGATTACACAGCAGTACCTCCATGGAGGAGGGTCAGAACCTACTTAGGAAATAGGCTCTGAAGCACAGCTGTGCCAAACCGAGCATCTCTCCTGGACTGGACATCCAGGGAATAATGCTTGGTAAAGGTGTGAACTGTCTTCCAGGTAGCAGCTTGACAAATCTCCAGAATGGGGATGTCTCTAGCAGCCGCTAGAGGCGCAGCTGTACCCTGGTGGAGTGGGCCTCAATCCTGAGGGGTACTCTACCAGTTTCTGATAACAGAATTGGATACAAGAAACAATCCACCTTGCAATTGTTCTCTTAGTGGCAGGTTTCCCTTTGCCAACCTCGCCATAGGTAAGAAAGAGTTGGAGGATTCAACCTATGACCTCTGGTGCGCTCTAAATAGTAACTAAGGCTCTTTTGACATCCAAGCTGTGCAGTCTCTCTCACCTGAGGAAGAATGCTCAGTGAAAAATACTGGGAGAGAGATAGATTGATTCAGGTGGAAATCAGAAACCACCTTAGGCAAAAACGTTCTATTAGTCCTAAGGACTACCTTATCTCTGTGGAAAGAGATAAAATCTTCTTCCACTGACAGGGCCTGTAGCTCACTTATGCGTCTGGCAGAGGTGATAGCTACTAGGAAAACGGTTTTCCAAGTTAAATACTTGAGCTCTGCAGAAGACAGAGGCTCAAGGGGGTTACATAACTGAGCAATGCAAATATTCAGGTCCCAGGCGGGAGCTGGTTCCCGAAAAGGAGGGTTAGTATGAAGTAACCCTTTAAAAAACTTGGAGAACACCGGGTGAGAAGAAAGGGAGGCAGGCTTCCCTGCTGACACAAAAGCAGAGACAGCTGCCAGATGAACCTTCAGGGTAGCTGGTCTAAGGCCTAGGGAATTCAGATGGACCAAATAGTCCAGAAGAATGGGAAGATCAGCAGATTATGGGGTAATCTGCCTCTCAGAGCACCAGATGGAAAACCTCTTCCACTTAGAATTATAAGTGGCCCTAGTGGAAGGCTTCCTTGAAGCCTTTAAAATATCCATGACACCTTGAGAAAGGTGTAAGTCAGCAAATTCTAGCTCCTCAAGAGCCAAGCCTTGAGGTGGAGGGATTTGAGGTCCGTACCACACTCTCCCTGTGCACAGGCCAGTAAGTCGTGGACTCTGGGCAGGCTCAGGGCAGGGTGGACTGCCAAGGACAGGAGCAGAGGTACCAGGGCTGTCTGGCCCAATCTGGGGCAATCAGAATCACTCTGCAAGGTTGAGATCTGATTTTACTAGTACCCTGAAAAGGAGAGGAAAGGGGAAGGCATCAGAACTTCCCTTTCCAGTCCAACAGAAAGCGTCCAGAGGGACTGAGCCCAGAACACTGAGGCCTGCAACAGAAAAGAGAAGTTGGTGGTTGTCTGGGCGCTGAAAGGTCTATCTGAGAGTGCCCCATCTGGCAAAGACAGAACCCAGCACTTGTGGATTCAGAGCCCATTCGTGATGGCCCTGAGAAATTCTGCTGAGGCGTCCATGGACTATTGTCCTTCCCTGGGAGATGAACCGCTATCAGGAGGTGTTCGAGGGAGTAAGCCAGAGACCACAACTTCATTGCTTGGTGCACAAGGCTGAAGACCGAGTGCCCCTTGCTTGTTGATGTACCACACTGTGGTGGTATTGTCTGTCCTGACTTGAACCACTTTGTTCTGGACAGAATCTGAAAACATCAAGAGCTAAAAGACAGCTCTGAGTTCCAAAAGATTGATGTGGAGCAGAGACTCTGAGGAGACCATACCCCTGAGTGGCAAGGTCGCCTAGGGAGCCCCCCACCCCAACAGGGAGGCATCCGTGGTGAGGGTGAGGGAGTGGAAATGGAATGAAGGGAACCCCTGTCTTAAATTGCTCTGGACCTGCCACCAGTGGAGGGCTAGGATCAGAGTTTGAGTAACTGGGACCAACTTGGTAAGGGGTCCTTCCTTTGAGACCAATAGGCCTCAAATGGAACTGAATGTCCCTCATCTGGAATCTTGCTCCCTGCACGACAGCTGTGGAAGCAGCCATGTGCCCGAGGAGTTGCAGAAAATGCCTTGCTGGTCGAAGACCCGCAGGGTAAAGGAGGATGCCAGGCGATGAGTCTGTCCACCCTTTCGAGGGAAGAAAAGCCCTGGCTAACCTTGTGTTCACCCTGCGCCTATGAAAGTTGGGACCTGAACTGGTTCCAGAACTGACTTTGGTAAGTTTAGCAGGAATCCCAGGAAGTGAGAAGCTGCTGGGTGACTTGCAAGTGGATTTCACCTGACCTGGAGACTGACCCACAATGAGCCAGTCGTCCAGGTAGGGAAACACAGCAACCCCTTGCCTTCTTAAGTGAGCCACTACTACAGCGAGACATTTGTGAATACCCTTGGCGCAGAGGTAAGGCCGAGGGCATTGCCCTGAACTGGTAGTGGCCTGAGGGCAGTTCGAACCTGAGGTACTTTGGTGAGAAGGCCTGATCAGAACATGAAAATAGGCATCCTTGAGGTCCAGGGAAGCTAGCCAGTCCCTGGCCTTACGGAAGGCAATATCATTGCCAGAGTCAACATTTTGAACTTTGGTTTCAACAGATGCTTGTTCAAGTATCTTAAATCTAGAATGAGCGCCATTCTCCTGTCTTTGGGTAAGAAAGTATCTTGAATAAAGCCCCTTGCCCTGATGGCAAGGAGGAACCCTTTCCACTGCTTTGCAGTCCCAGCAGAGCAGAAACCTCTGCTTCAAAGCAAGGGCTTCTGAAGGATTTGCAGGTGGAAAATGCCTGGCTCTCATCTTTGGAAAGTGTTTGAAGCTGAGAACCAGACCCTGGCCTATTACCTCCAGAACCCATCTGTCCGTAGTTAGGGACAGCCAGTTCCGGCTGAAATAGGCCAACCTGCCCCCCACTGGTACAGGAGAATCGGCCCTGGACACCCCATCAGGGTGCCTGCTTAGCAGCAGCCTTAGGCTGAGGGGAAGGGGACGGTCTACTTGTGCCACGTCTACCCCTGCCTCTGAAGAAACCCCTCTGCGAGACAGCAGAGGAGGCTTGAAATTGGTAAAAAGGCCTGGAAAAGGGCCTGCCCCCACCTCTGGGAGCATGCCTTTGTGGCATGGCATGCTTCTCCTTAGCCTGGGGCACTTTGTAGGTAGTTCTGTATTCATCCATCTTTTTCATATAGTTTTCTGTTTGCTCCCCAAAGAGAATTTCCCACTACGGAAAATCCATAGCCTTTGACTGGGTATCTTGGGACAGATTAGTGCATCTGAGCCATGCCAACCCACGGAAGCTACAGAAGTGGCCATGACCCTAGAAGAAACATCATTAACATCAACAGCAGTATGAAATTGAACTTTAGAGGCTTCAATGCCATCAGCAGCCACCTGTTCCAACTCACTAGCCAGCTGGCCAGGGCCTGCTTGGCTAACTGCAATACTGTGTCCACCTAGATTTCTGATATCTAGCTACATAAGCCATATAATTTGCCTGCCTGAGTCCCAAAGAGCTGCCATATACTGTTTCTTCGCCATGGCATCAATCTTCCTGAATCCTTATCAGGAGGATGTGAGGCCAGAGGAATATTAGCCTTGTCACAGGCTGCAGCTTGTACCACACCTACATGACTACACTGCTCAGTAAGGAAGTCTGTATCCGAGCTGACAAAGTATACCTTCTGTCCATTTTTTATCTACAGGAGGGACAGAATGAGGACTTTTAAAATCTTTGTTGTTTGCTTCCTAAATGACTTATGCAAAGGAATAGACAACCTCCTAGACTCTGGAATATCCATCATTTCCACATAATCAGGCTCCTCTTGCTCATCCACAGCCTCCTCTAAAGGAAGCTGGAGGTTTCTACAACCTTTTGTAAAAATAAAGAAAGAAGGGACTCAGACAGAATAGGAGGAGATTCTAAAGGTCTGTCTGGAGAAATGTCGGTTCAATGGGCACGTCCAGACCCCCAGCCACACATATATTGATCAAATTCCTCCTCCCCTCCTGTGGTTCATAAAATCCTCAACTTCAAAATCCTGAACCACTGGGACTGAGCAGAACCAACCTTTACCAGCTGTTGGTGGTTCTACAGATCCCTGAGACAGTGACTGGACAATCTGAATGGCTTTAGCTATCTCTGCAGCAGTTGGAGACACAATTTTGGACTCCAGACCTACTGATTTCCTTGTCTTTTACTTGGGACTGGTTCCTCTGAACCAGCCTTCCTTTGCCGAGGAAGTCTCGCCCCTGGTCAGAGGGCACTCCTCTGGTCCAGTGGGTACTGGACTGGGCTGGCCATCCGGTCAGCGGACTTTTGGCCTCTCGTTCCCTGAGCCGGCCCAATCTCTTCTCCAGGGTGGCTGCAGGGAAATTTACACCTGGCAGTCTGACAGGAGGTGGTCAGCCCCAGACAATAAACACAAGTGGTGTGTGGGTCAGCCTTGGCAAGGCGTCCCCACAGACATCACAGTGTTGAAACCCAGTGGGCCGGTTTTCTTTTGGGTTTCTCAGACACTAATGCCAGCCTAACCAAAACTTGCCCTTTTGATGGCAGTGCCAGGCAGAACGCCCTTATGGGTTCCTAACCGTGTCCGCGGGTATTGAAAAAGCGTTATAATTCCGTTTTATGAACCGATAAGAACGGGAACCGCACTCTAAAACCCACTGTACACTTTTAAAATGCAGAAAAACAACCGATCGGGTTCAAAACCGAACCGATAATTAATTTTCCACACAGACTTAAATTTTAGTACTTACGGTTACCAGATAGAGCTTTAAAACCCAAATGCGGTAAAATAATAACTTTTGCGGTTCAAATGAACCGAAAAATACTCACTTGAACCGAGAATGAACCGAGCTGAAGGAGCTGATCTCGGGCGACTGTTCAGTGAAGCGAGTAAAGAATCTGACAGTTTCATTTGAAACTGCCAGATGAAAGCTTTGAGGCACAGCGCCCTCGCTGTAGAACTCAGATCTTCTGGGTTAACTCCTTCCTCTCGGGCAGTTCAGCTGCAGTGGCTGACCGCTATTGTTATAATATAGCAAGACTTCACGGTGTTTGAATAACAGGATTCATGACAGACTTCCATTCCAAACTTACACTGTCTGATGGTAAGCCACAGAGTGCCAGGCCAGGTTGGACAGGGGTGGTGTTGGGCATGGTGGGTCTGAGGACAAAGAAAAGTATAAGTGAAAAGGGGGGCCATGCTGCGTACTGCACTGCCACCTGGAAGACTTGGGTTTGAGTGTTGTCCCAGGAATCCCATGCTGAAGTCAGCTGGGGTTTGGGTGTCTTGTGGACGTAAGGCTCTCATGAAGCAAGAGTGCAACCTGCCCAGGATTTGCATGCCCCTGAACTTGGGCTGGACAAAGAATAGCACCGATGCTGGCTGTGAATGAAACTGCTCTTCCACCCTCCTGACTGGAGGAACAGTACAGCAGTGGCAACCCCATATATCAGGGTTGGGGTCAGGGGAAACCACACATGGTGGTATCCAAGCAATGCATTTGGCTAATTCTGCTGTCTGTTTCTGCGTTTTCTGATCTTTTGTCTTTGGTATTTTATTGAAAAAAAAACAAACATATATATATATCTGCTGTTTGGAGTTAGAGGTGAATAGATAAAGATGGCATAATTTGCATAAATAGAGGTGGTGTAATTAGGTAACTAGTTTGGAGGTGTTAGTTTGTTAAGGAATAATCACATGACTATATATATTATATATATATGTAACCCCTAGATGGCGCTATCCCAGGGGCTACTACCCCTGCCTGATTTGCCACTAACAGGTTGAGGGGCCTGGATGCAATGGCGGTGCCTCCACCCAGAGGTCAGGGTTTGCAATAGTTAAACTAACTTGGTCACAGCCCTCTGGGACACTGCAACCCCCTTTCTTCCACTAGTGGCCCACACAATATATCAAATTACCTTCACAGTATACACTTACCCCAGGTCTGGTTCCGCACTGGGACCTCCTGTGAAATGAGATACAGTGCAACAATCACAGTACAGTACTTTAACATAGACAAATACCTCAGGCAGTATAACTTTGCTGAAACAAGCAGCTCTGATTTATTGGGGGATATAACAAGGACAGGGGAAATCAGGTTAATTAGCTTATCACTCTAATAATCTACCTATGGCTCTGTGCACAGCCTATCCCTATCAGTTACTGTCCTGGGTACCCAAGCCCTAGTGGCTAGTCAAACCGTGGCAGCTGGTAGGGGCCCTTTCACACAGAGAAAGGAGAATTAAACAGTCAGCAGTACAGTAATTCCATTTGGATTTAATGTGGCAATTCAACAGGAGCAACCCTGAATTAGTACTCACGACCTCCAAATAAGATAGGGTCCTTCAATGTCAGCAGGGCTCACTTGAGGTACACAAACCTCTTCACACATCCATATAAAAGAAAGTACTATACCAGGCAGGCTGCATCTGTATCCCGATCGCAATTACTGCACAATACCGGGAGAACACACAGCAGATTCAGTTCCTGACAGACGAGTGCAATTTTCAGCAATTCTTCCAGTCTTCTACAGGGTGAGCCTGGTTTCTACTCTTCAGAGATCCTTTGATTCTTTTCACAGGACAGTTCAGTCCTAACAAGCTGTTACACAAGCTGCAGCGGAACTCTGGGCCTTACACGTTTTGGACTAAAACTGACACACTGAAAAAGCACAGGGCTCCTTCCTTCTTCACTGCCAAAGCTCAACTGAAGCTCCAACCAACAAAACTGGGCACTTCCTTTGAGTTCCTCCCAGTTCTTGACTGGATTGGCTGTCACTCACAATAGACTGCTGCTGTTGGTCCAAAAGGCACTGAAGTCTAAACTACATCTCCCAGAGTCACTGCCCATACAATCCTCTTGTGGCTGGCTCAGATTATGAGTCCAAGTTCTGATTCGTCCAAGGCACCATTTTAGAGCTAGCTTACCCCACACTGATTGGTCCAGTTCAGCAGTTCAAAACTAGAATGGGGAACTAGCAGACACAGTTCTGACTGCAAAAAGCAGGTTAGACAAACTGTAATTTCATTATTACTCTAAATAATTTCTGGCAAACAGTTACATCTTTCAGATAGGTTCCTTTGCACTCCTAGTGACTGCAAAATGAAGTGAATTGGCAGCAGCTCAAGTGGTATTCAGAAAGCACACAGTCCCCATACAAACTAATTATGTCTGCAAGCAGACAGCTCTTAAAGAGACAGTACCAGAGGCTCTAAAACACTCACTGATAAATGGCTTAAATGCCAAACACCATTCAGGCTTGGAGCATTCAAGCAAGCTCCTGGAAGTCTTTTGGGAACCCCATTTGCAGGGGGTTACACCCTTCCTGGCCTGGAAAGCTTGGCGTCCGCGTCAAGCAAGTACCCATAAGTTTCAACTGCAACCATATACATTTGCATTAGGCGCACATGTAATCATCAGTCAATATATCATTTTACCAAGAACACATTTCTGAAACATTGCAGTCGTCCTCTTTACACAGTATTACATACACATTGTACCATAACTCAAGTTATTACCTCTTGTACATGAAACCTGAAGAGAGGGCCCTTCCTATCAGTTACCTTGGGGCTGGAGCGGGGCAAGGGCACCATACTTAGAGGGCAACACAAGTAACTTGGAGTTAGCACTGACGCTCAGTTTGGGCAATGAGCTCGGGACACATACACTCCTTTATGGACAACATTGAGAGGCAAATCCACAGGCCTCCCAAGGGAATCATAACTGAGGTGCACCACAGGCTTTACAGCTCGACCAGTCTTTCTAGAGGAACTGTTACAGTCTCTGCCTCTGAGCCTCATTTTCAGCATTGTCCACACTTGTCAGGGGAGTCTCCATGGGGTGGGAGGCTAGAACTTGGGGCACTTTCAGCTCCAGGAGTTACAGTTTCTGAGTCCACAACATTTGGCTCGCATGGAAGCTTTTCGGACACTGGCAGTGGACTGTCAGGGCACTCAAAATACTCTTCTTGTTGGTGTATCACCAGTCTGCCCCAATCTATCATTTTCCTCGAAGCTCAAACAGTTCAACCATGCACAATGATTCCATTTCATCTGATCTGATGCTTTGCACTTCACTTTCTGGGAGCATTGGCTCCAGGGATGAAGCTGAGGGCTTAAACAGTCAGAAGGCCCAGCTTTGTCTCCAGTATTGACTAGGGATTGCCCCGAAACAATTGACTCAGTTCGTAAGAAGGATAGTATTCAAAGTCACTCTCACTTTCTTCCGATATGGACTGACAGTCATGCTCAACTGGGACTTGTGGAGGAACACTTTAACTTGCTTCTGTAGGTGCAGACTTTCTTGATCTTTTCTTAGCAGCAGCTCTAGTCACTGGTCCAGAGGGGCATCTTCTAGGGCTCAGACTCAATTAAGATTTGTCCAATGGGCAGTAAATGATTTCTATGCATTGTTTTACATCTTTTGAATTATTCTCAGGCCTTACTTTGTACACTGGCAGATCATCTAGTTTGCCCACTACAATGTGAGGAGATGGTGCCATCTGTCAGCAATCTTGTGCTTGCCAAATCCCAGATTTCTTAGCAATACCGATCTCCCTCCTGGAGTTCCATGCTTTCACCTTTTATCATACCTTTCTTTGTTGGCCAGATTTCTTTTGGCAGCCATGGTTTGAACCAGTTGATGCGCTAAGGTTAGCTGGGCCTTTAACTTTGCACATACTGTAAATAGTTGTCAGCCTGAACCCCATCAGGAGAGACCCCAAAACACACATCTACTGGTAGTCGAGCTTCTCTTCCAAACATCAGGCGGTAGGGGAGAATCCAGTGGCATCACTTTGGTGCAGTTATAAGCATGTACCAGGGTGCTAATTTGTTGGCTCCATCTAGGCTTGTCCTTTGGGTGCAGGGTGCCTAGCATATCTAGCAAAGTGCGGTTGAAGCGTTCCAGGCTGTGGGTCCCCTGGGGTGGTAAGGAGTGTTCTGGACTTCGCACTCCCACAGAGAAAGCATCTCTTTGATCAGGCGACTCTCAAAGTCTCTCCCTTGATCAGAATGGATTCTTTGTGGAGCCCCATAGTGAACAAAAGTTTTCTACAAGTACTTTGGCCACAGTGGATGCTTTCTGGTCTTTGGTGGGAAAGCTTGGGCATATCTCGTGAAATGGTCAGTGACCACCAGCACATTACTGATATTTCTTTGATCTGACTCCAAACTTAGAAAATCAATACAGACCAGCTCCATGGGTGCACTGGTGGTGATGTTAACAAGGGGCAGCCCTCTGGGGCAAAAGCTTTCCTCTGTAAGCTAGCGACTACAAGTTGAATGTGTTGCTCCACATCAGCCCCATCTTAGCCAATAGAATCTGGATCTCACCAAGTCAAGTGTTCTGTCTATACCAAGGTGCCCCATGTGGTTGTCAGGACCTCAGTACTGAGTCTCGAAAGGCAGTGGGCAGCACTAGTTGTTGTTTGTCTACTTGTCCCCTCTGTCTACTGTTTCTCTGTATAACAGTTTATTGATCAGTTTCAACTTAGGACCTTCTTTGTATAACAGTGCAGTTCTCAAATCAGTGGGCGTAATTTGACACATCTTTTCCTGCATAGAGGGCTTCTAAAGCTGCTTTGATCATGGGATCAGCGAGATTGAGCCCGCCGAATACTGTCATTGTCCAGCTGAGGCAGTGCACCAATGTCTATTGCAGAAAAGTGGCAATAAGCAGCAGGTATGCAATTCTCAGAGGCTCCCAAGCAATCCACCATGCAGTCCACTGCGTCCGTGGACATTTGTTCCTCCCTGTCAAACTTCGGCAGAGTGCCGAATGTCAGGTTCTGCCAATCGGACCCAATCATTCTGGGAACAGGCCTCCGGGAGAGAGCATCAGCATCTATGTGGTTCAGACCTGCTCGGTATTCGAGAGCATAGTCATATGTAGATAATGCAGAAAGCCACCTATGGCCAGTGGCATCCAACTTAGCTGAGGTCTGCACATAGGTCAAAGGATTATTGTCAGTTTTACTAGTATTTTAGCCCCATACAAGTACTCATGGAATTGGTCAACAATAGCCCACTTCAAAGCTAGGAACTCTAACTTATGTACAGGATAGTTCTTTTAGGATGGGGTCAGGCTTCTACTGGCAAAGGCCACTGGTCTCAGGCCATTCTCGTGCTCTTGGTACAACACAGCCCCAACCCTTGCAAGCTAGCATCAGTGTGCAGGACGAAGGTTTTCTTGGATCGGCATAGGCCAGCACTGGAGCATGGGTAAGTTGATATATGATCTCATGAAAAGCAGTCTCACAATCAGGAGTCCAGCGGGCCCCAAATACTTCACTCGGATGAAAATACACTCTTTCAGTCTTGAGGATGCTGACTTTTGGTATTTTTGTGGGTTGGGGATACCCTTGAGTAAGGTTAAGTAAAGGCGGATCACTCTTGAATAGTCCTTGATGAAGCGCCGATAATAACCACAGAATCCCAGGAATCTTTGCAGTTCTTTTAGATTTTGGGCTGTGGCCAGGTGGTCAAGGCCTCAACTTTACTTGGTCGGTCTCTATTCCTCGGTGGATACTATGTCCCACATACTTTACTGATGTTTGAAAAATTGACACTTATCAATGGACAGTTTAAGGCCAAAGTCCTCCAGTCGGTCCAATACCTTAAATAATCTGCTCTCATGTTCCTCCAGTGAGCTGCCAAACACAATAACATCATCTAGGTATACCAGGCACTCTAGTAAGTTCATGTCCCCCACTGCACGCTCCATCAATCGTTGAAAAGTGGCTGGGGCACCTGAAATCCCTTGAGGCATCCTCATGAATTCATAGAAGCCAAGCGGACAGATAAAGGCTGTCTTTTCACGGTCCTCTGGGGCCATCGGGATCTGATAGTACCCACTGCGGAGATCCAGCACAGAGAACCACTTGCTCCCGTTTAGGCAGTCCAAAGCATCCTGAATGGGGCATTGTGTACTGATCAGGGATAGTCCGCCGGTTAAGGTCGCGATAATCCACACACATCCTTACTGTTCCATTCTTTTTCCTCACTACCACAATGGGGAAGCATAGGGCTTCTGGATTCTTGTATTACACCAGCAGCTAACATCTCTTGCAGATGCCGTCTCACATCATCTATGTCAGCAGGTGCCAGGCGTCGAGACCTCTCACGAAATGGTCTTTCGTCATGCAGCCGGATATTGTGCTCAGCTCCTTGCACGCATCCTACATCCCATTCCTTTAAAGAAAACACCTGGTCTCTCTGGGCAAGCTTCTCACTGATCTTCACTTTCCATTCAGCTGGCAGCGGGAGTCGCGAAATCAAACAAGTCAGGCGTTACTCTGTCATTCTTCCTTGAACTCTTGCTGCTGGGTAGCACTGCAGTGTCTGCACAATGCACATTAGCCAGATGCAACCTCTGTTTACTCGAATGTCTCTTTCAGACACATTATGAACTTGGACCATTACCCTTCTGGCATAAGCATGGGCTCTAGCGGGCAAAATACTAGGCTTGACCAGCAGTCCCTCTGGCAATTTCCATCGCCTGGTGCATCCAACATTAATATTTTATTCTTAACATCCTTTCTGATACGGACCTCTCCTGTAAGGTACACTGGGCATTTGGCGCCAGGATCAGAGACTCAGGATCCTTCTTCCATACAATTCCGACCGGTTCCTCTGGTTCTGTTTTTCAGCATCTCTCTGTGCCTCATAGGCCTTCTTAATTAAAGCGGAACTCTTAAAGCTCTACTAGTCTTTGACCCTGTTTTCATAACACAACTGTGCCAGCCTTCCAACATATGAGCATTTGTTCCAATCAACAAAGGGACACCATCATACAGTCCAGTGGGGGACACACTAAGGCTAGGGTCTCTACTTGTTCGGCCACTCCAGCCACGGAGGTGGGGAAAGACAGCCAAATTCGGATATACCGGAATAGGGTGAGGCCTTCTCACTAACCCCATACATGCAGTCCTTCTAATGGTTGTAAGGGCGTCTGACAAATGCTTCTGATACCAATCTTGGAACATAATTGTCACTTGGGAGCCACTGTCTAATATAGCTCTTGTAGACACTCCGTTCACCTTTACAGTGGTCTCCATGGAGGGACCCACTATTCTGGACCAGTCTGGAGAGGCGGTAGTGGGGGCCTGGGCAACTGACCTTGCCACAAAGGGCGTGAATTAGCATTTTGGTGCCCTCACTGGGATCATGTCGTCACCTCTTAACCACTGATTTCTTCTCCCAAGCTCTCCTTGTAGCCTATATGCAACTTTGTCAGTGTCTTTTGGGGACTGGCATTCCCTTTCATGTGCCCATCTTTCCCACAATTATAGCAAAACATACTTTCTGGAGTTTGAGCTGGCCGGGCGCCACACTGGGAGCCAGAGGCGGGGTATTACTAACTGGAAACCTTGGTGCCATCTCTGTCTGGCGTGATAAGCATTTGGAGACATCTCGTCAGTTTCTCCACTTCCATGGTCAAGGAATCGAGTTCGGAGCTGTTATCAGCAGGAGATACATGGGTGGGTACCCCACCCCATAGCAGATGCAGTCGGATATAGGTCAGGCCCTGTGCTTGCAGGCGTGGCCTTCATAAAAGGACTGTTTTTGAATTCCCGGATCTCTCTCAACAGTTACGCCCCATTGTGACATATCTTTTTCCTTGTCAGAGCACTCATTGACTGCCAACCTCTGCCCCTGAACTTCACTTGATGGGTCACCCTCAGTCACTTCGGTCGTAGCCGCAGCTATTGGTGCAGGTCCCTCCCAGTCGTCTTTCTCAACTCCTCAATTTCTCTCATTAACTCATCATAGGAGGGTGGGGATTCCAGTCGATCTGCCAGGTGTAACTGAAGCAACAGCAGTTCTGAGAAGGGGGCAGACTTAAGGATCCTGTCCAGCCTGGTTCGGTCCAGTTCAATCGCTGGCAAACTACCTTTTCTGAGGCATTCTTGCAACAATTTTTCCAGCCGAGATACATACACAGACAACAACTCCCCTTGGTACTGTTGTGCATCTCTTACTCTCCACCATAGGTCCTCATCAGAATCTGGGCTCCCATACACATTCTCCAAGGCCTCAAGATAGGCCTGTGCAGTCGCTTCAGGGTTACTGGCCCGTTTGCTTGGGATGGTAGCCAGGCAGGACTCGGAGGCTCTCACTAACCCTCTTTAGCTTTTCACCTTCCGAGCATTGCCATTCTAGCACTTGGGGGCAACATAGTCTATCCAGGTCTCCCAGTCATCCTCCCTTGGGGGTGGGGAAGGTGCCAGAGAAGATCCTCAACCTTCGGTAAGAGTCGTGACTAATGGCAGGTGCAGAAATAGGAGTCTGCATTGGTTCAGACACCATTACGGGCACTGGAGCAGGAGAGGGTGTTGGGGGAGGAACACCCCCAGGTGGCAAGAATAGTTTCTTCAAGTCCTCCACAGTTTTCCCCTCTCCCAGCAACCATTCAGCAAATTTCTCCTCAAAAGTTTCAGATAGTGGTGGGGGCTGATTCCCCCCCGGGTCTTTACTGTCCTTAGTTATCACTCTCCAAGCAGTGAGGGCTCCCTCTGGGATAATGGTCTGTGGCACTTTGGAGCTATCTATGGGATCCTTAAACTCTACTAGGGCCAGGAAAGTGTGGGTGAGCAGATTAGCATGCCGACCCACCACCACAGGGTTTTGTAAACCTTCCACCTTGGAAAGTACTCCCTGCACAGTGTCCGTATTGATACCCAAGGGGATGTCCAGGATAAGCATAGCATTTTGGGGGTCGATCTCCTCCCCAGTACACCACTCCACCAGCCGGTGCACAGCCACTTCTGTCGGGGTACCCATTTTTTCTTAACAGTGGTTCGTAAATATGGCCACTAGAGGACACACAATCCCAGCGGTGAGCCTCCAAGATGTAACCCCTAGATGGCGCTATCCCAGGGGCTACTACCCCTGCCTGATTTGCCACTAACAGGTTGAGGGGCCTGGATCCAATGGCGGGTGCCTCCACCCAGAGGTCAGGGTTTGCAATAGTTAAACTAACTTGGTCACAGCCCTCTGGGACACTGCAACCCCTTTCTTCCCACTAGTGGCCCACACAATATATCAGAATTACCTTCACAGTATACACTTACCCCCAGGTCTGGTTCGGCACTGGGACCTCCTGTGAAATGAGATACAGTGCAACAATCACAGTACAGTACTTTAACATAGACAAATACCTCAGGCAGTATAACTTTGCTGAAACAAGCAGCTCTGATTTATTTAGGGGATATAACAAGGACAGGGGAAATCAGGTTAATTAGCTTATCACTCTAATAATCTACCTATGGCTCTGTGCACAGGCCTATCCCTATCAGTTACTGTCCCTGGGTACCCAAGCCCTAGTGGCTAGTCCAAACCGTGGCAGCTGGTAGGGCCCTTTCACACAGAGAAAAGGAGAATTAAACAGTCAGCAGTACAGTAATTCCATTTGGATTTAATGTGGCAATTCAACAGGAGCAACCCTGAATTAGTACTCACGACCTCCAAATAAGATAGGGTCCTTCAATGTCAGCAGGGCTCACTTGAGGTACACAAACCTCTTCACACATCCATATAAAGAAAGTACTATACCAGGCAGGCTGCATCTGTATCCCGATCGCAATTACTGCACAATACCGGGAGAACACACAGCAGATTCAGTTCCTGACAGACCGAGTGCAATTTTCAGCAATTCTTCCAGTCTTCTACAGGGTGAGCCTGGTTTCTACTCTTCAGAGATCCTTTGATTCTTTTCACAGGGCCAGATTCAGTCCTAACAAGCTGTTACACAAGCTGCAGACCGGAACTCTGGGCCTTACACACGTTTTTGACTAAAACTGCACACTGAAAAGCACAGGGCTCCTTCCTTCTTCACTGCCAAAGCTCAACTGAAGCTCCAACCGACAAAACTGGGCACTTCCTTTGAGTTCCTCCCAGTTCTTGACTGGATTGGCTGTCACTCACAATAGACTGCTGCTGTTGGTCCAAAAGGCACTGAAGTCTAAACTACATCTCCCAGAGTCACTGCCCATACAATCCTCTTGTGGCTGGCTCAGATTATGAGTCAAGTTCTGATTCGTCCAAGGCACCATTTTAGAGCTAGCTTACCCCACACTGATTGGTCCAGTTCAGCAGTTCAAAACTAGAATGGGGAACTAGCAGACACAGTTCTGACTGCAAAGAAAGCAGGTTAGACAAACTGTAATTTCATTATTACTCTAAATAATTTCTGGCAAACAGTTACATCTTTCAGATAGGTTCCCTTTGCACTCCTAGTGACTGCAAAAATGAAGTGAATTGGCAGCAGCTCAAGTGGTATTCAGAGAAGCACACAGTCCCCCCATACAAACTAATTATGTCTGCAAGCAGACAGCTCTTAAAGAGACAGTACCAGAGGCTCTAAAAACACTCACTGATAAATGGCTTAAATGCCAAACACCATTCAGGCTTGGAGCATTCAAGCAAGCTCCTGGAAGTCTTTTGGGAACCCCCATTTGCAGGGGGGTTACATATACACACACATATATACATTTTATGTCCCAATTGACCATCAGTCTGCAGGGATATAATTTGGTTAGGCGAAGGAGAACCTGGCAGCCATATATGGCAGTAATTTTTCCTCTTGTTTTCTCCTCCCTAGGAAAATCAATGCCTTTGTCAGCCTTGCTCACACACTGCATCCCACTGAGGTGGGAGCAAGCTCCCTGGCTCAGCTACAGAGGGTCGCCGTGGTGGCAGAACTTGCTGCCAGCCCTTCCTGGCCAAGATGTACTGCTTGGCAGCTGCTGTCTTGGCCTGGCCCGACTCCCTGATGCAATGTACTGAGTTCATTCCAGAACCCCAGTTGTCTGCACAGCAGCATGATGCGCTGTTGCTGGGCCATCGGGTCGGTGAATGGTATGATTATACCATGGTATGACAACTTTAATGTAATAACTTGGTTACTGTGAATATATACTGTATTATGAAAACAGCTGTTTTTGTGAAAAAAAAATAAAAATAATAAATACATAAATACTGATCCAACTAGTAGCACAGCAGTAGGGCTATCACTCACAAAGCCAGAAATCCAAGTTCAAAGCCAGCCCAGTGGCAAGGAGGGCTGAGGTGCTGCAAAGCACCTTACCTCCTACCACGCTGGCAACCCAGGTTCAGGAATGGACTCGAGTCATCAGGGGTCGGCCAGGGAGGGAGAGGATTGAGTGTCCAAAGGACTGCTCTCCTCTCCCAGGGGAAGGGGTGGCTGTCATCCCAGGTGGAGGCCTGGGGTTACAGCCAGTCAGGAAGGCAAAGTATGGGAAGGACCAGCGGGATACGTAGGATGGGCACACCTCCGCGTCTCAGTCCCATGCTCCGCAGGAAGGATGGGATGGGAGAAAACTAGGAGGAAAATGGACATCGGGAAATTCATGAAGCCAGCCCACTCATCTCTGCCTCTTCTGCCGCCCAGTGAAGTGATCTGGTCCGTATCGGATCTGATGTGCTAGGGGGGGAGGATGGCCCTCCCCCCCTCGGCCCTGCCAAAAGAGGGGGAACTCATGAGGAAACACCATGACCAGGCGCACACTGGGGGAGGTGGAGAGCCAGCCTTGAGGGGCTGGGGATCGGGCTGAGGCAGCCGCCCCCTAGATAAAGAAGGATAAGCACCTGTATATAAACAAAACAAAACAAAAAAAAGAAGCCCAGGTTAGAATGAGCATGGGTTGACAGAGGCCTGGCAGGGAGAAGGAGGGATGATAGAACGTTCCTAGGACAGCTCTACTCCATCAGGGTGAGGGGAATCTGCATCTTGCTAGGAGACTACCACTGGGCGAAGGTGAAGTGGTAACACAGGACAGCCCATCAGGAGGAGAAAGGCTGCTGACAGATGCTGGTGTTCATGGGCACCCATGTGTGTATGCACGTCATATGGAAGGGGAAACTGGAGGCAAATCTACAGTCTTATCCTGCACCCTGCAGACACCACACAACTAACATGACAGGCCATCCGCCACAATGTGTGTGGTCCTGCAAGTGGTAGATAACTGGTATGTTCATGAGAAAGTTGATGATGGTCTGGGGGTGCTGCAGGGATCTGAGGACGGAGGAGCAGAAACAAATAATAAGAAAACAACTTCTTGCATTCATGTCAGGGGAGGTAGCATGGAAGGGTCCACTGTCCCCAAAAACTAAAATAGCTAAATGGCCTGAAAATTATGACGAAGACCCAGATAAGGTTGAAGCGCCAGGGCTCCTAGTTAAACTTTTCTTCCACTGGATTTCACACTAATAAACAGCATTTAACTTCATCTTATGGCTTGGATTCCTTTTTTTTTGGTCCACAAGTGCTGAACTCCACTTATTTGTTGCTACTAGCAGGCTGGCCGCCTTGTTCTGCACTGCTTCCATTTCCTGAACGCACCATTTTTTTTTTACTGAACATCAGAGTACCTGTGAACCACGGTTAATGTGGTATGGGGCATTGCTCATAGTATCAATACCATGACTCACAATACTGATATATGGCATCTCTCTAGTGACCTGCTTTTAGCCTATTAAAGTGTGAGTTTGTCAAGCCCATTTATATTTAGAATAATTGCTAATTAAGTGAGGTATACAAGGAAACAGTGCCATCAGAGCGGCTATGCATTCTGACATCATAGGTACTCCAAGACAGACACATAGATATTGTCAGAAGAAAAGGCCCTGGTCCATTGAGTCTGACCAGCCCTACCTATCTAATCCTAATATAGCGAAGACATGAGTACACAGCACTTTCCTAGAGTTTGCTTTACAGAAACATAGACAATGGCAACAGAAAAAGACCAGTGGTCCATCCAGTCTGCCCATAAAACCCTAACAAACCCAGGACCTATTGTCCATACAGGGTTCCAACTCACACTATCCAGTCCCATGCTCCCTACCGTACCACTGCCACCCTGAGCAACCACTAAGCCCTTCACTCTGTCCCTGCTGTGTTTGAAAACACTGATGGTTTTGGTGACCACCACATCAGCTTGCAGGAACACAGAAACATAGAAAATGACACCCAGAGTTCCCCATCTGCCCCAGGACCATGTAGGATTTGGGTTTTATCCCTCCCTCCTCATCCACCCCCCAAGCTCCCCTCTCTAATGACCTGAGCAACCACAAAACCCTTCACTCAGTCCAAGCCATGCTTGGAACCATTTACAGCCACCAAAATCTACTTCTTCTAATACTGGGCACAATATAGGGGGTCCAGAGCAGAATTAATTATTTCATTTTTTTAACTGCACATCTTCCAAGGCATTTCCAAAGTTATCTCAGTACATAGTGAAAAATAGTATAGTGCAAGATTTGTGTAGTAACTTAAATGAACAGCTAGGTACATACTGAGGAGGGACAGCAAGGCAAACAGCCTTCAGTCTGTCCAGATCATGCTTGAAACCATTCATGGTCTTGGCATCCACCACCTCCTCTGGCAGACTATTCCACAGCTCCACCACCCTTTCTGTAAAATAAAACCTTCTCATCCCTGCTGAACCCCCACCTCACTGTCAGTTTCCACTTTCCACTCTGACCCTGTGTTCTTGAATGTTACTTATGGTAAACAGTTCCTCGTAGTTTACCTTGTTCATTCCTTTTAGGAACTTAAAGGGCCTCAGTCATATCTCCCCTATCACTGATGATGACCCCTAGTCTCTTTCCTCAAAGGTTGTTCGAACTTTATTCCCCCCAGTCCAGTCTCTGTCCTGGGGTTCTTGTTCCTATTGTATCAACTTGCATTTTTTTGGCATTGAATTTCAACTGCCAAATCTCTGACCACCTCTCTAGCCTTTGCAAGTCTCTCTGCATCTACCCAACTCTCTCCTTGCTGTCTCCCCTGTCACAGAGCTTAGTGTTGTCTGTGAAGAGACACATCTTGCCTTGGGTTCCTTCTCCCATGTCACTGATGAACATAGTGAAAAGACTGGACCCCAGACTGAGCCTTTTGACGCCACTGGTGACCTCCTCCTCTTCTGATTCGACTCAGTTAACCACAAACCTCTGCAGTCTCCCTTCCAACCAGTTTCTCACCCATCTAACTGTACCTTCACTGTACCCAGTGTTGTCAAGACATAGGTCAGGAACCATAGGAAGTCCAGAAGCAGTTGTAAAATTCACAAGTAGTGTTTTATTATCAACAGTAAAATAAAAAACAAAAATTGTTCAGTGTAACTATTTACAAAGGCAGTATAAACAGAGAAGACAAAGTCCTTCATCTGAGGGTATCTGTAATTCCAAGTTTCAGTCTCTCTAACAAAAATACTAAGGACTGAAAAGGAGCAAAAGGCTGGTAAAAATATCGCTGCTCTTTTTATAGCAAGTCATTGGCTGACAATTAACTTCTTCATCCTGAGCTTGTTAAGGATACATCCCGTTTCTCAGAAAATGTATCAGAGTTCTTGTCAGTTTCTTTGCAGATCAGGTTTGCAAATAAAACAGTGCCCCAAGCTGGCCTCCTGCTGATAGCTCTGCAAAAGAGTTTGCAAGAGGAGCTCAAACTGCATCTCAGGTTAACCTCCTAAATTCCAAATAGCTTTTGCAATCATCTCAACAGTATAACTATAAACATTTCTAACCAAGGATCCCAGTTTCACATAAAAAGATTCACATAAATTTTCAAAACTGCAGATATGCTAGGGAAGAAAAGACAGAAACAGCAAATGAAGGCAGACAGATAGTGAGAGGCAGCAAATTGTGAGACCATCAGGTGATCAGTTCCTAGGTCTCATGAGAACATTTGGTTGTGCAACCAGACAAGAGACAGAAAAGGAGAGGATAGAACAGATCCTTGCATTTAACTCTTTCTGCATAACAAATGGGACAGGGCCTTCTTCAATCCTGTCACATACCCCTCTTTAAGAAAGAACATGTTTAAAAAAAAAAAAGGTTCCAAAACTTTCTATTAATTCTCTTCTAACATTAGTTGATAACCTTTACAATTCAGTGCATATGCAGTATATCAAACAGAGCAATTTAAAGTCACATTTTGATTTTTCAACCTTCGGAATTCTCAATTCCTAACCCATATCTAGGCATAGGATAACTGTCAAATTCTGACACTTGATTAAGTTTCCTAAAATCAAGGCAGATTCTTACTTCCCCTTCTTTTTTATTTACAGTCACCACTGGTGATGACCAAGCATGTCTCGACTCTTCCATGATACACAATTCTTAAATTTTTTGTATTTCCTTAACCATGTCTGCTCTTAACTGCTCTGGTAATTTGTAAGTCTTTTGTCTGATAGGGCGAGCATTCTCTGTCACTATTACATGTGCAACCCCTGTTGTTCATCCTCGCACTGTGGTAAAACTACTATTAAATGTCTTTAGCAAATTATGAATTTCTACGGTTTGTTCGGAGGTTAAGGAAACATTCACCTTTACAGCATCAGCAGTTACAGTTTGTTCCAGTCTGTCATATGCTATATCAATATCATCTGTAGAAGTTTCTGGTAAAACTAAGTAGCCTGTGTGATTTTTCAGCCCATTTCTTCAGGAGGTCAACAGTGTATATCTTGGTAGGATTTTTCCTATCAGGTGTCTCATACGTCTAAGCACTTTATAAGGCCCTTGCCACTTCATTAACAGTTTATTTTCTGTAGTGCGTAACAGTAGCAAGACCTTTTCACCGGGCTCAAAAACGTTTTCTTTTATCCCATGGTCATAATATGCCTTCTGCTGGTTTGGGGCCTCTTCCTGATTACTATGGGCCATTTCAACATATTTTGTCAGCTTCTTTCTCAGGGTAGACATATAAGATGTAATAGTTCAGATCTGTGCACAAGGCCCATAGTTCACTTCCTTGCCTAGTCAAAGTAATGGCTACCAGGAAAACAGCCTTCCATGTAACGTACTTCAAATCTGCAGTTGACATAGGTTCAAAGGGAGGCTCCATGAGCCTGGCAATATAAATGTTAAAGTCCCAGGCTGGTACCAGCTCCCTAAGGGGAGGGTGAAGGTGGTTGAGACCATTAAAAATTTCCTGAAGACAGGATGAGATGCCATAGACCTGGCTTTACCTGCTGATATGTAAGCTGAGGTCGCAGCTAGGTGCACTTTCAGGGTAGAAGGCCTAAGGCCTAAGGAATGCAGTTAGGTAGTCCAAAAGGACAGACAGCCCAGCTCCAGAGGGATTGATTCTTTTCCTGCACACCAAATGGTAAACCCTCTTCCATTTGGAAACAGAAATCTTCCTTGTTGAAGGTTTACTGGAACCCTTCAGGACACTTAGAACCTCCTCAGAGAGGTGCAGGTTGGCAAATTCTAAGTCTTCAAGAGCCAAGCCTTCAGGTGGAGGGACTTGAGGTTGGGATACAGAATCCTGCCCTGAGAAGATGTCAGGAGATTGTGCCTCTGAGGGACGTAAATCAGGTGTGACATAGATAAGGCCATCAGAAGGGAGTACTGAGGCTGTCTTGCCCAATCTGGCACCACCAGAATCATTGTTGCTGCTTGAGACCTGAGTTTTATCAGGGTTCTGAGCAACAGGGGAAATTGAGGAAAAGGCATACAGGAATTTGCCTGACCAACCCAGTGTCAGGGCATCCACTAGCACAGTTCCCTTTGCTGGGGGCCTGCAACAGAAGTGTGCCAACTGGTGATTGTCTGTGGAATCAAAGAGGTCTATCCCTGGGGTGCTTCACCTTCTGAAAACTGATTAGAGCACTTGTGCATTCAGGGATCACAGGTGGTGATCCTGGCTAATTCTACTGCGGTAATCTACCAGGATATTGTCCTTTCGGTGTGTGAATGGCCGACAGTGATACCTGCATGGAGTAAGCCAGGTATCATACCTTCATGGTCTCCATGCACAGTAAGGTTGACCTGGTGCCTCCTTGTTTGTTGATGTAATACATGGTGGTAGTGTTGTCTGTCCTGACCTGCACTACCTTGCCCTTGAGCTGAGGTGTGAATGACTGAAGAGCCAGGTAAACTGCCCTGAGCTCTAACAAGTTGATAAGCAGAAGTGATTCTTGGAGGGACCATGTACTGCTGGTCGTGAGGTCTAGTGTGTGTGCCCCCAACCCAGGAGAGAGGCATCTGTGGTAAGTACAACTGATGAGTCCTCTTTTTGGAAGGGAATTCCCTCCCTGAGATCTCTCTGTCTAGCCACCACTATAAGGCCTGCAACAGTGTCCTTGTGACAGGTATCA
Source organism: Neoceratodus forsteri (assembly GCA_016271365.2). NCBI lineage: Eukaryota > Metazoa > Chordata > Ceratodontiformes > Ceratodontidae > Neoceratodus > Neoceratodus forsteri. The sequence goes on from CM028129.1 coordinate 235,751,305, forward strand.
ACCTGGCTAGAGGGTCCCTCCTTTGGGACAAATAAGCCCTTAGGTGGAACTGGATGTCCCTTATTTGGAACCTTGAGCCCAGGACTACTACCGTGGCTGCTGCCATGTGGCCAGTAACTGTAAAAAATGTCTTGCTGGCCTGGGTCTGTTTAACTTGAAGGACCCTGACAGTTCTAGAATGCTGTTTACCCTGTCCTTGAGAAGGAATGCTCTTTCCTACATGATGTCCAACTCTGCCCTATAGCGTCCAAGACCTGTACAGGTTCCACCTGGGACTTCTAGGCATTTACCAGAAATCCCAGACTCTACAATGTGCTCTGAGCTGACAGCCAGGGAGTCTCTGGTATGCTGAGGAGGACTGTCCTATGACTAAGCAGTCATCTAGGTAGGGGAATACTGTGACACCTTGACTTCTCAAGTGGGCCACTGCCACTGCCAGGTACTTTGTGGAATGCTCTGAGGGCTTAAGTAGGCGAAGGGCATGGCTGAGAACTGATAGTGGCCTGAGGGGAGTCTGAACTTCAGGTACTTTCTGTTACCTGGTCATATTGGGATGTGAAAATAGGCGTCTTTGAGATCCACTGATGCCAGCCAGTCCCCTTGCTGTAAAGTTGGGATTATCATGGCCAGAGTGACCATCCTGAAATCTGGTTTTGACAAATGCTTGTTCAGGAGTCTGAGATCCAGGATGGGTTGCCAATCCCCATTTTTCTTCTGGGTGAGGAAATACCTGGAATAGAAACCTTTACCCCTTTGTGATAGGGTGACAGGCTGCACTGCTCTGATGAGCATGAGGTTGGCTACCACTGACTCCATAAGAGTCCTTTCTGCCACAGTTGCAGGGGAAAAACTTCTGCTTCTCAGTTTGGGATGTGATTTGAAAACTTAGAGACAGCCCTTGGCTCACTACCTCCAGGACCCACCTGTCAGTGGTGATGGCAAGCCATGCCTGGAGGTAATGAGCCAACCTGTCTCCTAGTGGTAGGGATGAGGGGGCGACCTGCACAAATGCATCAGGGGTCTGCCTCGGCTGGGTCTTTGCCTGAGGAGCTGGTTCAGACCTTCTCATGGTCCTTCTACCTCTACCTCTGAAGTACCCCTGATCTGCTGATAGTCTGTAGTAGCTTGAGCCTGGAAAAAGGCCTGAGTAGGATCCCCTACCCCTGTCTCCCCTGTACTGGGGCCAGTAGAAGTGGAAGGCTGATCCCTTGCAGAATTGTTTCTGTAAGTGATCTTGTACTCCTCCACATTTTCATGTAAGCCTCTGTCTTGTGCCCAAATAGTGTGTTGTTCTCACAGGGAAATCCATGACCTTAGTCTGGGTGTCTTGAGAGAGAGTTTATAGCCCTGAGCCATGCAAACGCCTCATAGAAACAGTAAGGGCCATCAGTCTGGCTGCAGTGTCGTTAGCATCCGCAGTCATATGAAACCGGTATTTGGTGGCATCCAGTGCTGTTTTGGCCTTTTCAGCCAAATCCACTGCCACTTGCCCAGACAGTTTATCTGCCATTGCCAGGACTGTAGACCACAAGGCTTTCTGGTACTGAGCCGCATAAGCCATAATTGGCATGTCTCACCAAGAGTGAGGTTGCCAGGTATACCTTTTTGCCCATGGCATCAATTTTCCTGGAGTCCTTATCAGGAGGGTGGGATGCCAATGGTACTCTGGCTTTGTCGCATGCAGCAGCCTGTACCACCCCCTCACGGTCAGGGTAGGCGAAGAGGAAATCAGTGTTAGACCTGTCTAGCTGACATTTTTTGTCAACTTTCCTGTCTATCCCTGGCACAGAGGTGGGGGGTTTGTAGAATATTTAGTACAGCCTTTCTGAGAGACTTGTGTATGGGTAATAAAAGTCTATTGGTTGGGGCAAAACCCATCATGCCTAGAAAATCGTCCTTCTCTTCATCCTCCACCATCTCTTGGATGGAGAGGTTCAGAGTGTCTACCATCTGTCTCAAAAAAGAATTGTGAGATGAGTAGTCCTCCAAATGGGGAGGGGAACCAAAGTCTTGCTACGGGGAGACCTCGGGTTCGATGGGTTCCCCTTCCTCTTCCTCTGCTTCTGGTTCCTCATACAAGTATGCTGGTTCCTGGGTGGAAGCAACTGAGGCAGGAACAGGTTGAACCGATGGAGGGGCCAAAGGACCAACAGCCTGGAGGGCTTGCAGGATTTGAAGGGCTTTGGCAATGTCCTTAGCTGAGGGCATTGCTGGCCTGTCCACAGAGAGCACCTTTTTACTTTTTCAGCAGGGGGTGCAGTGGTATGTTTTTCTTTATGCTTTCTTTTTGCTGGAACCGGTTCTGCAGCTGGTTCCACTGGCCTTTTAGCCTTAGAAGAGTCAGGTTTATCCGTGGTTTTGGGGTCCACTGACTTTTCTTTTTTCTTTTTTTGAAGAGGAAGCTTCCATTGTAAGTTTTTGATGGAGAAGCAGGAGTGGCCATTTCCTCCAATATTTTAGCGCTGTTTTTTTAAAGTTTTAGAGCAGAAAGTTTTACAGATTTCACAATTTGTGAATATATGAGTGGGTCCCAAGCAAACAATACACAAATCATGCCAATCTGCCTTAGCCACAATTTGCCCACCGCTCATACAGTTTTTAAACCCACTAAGTCCTGTCTTTTCTTTTGTTGTGGTGCCTCTGATATGGATGTCAGATACAAAAACACTAAGGCACAGAAAAATGATCGGTTCCCAAACTGAAGACCAAATAAGGTATAATACCCAAAAATGGTCGGTTCCACCCAAGAAAACAAAACTAGGAACCGGGGAAACAGATGGTTCCTGACAGGAAAAGTAACCGCGGTCAGTCAAAAAATACAATTTTAAACAAATGGAGTAACGTTACGGAACCTAGACAGGAACTGGAACGCTAATACAAAACAATGATTTATGTGGTTAAAAAAAACACTGGGAGAGACGGTTCCCCTCGGTTCCATGAAATCGCTGAAGAACAGCAAAAGAAACTAAAACCCACTGAACTAACTAACATTAGAAGCGGCAGCAGAAACGATAAAAATGATTTTAACAATGAACTTCACGAAAATAATCTATTTCCAGAAAATTGAGGAGAGTTCTCCGAGGCATCTAAACTGGAAGATGGAGAAATGAATCTGAGCATTGATCAGAATGCAGCAGTTACTAGGGGCAGCAGTTTAAAATTGGCACGAACCAATGAGAGCTCCGTCATTTACATACATTCTATTTCTCTGGGGCAGTTCAACACAGGAGGCTGACTGCATTAGTTTAAGCATATTGAGTGATTCCTGGGGTTTGAAACATCAGGACTGGTGTGGTATATGGACCACCATCTCAGAAGGAGGTGGTTGATAGGGAACAAGAACAGAAAGGCAGCAAAATAAGGGGTGCGGTTGCTAATGGGGGACTTTGACATGCCAGATATGGACTAGAGGATCCTACCAGCAAAAAAGTGCTAGACATCACCTGCTTGTAAAGGCTTTCCAGGAAGCATTCCTGATACAAAGGGTCAAGGAGCCCATGAGAGAGGGAGCCAACTTAGTCTTAGTCCTCACAAACAGGGACAGCATAGAAGAGAGTGTACATGACCCATTAGTTATCTAGTGACCACTGATTGTGTGATTTAATATTAAATAAGAAGAGGACAGGAAACAATCACAAACTAAAGTACTGGACTTCAGAAAATTGGTACTGTCAGGACGCTGGACCTACTGGGAGGACTGCAGCATGGGAGGTCAAGTGACTTGCTCCAAGTCACATAATGAGTGAGTATCACCATGTAGTTAGAATGCAGAACTGTGAACCAGGTTCAAATCCAACCACAGCCACATCCTGTGTGTCACTGAGCAAGTCAGCTGACTTCACATGCTTCAGTTCACCCAACTGTAAAATGGGAGGGCAGAAACCCCCGACCATAAAATTTTGCATCTTTTCTGGACTAGCTGGGTTATATAAACTCTGACTGGTGAGATGAGAATCTGAACCATCTCCTCATGCTCAGTGCAATTGTAACCACTGGATCACACTGCCTTCCCATAAGAGGGTAGATAAAGATATGTAAAGTACTGGCGAATCTAGCTATGCTGTTTTGCAATTAAGGTATTTCGCTAAAGGAGACTGGAGTTCGGGTCTAAGCACAGCTACAAACAGAAGAGTCAGGTGCAAACCTGCAGCTGGTGCTCTGATGTAGAAAGACTGGTGATAGTCAACAGAAGGACCTTAAGCACTCATGAAGGCCACAGGTGAGACCGTCTACATGGTGCCAGTACTCACATTCATTTATTAAATGGTAAGACATCCAGAACAATTCCCAGCAGCATGGATAGACTCCTCAACATTTCGCCTGCACTACAGCTTTTTCAAGGGGCTCCCAAGGGGTTTGGCTGTAAGCAGTGGAACTCCACAATGTGGCTGGTTGTGGCCTGAGCATGCTGCAGGGGTGAGGGACTCTGCTTCCGAGAAGGGAGGGCAGGGGTCAGCCACCATTCACACCACCCTTCCGCTGCACTGGCATTAGCTGTGAAGACAGCTGATCGCCTGACCTCTGGGAGGAAGGAAAGGAAAGGAATTTTGTTTGTACACCACCTTATCCTAAGGGCTCAGGGCACATCGCTGAATACAACAGATATTAAATTATACAGCAACAGCAATAAAACTACATAAAATACCATATAAAACATTGAGGTAAAGTATCATAGGCAGTTGTCAGTACCAAAAGGCTAATACAAAATATGACATTTAAGCCCCTTTTTAAAATGCCTCCGAGGACGGTAAGGAGGTTCAGATGGATGAGGCTGCACACCTTATTCCCAGATAACCCGAGGCGTGATCTCGAGACGGCCAAGAAAAACACTTTGGTAGAGTGGGAGCGAGTGCTTGGTGTGTACCAGGCAAAGAGGTCTTTAAGGTAACCAAGCTCCAATCCGTGCAGTGCTCTGCATGTTAACAAAAGCAGTCTTAAAGGTGGCACACCACCTAACTGGTAGCCAGTACATATGTTGCAGCACCAGCATAATATAATCTGCATACGATGATTTGGAACTCAACCCCATGTGGCATTGATGACAGGGATGCAGCTGAGGGGACTACCACTGTCAGGGTGGGAAGGGAAGGTGGAAAAACAAGAACAAACCATGGAATAAACAACTAAGTAAGCAATAATCCACATTGGGGTGAGGGGTAGGAGAACTAAAGCCCAAGAAGTAGGAAAAGAAGACCCTCCAAGCAAAATTCTTATTTATTTGAATATTTATTTAAGGTTCAGGCTTCCACACTTGCTTAAATTTGCCAATGTTTCATGAGGCAGACTCAGCTTCTTCATGGCAGAGTGTCTATTTCAAATAAAATCACAGTGGCCAAACTGGCCGGTGGCACTGAGGGTTGAGGTGCTGGATGCCATACCGTGCCACGCCGGCAACCCGGTTTGAGAATGAGCCTGGGCTGCGGGGGGGCAGTGGGAGAAACAAGTCATCCTGCACGCTGACTGCCCTCTGGCAGTGGCTGGAGAGGCAGTATGGGCGAAGGCTTGAAGCCAATATCCTTACGTCAGAAGAAAGGTGGGGCGGGTGAAAAAGGAAGCAGGCAGACAGGCTCGTGGTCTGCCCGCTCCGGAGCAATCCTGGATTCTGAATTGGGTCTCTGGGAGGGGAGAAGCCGGCAACCTCCACCTAGCCCCGCTGCCGGGGGCACTCCACGGGGGAACTACCAGGGGCAACCCAGCACTGGAGCAGCGGGACCAGAGAGAGAGTCTCTCCAATCGGAGGGCCGTAGCCGCCTGCCAGGGCTCCAGTGGTTTAAAATTACTTACGGAAAAAAAAAAGTCACAGTGGCTGGCCTGCTGCAGCAGTAGTGCTATCGCTCGCGATGCCGATGACCTGAGTTTGAAAACGAGCTTGGACGTCGGAGGGATGGCCGGGGGGAGGAGGACTGAGTATCTCATGGACTGCTCTCCTTCTCCGGGAAGGAAGGTGGAGGGAACTCCTGGCGCTTTACCAACCCCTGGTGGAAGCCAGGGGTCTGACAACTGGAGCTGGCAGGGCAGATGGCATGCGTGTCCTTGTTGTCACTGCATGTCCCACCTCCCAGAGAGAAAAAGTGGAAACACTCAAGCCGTGCAGGATGCTGCCCACCTTGTGACACAGGCCACACACCACTGACCTGTGGCACCCCCAGATACCGAGTTCAGGCTTCCACCGGGAAGAAGAAGCCCTCTCTTGAAGGCTCCACCCAGGGGGGAAGCAGGGAGGAACATGGGGTAGGTAAGTCCTAGGACAGTGAGTGACAGGGCTGGTGTGGGGAAAGGCTGATCCATAGGAAGAAGCATAAACAGAGAAAAAAAATGAAATCAAAGTGTATTTTAACATCAACAGTTCAGTTAAACAGATGGTCAGTCTGTGTTACGAAACAACAGTCCCATATAAACTTAGAGAATGAGCATACCTAAGGTACCCCCTACCAATAACTCTAGATGTCCTCTAGTTCTCACTCCCCAGTGCTCTGCCTAGATTATTTTTCCTAGGTGGTAGCTTGCTCAATGATTTTCTTTCCATTTTCACCACTGCTTATACCACCAAACACATTTTATCTATTAATTTATTTCAAATGTTTTACCAGGAAGAACATACTGAGCTGGTAGCAGCTTGTTTACGGATGTATCCTGGCAGAAGGGGACAAGGAAGCAAAGGGTGCAAAGCAGTAATTCATTAATAAGGTGTACACATAATAACTTAAAACATAACACCGTAACTGTGTACAGACACAAAGATATAAGTAGTTGCAAAAAATTAGGATAATCAATCTGTCTGTCTGTAAATCTACCTACCTACCTAGCTGTTTGCCTGTCTGCTGTTCTCTGATAACCGAACAGGTCTGCTGAGTAAAATACATAGGTTACTCACCAATAACCATAGTTCCAGGAGTGGTATATAGTTCACATCCACACTCTGGCAGTTCCACTGGAATTGCTGATTCATTGGACGACTTTAATCTAAGCTCCTTCCACCACTGGGGCAGTATATTCTCCGACTCTGCCCCATGACGTCAGAACCTTGCGCACTGGAAGCAGAGATCCATGTGCCACTTGCCGCGGGAAGCCAAGTGTGTTGTGTGGATGTGAACTATATACCACTCCTAGAACAATGGTTAGAGGTGAGTAACCTATTTTTCAAGAGGCATTGATATAGTTCATTATGAACTCTCTGGTAGACTCTAACAGTTCTCCGGGAAGGGGGACAAGGCACACTGGAGACTGAGGTCCCAAAAGCAGCATCCCGGAGAGACTCAAGGTTGATGCTGTAGTAGGAAATGAAGGTGTGTGCTGACTTCCAGGTAGCAGCCCTGCAGATTTCCAGGACAAGGACATCCCTAGAAGCAGCTATAAAGGTGGTATATCTGGTGGAATGAGCTCTAAGCCCTACAAGAGGCCCCCTACCAACCAGTCTATAGCACACGTTGATGCAGGATGTGATCCGCCTGCCAATCATCCACTTTGCTTCCGACCAGTCAGGTGCAGCTTCAGCCTATGTTACAAACAGCTGGTGAGCCTCTCCCCGAACTACAGCCATGCGCTCACTGTAATAGGAGAGTGCCCTCTGCAGGTCCAGACTATGGAGCCTGCGGTTAGCCTCCCAAGAAGGGTTGGAGAAATATACAGATAAGTTAATCACCTGGTGAAGGTAAAACTCCAATACTAAACTTCGGGTTGGGGCAAAAGACAACTTTGTTCCTGTGGAGGACCAGATAGAGACTGACTCCACCGAAGGTGCCTGGAGTTTCCTGGTCCTTCTGGCTGATGTAATGGCCGCCAAGAAGGCCATCTTCCACAAAAGGTGTAACATCTCACATCTGCGCACAGGCTTGAATGGCTTTCCCATGAGCATAGCCAGCAGCAGCAGTACATCCCATTGTGGTGATGCTGCACTTACCAGAGGGGACAGGGGTCCAGGCCTTTAAAAAAAAAAATGCACCTGACCAGGGTTGAGGCTGGATGCCACACCTTCTGCGCTAAGCCAGTGACCGGGTTGAGAATGACCTTGGTAGCCGGGTGTCGGCGAAGGGGGAGCAGGATCGAGCGTTGGCTCTTCTCTCCCGGTAAAGGGTGGGGTTGCCTGCCCGTGAACCTGCCATCACCGAATGGAGGTTCAGTGATGGTGCAGGCAGTCAACAGCGTGACTGAAGGAGGAGCTTCCTCCACATGCATGCGCTAAGTTGGGGACATGTGGGTGTAGGGGCGGGAAAACCCACAAAAACCCAGAAGCTACATATGGAAAAAAAAAAAAAAGCACCTGACCACCTTCTCCTGGGCCACTGTCAACTTACCAGCCCATGCCCATTAAGCAGAGATGGCTGCCAGGTACACCTTAATGGTCGTTGCTGGCAGTCCTGACTGAGAGAGGGACCAGAGGTATTGCAGGATGCTCACCACAGGGTAGGCAAGGGGATCAAGCTCCTTGCCCTAGCACCATATGGAAAACCTCTTTCATTTGAAAGCATAGCATCAGTGAGTTGACTCCTTCCAGGAGGCCTCCATAATGTGGAGCACATCTTACAAGAAACCCAAGGCCTGGAACTCTAGCTGCTCAGGAACCAAGCCATGGGGTGCAGGGACTTCAACTCCGGGTGCAGAACCATCCCCTGTTGTCTGGACAGCAGATCTGGATGAAGATGCAGCCGCCACAGAGGTGTGTTGCTGAGGCTGAGGATATACAGGTACCAGAAATGCCATGGCCAGTCTGCAACTATCAGGATCATCCATGCCTTGTCCTTCTGGGCCTTAACCACTACTTTGTGGATGAAGCGGATGGGGGAAGATGTGCACTAGGCCTGGGGTCCAGGCCTCGTGAAGGCATCACCCAACAGTGTCCCAGACAGTGGAGCAGTCACAAAACAGCCTTAGTCTGGAATTCTCCCAGGAGGCAAACAGATATACCATGGGCATGCCTCACAGAGAATGGGTGTTTCACTACCTTCTGATTCAGGGACCACTCAAATGATCTCTCTCCCAGCCAGCTGAGAGTTTCTGTCAGCTGACTGTTCTCCTGCAACATGGACCGCTGGGAGATCTGCACCCAAGCTACGAAAAAAGGTCCAGGTGTGGAGGGCCTCCTGACACAGAGGAAGGGAGTGTGTTCCATCCTGCCTGTACAAGTATTAAATGGTCATGGTGCTGTCCGTTTGGACCTGCATGACCTGACCCCTGACTAGAAGAGCAAATTCCATCACAGCCAGCTGCACTGCACAGAGCTTCAGCAAGTTTCTATTTTGATGGGACTCCTGGGGTGACCAGAACCTGTGGGCTTTGTGATCTCACAGGTGTGCTCCTGCTCCCCACCCTGACAGAGGTGCATCCGTCATTCAGCGTGACAGCTGGCTCTGGGCAAACAAATGGGATTCCTTCCTCAGATGTTCTGGAACCAGGCACCACTGGATGGCACCCCATAATGACTGGGTCACTGTGACTGGATGGTCCACATGTCCTAGGTGCTGGGACCACTGATAGCCCAACGGCCACTGGAAGTGGCGCAACCACCAGTGAGCTCAATGGACCACACTGGTGCAGGACACCATGTACCCCAACAGCCGTAGGAAATCCCGAGCAGGGTGCAACAGCCCAACCTGAAATGACAGGGCAAAGGAAGTAAGATCCAGTGCTTGGCTCACAGGGAGTCTAGTTCTGCCCTGATGAAGTGGGTCAGCTGCGCGAGTACCAGCTTGGACTTGTCTGGGTTGACTAGGTGGGCCAAGTCCCGACAGGTCTAGAACCCAGATACCTGAATCTCTAGTATCTCTTTGGACAGCCTGACTATCAGCCGGTCGTCCAGATAGGGGTACACCCTGATGCCTTGGCACCACAGGAAGGCTGCCACCACTGCCATGCACTTGGTGAAGACCCTGGGCACTGAGGAGAGCAAGGGCATGAGCTGGAACTGGTACAGGACCCCTTTTGCTCGGAACTGGTGGTGCTGGCAGTGGGGCAGATGGAATGGGATGTGGAAACATATCCTGGAGGTCCAGGGAGCAGAAATGGAAATTACGTACCTACTGTAATTCTTGATCTTCTTGGATGAAATCTCCACCACTCATTCACACTGATGGGATCTCAGCTGGAGGCACTAGGACCCAGCAGGAGCAAACTTTAGCAAGAGGGGCGAGCGCCAGAGATGGAGCCATGAGGTCGCGCCACGAGATTGACGTCGATATAACTATCTTGGTGTCAGCCTCCAGCCGCCTCAGTACCTTTTTCCGAGGAGTGCAGCGTAACTAACCTAGAAGGATAGCCTAACAAAAACCAGACATAAGATAGTCCGACGACCCGTATAAGAAGGGTCAACAAAGAAGTCTTCACAGCCTAAAAGATTGAGGTGAAGACCAACAGCAGAAGGTGAGCTCAGGGAATGGTGGGTGGGCATGTGAATGAGTGGTGGAGACTTCGTCCAAGAAGATCCAGGAATTACGGTAGGTACGTCATTTCCATATCTTCCTGGACATAAAGTTTCACACTGGTGGGAGAGTACCAAGCTAATAATCCCCCGAGAGGGCGACAGGAGAAACCAAGAGCTCACAATTTTAGGACAGAAGTCCGTTAAGGATAGTCCTACTAAACGAAAGATGTCGCCTGGCATGGACATACAGGGCATAGTGCTTGACGAAAGTATGCACTGAGCCCCAGGCAGCCACACTGCAAATGTCTGCAATGGGCACGTTGCGGATTTCTGCCAGGGACGCCACGACTGGTCTTGTAGAGTGAGTGTACACTCTGCCCTCCAGCTTAACTTACACCATGGAATAACAGTAAGCGAAGGTATGCCACCAGTCATGCGGAAATTCATCGGATAGCGACAAGTTGACCCAGCTGGGTCTCGCTGAAGAAACAAACAGTTGTTGAGCTTGCAATTTCTTTTGTTCTATCCAAATAGAAGCATGAGCTCTTTTGACATCTAAAGAATGAAGGTACACTCCTTCATTTTGGAAGTTCATAAAGTAAGTAGGTAGGACCAAAGGTTGGTTCAGATGGAATTCTGAAACAACCTTAGGGAGAAACTTAGGATGGGTCCTAAGAACTACTTTGTCCTTATGAAATACAGTATACGGAGGGTCTGTGACCAAGGCATGTATTTCAGAAACCCTGCGGGCCAAGGTAATGGCCACCAGGAAGGCTGTTTTCCAAGTGAGAAATTTCATCTCACAGGTAGCTAGAGGCTCGAAAGGCTTTCAGGTGAGCATATCTAGCACAGATTAATGTCCCAGGCTGCGACTAGACATCTGATAGGAGGGTCTGGTATGCAGAATACCCTTAAGAAACCTCTTAACTACAGGTAACTGAGCCAGTGACAAGGCAAGTGCTGGCTCATGATACGCTGAAATAGCACAAAGGTGAACTTTGACTGTAGAGTATTGTAGACCTGAATTTGAGACGTCTAAAAGGTACTCTAGAACTTTATTTGGTGGGCAGGAAAAAGGATTCAAAGAGGATTTTGCATCCCAGAGAGAAAAATGCTTCCATTTGGCTGTGTAAGTTTTTCTGGTGGCTGGCTTGCACGCAGCCAAAAGAATATCTGAAACTCTCCAAGAGACATTGAACCTGTTCACCTCTATCTCTTTAGGAGCCAAGCATCAAGGTGAAGCGATCTCAGATTGGGATGGACCACAGGCCCCTGGGTCAGACGGTTCATCTGAAGGGGATGCACCTTTGGAGAGGTTTCTGACATACTGTTGAGTAACGGAAACCATATCTGTCGAGGCCAGAAGGGAGCAATGAGGATCATTTTGTCCCCCTGGGACTCGAATTTGAGAAATACCCTCTGAATTAGAGGAAGAGGAGGAAAGGCGTATAGAAAGTGTTTTGTCCACTTCAGCCTGAACGCATCCTGACAGAAAATGCCAGGCCCTGGATTTCTGGAGCAGAAGAGAGGCAGTTTTGTGTTGAGTGGGGATGCAAAAAGGTCCAGGTCTGGGGTTCGCCACTCTGCGAACAATGACTGAACTACAGCTGAGTCGAGACCACTCGTGAGGATCTGTCTCTGTTCTACTGGACTGTCTGCCAGTTCGTTCTGCACTCCCAGCAGGTAGAGCCCTGAATTAGAGCCTTGTGATCTAGGCACCATTCCCACACTCTCATCGCTTCCCTGCATAAAGGGTAAGTGTGTGCATCACCCTGCTTGTTGATGTAATACATCACTGCTTTGTTGTCCGTTTGAAGGAGAATGTTCTTGTGACAGAGAATGTCCTTCAAAGCCCAGACTGCATAAAGGAAGCCTCTCATTTCTAGGACATTTATGTGAAGCTGGGACACATCCTGAGTCCACGTACCTTGGATGTGGAGATTCTGACAGTGAGCTTCCCAACCCGTCAGGGACGCGTCCGTGGTACTGTAAAGGAAATCTGATGATCCAGGGGAGCAAAGGGATACCCTTCCAGAAGGTTGTCCTCTTGCGACCACCAGGTGAGTGACCTCTTCAGAGGTTCTGTCACCTTGATGAGAAAGAACTGAAGGTGAGTATTTGGGTCCACTGAGCACTGAGCATCCATTGAGAGGTTCTCATGTGGAGAAGTGCTAGGAGTACAGTGAACACCAAGGATGCCATGAGACCCAGCATCTGTTGCATCGAGATAGCTCAAAATGAGCTGTTCTCTCTGATGTATCGGGCCATCTGTAGGATATTGCTCCTTCTGTCCTCTGGAAGAAAAGCTTTCGCACAGGAGGTGTCCAGAAGAGTTCCTATAAAAAGGAGCTTCTGGGAGGGCTGCGACTGTGATTTCCTGAGATTTAGCAGGACTCCCATGGACGTGAGAAAGTCTGAGGCCGTGGCTACGGCGTCGAGAGTTCCTTGCCTGGAAGGACTTGCTAGAAGCCAATCGTCCAGATATGGGAACACTTGTATTCCAATTTTTCTGAGATGCGCTGTGAGAATTGCACAACACTTTGTAAAAACTCGTGGCGCCAAGGATAGCCCAAGGGCCGGACTCTGAACGGATAATGTTGGCCCAGTGCTATAAACCGTAGGTATCTATGGTGTTTTGGGTGTATAGGAATATGTTGGTAAGCATCCTGCATGTCCAGGGAAGCTAGCCAATCGTGTTGATGAAGCAAGGGTAACAGGGTCCCTAGCGATATCATCTTGAACTTTTCCTTGGGAAGAAACTTGTTTAACTTTCTGAGGTCCAGAATGGGGCGCATTTCACCAGTCTTTTTCGAGACCAGGAAGTAATGGGAGTAGAAACCTGTGTTTCGTTGATCCAGCGGAACTATTTCTACTGCCCTGTTGTTCAGAAGGCCTTGTATCTCGGAGACAAGAAGGTCTGACTGTATTGTTGACAGCCTGGGCTGTCGTTTGGGGGTATAATCCAGAGGGGTTTCTGAAAGGTTGAGGGAGTACCCCTCGCGGATTATCCGGAGGACCCATTTGTCTGATGTTATGGACTTCCACTGGTTGTAGAACTGAGTCAGACATCCTCCCACCGCTGAGGAAGAGTCCCCCTCAGGCAGTTGAGGTGGGACCTGGGCCAGAAACTCAGAAGGTGGCACTGGTGCTTTGGGCCCTTGTGCCTTCTGTTGCGTTTTCTTCTGAGGCTGGGAGGCTTGGTTTTTGTTAAAACCTCCCCTGCCCATGCCCCAAAAGGACTGATGGTTGTGAAATTGATGCTTGTTAACACCCTCCTGAGAAGGTGTGGGAGTGGGTCGAGACGTTTTAATGGCCGACCTAGTCTTCTGTGTGGCCTCCAGAGCTTGCTCTACTTGAGGTCCGAACAGATACATGCTGTCAAAGGGTAACATCATGACCTGCTGTTGGGCATCATTTGTGAAGCCCGAAGTGTGTAGCCAGGAGTGACGATGGGTACAAATGCCTGCCACCGCCGCTCGGGAAGCAGTATCGAAAGCGTCCATAGCTGCTTTAACCTGCTGGTTGTTGGACTCGATACCCCTGGTTATGGTCTGAAGTAGCTCTGAACTAGAGTCTGACTCGGGCAGTGCTTCCGCCATCTGTTTGAGCGAATGCCAAAGAACATGCTCATATTGAGAAAAATAGCCCTGGTAGCTGGCAATATGCATACCCAGAGTAGAGGCAGCAAAGACTCTCTTACCTAAGGTGTCTATCTTGCGAGATTCTTTGTTTATATGCTGGGCTGTGGATGCCTGAGAAGAACGGCCTTATCATTCTCTGACAGTACTACAATAGGGTCTGCAAAGGCCTGGGAGGCCAAAATGGGTCAATCCGTTGGAGCAGCATACTTCCTGTCTATGGACTTACAAAAGGAATGAGAGCGGGATTATTTCATACCATCTGAGAGAGCGTCTCAAAGGATGGGTGTACCAGGGGAGTTAAATCCATAGGGATCTCCGGGACATGAAGGTATTGGAGTCTTAAGAGCTTCCCAGGAGGGAGGCAGTATAGCGCAGTGGTTTAAGGCCCTGAACTGCAAATCTGGTGACATCCAGCAGACCAGACCTGGGTTTGAATCCCACAGCTTCCACTTGCATACTGTGTGACCCGGAGCAAGTCACTTAACTTCCCTGTGCTCCCAGGTTGCGCCTGTAAAAAAGCTTTCAGCTTAGTGTGTCTCACCTGGTTAAATAACTAAACAAAAAAAAAAAGGAACGATATCTGTAGTCTGGAGAGAAAGAGTAGAATTTAAAGTTTTCAGCAGAGACTTAAATGACAGGTCTTCAACCACAGGCTCTGCGGCAGGATTGATCCCTGCTCCTTCAACATCATCACCCAGTCAAAGATCTGGGTCAGGCTCAATATCATCTCCTGACAGTCCAGGAGGGACTGTATGGACAGGAAAGGAGTGAAAATCAGTAGGAAACAAAGAAGAGAAAGGATTCAGAGTTGAGAACCCCTGAAGGCTGGACAGCACCGCACCAAGCTTCGGTGCCGAAGAAGAACACGGCATCGACGGCAAGGGAGACGGCGCCATCTGAAACAACCCAGCACATGGGTGCGACAGGTGCACTGGCACCGAGGATGGCGCTGACAACCCCAGCGGCGACGAGGATGGCGCAGATAACCCCAGCGGCGCTGAGGATGGTGCCGAAAGGTGCGCCAGTGCTAAGAGACCCATCAACGCCGAGGGCATCCCCGACGGCGCCAAAAGCAATCCAGGGCCCCAAAGACTTTGATTTGAAGAAAAAGAAGGAAGAATACCAGGAGATAAAGGCATCGGTGTGGCCCCTGCACGCAGCCATGAGAGGGGAAAACACCTTAGCCTTGGTGAAGGCACCGAAGGGTGCAGCACAACTGAGAAGGTCAACCACCCTACCGCTCCCCAAAGGCCCTCGGAGAACCGGGCCCAGCAACTAGACCAACCTCTGAGCCCACTGCTCCATGAAGCGTCCCACTGATGAAACTACTCGCCGGAAGCCCTTTCAAGAAGGGGAAGGGCTCCGATATCGAAAAGATCTGTCACTGGGGAGCAGAAACGGCATCTGACCCCAACGACCGACCCGTCGTATCTTTGAACATACCAGAAGGCAACCTCGAAGTGATACCTTCTCTTTTTAACCTGTGGGCGAAGAAGAGCTAGGCCAAGCAGTGCCAAGAGGCGACCGTTTTTCTTTATGCTTCGAGGATTGCCCATCCCCCAACATTGGACCGTCCATTGTCCGACCCTTCCTCCAGAGAGGGCCGCGGACCAGACCCAGCCCGTCTGACTGAACAGCTTTCATACGAAGTCTCCCTACCATCACCTGACCCGCTCATGGTCGACTCTGTCAATGGAGGGCTGAAGACTTCTTTTCTTAATAAGTAATTTAAAAGTAAGCAGTACTTACTTTGAGATAGATTCAAAAATGATAAACTGAAAACTATGCTGCTAGTCTGAAGTTTGACTCCCGGCAGGTGAGCGACGTTGTCACTGAAGCGCACTTGACGGCAGGAAAAAAGGAACTGAGGCGGTTGAAGGGTCGACGCCAAGATAGTTATTGCCGCACAAACTAAAGCTCGCAGCGCAGCTCCTTGCGGCTCTATCTCTGGCGCCGGCCCTCTTGCAAAAAGTTTGCTCCTGCTCGGTCCTAGTGCCTCCAACGTAGATCCCATCAGTGTGAATGAGTGGTAGAGACTATGTCCAGGAAGATCCATATGTTGGCTGACTCAGAATGACAATTCAGAACTTGTGCTTCCACATGAACTGGATCAGATTGTGCAGATCCAGTGTAGGGCACCATCCCCTTGTCAGTTTCAGCAACAGGAAGTATCTGGACACATAACCTTGATTGGCCAGGGTGGCCGGGACACGGGCTGTGGCTCCTTTTGCAAGAAGCTAAGCGATGCCCTCCTGAAGGGTGGACAAGTTTCCTGCAACACCCTGCACTCCTAAGGAATGTGGAGTTGGTAAGGTGGGAGAGCCTTGAAATCCAGAGGCAGCCCTCTGCCTACCACTTCCAACACCCAGTTCTAACACCCACTTCTCCATTGTGATAGCGGACCAAAGTGGCAAGCAGTGACTTACCTGACTGGGAGCACAGACAGTGTCAGGATGGGTGAAAGGATGACACCCCCTAACCCATCATGGGCAGCTTTTGCTGGGGCACCAGCCACTGCAGCTGGAGGCACCACCACCCTGCCCCACCTTTCTTAGGCCCTGGGACCCCAGCTTAGCTGAGGATGTCAGGTCTGGTACTGCCCCTGATGGGGCTGCTGCCAAGGAGGCTGTAGCTGAAAGGACTGATAATGAAAGCCTGTTTGTTAGGCTTCTTTTTCTTTTGGTCCTTCTGGGATGATGCCACAGAGTCAAAGGTGGCACTGGACTTCTCAATGCATGTGAGATGTCCTTCCACCCCAGGGCCAAAAAAGTTGGCATGCAAGAAAAGGACCTTGGCCAGTTTATGTTGAGTGTCTGCCGTGAAGGTGGACAGGTGCAGCCAGGCCCTTTGACACACACAGATTGCTGCTGCCATGGCAAGGGCACAGGAATCACCCACGTCCAAGGCCATCTGGAGCTGGTGTTTAGCCAGCGATTGATCCTGGTCTCGAATGACCTCACTGCTGATTGCTAGTCAGCAGGGAGGTGAGGGAGGATTGTGTCAAAGACTCATCAGTATGCCGGCCCGTAGGCGCAGAGAGTTGAGGCACTGGATGCCACACCTCACGCCACACTGGCGACCCGAGTTCAGGAACAAGCCTTGGTCATTGAAGGTCGGCGGGGGGGAGAGGGGGAAGGATGGAAGTGGCTGCCAGCTGGCGGCCCTCCGCCTTGGGAGAGAGAACTTGCTCTCCTTGGAGCTTGGCTGCCCCCTGGTGGAGGCCAGAGTGGCTGCATCACTCCAAGGAGTGCCGGCGTTAGGCCGAGGGAGGGCGGAAGAGACTGGTACTGGAGCTGCAGTGCGCATGTGCACCTCCATGCGCATGCGTCACTGCTTCCGGGGTCTCGGGAGTAGGACTGACCGGGGAGAAAACAGAGGAAATGTCAGAGGCCACCCAAAGATGAAGCCTCTGGGCTGGCTCTGGGGTTCAGCCGAGGCGCACATGGCACAAGTCCCCGAATGACCCCAAGTCCGGTAGGTTGGCAGACGACCAGGTGGCCCAACGAGGAGGATAAATACAGTTGAGAAAAAAAAAAAAGACATCAGTGAGTGACCAAAATTGGCTATCATTACAGCATAGCTAACCTGACAGAAACCCAAGGACGCCACAGCATTAAACTTTTTTGCAGTGTGATCAGTCTGTCAGGACTCCTTGTCCAGAGGCTTGTCCACATTCCCCCTGGATCTGCAGGGGGCCGAGTATGCGACAGGGCCTTCAGCTGAAGGGTGGTCTGAAAACCCTAAGAGGGACCCAGTAGGAAAATATGGTGGAGAGTACTGGGCAGATGCTGGATGCTGCCAAAGCTCCAGAGCCAGCCTCAGTCATGGGAAAGGAAACCACGTGAAATTGTCCCTGTCCAGAATGTCCGAAAGGGATATTTAACACTTTTGTGGACTGGCTCAAGCAGAAAAGATACGGACTCCGAGATTAAGTAAGAAGGGTCTAAGGACACCAGGTCATGCTCAGCGGAAAGGTCCTCAACTGAAATTTGGTTGAGCAGAGTCTCAGAGGAGCCCATGGACTCGAGATCTGAATCGCTTGAGGACTCCTTGTAAATAGCCCTTGACAGTTTCTCACCATGGGCCACCTGAGTATGCTCCCTAGGTGGTCTGCACCACAACCAGCCCAGCAAGCCAATGGTCAAATGGGCCTCCTTGGTTGGAGCATCTATCTTTGGTTGCTGTGATGGCGGCTCCACCCAAACAGGCAGAGAAGCAGTTGTAAGTAGCACCTGCATGGCATGGAGTGGCAAGGCACTAC
This sequence comes from Neoceratodus forsteri, assembly GCA_016271365.2. Classification (NCBI taxonomy): domain Eukaryota; kingdom Metazoa; phylum Chordata; order Ceratodontiformes; family Ceratodontidae; genus Neoceratodus; species Neoceratodus forsteri. The sequence goes on from CM028129.1 coordinate 235,769,564, forward strand.
TGGCGACTGCCAGATGACCAGAGGTCCCATGGACAGAGCCCTACCCCTGCCCTGAAATGGCCCACTGTTGCCAGAGGAGCATCTTGTGGCAGTGTCTCTCCTCTCCCGAGGACAAGAAGAATGAGGAGCATAGACAGTGACACCTCCCGCTGAGCGAGATCAAAGACGAGTGCTTGATCAAGATCTCAACCTTGCCCATCGACCGAGGATCGAAGACAAGGACAGCCATCAGCTGGTTATGGCAGACCACATACCTGGCCATGTTAATGAAAACAGGCTTGGAGGACTTGACCGCTGGCTGAGGCTGCTCCTGAAGGGAACAGATGGGAGGCACCAACCAATCCGCGTCCTCCAGAGTGAGGACCAGGAGCACTGGGGTTTGTGAGAGCAACTCTCCGATCTAATCTGACAGCCGGTCGACAGGTTCAAGTAAAATTTCCACAGCCTGCTTGACTAGAGTCAGGGACGACAAGCCCGATTGGGATACCAAGGAGCTGTTGACATTTCCTCAACCAGAGGGGTCTTGACCAGACCTGAGCAGTTCGGTGAGTGAAGGAAGCATGGGAGGATCTTAATCTCTCCTGGTCCCACATTCTACATCAATGGCGCCTGTGCCTTCTGCCATGTTGGACGGGGCTCTCCACCAAGGTCTGGAAGGCCAAACACGGCATGGAATTTCCCTGTGAACAACCCTCCAATTCTGACCCTAGCCAGGAACAGTGCCAAGACTGAGGAGGTGCCTGCCACAGTGGCCATCGCTTCCTCTTTGAGGGCTGGAAGCTGGTGAGACAACCCAGCAGCCATTCGAGGCCTTTTTGCAGCCCTTGGGATGGTCTTTAAGATCCCTCTCTGAAAGCCATCTAAGAGTGAAGTGATGTAGGGTTACCACCTATCCTAATTTTCACAGGACAGTCCTGATTTGGGCAGCTGTGTCCTGCAAAAACAACAGGAAAAATACTAAATGTCCTGATTTTATAGTAGAAAAATATTTTCTAACTTTCCACTAAGTGCTGCAGAAAGCTAAAATACTTTAACTAAAATACCTTAAAAGATAAGAAACAATGGAAGCAACTAAGAAAATACAATACTTAGCCTTAATTCTGATTATACAGAGAAACAAGTCTGTTGCATTATTTAGGTTATGTACTGTACTGTGAAAATCATGTTTCAGTAAGAAATGTCCCACTTTGGGCTTCTAAAAGGTGGTAACCCTAAAGTGATGCTTCCTATCTTCTAGAGATTCTGGGAACAGTAACATGCAGAGACTGCACCTGGCCACATTGTGCTGCCTGCCCAGGCAGTACAGGCACGCGTGGTGCAGGTCGGTGACTCCGAATGCAAAACTTGAACCCTGGCTTCCGATGTTCCACTGGTGAATCTAAGAAAGGAATCGAGGAATAAAGTCACAGTTGCTGAAAAACTCTGAAAGTAAGGTTTGCCTATGGTGCACTAATCCTAAGTAGGAGCCACGGAGATTACCTGCTTTACCAGTGGAAAGATCTGACGCCACAAGGGGAGTCAGGGATATACTGCCGGGTTGGTGGGAGGAGCTTAGTTTAAAGACGCCCAATGAATCAGTAATTCTGGTGGAACTGCCAGAGTATGGATAGTGAACTTATATCCATGCCCTAGAAATGCCAATTTTTTTGCACCTTCCCGGCTTCTGGTTGACCACTCTTTCAGGCGCTGCCCGCTGGCACCCTTGCCTGATGCCAGCCACCACCGGGGTGGAGGTGCTGGCATCGGCCAGGTGCCAGCGGGAATCGAGGTGGCCTGAAAGAGTGGTCAACCAGGAGCCGAAGGTGCAAAAAAATATATATATATTGCATTGCAGCCGCCCCCGGTAATCTGGCGAACCCTTCGCTGGATGGGTCCCTCCTCAGAGGGAAATAGGCACTGGTGGGGGTCGGCCAGCACACTCTACTGGCCCAGGTCCTGCTGAGGTGGCTCTGGGCCACACTGGAGGCTCGGTGGTAGCAGGAGCCAGCGACCGCCATCCAGTCGGCCATGGAGCACTTTTTTCCATTTTCTCCCGGGGCATGGTGTGCCACTAACGTCAAGGTGTACGCCAATGTTCACCATGCACCTTCTTGGTCAGCGGGACCCAGTGCATCGCCGTACCCCCGGCCTCCGCCAGGAGTCAACAAGCACCGGGTCATCACCACACCCTTCCCCTGAGAGAAGGCGAGCAGTCTTCAGACGCTCAAGCCTTCTCTCCCGGCCGGCCCTCCAGCGCCCCGGGACCGTTCCCGAACCTGGGTCACCAGCGTCACAAGCGGAAATCCAACCACTGCACTGATGAGCCAGCACAGAAATGCCTATTTTTAAGGGTGACCCAGGGCCTAAACAATCATAAAATACCAAAAATATATGGATTTAAGTACAGAAACAACACACACAAGGTAAAAAGAACCCAGGAAACATATTTATTATTTTATTTATTTATTTAAAATTGATGACCGGGAAAGGCACACTGAGCCGAGGCTCGTTTCCAGGTGCGACCCAGGTACAAATGTACACAGAAGGGGAACAATAACAATGCAAGGATTACGACAATATGTATAAAGACTATATACAACCCCCCCCCATATATATATATACAAAGTATATGTACAGATATAAAGAGAGGATTGCATTTGGCAGGCTAGAAATTATATATTGGGACCATATGAGCTCCTGATGCGGGGGTTGTGACTGAGCAGGGGTGGGTTAGAGACCAGGAGGCAGATAACTCAGGTCATCATGATGTAAAGGATGACAGAGAGGAGGCTGGGGAAGAGAGGTTTGAGTGGAGCTGAGGGGGAGGTGGGAGGAGCCCTCAGGGTTCTAGGAGCATTTGGGGCAGGGAGGGGTGGGGAGGAGTTTGAGGAGTTGCCTAACGGATGGGAAGGGAGAGGTCAGGTGGAGGTCAGAGGAGAGATTATTCCAGAGGAGAGGTAGACGGTACAAGAAGGCAGACTGGTCAGCAACTGTGTAAGGATGGGGGATGTGGAAAGTGCATGAGTCCCTGTGTCGAAGAGAATAATTAGGGGAATTTGCTGAGGTGAGAGGGAGCCAAGCCAGTATTTTGCTATGAAGGAGGCACTGTGGATGGTTCCCCTGTGGGACAGCGGGGCCAGGGAGAGCGGTGCGTAGAGGAGACAGTGATGAGTGAGTTGGGGGGAGGCAGTGGCAAAGCGGCAGATTCCATAGACAACGGTGACATAGTCCAACACTGGCAAGATTGTTTTGATTACGAGCTTGTGTCACGTGGGGAGAGGGAGGCTGGCTTTGTGTCGATGGAGGATCACAAGTTTAGGCCTGAGTTTGGTGCAGATAGCCTCGATGTGAGTGGAGAAGTTGAGGTGACTGTCCAGCCAGACTCCCAGGTATTTGAAAACTGGGACCAGCTCGAGGGGTGAGCCGTCCAGGGTGGTGATTGTTGGGGGGAAAGGGGGGAGGTAAGCTTCTGCCTGGATCCAAAGACCATTGTGACATTTTTTTTTGACATTGAGTTTAAGTTGGTCTTCCTGGGACCAGGACTGAACCCGGTTAAAGTCATGTTGGAGGTTGGGGAGAACACTGTCGTGGGAAGGGCCAGAGGCAAAGATGATAGTGTTGTCTGCGTAAAGGTGGACAGTGGAGGAGAGACAGGCAGAGGGGAGGCCATTTATGAAAAGAGAGAAAGGATGGCACCAAGGATGGAGCCTTGGGGAACCCCTGCTAGGATAGGGCAGGAGAGTGAATCACCTATTTGGACTGACTGCTGTCTATTATGAAGGTAAGAGTGGAACAAGGCAACAGCAGGTTTGGCGATGCTAAAGGAGCTAAGTTTATGGAGAAGCAGGGGGGTTGGAGACTGAGTCGAAAGCTTTTGCCAAGTCGATGAAGATGATGGCAGTGATTAGGCTATTGTCCACGGCAGAAAGGACAGAGTCATAACGCACAACAGGGTGGAGATGGTGGAGTGGTGTTTTTGAAATCCTGACTGTATGGGTGAAAGGGAGTTGTCTGAGGAGAGAAAGTCTGAGAGCTTGGACAGTATTAGTGATTTCTGGACTTTAGCAAGGGAGGGGAGGAGCGAGATGGGCCTATAATTCCCTGGTGAGGAGGGATTGCCAGCTTTATGCAGTTGGAGGACCTTGGCCAGTTTCCTGGCTTTGGGAACGGTGGCTATGGATAGGGAGAGATTCAGTATGTAAGTCAAGGGGGTGACTATTGCAGGGGCGGAGATGTGGAGCAGTTTAGGGTGTATACCATCGGGGCTGGATTTAGACTGGTTAAGGGAGGTGAGTGCATTGTAGACTTCTGGTGGGGTGAATGGAGGAAAGAGGAAGCCAGAGGGAGGGGAGGATGAGTCAGGAGAGTCAGGGGAGAAGACAGAGGCAGGGGTGAGGGGAATCTGGCAGGGCACAGGAGACGAAGAAATTATTGAAAACCTCAGCTACAGAAGCAGGGTCCGAGACAGAGCTGCCATCGATCTTTAGGACTGGACATGCTTGTTTGGAAGGGGGGGTCGAGAAGGGAGTTGATCACCTTCCAGAAGGATGCAGGGGAGTTTTGGTTCTGAGTAATTTTTGGCTTTAAAATATGAGGACTTGGACTGCCAGATGGCCTTGGTTCAATTATTTCTGAGATGCTTGTAAGATTGGAGATCACTTGTAGCTTGGGATGCTTTATACAGCCTCCAGGCCTCGTCCCTGGAATGACACAAGGCAATGAGGTCGTAGGTGATCCAGGGGTAGTGGTAGCGTTTTACCCACATTTTTCTTAGTGGTGCATGGAGGTCACGCATACGCTTAAAGATGTCACAGAACTGGGACAGGGCAAGGTCTACATTTGACGTGGAAAAGATTGGTAGCCAATCCGTATTAGTGAGATCTTGCTGCCGGGCAGCTTCGTTTAGGAAGTGTAGGGAATGAAACCAAATGAATTTGGGCTGGGAGTGCAAGGAGTGGATTTTGCTAATTCAATAAATAAAACAGTGGTCACTAAGGGCATCGGAGAGGGTGCCTGAGGCAGAGATCCGGTGAGGATGGGTGGCTAGAATCCATTCCAGGAGTGGTTTTGGGACCAGTGGTTTAGGCGGGTTGGTTTATGGATTAGCTGGGAGAGGTTAAAGGCGTCTATCCTTAGGGTGGTGGGTTTGGCGGATTAGGAGAGCCAGTCGAGAATGAAATCACCTAATAGCAAGAGTTCACCATTTGATGTGCTGTAATATATTGCAGAGATGGCCTTACGATGGCATTGGCCAGGTCTTTGTGGTGTACAGAGCCCCTACAGAGTGGGGGTGGAGGAGGGAAAGATCAAGTCAAATCAGAATTTATTTATAAAAAGCGCCTTTCTATATCCAAAGTGCTTGTACATCAGGTAAGAACAATAAAAACACATTAAGAACATTAATTAATAAAAGCCAACAATACATTACAAATCCAGGATAGGTGAGCCACAATGGATTCATGGTAAGAAGGGCAGGATTCCTTAATAATTGAGCTCGAAATGGATTGCCTGGCATACAGGGCTAACATCCCCCCTTACCTCTGTCCTGATGGTATAAGTTGTATACAGGAATGGCAAGAGATGAGTTTCAAATGTTGGCAGATAACCAGGATTCCGAGATACAGAGTAAGTCAGAGTGGTATTGAGTGACCCAAACGTTGAGGGCATCCATTTTGAGGAGGAGGCTCCTGGTGTTGAGATGAAAGATATGGAGGCCCTTGGGAAGTGAGCTCGGGGTCTGACAAGGGGGCGGTCCTAAGAAGGTGGAGGTGAGGAGGCAGAGGGTTGGGCATGGAGGGGCCTGGGTTGGGATGTATGTCACCAATCAATCAATCAAGTCTTTATTTATCCAGGTGAACACCACTGAGCAGACTCATTTACAAGGTGGATCTGTGTTACACAAGGTCAAGAATAACACTTATGTACAGATAATAAATAGACATAATTATACAGAAATAGAAAAAAATACACAGAGCAATAACAAGTATTTCAGGTGTAGGGTTAATAAGGTTAGGGAGAATGGTATGAGAAGGGCAATTAAAACATTCTGAAACAGCCAGCATATTAAGACATTTTCAAACAGCATGGTATATCATTGGTCAGGACATATATGAGCTTAAGGGGCAGACATGGAGGGGTACAGGACAGCAGCTGTTCTAGGAGGGGTGCTATGGTAGAGGGGCTGGGGACATATAAGGTAGGAGTGTGAAGGTAAGAAAGGTAGTGGATTAGCAGAAAAAAAAGGGGTATAGGTGAAGACAACCAAGGGCCGGGTTAGATGGAGCAAGCTAGAGCAAGAGGAGGAAGGAGAGGAGGGAGGCGGAGAGTGCCAGGCTATGCCTGAACAGTGTGTGGAGGTGGTGTGTGGAGGTTTAAGCACTGGAGTAGAGCCTCAAGGTTAAGGAGGTGGGAGGGACAGGGAAGGATGTATGAAAGGGAAAGGGATGGGGGGTGGGACACAGGGGAGGAGAAAGAGGAGAGAGGGGCGAGGCTAGCATAGGGGTGGACCATAAGTAGGTGAGAGGAGTGGGGTCAGCATATGAAGGAAGGTGGCTATAGGGAGGGGATGCTGGGGTGGAGAAGAGGTAAGTTTGTAGAAGAAAGCAGCATATTATGGAAGGCAACATGGTGGCACAGTAGGTAGTGGACAAGCTGAATTTATAGCAGTAGCAGCCGCTAGAGGCAAGAGCTGATAATCTGCTAATGGTAAAAGTTCCAAACAAAAACTGCAAACACTAGGAGTGGCATGGTGCAAGTCCTGGGCAGGTCAGCCCACATAAGACATATGAACCTTTCCAAATAAACAGCACTCGGAGCTGGAAAAACACACTGGACCACAATTACCACTGAGCTGCTTTATTGCACATAAGGTGGTGGTACAGGTGCACAAACATCTGGAGTACCACAACAGGGCTCGGCGTTTCGGGTTAACACACCCTTCGCCAGAAGACTAATGGGAAACATGGCTGATAGGCTCTAGCAGTCACGTGTCAACAGCTATACAAGTCTCGGTTCCCTAAGGGTGGTGGTGGGGGTGGTGGGGAAGCCAACGCAAAGCGTTGGTGGGGTCCTCCTCTCCCGTCCAAGCTGAAGCTACTGATGAGTACCTGTTTGCTGCGGCGGTATGGCTGGAGGAGGGGCTGTGGAAGATGGGGGTGGAGGTTGCGAGAGAGAGAGAGAGAGACGGCTGGAGATTTACTCTGAGGTGGTCTGCATTAAAAGTGACCACTGGGAGACTTCCTTAACTCTCCAGTTTGGCTCTGCTCCCTTGTTTCTCTGATTTTGCTCTTTTAGTATCATTAATTAACTGTGTGCTAAGGACTCAGCAATGATCTTCAAACTGAATTCAACCTGTTATAGAATCAGCTTCTTCACAAAAAGCTTCTACACAACGCAAAGAAAACTACAGCGATGCTATTTTCTCCTTTTAGCCACGCACGTAACCCAGCCATCACTGGATCAGTTCCTCAGATCACTACAATTCTTGGAGAAAACTTGGAATACGTTACGAAATTTAAGTACTTAGGAGTTTGGCTTGATCATAAACTCTCATTCACTGATCACATTGAGGACTTGTTAAAAAAATTACGCCAGAGGTTAGGTCTTTTCTTCAGGATTAGCCACTTTCTTACTAATGATGCAAAGCTGCGGTTGGTTCAAGCAACGCCTTCCTCGATGGTAGACTATGCAGACTTCCTTTATAGTCATTTCCCTACTTCTTATCTTACAAAATTGGACACGCTCTACCATAGAGCTTTGAGGTTCATAATGGGACTTCCCTTTACCACGCACCATTGCTCCCTATATACAGCTGTGGGGTGGACTTTCCTTTAGTTTAGGCGGAAAAGAAATGCTGCTCTATGGACCTTCAGATCTATCTCTAAAAACTCCCGCAACATATTAATGACTATCTCCTACTAAGCATAGCAGGCAACTATGCATTGAGAAGTCATTCATTTATATCATTAAATGTACCCCAAATTAAATCACGTTTTGTCAGAGCATCCATAAGCTTTGTGCTGCCCTCTCTATGGAACAACATGCAAAAAACACTGAAATTGAGCACCCCTGTTAGCCTTACTACCTTCAAGAATCTATAGTCCTGCTGTGTCAAGGAGCCGTGCAACTGTTTCCCACGTCCTTAGTCAGGCTTAACGATCATGGTTATACTGTAGCTTCGCTGGCTCCAAATTCGATGTCTAGGTCTTCAGATTTCTTCTCACTCTCCTTACAACGCTGATCCTCTTTCCTTCTGTTTCTCTTTTCTCCTCTTTTTCTTCCTCTTCTTTATTCCTTTTTCCTCTCTTGCAAGCCTACTATCTACTTTTTGACACTGCTATCCACTTCTGTTATATGTCTCGGTATATTACCTCCAGACTCCCATTTCTTGGTGGAACCCAATGGCTGAGTCTCGTCCCCTCCCCTTCTCTCCGCTCTCCCTATGTCATACCCTGCCCCCTTTTTTCCCTCTTATCTTACTCCCCATCTTTGCCCCTCTCCCATTACTCTTTCTTCTTCGGCATCCCTCCTCACCCTGAACTTGCCCAGCTGACCTGGTTGTGCAAAGTGCCGTATAAAACCATACCTGTTGCTGTTGTCCTTGCTCCTCTTCCCTTCTCATTTTTTTTATTTCTTTAGGTACATATGCACCTACATCCTTGCAGAGTTGTTCTGTACTGCATCATGCTTACTTGTGTATTGGTATTGCACCTTGAAATTGATTTTATTTTTGCATTCCATTGTATTGACTGTATAGATAAATATGTATTGTTTCTATTGTACCTTGACCTTGTTCTAACCAGGTCCATCTCACAAATAAGCCTTGCTCAACGATGTTCACCTGGATAAATAAAGATTTTGACTGACTGACTGACTTAAGATTAGTTCTATTTAGCAACAGGACAGTAATGGTAACTACAACAATATTTTAAACAGTTCTGTCAGGCAAGACTTATTTACTGAGGCAAGCAATGTGAATAAATGAATTGAAGGCCTCACTGAAACTAATGCAATTCCAGGTGCAAGTTGGAACAGCTGCAGGTATTTTTGGCAAAATAAATTCGAATCAAGTACTTGGGCTAGAATGCAGAGAACATGCTATTTGTCGTGGTTTCTGTTTTCAGAATAGAAGTTAAGAACTCGGCTAGACAGAAACACAGTACAGACTGAGTTGATGAGTTTTTCTCCACAAAGAACTATAAATTAAAGTACTGTGCTAATACTGCAGAAAAACATGCTAATTTGCTGCAAATTTGTCAAAATAATTACTATCTGCATATAACCCCCAGGTGGCGCTATCCCAAGGGCTACTACCCCTGCCTGCTTGATCACTGACAGGTTGAGGGGCCTAGGTTCTATGGTGGGTGCCTCCACCCAGAGGTCAGGGTTTGTGGTGGTTAGACTAACTTGGTCACAGCCCTCTGGGACACTGAGACCCCCTTTTATCCCCTCTAGTGACTCACACAGTACACCAGAGTTACAGCCCCAATACCCCACGTATACACACTGTTCACTCATAAAGTACCACACCCTCGAGACTGATTCTGCAGCACATCTCTGAGGACCCTCTGTAAAATAAGGTTAAACAACATACACAGCAAAATACAATACTGTTTCCATAAGTACCAACACCACAGACAGTGTAGTATAACAACAACAAATCTGATTTATTTAGGGGACAGTAACACGGAGGGGCAATCAGGTTGATTTAGTTTAGTGAAGTTCAAATCATAGTACTGTACATGCATATAGGGTCCAAAAGTCACACTCTGGGTACTCAGGATGGGGGGCTAGCCAGGTCCGTTGCGGGGTTGGCGGCAGGTGCAGATGGATGGGGCCCTGTAGGAAGAAAATATATGCACAACACCCACTTGTAATCCAGAGCCGGATGGCTCAGTCCATGAAGAAGTGAAACAACAATAATTAGATGACACACTTGTAATTGATAACAGGCTGCAGGGGAATACCCTGATTTGTACTCACAATACCAAAACTGAGAACCGAATGGTGGGTGTTCTTCTGGATTGTCAGAAACAACAGGGCATGGAGGCAAGGTCCTTGTGACTGGACCACACTGCAGTTGATAGCAAACAGATTTAGTCCAAGACAAGCTGGGATTTGCTTCCAGCTTCAACACACAGCACACAATACAGGGGATTGGAAATAGTTATTCCCCACAAGCACTATGCACATTCATATGTAAAAGGAAAGTACTATACCAGGCAAGCTGCTCCTCGACCCCGAGTACGCACAGCAGTTTCAGTTCCTGACAGACCGAGCGCGATTCAGCAATATCTCCAGTCTTCTACAGGGTGAGCCTGGTATCGACACTTCTGGTGCTTCTTTCTCCTCACAACTCGGATTCAGTCCAAACTGGCACTCACAACGGCTGTAGGCCGAAACTCAGGGCCTCACACGCGATTCCCGCGCAAAACTATACACCGCAGAAGCACACAGCTCCTTCTCTCTTCGCTGTCACAACTGATCTGAGCTTTCCAGCTTCAGAGAAGGGCATTTCCTTTAGCTCCACACCATTCTGTTGGCTGGTTCGGCTGCCACTCACAATAGGACTCCCTCTGTTGGTGGAAAAAAAAAAAGGCGCCAAGGTCAAAACTACATTTCCCTGAGTCACTGCCCATACAATTCCCTTGTGGCTGGCTCAAAATTGAGAGTCCAAGTTCTGATTCGTCCACAGGCTCCATTTTAAGGTCTCCCTATCATCCTGATTGGTCCAAGTCAGCAATTCAGGACCAAAATGAAAGAGCTACACTGAAACAGTTCATGCTGAAATGAAGACAGGTTAGACAAACTACATTTTCTCAGTCACTCTAAATGATTTCTGGCAAACAGTTATATATCTTTCAACAAGGCTCCCTCTGCACATGTAGCGACAGCAGAAAGCGAGCAAATTGACAGCAGCCAGTGAGATTTGGGCATTAGAACACACAGTCCCCTTTTTCAATTATTTATAGCTACAAGCAGGCAGCTCTTAAGAGACAGTACCAGAGGCTCTAAAAGCCCTCACACCTAAACAGCTTAAACGCCCAACATCTTCCAGACTTGGAGCATTGCAGGCAAGCTCCTGAAGACTTCTGGGAACACCCTATTTGTAGTTACAAACACATCTGTATACATAAGTAATCAGGGACTTAAGCCACAAGTTTAAGTTTAAGAGTCACAAGATCAGGCTTGAATATTAAAATGGTGCCAAAATGGGTCCTTCTCTCCTGTCCAAGCTGAAGCTCCTGATGCGTACCTGTTTGCTGCAGCGGCTAGCGAGCTGTGGGGGAGGGCTCCTTCTTCCTACCTTCTAGACCCTCGGGGGAGCCGAATTCTGCTGTTTGCTGTGGTGGCTAGCAAGCTGTAAGGGAGGGCTCCTTCTTCCTGCCCTCTCGACAGTCAGGGGAGCCGAATTCTGTTTGCTACAGCAGCTAGCAAGCTGTCATGGAGGGCTCCTTCTTCCTGCCCTCTCGACCCTTGGTCAGAGGGCATATTAACAGATGCAATTTCAAATGCTTTTTAAAAGTTTTCAATTACAATTTCGAATATTAGGAGGGAGAAGCTCCAAGTGCTTACACAATGAAAAGGTCCATGCCCCTGCAATATCTTTGTCTCAATGGTTGCAAAACACATTTTGCTGTATACGATCGTAGGCAATCTAATTTTACAGCGATACATCTGTGAGATCCCAGGATTGTGTACGGAAGACTGATCATTCCTGAGGTGCCACTCTATTGCTAGACTGCACTTAAATGTTGTCGCTTCAGCAGACATCCTTTTCTTGACTTTGAAATCATGGAAGCATAGCATACTGTAATGTACTGTACCTATGTAACTACACTATGTGTTACATGATTATAATTACTGGTGAACCCCTTTAACGCACAGCTTTGTGCTACTTTTCAAAAGCCGTAATAACTGTGCAACGCCGCAATAACCGGTTATTATGGCTTTTGAAAGCTCGTGCTCAACTGTCCCTAAAGTGCATGTGGGAAAAGCCAGATCTCGACCACAGGTCCAAAAAAAGCAAGATTCCCACTCACCCTTAGGGCAGGCTTCACAAACTGCTTCCTTCACCGAAACGCAAACAGGCAGCAAATGAAACCAAAACTGAGAGCCAGTACAGCCCTCCACTAGTACAAAAACATTGGGGTCCTTCATGAGCAGCATAGGCGGCACTACATGCCTACCCTTATTTTTGAACAGACAACAACAGTTTGTGGATCGTGCTAAGCTTTCAGACCCGGTAAACTGTAACATTTGCTGCATAAAAACAAATTCAGCAAAAGCTCAATTGAGCTTATAAGATCATATTACAAAAGCAAGAGACAGCATGGACTAGTCAAGAAGCTGTAACTTTTTCTTCTTTAAAACACCAAGCACAGTAATTATAAAAATAAAACATATACAACTGTGAGCTTATGAGGTTTTTTTTTTTTTTTTACACACCTTGGTGTGTGATGACTGTAGAAACCTCTCAAGCTTTGCTCTCGAAGTTTATGGGTCATCACACACCTCAGGTGTGTAAAAAACCTCATAACACACAGTTGCATATGCATTATTCTCTATATATGTATACCTGTATTAGGCATACTTTTCTCAGTGAACTGCAATTATAAAAAAAAGTGCTTGCCACGACACCCTAGGAAACATGACCAATGCCTCACGTGATCTTTCCACCTTACAACTGTTAATAAAAATAACATCATCATCTGAACAACAAAACCATTCAATCCTTACAAACCACCACTATATAGAAGTGAGAGTGAATTATCCTCTAGTTCCAAGTCCAGCCTACGTCACTGACAAACCCACTTTCAGATGGATCTTTTCAAATGTCAGTGGGGGAGCTCAGCTATCTATCCTTGCTCTTTTACAGCCCTTGCTCATTTGTACAAGGGGCCTATATACAGTATGATTGAAGACGACCATAAATACCTAAGTGCCAGTAAGCCTGATGAAGTTAGACTACAGCACTTACCAAGATTCTGGTTTCTATCAGGGGACCTCTTCATTGCTCAGACAGGGCCTCCATTCTCATTCATTTGCTTTCCTGCTCTCTCTCTCTCTCTCTCTTTGCTTTTTCATTATGTAAACAGATAGCACAGAATTAAGAAAAAAAAAAAAACATAAAATGAAAAAGTATTTCAGGTTTATTTTATTATTTTACAATTCATTTACCCAGGATAGCTTAGCTGAGATGCAACATCTCGTTGCTGAAGGGTCCTGCTTCTTCCTATTTCTGCAACTGGGTGGACTGGAGCACTGGAAGGTTAAATGACTTAAGAAATGTCACAGTGAGTTTTGTTACTGTTTGGCTTTAGCGGAGTTTGAACCTCGACTTCCTGTTCCCAAGTCAATGAACTAACCACTAGACCACACAGAACTGCCACAGGACTGCTAGCTGGAATCAGGTTATTTCTGTTGGGCCTTATGTAATAGACTGCTGGACACACAACAGTAGAACAGCTCACTAACCTGCGAAAGGAGGCCCCAATAAGCTGTCCACTACCAGGGCTCTGCATTGAATGTTTCCTGTCAGGTGGCAACAGATGATGATCTCAAAATATGTTACCAGCTGCCTTGATGGTGCAGAGACGGCACTGCCACTTGCAACACCACTGACCTGGATTAGAAATGGACAGGACGTCAGAGTGTCCACGCAGAGAGGGCAGATCGAGCATCCCAAGGACACTCCTCTCCTCTAGGGAGGGAGGAGCATGCTCTGCAGCTGTACCACCAGCTGGGTGACCACAGGTGGTGCTGCAGCTGGAAGCAGCTCAACAAAGAAGCAGCTGCTAGACGGCTCTGTGCATCAGCACAACTGAGCAAGTGTGCATGTGTGTGCACTCTCTCCTCTGACTCCATGTGAAGGGGACAGAAACCAGAAGGAAAATCCCTCCGAGTACACAAAATTATACCTGCACTTCTGGGCCCCGCTGGAATGACCACACACCACCCTACCACTATGACCTCTTGCCAGGAAATGCTGACCCTTGTGGGGTCCATCATGGGGGTAAACCTGTGGGGTCAAATGGGTGGGTAAGTGATGCAAGATGGGATGGACGGGGCTGGGAGGTGATGTGGCAGTGGAGGGCAGCTTTGGTGACCAAAGGGATCAAACAATGTTTATACTGTATGTAAAAAATTTTACTATCCAGGTTTGCTTGTTCATTTATTTCAAGACAGCTTGCCAGTGCAGTTCTGTTGATAGCACTGTTGTCTCTGAGCCTCAAGGACATGGGTTTGCATCTTACACCAAGAACCTGGATTCATACTTGACACGGGCACAGGCACTGCAGTACTTGTAAGTGACACACTGTTGGAGGTACTAACCTGCAGTTGCCACCTTGGACATGCTATGGCTCCCCCTGCTGGGTGAAGATGGATTCAGCAGGAAGGCACTCAAGCTGACAGTCATCAAGATGGGCACGACACCATGTGACATCAGTGAGCTAAGGAAAGGTGTGTGTGGAGTGCTTACACAGCCCTGCACCAAGACCCACAGAATGTTGGCAAGAGGCAGAGGGTGAGTAAGTCTGTTTTTCTTGGCTCTCATTCCCCTGAAACACCCAAGCAGTGGTGGATGCTGCAGACCCTCACCTGGAGAGCTTCCAACAACCTGACTGGGATCCCAGGACAATGCATAAAACTAATTATTATGGGGTGTACAAGGGTTCTCAGTAACAGGTATGGGTATGTCTACATGGGTATGGGGGCTGCAAACAAGCACTAAAGGCTTATAAATTTTATTTCTTAGCTACCCACCGTCCCAGTATACAGGCTTGAACCTGGATCCCCATATGTTAAGCAGACACACTTTTTTTTTTTTACACTTTATCTCCGGCCAGGCATCTCTCTGGTGTACCCTCTTGGTCTTTGCCTCTACTCCCCACCTGAAACCCCTCTCACCACGGGAGTAGAAGGGGCAGTTACCCTCTTCCCAAGCTTGCAGACATGGCGCCCCAGGCTAAGCCCTGGGATGAGACCACCACTCCTACCTGGCGACCTTTCTGGAATCTAGATGGCCGGTCCACAGCTAGGTCGAGGTGGTTCGGTATTGGGGATGTGGGCGTCAACCACTGGGGTCACTGTCACCTTCCTGGACCTTCTGGTGTTTTTCCGTGAAGTCCCCCCAAGATGTGGTGTGCAATGATCCTGCGTGGCTCCTCCTCTACCAGCGCCTGCCACCGCCTCGCTCCCTGCCAAATGCTCCTGCTCATGTGCTGTCCCTGGTCTCCACTGGGAGTTGCTACAGAGCGGGGAACACCCTGTGACCCACCCTGGGAGAACAGAACAGTCCTCCAGATCGTGATCCTTTCCTTCCCTTGCTGACCCCAGCATCCTGAGTCCGTTCCGGAACCCAGGTCGCCGGCGTGGCATGAGGTGTGGCATCCAGCGCCACAACCCTCAGCGTCACCGGGCTGGCTAAGCAGACACACTTGCCAGTACGCTGTCAAACCCAGCTGTGGAGTTCAGTGTGTCCTTTCATAAATATAATGTTTCCAATATTACAGTTCCCTAGAGAATATATATTTTTTGTTCATTTTCAGCTGTCCTCTCAAAGGTTTGTAACATAGCTGGAAGCTCTTCCAAGCAGTTTGCATGAAAAGCATTTGAATGTCCCCAACTGACTTGTAGTGCTTTTGTGACCTAATAGTATTTTTACCTTGACAACAGACGTGATGTCACAGGCAGAGCAGTTGTGAGGTCAGTTGGGACTGTCAGATGGTTTCTGAGCGACAGTGAAATGTACTGCATTACCTGAAATATTTTGTAGACTACCAACAGGAGAAAGAAAAAACTAGAAAGCATTATAATTTAACAAAACTGTTACAGAAGGGATCCTCCAGCGTAGAAGAGGGAGGGATACGAGAGGGCATCAGCTGAGGATGGAGGGGGGGAAGAATCAGGAGACATTTTTTCACAGAAAGGGTGGTGGACAGGTGAAATACTCTGCCACAGGAGATGGTTTCCTGTAGAACGGTGGGTAGCTCTAAGAGGGGTTTGGGACAGGGTAAGGGAGGGGTGTTAAGATGAAGAGGGGGGAGGAGGGTGCGGCAGCTGTAAGTTGAGGGGCTAGCTGCACATTCGGGAGACTCGACAGACCATATAGGCCTGCTTCTGCTGGCATGTTCATATGTTGTAACTATAGTAGTTTTAAGCCATTTACTCATTCATTTATTTACAGTGTGGTTCATCAGAATCAAGAGTTCTTATCACAGTTTTTACTTACAGTTTTACGTTTTACTGGAATATCTTGCAGGTTCCGTAGAACTCTACACGATTCGTTTTCCATACTGTATGTATTTTATTCCCCAGGCAGTCTGTGTGTCTTGCAGGGATATACCCTATTCACAGGGATATACCTTGGTCAGGATGAGAGATCCTGGCCATCATACATATGGCAGCTGGGATTTTATCCCTCTCTTCTCAGATGTGGGCAATACCTATAATGGCCTAACCATGCACAGTGTCACACTGTGGCAAAAGCAAACTCCTGGCCCAACTGCAGGGTCACTGTAGTGGAACCCGCTGGCTAGCTCTCCCTGGCTGAGACATACCGTCGTAGGAGTGGTTCCCCAGCCAGGCCTGACCTCCAAAGAGTCATGCTGAGTTCGTTCTGAACCCAAGCTGTCTTAACAACAGCACGATGCACTGCTGCCAAGTCACAGTGGCGTCTGAACATGATGTAATTCTATGGCAACTGCTCCAGTATGTCACACATAAAACTGAAATCTTACAGTCTAGAACACTTGATCCTAGTGGACGGCACTGGAGTTTTATTTTCTCTTTATTCTTCTGGTCACCGGCATAGGTCCTTATCTGGCCTCTTCATGGCAACCACCCAGCCCTGTCACACCTCCCTGTGGCTTGTCCCCATTCAGACATCCACCAAGACAGAGGCAGAGTGCAGAGGGAGGCCCCTCGGAACTACCTGATATCACCAGAAGTGTGACAGGAGGCTGTGCGGGGCCCATGTGTACTATGGCTGGGTCTTTACTCTTCTGCTGTATTACGGGTTACTCCCAACCCCAGGATGTGACAGGTAAGGACATCATGGTATTCATGTGGTGCAAGCCATCCCACTAACATAAGGTGACGTCCTCAATCCCACAAGTGCTTCCGACTGCACTGCCACCTAGGAACACCTAGACAGTATCTTAGCAAGGCATGTAGCTCTAACTCCCTGCAGGACAGTGTCCTCCAGGATGCTCAGCCTTCCTCCCCAAACAACCAGCCCCTGATGCCCTGAGTCCATTACTGAATCAGGTCGCTGGTGTCGCGAGATAATCCCACCACTGTGCCAACAGGTCATCCCTTAGCCTTTCATTTTAGTAGCTACCTACTCTTTAAGGTGCTTTTTCAGCACACTGCTTCCAAATACGACCGTCTGCTTGCCCGAGGGCTGACTCGTTCTTCAGATTGTGTGCTTGGACCTTAGTCAGCAAAAACCTTTGACAAAACTCCTTTGAAATCTGGGTCCTCTGTGTCCAATGGTGGTTCAGATTCTTGATGTCACAGAAACAGATCTTCACAGGTTCAGAACAGGAATCTGGTTTTATACAGTGCACTTTATAAACAATGTATCCCAAAGTGCTTTAAAGTCCAGGAGAGGGAGGGAGGGAAGCAGGGATGTCACAATATGAAATTTTGATGGTGTGAGAAGCAGTACATGCAATACCATGATATTATGGAAGTAGTCATTTTTTTTAATAATAAAGTTTTTTTTTCTTAAAAATGGTGCTGGCAGCCTAGAGGTTAGAGTAATAAGCTGTGAAAGAGCTTGGTACATCCAGCACACCAGAGGCCGATTCCCACAACCTCCACCTGCATATTGTGTGACCCTGGGCAAGTCACTTAACCTCCCCCAGTGCTCCCAGGCTGCCCATGAAAACAGGCCTTGGGGCCAAGTGGGCCTTATCCAGTTAGCAAAGAATAAAATAATTAAAAAAACCCAAAAAAACTATAAATTAAGTCACAAATTTATAGAAACAAGAAACATAGAATTTGACGGCAGATAAGGACCGCTTGGCCCACCCAGTCTGCCCATTTCCCTACCTACTGGATAAGCTGCAAATCCTAGTTAACCAGCAGCCTACTTCTTCCTACCCCCAACCCCTAGAATGGCCTTATGACTGTCCCATGCATGCTTGAATTCCACCACTGTTTTTGACTCCACAATCTCCTCCGGAAGGCGGTTCCATGCATCCACAACCCTCTCTGTGAAAAATACTTCCTTAAATTACCTCTGAGCTGCCCTCTATCTTCAAATTGTGCCCCTTGTTCTTGCACACTTTTTTTTGAAAGATGCTACCCTCTTGGACTTTGTTGATTCCTTGAGGTACTTGAACGTTTCTATCATGTCCCCTCTCCCTCCTTTCCTCGAGGCTATACATATTAAGCTCCTTTAGTCTCTTTCATATGTCTTCCGGTGCAGACCCTGCACCATTTTAGATGCCCTCCTCTGGACAGCTTCCATCCTGACTATGTCTTTGCGGAGATTGGGTCTCCAGAACTGCCCAGTACTCAGATGGGGTCTCACCAGCTATCTGTACAGAGGATAATAGCTTCTTGTTTTCTACAGTGATGCCTCTCCCTATGCATCCCAGTATCCCCCCAGCCCTCCTTGCTGCTCTCTCACATTGCTTGCCCACCTTTAGGTCATCTGAAATAACTACCCCAAGGTCCCTTTCCATTTTGTTGTTGTTAGTATCTCACCCCCATTGTGTACTCTTCCCCTGGGTTTTTGTTTCCCAAGTGCATTACCTTGCACTTCTTAGCAGTGAATCTAAGCTGCCATACATTTGACCATTCCTCTAACCTTGCCAAGTCCCTTCTCATCCTTTCCACCCCACCTTGTGCATCAACTCTGTAGCAGATCTTTGTGTCATCTGTAAAGAGACATACTTTTCCTTCCAGTTCCTCTGCAATGTCGCTTATAAAGACATTGAAGAGGACCGGTCCTAATACTGAACCCTGCGGTACCCCATTAGTTACCCCTTCTTCTAGTGATTTTTTTTATAAAAGAAGTGAACGAGAAAGGCAATGGCACATGGAATGGATCAGTGCCACTGTCACAACCACAACTGCAGGTGACTTTGGAGGGCAAAATGAGAAACTCTGGACAGATAACTGTAAAAAAAAAAAAATTAATGAGGTTGATTAAATAAATCAACTCAACTGAGCTCTTTTTCTTTTCCCCAATCTCTTTTTCCCTCCAGTCACGGCCTGGGGGGCCTCTCTCAGGCATCCTGCCCTGCCTGAGGTCCTCCTACCTGAGCCTCCTCTCTCCCTCCTCCTCTGTCCATGATCGGCACCCCTGGCTTAGCCCCTCCTCTTGGGCGCACTTAGAGACAGACTCCGACGTGGGAGAGGACCCGAGTGGAGGAACCTGGAAGGCCAGGCAGGATGGACCCAACATTGGGCATGGGGGCAGGTGCCATCGCCTACTCCGCAAACCGGGCTTTTTCCTTGTTCTGGTGATCTCTCCCCCTTCCCTTGTGTGTGCACATCCCTGATGCAAGGTGCTCGGCAACCTCTGCCTGCATCAGGGCACGCTGATTACGTGCAGCCGAGCGTGTTGCAGTGCCCCGGTCTCCACCAGGAGCCGCTGGCATGCCAGATGATCCCTGACCTTCCTCTACCCAGGGAGGAGAGCAGCCCATCAGGCGCTCAATCCTCACCCGCCCCTTCCATCCCCATCAGCCCGAGCTCGCTCCCGAACTCAGGTCGCCGGAGTGGTGCAAGGTGTGGCGTCCAGGGCTTCACCCCTCAGTGCTACCGGGCCGGCACCCTCAACTGAGCTCTTGAGAGACATGTGGGCAAGAACAAACCATTTTGCGGACCTCTTTCACTTTAGTAGAAGACCGTTTAATCACTTTAATAAATCTTGTTCATTTTTGCAGTTGCCAGTCTGTAACTTTTTATTTCAGACCCTCGAGTGCCATGTAGTTGTGTTTTGTTGAACACAGAAACACAGAAGGAGCAGAACAGAGAATGGTACCAGTTAAAGTAGAAGAAAGCAGGGAAGGCAGTCAGAATAGCAAAGGCCCAAACTGAGGAAAAGATAGCCAACTCTAGGTTAAGAAGGGATAAAACCTTTTATAGATACATTAGGGAGCAAGAAAAGACTAAGGCAGGGATACTGAGGCTGAATAAAGAGGAAAGCGGTTGGGCAGAAAGCGACAGTGAAAAAGCAGGGATATTGAGCAGAATACTTCTGCTCAGTATTCACAATGGAAAAGTAGGGGCGATACCTAATCCAGTCAATAGAAGCACTCTGGATAGGGGAGTTGATATTAGTTCTTTCACAGAAGAAAGGGTTCTGAAAGAACTCTTAAAACTGAAGCTGGATAAAGCAATGGGGCCTGATGGGATTCACCCAAGAATTCTAAAAGAACTAAGGGAAGAACTAGTAACACCACTGACTATCCTTTTTAATAAATCATGGGAGGATGGTGTAGTACCTGAGGACTGGAGGAGGGCAGATGTGATTCCCCTTCACAAAAGTGGGAACAAGACGGAGGCAGTAAACTACAGACCTATCAGTTTGACCTCAGTGGTAGGGAAAATGATGGAATCACTTCTGAAGGAAAGAATTGTTGAGTACCTAGAGGCCAGTGGGGCACAGGACCCAAGACAGCATGGATTTGAAGCGGAAGGTCATGCCAGACAAATCTAATTGATTTCTTTAACTGGGTGACCACAGCAGTAGACCAGGGAGGGGCTGTGGACATGGCCTACCTAGACTTTAGCAAGGCATTCGACACAGTCCCGCACAAAAGATTAATAAGCAAATTAGCCAGCCTGGGAGTGGGTCCCAGGGTGGAAGCCTGGGTAAAACACTGGCTGGACAACAGGACACAGCAGGTAATAGTAAATGGAGTCCACAGTGAAGAAAGGAGGGTTACTAGTGGGGTACCGTAAGGTTCAGTACTGGGGCCGGTCCTTTTTAATGTCTTTATAAGTGACATTGCAGAGGGACTGGAAGGGAAAGTATGTCTCTTTGCAGATGACACAAAGATCTGCAACAGGGTTGATACACAAGGTGGGGTAGAAAGGATGAAAAGGGACTTGGCAAGGTTGGAGGAATGGTCACATGTATGGCAGCTTAGATTCAACGCAAAGAAGTTTAAAGTAATGCACCTGGGAAACAAAAACCCAGTGGAAGAGTACACAATGGGGGGTGAGATACTGACAACAACAAAAATGGAAAGGGACCTGGGGTAGTCCTATCAGATGACCTAAAGGTGGACCAGCAATGTGAAAAGGCAGTAAGGAGGGTTGGAGGGATACTGGGATGCACTGAGAGAGGCATCACCAGTAGAAAACAAGAAGTTGTTGGCCCTCTGTACAGACAGTTGGTAAGACGACATCTGGAATACTGTGTATAGTTCTGGAGACCCCATCTCCACAAAGACATAGACAGGGTGGAGGCTGTCCAGAGGAGGGCAACCAAAATGGTGCCAGGTCTGTACCAGAAGACATATGAAGAAAGACTAAAGGAGCTTAAGATGTATAGCCTCAAGGAAAGGAGGGAGAGGGGGAACATGATAGAAACTTTCAAATACCTCAAGGGAATCAACAAAGTCCAAGAGGGTAGCATCCTTCAGAAAAAGAGATGTGCAAGAACAAGGGGGCACAATTTGAAGAAAGAGGGTGGACGGATCAGAGGTAATGTGAGGAAGTATTTCTTCACAGAGAGGGTTGTGGATGCATGGAACAGCCTTCCTGAGGAGGTCGTAGAGTCAAAAACAGTGGGGGAATTCAAGAATGCATGGGACAGACATAAGGCAATTCTAGTGGGGGGTAGCAGGAAATAGGCTGTTGGTTAACTAGAATCTGCAGTTTATCCGTTATTATCTGCCATCAAATTCTATGTTTCTAAACCAATAGTCTCCTCAAACTTGTGTCAGACAGAGTTGGTGCACAAAGGATAGTCTCTGAAAACTCACCCAAATAGTTGAAAGGCTTGTGAACTGCAGTATACCGAGAACCACAGTTTCCACAGCATCACTGTCCAAGTATCAGTACTATGACTTACGATACTGCAGTACACTATAAAACTATGACATCCCTAGAGGGAAAATGATGTTGCTGCCATTTTAAGTATACAGGTTATGGAAAGGTTAGGCACAGTGAGGTGAAGTGAGTTGCTAAGGGTCAAACTGGTCTCTCTGTAAAATGGCACCTCCCAAGAGTCCAGGACTCCAAAATAAATAAAAATCAGTGGTCCCTATCCAAAATCCTGAAAGTGATGCAGAGGTAGTTGGCGTCGATGTTGCATCCAGCTACAGGACACGTGGCAGCCAGACTACAGATCATATGCCTTAGTGTGCTGGCAGAGCAACTGTCAACTCAACACAACACACCGATGGCGCATAAGGAATACAAGTCATGTGTTGACAAAAACTTTGTTAACGAGGTAAATAGGCAGTTGTGGGATTCAAGACTGGGTCTCAAAGTTCACAGCTTTGCACTCTAACCACTAACCTCTGATCCACTCTCAGGAAGGTTGCCTAAGCCTCTATATCTTTAAATAAAACATGAATGAGACCTAAAGCTTCTTTGTTCCCAGTTTTTATTTAAGCAGCTGATGACACTGGATAAACTTATTTCTTTCTTGTTTTCTTTTTCCTCTGTTTTATGCCCTTTCAGTCTCTGCCTCCGCCTCTCTCTCCAGATACCCAGGTGTTACACAGTTCTTCCCTGCCTGCTCCGGTCGCCAACCTCCAAGCTGCCTTGGCTTACCCCCAGGCAGGGACAGGGTAGAGGGTATTTAGCTCCCCTCCTCGAGTGAATTTAAAATGTTTTTTCAGTTATCATTTTCTCTCCTTCTACTGCCGGCTTGTCCTCAGGAGGGTGCCCCCAACCCTGTCCCCTAGCGTCTACCAGCTGACGCTGACCTGAACCCCAGGGCTTGCCCCCCCCTGGCGGGGTCTGCGAGGGTCCCCAACCCCCCCATCAAAGTCCGGATTTAGTGGGCCAGTGTCATGACTAGCCGGGGGGTGGAGCCTGCAAGGTGCCCTCTGCCATTATGCATGGCAGTGCTTTTTCTCCTCCTGTTCTCCCCAGGAGTCGAGGCCACGCAATGTCGCCAGCAGAGGGGAGCGCACGCATCCACACGTGCTCCCTCCAGGCGTCTGCCCCGACTCCTCCCCAACCTGTGGTGCAGCACCCTGTCCCCCAGCCTCCACCGGGGGGTGAACAAGAGCCGACCACCAGAAACCCCCCTTCCCGGAGGAGAGCAGTCCATCAGACGCTCAATCCTTCTTCATCCCTGCCGGTCCGTGCCTGTTCCCGGAATCACGGGTCGCCGGCGAGCGGAGTGCAAGGCGCCAGTGCTCCCCCGGCCGCCACCCGAAGTGACTTGAGTTTCCATCAGAGATGAACCTGAAGCGTTGGTCAGTCTGCATACACGGAGTCCTTCACCTTTTGGAGGCAGGGCTATTTTCCCTTTCTCCTGCACACACTCAGAATCAAGCATAGGGAGACCAAGATGCTACATACTCCTAGTGTGTTGCTGCATCAGTTCCAACCTGCATCTGACCCATTCACAGAGCCTTAAGCTGCACTTCCACCCGTGGTCACCCAAGGTGGCAGTATTGCAGCAAGGACGGCAACACTCTCTCCTCCTGGCTGGCCCTCATAATATAGGCTCATTCCTGTACCCAGGTCACCAGCATCGCAAGCCATAGCACTACCACTGTGATGATGGGCCAGCCTGATTTTATTCTCGATTGTTGTTTTCTCTCAAGTCTTTATTATTGAGCACACGTATATGAATAAAAGATCTTTGTCCCATACAGGTCGTCTGTTCCAGCTGCTTATTCCCACACTCAAAGTCATAACCCTCTACTTGTGGCATCATAGTCTGATGATCTGGAAAGGATGGTGATGTCACAGACTGAGGATTACGACCTTAGCTAAGGTCAGACCTAAATTCTAGCAGATCATTTTATTTATTGAAAAGTTTCACCAGGAAGGCACATTTAATAACAAGTTGCTCGTCTCACGGTGTGACCGGGGAGGGGGGTAACAACTGGATGAAGAATTAGACATACAGTTTAACATTTCACATATCTGAGAAATTAAACATTCAATTACATTTATAACAAGACATACAGTTAAAAAATATCATAAATAATCATACAGTCGCATTTGTGACATAACATACAATTAAATATATCATTGTAACCACTAGATGGCGCTATCCCAGGGGCTACTACCCCTGCCTGATTTGCCACTAACAGGTTGAGGGGCCTGGATCCAATGGCGGGTGCCTCCACCCAGAGGTCAGGGTTTGCAATAGTTAAACTAACTGGTCACAGCCTCTCTGGGACACTGCAACCCCTTTCTTCCACTAAGTGGCCCACACAATATATCAGAATTACCTTCACAGTATACACTTACCCCAGGTCTGGTTCCGGCACTGGGACCTCCTGTGAAATGAGATACAGTGAACAATCACAGAACAGTACTTTAACATAGACAAATACCTCAGGCAGTATAACTTTGCTGAAACAAGCAGCTCTGATTTATTTAGGGGATATAACAAGGACAGGGAAATCAGGTTAATTAGCTTATCACTCTAATAATCTACCTATGGCTCTGTGCACAGGCCTATCCCTATCAGTTACTGTCCCGGTACCCAAGCCTGATAGCTAGTCAAAACCGTGGCAGCTGGTGAGGGCCCTTTCACACAGAGAAAGGAGAATTAAACAGTCAGCAGTACAGTAATTCCATTTGGATTTAATGTGGCAATTCAACAGGGAGCGACCCTGAATTAGTACTCACGACCTCCAAATAAGATAGGGTCCTTCAATGTCAGCCGGAGCTCACTTGAGGTACACAAACCTCTTCACACATCCATATAAAAGAAGCACTATACCAGAGCAGGCTGCATCTGTATCCCGATCGAAGTACTGCACAATACCGGAGAGAACACACAGCAGATTCAGTTCCTGACAGACCGAGTGTAATTTTCAGCAATTCCTCCAGTCTTCTACAGGAGTGAGCCTGGTTTCTACTCTTCAGAGATCCTTTGATTCTTTTCACAGGGCAGGATTCAGTCCTAACAAGCTACGAACCCGGAACTCTGGGCCTTACGTTTTTGACTAAAACTGCACACTGAAAAAGTACAGGCTCCTTCCTTCTTCACTGCCAAAGCTCAACTGAACTCCAACAGACAAAACCGGCACTTCCTTTGAGTTCCTCCCAGTTCTTGACTGGATTGGCTGTCACTCACAATAGACTGCTGCTGTTGGTCCAAAAGGCACTGAAGTCTAAACTACATCTCCCAGAGTCACTGCCCATACAATCCTCTTGTGGCTGGCTCAGATTATGAGTCAAGTTCTGATTCGTCAAGGCACCATTTTAGGCTAGCTTACCCCACACTGAATTGGTCAGTTCAGCAGTTCAAAACTAGAATGAGACTAGCAGACACAGTTCTGACTGCAAAGAAAGCAAGTTAGACAAACTGTAATTTCATTATTACTCTAAATAATTTCTGGCAAACAGTTACATCTTTCAGATAGGTTCCCTTTGCACTCTAGTGACTGCAAAAATGAAGTGAATTGGCAGCAGCTCGAGTGGTACTCAGAGAAGCACACAGTCCCCATACAAACTAATTATGTCTGCAAGCAGACAGCTCTTAAAGAGACAGTACCAGAGGCTCTAAAAACACTCACTGATAATGGCTTAAATGCCAAACACCATTCAGGCTTGGAGCATTCAAGCAAGCTCCTGAAGTCTTTGGGAACCCCCATTTGCAGAAGTTACACCCTTCCTAGCCTGGGAAAGCTTGGCGTCCAGCGTCAAGCAAGTACCCATAAGTTTCAACTGCAACCATATACATTTGCATTAGGGCTCGCACATGTAATCATCAGTCAATATATCATTTTACCAAGAACACATTCTGGAAACATTGCATACGTCACTCTTTACACAGTATTACATACATTGTACCATAACTCAGTTATTACCTCTTGTACATGAAACCTGAAGAGAGGGGCCCTTCCTATCAGTTACCTTTGGGGCTGGATGGGGCAAGGGCACCATATAGAGGCAACACAGTAACTGGAGTTAGCACTGATGCTCAGTTTGGGCAGTGAGCTGGGACACATACACTCCTTTATGGACAACATTGAGGGGCCAGTCCTGGGCCCCAAGTGAATCATAACTGAGGTGCACCACAGGCTTTACAGCTCGACCAGTCTTTCTAGGGGAACTGTTATAGTCTCTGCACTCTGAGCCTCATTTTCAGCATTGTCCTCACTTGTCAGGGGTCTCCATGGGGGTGAGAGGCTAGAACTTGGGGCACTTTCAGCTCCAGGAGTTACAGTTTCTGAGTCCACAACATTTGGCTCGCATGGAGAGCTTTCGGACACTGGCAGTGGACTGTCAGGGCACTCAAAATACTCTTCTTGTTCGGGTGTATCACCAGTCTGCCCCAATCTATCATTTCCTCCTGAAAGCTCAAACAGTTCAACCATGCACAATGATTCCATTTCATCTGATCTGATGCTTTGCACTTCACTTTCTGGGAGCATTGGCTCCAGGGATGAAGCTGGGGCTTAGACAGTCCAGAAGGCCCAGCTTTGTCTCCAGTATTGACTAGGGATTGCCTCAAACAATTGACTCAGTTCGTAAGAAGGATAGTATTCAAAGTCACTCTCACTTTCTTCCGATATGGACTGACAGTCATGCTCAACTGGGACTTGTGGAGGGAACACTTTAACTTTGCTTCTGTAGGTGCAGACTTTCTTGATCTTTTCTTAGGCAGCTCTAGTCACTGGTCCAGAGGGGCATCTTCTAGGGGCTCAGACTCAATTAAGATTTGTCCAATGGGCAGTAAATGATTTCTATGCATTGTTTTACATCTTTTGAATTATTCTCAGGCCTTACTTTGTACACTGGCAGATCATCTAGTTTGCCCACTACAATGTGAGGGAGATGGTGCCATCTGTCAGCAATCTTGTGCTTGCCATGCAGTCCCAGATTTCTTAGCAATACCCGATCTCCCTCCTGGAGTTCCTGTGCTTTCACCTTTTTATCATACCTTTCTTTGTTGGCCAGATTTCTTTTGGCAGCCATGGTTTGAGCCAGTTGGTACGCATGAGTTAGCTGGGCCTTTAACTTTTGCACATACTGTAAATAGTTGTCAGCTTGAACCCCATCAGGAGAGACCCCAAAACACACATCTACTGGTAGTCGAGCTTCTCTTCCAAACATCAGGCGGTAGGGGGAGAATCCAGTGGCATCACTTTTGGTGCAGTTATAAGCATGTACCAGGGTGCTAATTTGTTGGCTCCATCTAGGCTTGTCCTTTGGGTGCAGGGTGCCTAGCATATCTAGCAAAGTGCGGTTGAAGCGTTCAGGCTGTGGGTCCCCTGGGGGTGGTAAGGAGTGGTTCTGGACTTCGCACTCCCACAGAGAAAGCATCTCTTTGATCAGACGACTCTCAAAGTCTCTCCCTTGATCAGAATGGATTCTTTGTGGAGCCCATAGTGAACAAAAAGTTTTCTACAAGTACTTTGGCCACAGTGGATGCTTTCTGGTCTTTGGTGGGGAAAGCTTGGGCATATCTCGTGAAATGGTCAGTGACCACCAGCACATTACTGATATTTCTTTGATCTGACTCCAAACTCAGAAAATCAATACAGACCAGCTCCATGGGTGCACTGGTGGTGATGTTAACAAGGGGCAGCCCTCTGGGGCAAAGCTTTCCTCTGTAAGCAGCGACTACAAGTTCGAATGTGTTGCTCCACATCAGCCCCATCTTAGGCCAATAGAATCTGGATCTCACCAAGTCAAGTGTTCTGTCTATACCAAGGTGCCCCATGTGGTTGTGCAAGGACCTCAGTACTGAGTCTCGAAGGCAGTGGGCAGCACTAGTTGTTGTTTGTCTACTTGTCCCCTCTGTCTACTGTTTCTCTGTATAACAGTTTATTGATCAGTTTCAACTTAGGACCTTCTTTGTATAACAGTGCAGTTCTCAAATCAGTGGGCGTAATTTGGACACATCTTTTCCTGCATAGAGGCTTCTAAAGCTGCTTTGATCATGGGATCGCAGTTGAGCCCGCGAATACTGTCATTGTCCAGCTGAGGCAGTGCACCAATGTCTATTGCAGAAAAGTGGCAATAAGCAGCAGGTATGCAATTCTCAGAGGTCCCAAGCAATCCACCATGCAGTCCACTGCGTCCGTGGACATTTGTTCCTCCCTGTCAAACTTCCGGCAGAGTGCCGAATGTCAGGTTCTGCCAATCGGACCCAATCATTCTGGGAACAGGCCTCCGGAGAGAGCATCAGCATCTATGTGGTTCAGACCTGCTCGGTATTCGAGAGCATAGTCATATGTAGATAATGCAGAAAGCCACCTATGGCCAGTGGCATCCAACTTAGCTGAGGTCTGCACATAGGTCAAAGGATTATTGTCAGTTTTTACTAGTATTTTAGCCCCATACAAGTACTCATGGAATTGGTCAACAATAGCCCACTTCAAAGCTAGGAACTCTAACTTATGTACAGGATAGTTCTTTTCGGATGGGGTCAGGCTTCTACTGGCAAAGGCCACTGGTCTCAGGCCATTCTCGTGCTCTTGGTACAACACAGCCCCCAACCCTTGCAAGCTAGCATCAGTGTGCAGGACGTAAGGTTTTCTTGGATCGGCATAGGCCAGCACTGGAGCATGGGTAAGTTGATATATGATCTCATGAAAAGCAGTCTCACAATCAGGAGTCCAGCGGGCCCCAAATACTTCACTCGGATGAAAATACACTCTTTCAGTCTTGAGGGACTGACTTTTGGTATTTTTGTGGGTTGGGGATACCCTTGAGTAAGGTTAAGTAAGGCGGATCACTCTTGAATAGTCCTTGATGAAGCGCCGATAACACACAGAATCCCAGGAATCTTTGCAGTTCTTTTAGATTTTTGGGCTGTGGCCAGGTGGTCAAGGCCTCAACTTTACTTGGGGGTCTCTATTCCCTCGGTGGATACTATGTGTCCCACATACTTTACTGATGTTTGAAAGAATTGACACTTATCAATGGACAGTTTAAGGCCAAAGTCCTCCAGTCGGTCCAATACCTTAAATAATCTGCTCTCATGTTCCTCCAGTGAGCTGCCAAACACAATAACATCATCTAGGTATACCAGGCACTCTAGTAAGTTCATGTCCCCACTGCACGCTCCATCAATCGTTGAAAAGTGGCTGGGGCACCTGAAATCTTGAGGCATCCTCATGAATTCATAGAAGCCAGCGGACAGATAAAGGCCGTCTTCTCACGGTCCTCTGGGGCCATCGGGATCTGGTAGTACCCACTGCGGAGATCCAGCACAGAGAACCACTTGCTCCCGTTTAGGCAGTCCAAAGCATCCTGAATCGGGGAGGCTATGTGATCAGGATAGTCCGCGGTTTAAGGTGCGATAATCCACACATCCTTACTGTTCCATTCTTTTTCCTCACTACCACAATGGGAAGCATAAGGGCTTCTGGATTCTTGTATTACACCAGCAGCTAACATCTCTTGCAGATGCCGTCTCACATCATCTATGTCAGCAGGTGCCAGGCGTCGAGACCTCTCACGAAATGGTCTTTCGTCATGCAGCCGGATATTGTGCTCAGCTCCTTGCACGCATCCTACATCCCATTCCTTTAAAGAAAACACCTGGTCTCTCTGGGCAAGCTTCTCACTGATCCTCACTTTCCATTCAGCTGGCAGCGGGGAGTCGCCGAAATCAAACAAGTCAGGCGTTACTCTGTCATTCTTCCTTGAACTCTTGCTGCTGGGTAGCACTGCAGTGTCTGCACAATGCACATTAGCCAGGATGCAACCTCTGTTTACTCGAATGTCTCTTTCAGACACATTATGAACTTGGACCATTACCCTTCTGGCATAAGCATGGGCTCTAGCGGGCAAAATACTAAGCTTGACCAGCAGTCCCTCTGGCAATTTCCATCGCCTGGTGCATCCAACATTAATATTTTATTCTTAACATCCTTTCTGATACGGACCTCTCCTGTAAGGTACACTGGGCATTTGGCGCCAGGATCAGAGACTCAGGATCCTTCTTCCATACAATTCGACCGGTTCCTCTGGTTCTGTTTTTCAGCATCTCTCTGTGCCTCATAGGCCTTCTTAATTAAAGCGGAACTCTTAAAGCTCTACTAGTCTTTGACCCCTGTTTTCATAACACAACTGTGCCAGCCTTCCGAACATATGAGCATTTGTTCCAATCAACAAAGGACACCATCATACAGTCCAGTGGGGGACACACTAAGGCTAGGGTCTCTATTTGGCCACTCCAGCCACGGAGGTGGGAAAGACAGCCAAATTCGGATATACCCGGAATAGGGTAGGCCTTCTCACTTAACCCCCATACATGCAGTCCTTCTAATGGTTGTAAGGGTACGTCTGACAAATGCTTCTGATACCAATCCTGGAACATAATTGTCACTTGGGAGCCACTGTCTAATACAGCTCTTGTAGACACTCCATTCACCTTTACAGTGGTCTCCATGGAGGGACCCACTATTCTGGACCAGTCTGGAGGCGGTGGTGGGGGCCTGGGCAACTGACCTTGCCACAAAGGACGTGAATTAGCATTTTGGTGCCCTCACTGGATCATGTCGGCACCTCTTAACCACTGATTTCTTCTCCAAGCTCTCCTTGTAGCCTATATGCAACTTTGTCAGTGTCTTTTGGGGACTGGCATTCCCTTTTCATGTGCCCATCTTTCCCACAATTATAGCAAAACATACTTTCTGGAGTTTGAGCTGGCCGAGGCGCCACACTGGGAGCCAGGCGGGGTATTACTAACTGGAAACCTGGGTGCCATCTCTGTCTGCGGCGTGATAAGCATTTGGAGACATCTCGTCAGTTTCTCACTTCCATGGTCAAGGAATTGAGTTTGGAGCTGTTATCAGCAGGAGATACATGGGTGGGTACCCCACCCCCATAGCAGATGCAGTCGGATATAGGTCAGGGCCGTACTTGCAGGCGTGGCCTTCATAAAGGACTGTTTTGAATTCCCGGATCTCTCTCAACAGTTCGCCCCATTGTGGCATATCTTTTCCTTGTCAGAGCACTCATTGACTGTCAACCTCTGCCCCTGAACTTCACTTGATGGGTCACCTCAGTCACTCGGTCGTAGCCACAGCTGTTGGTGCAGGTACCTCCCGAGGTCGCTTTTCTCAACTCCTCGAATTTCTCTCATTAACTCATCATAGGAGGGTGGGATTCCAGTCGATCTGCCAGGTGTAACTGAAGCAACAGCAGTTCTGAGAAGGGGCAGACTTAAGGATTCTGTCCAGTCTGGTTCGGTCCAGTTCAATCGCTGGCAAACTACCCTTTCTGAGGCATTCTTGCAACAATTTTTCCAGCCGAGATACATACACAGACAACAACTCCCCTTGGTACTGTTGTGCATTTCTTACTCTCCACCATAGGTCCTCATCAGAATCTGGGCTCCCATACACATTCTCCAAGGCCTCAAGATAGGCCTGTGCAGTCGCTTCAGGGTTACTGGCCCGTTTGCATCGGATGGTAGCCAGGGCAGGACCTCGGAGGCTCTCACTAACCCTCTTTAGCTTTTAGCCTTCCGAGCATT
The DNA here is from genome assembly GCA_016271365.2 of Neoceratodus forsteri. Taxonomy (NCBI): domain Eukaryota; kingdom Metazoa; phylum Chordata; order Ceratodontiformes; family Ceratodontidae; genus Neoceratodus; species Neoceratodus forsteri. The sequence continues at coordinate 235,801,155 of CM028129.1, forward strand.
GCCATTCTAGCACTTGGGGCAACATAGTCTATCCAGGTCTCCCAGTCATCCTCCCTTGGGGGTGGGAGGGTGCCAGAGAAGATCCTCAACCTTCGTAAGAGTCGTGACTAATGGCAGGTGCAGAAATAGGAGTCTGCATTGGTTCAGCCACCATTACGGGCACTGGAGCAGGAGAGGGTGTTGGGGAGGAACACCCCAGGTGGCAAGAATAGTTTCTTCAAGTCCTCCACAGTTTTCCCTCTCCCAGCAACCATTCAGCAAATTTCTCCTCAAAAGTTTCAGATAGTGGTGGGGCTGATTCCCCAGGTCTTTACTGTCCTTAGTTATCACTCTCCAAGCAGTGAGGCTCCCTCTGGGGTAATGGTCTGTGGCACTTTGGAGCTATCTATGGGATCCTTAAACTCTACTAGGGCCAGGAAAGTGTGGGTGAGCAGATTAGCATGCCGACCCACCACCACAGGGTTTTGTAAACCTTCCACCTTGGAAAGTACTCCCTGCACAGTGTCCGTATTGATACCCAGGGGATGTCCAGGATAAGCATAGCATTTTGGGGTCGATCTCTCCCCAGTACACCACTCCACCAGCCGGTGCACAGCCACTTCTGTCGGGTACCCATTTTTTCTTAACAGTGGTTAGTAAATATGGCCACTAGAGGACACACAATCCCAGCGGTGAGCCTCCAAGATGTAACCCTAGATGGCGCTATCCCAGGGCTACTACCCCTGCCTGATTTGCCACTAACAGGTTGAGGGGCCTGGATCCAATGGCGGTGCCTCCACCCAGAGGTCAGGGTTTGCAATAGTTAAACTAACTTGGTCACAGCCCTCTGGGACACTGCAACCCCCCTTTCTTCCCACTAGTGGCCCACACAATATATCAGAATTACCTTCACAGTATACACTTACCCCCAGGTCTGGTTCCGGCACTGGGACCTCCTGTGAAATGAGATACAGTGCAACAATCACAGTACAGTACTTTAACATAGACAAATACCTCAGGCAGTATAACTTTGCTGAAACAAGCAGCTCTGATTTATTTAGGGGATATAACAAGGACAGGGGAAATCAGGTTAATTAGCTTATCACTCTAATAATCTACCTATGGCTCTGTGCACAGGCCTATCCCTATCAGTTACTGTCCCTGGGTACCCAAGCCCTAGTGGCTAGTCCAAACCGTGGCAGCTGGTAGGGGCCCTTTCACGAAAGAAAGGAGAATTAAACAGTCAGCAGTACAGTAATTCCATTTGGATTTAATGTGGCAATTCAACAGGGAGCGACCCTGAATTAGTACTCACGACCTCCAAATAAGATAGGGTCCTTCAATGTCAGCAGGGCTCACTTGAGGTACACAAACCTCTTCACACATCCATATAAAGAAAGCACTATACCAGGCAGGCTGCATCTGTATCCCGATCGCAATTACTGCACAATACCGGGAGAACACACAGCAGATTCAGTTCCTGACAGACCGAGTGCAATTTTCAGCAATTCTCCAGTCTTCTACAGGGTGAGCCTGGTTTCTACTCTTCAGAGATCCTTTGATTCTTTTCACAGGGATGTTCAGTCCTAACAAGCTGCAAGCCAACCGGAACTCTGGGCCTTACACACGTTTTTGACTAAAACTGCACACTGAAAAGCACAGGGCTCCTTCCTTCTTCACTGCCAAAGCTCAACTGAAACTCCAACCGACAAAAACCGGCACTTCCTTTGAGTTCCTCCCAGTTCTTGACTGGATTGGCTGTCACTCACAATAGACTGCTGCTGTTGGTCCAAAAAGGCACTGAAGTCTAAACTACATCTCCCAGAGTCACTGCCCATACAATCCTCTTGTGGCTGGCTCAGATTATGAGTCCAAGTTCTGATTCGTCCAAGGCACCATTTTAGAGCTAGCTTACCCCACACTGATTGGTCCAGTTCAGCAGTTCAAAACTAGAATGGGAACTAGCAGACACAGTTCTGACTGCAAAAGCAGGTTAGACAAACTGTAATTTCATTATTACTCTAAATAATTTCTGGCAAACAGTTACATCTTTCAGATAGGTTCCTTTGCACCCTAGTGACTGCAAAAATGAAGTGAATTGGCAGCAGCTCGAGTGGTACTCAGAGAAGCACACAGTCCCCATACAAACTAATTATGTCTGCAAGCAGACAGCTCTTAAAGAGACAGTACCAGAGGCTCTAAAACACTCACTGATAAATGGCTTAAATGCCAAACACCATTCAGGCTTGGAGCATTCTGCCAAGCTCCTGAAGTCTTTTGGGAACCCCCATTTGCAGGGGGGTTACATCATACCTGTGAAATATGCATTTAATTACAAGTGACATATTTGATGAACATAGTACATAGTGGTGAAGGGAGAGGAGAGCGTGCTGAGCAGCAGGCTCAGGGGGGTTAGGTACTAAATCCCACGCTGAAAAATCCTGCCTAGTGTAATATCATGCACTATTATCCCGTTTCATTATGTTACAGAAATTAAATATTCCCGTGTCTGGAAATACCGCCTGGTGTCATTATGCACTATTCCCATATTTGGTGGTATGCCCCATTTAAGGCCAAGTATCGTAAGTGCATCACCACAACTGACCTGGATGTGGTCAGCTGTTTCAAGGAGGATGGCATTGCTTTTGCGGCAAGAAGTCTACCTACAGATGCACTCGCAGCACAGTAAGACCCACCTGACTCACTGCCCATGTCCCATTCACACAACCTGCCAGGATACAGTTTTGCCAGTGGTGTGTAATTGTGAAGACCTGTGGCTTCGGATGTTATTTAAAAAAAGAGACTGCCAGTTACTGTGTTAAGAAAACAAATAAGAGAAACATTCAGACCAGACATGAACAGTGCTAACTGAGCATTCCACTTTCACTTTTCTACACGAGAGCTTGATTTGCTTGGTGGTAAACGACAACGAAAACTAGCTGTCCTTTTCATCAGGTAGGTTACCCTACTGACTGCGTAATTCTGTCTCACGGAAAAAGTAGATGCTGATTTTTCAATGATGTGAACAGTGCTTCTGTAGTAACATGCAGTCTGAATTCCAGTAAAATAAAAGTATGCATTTGGAATGAAAAATAAAACAGTGGACAAGTTTGTGTGGAGAAAGTATTTTTTTTATATAAAGAACACAAAAACAAACAATGAAGAGCTGCTTTTGCTTCTTTTCATTCCGGTGGTGTGAGAATGCCATGGACTCAACATTAAGTGAGATCTAATTCTATTCAGGATTGTGATTTTCGGGATTATGAGATCTCTGTCTTTTTATACATTTGTTTTTTTTTTCGGGATTTTGTAACGCGGGATTACGGTGGGTGGGATTTAGGATGGATTCCGGCTCAGGGGGGTGGAAGGTTTAATAGGTGATGTGAGTCATGGAGAGGAGCAGAGGCATAATAGGACAGTTAAGAAGGGTTAAAGAAGGAGCAGTCAGATGAGGGAAAGTTATGTAAGGCAGAGGCACGGGAGCAGGAGGAGTGCCGTATTTGGGGGGGGGGTTCCAGATTTGCTGGAAACGATGGGTAAAGCCTAACTGACCGATGAGAGTGGTACGAAGGGGGACCAACAAAGTGCAAGTGTCAGAGGATCTGCAGAAGGGGGGGAGGCGTGGAAGAGAGTGAGCATGAGAGGTAGGAGGAAAGTTCTCCTAACCAAAATTTAGAAGTGAGTTTGGCACAATGAGTGAGGTGCCTGTTGGCAAGAGGGGGAAGGGACATGGTGTGGTAGAGGTCACAGTGATGAGTGCATGATGGAGCATCACGGAAAAATCGACAGAAGGAGTTAAATAGAGTGTCCAAACTGGTTAGGGAGGATTTGGGAGCGGCACCGTAGACTACATCACAGTAGAAGAAAATGGGGAGGATCATCTTCTGGACTAGTTCACGCCACACTGTAGGAGGGATGCAAATACGGTTCCTGAATTAGGCACCAAGCTTGGGGCGCAATTCTTTCAGGGTGGCGTCAATGTGGCCAGAGAAGTTGAGGTGTTGGTCCAACCAAACCCCAAGATATCTGAATAAGGAGGTGTCCTCTAGGACTGTCCCATCAAGGGTATGAAAAGACGGTAAAGGGTGGAGCCTAGAGAGTCTCTACCTAGTGCCAAAGGTGATGGAGACAGTCTTTTTGGCATTTAGGAATAGTTAATGTGAGGCAAACCATTACTGAACCTGGTAGAAGTCAAGCTGAAGGGTGGTTGCTACATCAGCTGGGCATTTGCCAGAGGAGAACAGGATGGTGTTGTCGGCATACATATGGATAGAGGTGGAGGGGGAGCTAACTGAGGTCAAGTAATTTAGGAAGATGGAGAACAGAATGGGTCCAAGCACTGAGCCCTGTGGAGACAGAGAGGAGGGGTTAGAGATTGTATCCTGGATCTTGAATGATTATGTTCTGCCTGAGAGGTAAGCTCTAAACCAGTTTTGCGCAGGAGTAGACAACCCAGCAGCCGTAAGGGAGTCAAGAAGTAGGGCATGAGATATTGTGTCGAATGCCTTGGTGAGGTCGATAAAGATGGCACAGGTACTGAGGCCATTATCCATTCCAGTGAGGATGGAGTCAGTGAGCCTGAGTAGAGAGGTAGTAGTGGAGTGGTTCTTCGGAAAGCCAGATTGGAACAGGGTAAAAAATGAAGAATCATCGAGGAATGTTAGTTGACATAGGACTAGGAGTTTAGCAAGGGCAAGGAGGAGGTAGATTGGGCGAAAATTTGCAGGGGAGGAGGGGTCACCACCCTTTGGGAGAGGGAGGACCACGGCATGTTTCCAGGATGAAGGGACAGATGAGGACAAGAAGGAAAGATTTAGGATTAAGGAGAGAGGGTAAGTTATAGCAGAAGCTGAAAGGTAGAAGAGTTTGGTCAAGGTCATCCAGTAATGAGCCTTTGGAAGGATTAAGAAAGAGAAGGACCAGAAAAGGAGAAGGAAGGGTGGGTATGGAGGGTTGAGTGCTGGGTGTGGGTGAAAGAGGAGGGGGGAGTTTAGGGGGGAGTGACTTTAGAAGTGCTGTGGTGCAGGAGGTATAATAGGAGTTAAACTCTTGAGCCACTGCACACAGTTCGGAGACCAATGAGTTGTTTATTTTAAGCACTGGGGAGGTGGATGTGAAGGGGGGAGAACGGGGCGTGGACCACTTCTCAGAATTTGGATAAACTTAAAGGGAGCACACAGCCTTTTTTCATGCAAATCAGCAAAATAATAAAGAAGTGGGTGAGAGGGCACAGCACAGTTATAAAGCAGTTCTCAAACAATTCCAACATTTCAAGGCACTGAACATGAGCAGGCTAAGTGGAAACCAAGACAGCAAAGTCTGCCCCATTGTGCAGTGTGCTAGTTTAAAAGACTGAACAAGCTAGCACAAAAAAATCACCACCCCTTATCAAAAATGACTCCATTCACAATTTTTAGATGCAAAACTGAAACATTTATTCACTCTGCTGGTACACAAGTGGTCAGCCCCTCACAAGGAGACCCCAGACAGGACAAGAAAACTCTGAATGATTTCGCTAAGACTTCACCAGAGAATTGTGAATGCAGTCATTTTTGATGATACGTATTTGGCTTCTGGACAGTGGTGATGCTGTTTTTTTTTGTGCTAGAGTAATAATTGTTTTTCAAAGCTCTTCCATGGGTGCCAGCTGTTCCTTAAAAAGCAAGTGATGCTAGCCGGCCCAGTGGCACTGAAGATTGAGGTGCTGGATGCCACACCTCGCTCCACACCAGCAACCCATGTTCAGAAGTGAACACGGGTTGCTGGGGGTTGGGCAGGGGGGCGGGAAGAGGATTGAGCATCCGAGGACTGCTCTCCTCCCGAGTGGGTGGGTTGCTGCTCCGCCGAACAGCTGCCCCAGTTGGAGGCCTGAAGGGTAGTGTGGGACAGGGAGAACATGAAGGGAGGGCATTGCGGGCAGCGCATGCGTGCATACATGCCTGCAGCGAGGGGTCGGGAGAAAACCTGGAAAAATGGAACTTGTAGGCTCCATGATGGCCTGGCCATATCACCGGTTCGGCTTAGGATTGTGTTCCAGTGGAAGAGCTGGCACTCCTCCTCCAGCCCCGCCATGGGGGCCAGGGGAACTGCATGGAGCTGGATTGGGGCAGCTGGGCTTGGAGGATGAGCCCTCAGAGTGGTCTGGAGCCACCTGCTAGCTCCATGGGAGAATAAATAGAATAATACAAAAAAAAGGAAACAAAAAGCAAGTGATATTTTACGTGACAGAAATGAGACACACAGGGAATGTCTTACGGACAGGGATGGTATACCTGACATTGGTAAATCTGGCTTGGGCAAGAGCATCACCAGGGTCATGTGCTGGGCCTGCATGACACCAGCCAGTTACAAACTTAAGGGCTGACCAATCCAGACTGCCCTTTTAACTGGTGAAATGGCTAGGGCTTAGTGGAACCGACTACTAACATCACCAAATGGGGCTTGTAAAGAGGTTGGAAGCAGTAACAAAGGATATGCGCCAGCTCCATGCTACTGAGGGGTAAAGTATCAGTAGTCAGGGCACTGTTCACCAGATAACAGACTCCTCCAGTCCCCACCCAGGTCACCAGGCCCCTCCTGACCCTGGCTCACAGAAACATAGAATTTGTTGACAGATAAAGACACAATGGCCCATCAGTCTGCCCATTTGTCCCTGCCTATATTCTCAATGCAGACTCCACTTGATCTCGGCTACTCACCCCCACCTGCTTTTCTACCAGGATTCCTTTGTGCCTATCCCATGCATGCTTAAAGCACCCCCAACTGATTGCCCCTGCAACTGCTAGAAGACTGTTCTAAGAATCCACCACTCTTTCAGAGAGAAGTACTTCCTCCATCCTCTAAATTTCCCCTTCCAGCTTCAATGCATGCCCTTGTACTCATGCACCTTCTCTTAACAAACAAAACAACACTCATGTACCTTACTCATCCGTGAGGTAGTTAATGGTCTCTATCATGTCCTCTTTTATTCCCTTCTCTCTTCCAGGGTGTATATACTGAGATTTCAGTCTCCTCATAGGGCTTATGCTGCAGTCCCTGTACCATTTTAGCTGCCCTCCTCTGTACAGCCTCCACCCTGTCTATGACCTTCCTGAGATGAGGTCTCCAGGACATGGACACACTATTGCAGGTGGGGTCTCACCAATTATCAGTACAGTGGTAACACCACCTCTCTCCCTAGCTCTTGTCCCAAACTTGCCAAGGAACTTCCAGCCCAGTAGTTCAGCCATGCATGGGGGAGACCCTAGAATAAGTTGAAAATTTAGGGGACGGATGGACATTACCAGGGGGTCTGAAGGTAGATGCCACATAGCAGGAGGTGAGTTCAGTGGTTAAATGGGGGTACGACTGAGAGACCCAAAGAAGTAAGGTTGTAGGAGCTCACTTGAGTGAAAACAAATCTGTGCTTCTGAAGCGAGACCCCATATTATGGTTCTGCAGTGGCAACAGCGCACTGCACCACCACATGAGAGACTAGGGTTCCCGAATGAGCCTTGGAATCCCCAAATGGGGCCAGCTGGAAGCCAAGCATGTAGATTCAAAAGCCCGAATGAAGGCTTGGCAACGACATAGTAGCACTGATGTTGGCTGTGATGGTAGTCACTCATGCAGCTTCACCTCTGGAGCAAGGAATGTGACCAGGAGAAAAGAAATTGAAGAAAAATAAATATTTTGCAAAGAACATTTTAGGCAACACAGTACAAAGAACATAGCCCACTACAGACCTTTCTCTCCCAATTTCTGGACAGGTGCTCAAACTAAAAGCAGAGGGTTAAAAGCAGCTCTCAGTTTGTACCCTGACTGACACAGTGCTGCATTAGTTTTGACTTCAGGAAAACTAACTGTAACGAAAAGTGATAAAAAAGTCTGGTTCTTCACACTACTAGCAGCGTGAGACCACACAGAGCAATGTTTTTGTTATCACCCTTAATGTGATAAGGGGAACAGGACAAGTGAAACAAATTGAAGAAGGTTATCTCTATAGCCAAGTGCATATACATTAGCAAGGAAATATAGGTTTCTATAAATTAAACAGACAGATGTAGCTGGGAGTGGGGAAGGGAGGTTTAGAAAATCTCTATAAAAATAAAACAAACCATCAGTCTCGATTGCTGGCGTTTTACCCTTCTAGTGCACTTCAGGGATGTAGCACTGATCTCTTATCAAAAGCATTATGCTGAAACTTAATCACAGGGAGCACTTATGCCTGCCAAACTCTTGCTCAGTGGCTGCTGCTCTCCCCAGATTTCAATAGCCAGCTCGGCCCAGCGACTAAAAGGGGCGGGGCACATCATCCAACTGGGAGAAAGAAGAAAAACCCAAGGGGGCAACCTAGGTAACCAGTTTAACTCTTTCAACTTGAATATGTCAATAATCTCAATGCATCCCTACAGTTTAAAGGAACAGATAAACCTAGTTTGTTTTATTAAAGCAAACATAAACTTTGTTTTTTATATTTTCAACATCATTAGAATTTAGAAATGTGTGACATCTGTTTAATATGCCCAATGTACTGCTTCACGTGTTTGCTTTCAAATAGTCCATTTTTTTCTTATTTTAGGGTCCCTTGTTAAAGCTGCCATTTTCCCTGCACAATATTAATTTTATTTATCAGTTCCGGAACCTGGAGACATCAGTTGACCCAAAGTCCTGCATGGTAAGAAACCTTTATCACAGATTTCTGCTCAAATGACATCACAAGGTTCAAGTAATTAAAAAATTAATACTGAACGGGAAAAAAATAAAAATTACGAGTTCACCGTAATGGATGATCTTTCAGAATATCTTCACCATCCATTCCAATTTACTGGTCTAAGCCCGAGGCGCTAGGATCAAGAGGGAGCTAAGTCTTTTGCAGCCTAGGGGACCAACATCAGTGCTGGTGCCACCCACGAGGCAGACACAGTGACGCATAGAGTTTGTGAGTTGGCCAGTAACTGACACGGCCCACTCCTTTCCTCAGGTCTATCTGCCAAGAGAGAAATTAGTGGGAGAGAAAAAAAAGAAAGAGGGCGATAGAATCCAAGCCCAAAGCAATAGGAAAAGGATATAGGATATTAATATATCATAAAAATAATAAAACCCAACTACCATCTTAAAGAAACTAAGGGGTGGGCCTAAGTGACAGAGGGGTAAACAGGTGTAAGAGCCAGAGCCTAGTAATCAGCTGGACAGGAAAGTGGAGGGAGGGAAGCGGCCCTGACATATAGCTCTGGCTGGTCTAGAGAGAGAGAGATCCAGGGGAATCTCAAGGATAGGATGGCAGAAGCCAATTTAGGGAAGGGGTCTTATGCTCACAGAGGACAAGGACCTAGGATTAAAACAAAATCCATAAGATAGCAGAGAAGTTGGAGAAGACCAAGAGCACTGCTATTATCTTCCTGACACTCCAGAGAGTGAAGAAAATGAAGAAAGGAAAGCAAAGACCCAACAGGTAGGTGAGGGGCATAAAGCAGCTTGACAGACTGAGTATATAGAAAAATAATGCCAAAAATTCCCTAACATGGTTTCTCCTGGCACTACAGATGAAGGCTCTGCCTTGAAATGAGGCTATGCTACCAGTAGTTAGAGGCTGGAGGTAGCTGCAATACAGAGACTGAGGTACCACAGCTTTAGGGAATACCAGTTCACCTCCCTAAAAGAATACAGTATATATATTTGTTTCTAAACTTTCCTTTTGTTGGGGCTCTCATCCTGTTTTCTTTTTAAACAAGTCAAAATCAGGAGAGTGGAAGTGGGCAAGAGAGCCCAGTTCTAGAATGAACAGACAAAGCTACCCCACCAGGGGAGGGAAGAGTGCTGAAACAGTGCAAGAGGATGCCATGTGCCCATAAAAACAGAGTGAGCTGCCCAGAGGCCCTGAGCGGGGAATAGTGGGCGGGCGTATGTATGAATGAATGGTGAAGATATGCTGGAAGATCAACAGTTATGGTGAGTATGTAATTTTCGTATCTTTCAAGAATCAATCTTCCCCATTCATTCCCACTTCTGGGTCAGAATACCAAACTTTCCCAAAAATAAGGAGGAGTTGGCTCACCATGAGGGAGAAAATACTTCCCTGAGACCTCTGTCAGGGATAGCTACCAGAGGGCAGGGACTCTTTACAGGTCCAGCGGGACCCAAGACTGGTCAAGGGCAGGCAGAGGCCCCATGGCCTGGCAGCAGGAGGGCACCAAAACTCCATGCCTGACCCTGTGAGAGAAGAAATGAGTCCTCTGATAGTGCAAGTTGAGCACCTTACGCTGGGCCAGGGTGCCAACCAGGAGAGGTGAAGCCATACTGTTCACCGAATGCAGACTGCAGTTCCCACCAGCCTGGAAGCTACCTTGCTAGTGTCATAAGATGCCCTCGCTCGGTGCCTCGCCAGCTCCAGGCCATGGGCAGAAAGGCAAATGTTCTGCCTGGCTGCCTCGCAATCTGACCTGGACACTAAGAGCTGACTCAGCGTCTCCCACAGGCACTTGCCATAATTCACCTGGTGCGCCTGATGAACAGAAATGCACATCATGGTGCGTGCCACCACAAAACCTCTCCTGCCACAAGCACTGATCTCCGCAGAGTCACTGTAAGAGGGGTGGTGGAGCATCAGACGCCTGTGCCCAGAGGGAGTCTGCAGCACCAAAATCCACGAGGTGGGGTGACAGATGATACCTGGATACCCCACAGAAGTGCAGTAACTGCATTAAACATCCCTGGGGTGGAGAAGGGGCAAAGGGATGCAGTCAGACATTCCTGGATGTCTCTGTAAATTGCCAGGGCCACAGAGGGATGACAGTATTGCCCTTGTTATATTCTCCAAGGAATGACAATGCCAGGGTAGCAGTACTGTGACCTATAAAAGTGTGAAGACTCAGCTCCTGCATTATCTCTAAAAGGAATTGCTGGTACCGACAGTATTCAGCATCAGAGGAGAAATGGACTGAAAAATCTTCTTCCTCAGAGAAGGAAGTGGGAGAGGAGGAGCTGGATTCAGTTAGTGGTGGTGCTGGGAACTCAGGCCTAAAAATAACCTGATCAGCTCTGAGATGACATTGATGGAACACACCAGCTGCTGATCTGAATGTGTCCCAGGTCATGGGCCCCAGAAGACCAGAAATACCCAGGAGAGATGGAGAGGGATGCAGAGGAGGAGAAGGAAGGTCATGGACGACCAGGCCAGGTCCTGTGCCAGGGCTGTGAGAATACTCAGTGGACCTCACCAAGAGGGATGGCCTGGAAAACTCACCTGTCTGTAAATTACCAACATCTATGGACCAGTACAGACAGTGCCCCTGGGGGGGAACCCCCCAGGTGGGGAGAGCGGAGCCATATGTGTTCCACGGAGCTGCCTCAATCCCCAAAAGTGACAGGACCAGGCATTTCCAGAGAGTAGCTGAGTCATGTACTAGCACTGCGACTCCTGCTAAAGTTTCCACCACCTCTGTACAAGGTTGTGAGCCGCAAGCCTGGTGCCGTGCCTTATCTCCTTGCCAGTGCTGACCCTGGCCCCCAGGCCAAGCCCAGACCCTAGGCCAGGGCCCCCACTAGAGTCAGCCCAGATCCAGTACTGCCAGTGGCACTGGCCCTATCCCCAGCACCATGAATGGCACCAGAATCTGACGTGGTACTGGAACCCGAGCTGGCACCGCATGCAGTGCCAGAAGGGGTCGCAGCACCATCCCCAGCACCAGCATGAGGGACATCTCCAGAAAAGGCCCCTCAAACCCTAGACAGGGTTGGAACCAGGCCCAAGAAGGCCTCCATCCTCTCCGACCCCGTCCACGGGCCCAGGGTCAGCACCATCATCCTCCTCCAGGTTATCCAACTGCTTAGGGGAAGAAATGACAATAACCTCAGTGTCTACAGTGGAGATGGCTCCGGAATCCTTCCCTCTTCTGAGGACCTGGTCTTGCAGTCAGCACCGCCCGCTCACTGGTACCAACCTAAGTAACAGGAGCTTAAGCAGCACCAGGCTACAATGCCGAAGTGCCTACTGGTGTAGACCCAGCGTAGCTTCGCCTCACCACTAGGGGTGTCCACTGCCCAGGAGGGTCAATGGACTGGGAGGGGTGTTCACCCAGTCTCCCGGAGGAAACCGAATGTCCACCAACCCCTCCCACAGGGCTTCCGACACCTTGGTGAGGCGAGTGCATAGTGTGCCCTGGTCTTCCTTAGTATATAAATTATTGGGAAGGGTTCAGGGAAGAGCCCGGGACCTTACATTGGGATCCCAGTGCGATTCCCACCTCCAGAGGTGGTAGATCATGTCCCCACCGCCACACATGCTTCTTGAGGGTGTGGTAGTCCACAGAGAAGCAGGTGTCTCACCTATCCATATCATGGTCAGCAATCGGGCAAGCCCAGCAGTCGCCATGCTGATCCTGAATGGCAACATGGCCTCCACAAGAGCATCAATGCACAGGGGGGCCACCGCAATGCTTCTTCTTCTCAGCTTGGCCTCTGGCCTTATGCAGCTCAGGACCAGACATGGCGACACAGATAAAACAACAAAAATAAGAACCGAGCAGAGTTCAGCAGCAGACTACAGCGAAAACGAAATGTTAAAATAATAAACAGCACCGAGAAGAACAGTGTTGAACTAAGGCAGCGACGAAAGCTCCCATGGTGCAGACTCAATGGCGGGAAAAACAGAACCGAGGAAGAGAGGGGGCTGGCATTGGTTACTGGCCAATCCATGTGCACTATATCCGCCTCATGGGCGCCGCTGGCATGAACGTTAGTTCCCTAGGCTGCAAAATTGCTCCTGCTGGGATCTAGCACCTCCAACTTAGACCCATAAGTGGGAATGAATGGTTAAGACTGATTCTTAGCCAGACTGGTGGCGCTGAGGGTTGAGGTGCTGGACGCCACACCTCGCGCCACACTGGCAACCCGAGTTCAGGAGAGAGCTTGGGAGCTGGGGGTCGACAGGGGAGGGATTGGATTGAGCGCCCGCTGGGCTGCTCTCCTATCCCGGGGGAAGGATATTGGGGAGTCCAGTGCTCCCTAGTGGAGATCGGAGGTGCCATATAGCACTGGGCTGCACGTATGGTGTTGTCGACACAGGCAGGGTTGCCGTGCGCCAATGCATCGGGCATGCCCATGCAGGGGGTGGGGAAGTAGCGCAGAACAAAGGAAACAACTGGCTCTTGGAGCAGGCGATGGCACCAGTCCCCCATGCCCACCACCGGGATCTCCTCGGCTGGCCTTCCAGTTCCTCCCTCAGTGGCCCACCTGCAGTCGGAGTCTGTCTAGTAAGCGAGCCCAAAGAGGCGAAGCGCTACCCTCCCCGAGTGGGAGAAACCAGGGGTGCCGGCTGCAGTGGGAGGGAGGGGAGAGAGGAGGCTCTGTCCGACAGATCCACAGATGGGCAGGATAAAGGACTGGATGCCTGAGATGGCTCCACGAGCCGCGACCGGAGCGAAAGAAATTAAAAAAAAAAAAAAAAAAGACTGATTCTTAGAAGATCACAGCATTGACAACAACCTAAATAACAGGAAAATAGGACTATTTCAAAACAAGCACAGGAAACGGTACACTAAGGAGGTTAAACAGACTGTTTGCACATGGTCAAATTTCCAGTTATATAAAAAAGTGTAAACAGTAATGTTTGTGTTCCCTTTAAATCAAATTTCTACTATCCATGTAATGGTTTAAAATATACTTCACTACAGTAACCACTGACAGTTTTATTTGGTACAATTTCAGTTGGTCTGCATTTGCATCTGTATCCCACCCATGCAGGACAAAGCTTATAATAGGCTGTATTGTCTAGCCACCTTTTCCCGGTAAACAAAAACTGAATAAATAACATGCAGGTCCAATTTAATCTATATTTCATTAACTGCCAGCAGCTGTACCACCATGGAGACTGATCCTGTCAGATCTCAGAATCTAAGCTGGGTCGGCCTGATCAGCAGTAGGATGGAGATCTCCAATGAACACCAGGTGCCACAGGAATTGGTGTTATTGTCTCTGGAAAACACAACATCAAAGGCGTGCTCTGGATCCTGGAAGCAGCGCACAGCAAGGCAGCCAGCCTGCTAGAGATTCAAGAAGGAAACTTGCAGCACATTTAATTGCAGCTCATGGCGTTTTATTCCTTTGAACCACTGGACGGCACCCGACATACACCCTTCTGCCCAGGCGCTTCAACCCACACAGGACCCTCATCAACACCACAAACTACAATTTAGTGTGCTGCAAGTTTTGGAAAGCACCACGAGTGCGATGCATTTCCTTTTCATGTTATTATCTCTGCAGGGGATACACTCCCCTGGGTTATGTTACCATACAGATGCCCACAGGTGGGTGGGGTGGGCAATGTGCTATCAGAGGTGCTGCTGTTGGATGAAAGATTAGACTGAGGTCCCACCTCCCTGCTCTGCTGGTTCTTCAGGGTAACATTAAAGATCCCATGGCATTCTCAAAAAGTAGCGGAATTTTCCGGTCTCCTGCCTAAATTTCCCCACTCACTGAAAAACCACCAACAGCATAACCTGGTTCAATAACAGACCATTTGCATCTGTTACCCCCGGATGAGGCTGAAAACAGGAAGTATTTTCTAGCCTTCCTTTCCTAGTCAGAAAAACTAACTCATTCTAACTACCTTTTGTACTTATCTACCCATTCATTATTACTGAGGAAATCTGCAAGAAAATGGGAACTTTTGTGTCTCAAACTTATTCTGCATCTCCAGGTTTCTCCTCCTCTGTGGCCAGATATTCAAAGGTTAGCAGGGTTTGTCCGGTGCTATCCGGGTTTGTGATATGCGCTGGGGTGTGGGGGGTGATATATGAGAGGCTCCTGTAGCACATGTTAAACACATTGGTACCCTAGGGCTAACATAATACTGCAACCATGCAAATGAGGGGTTCTCCTCCTGCATACGGGTGCAACGGCATCTTCAAAGGTTTACAATGGTGGTAAACGGTACTCAAAGTGATGCTATATACCACCACCAAAAACCACCTCTTAATCGGGCGCTAAGCCTGTGACTGCATCCCACCCATGACAGGATGACTGACTACTGCAGCTGCCCACACCCAATCACCTGTCATGCAGCAAAGGCTGCAGACCCTAGTATCCAGTGGCACCTCCACCCTTGAATACACGTCTCATGTACTGTAAAACATCTCTGTTGTCTAGCAGCCCCCCACCCCCGAACACCCGTTCCATGAATTGTAGAATATCCCTAGTGTCCAGTGGCACCCCCCCACCACCACCTGAACACCCATACCATAGTATGTCTATCTATCCCAGGTGTCCAGTGGCACCCTCCGCCCCGAACACCCATACCATATTATGTCTATCTATCCCAGGTGTCCAGTGGCACCCCCATCACCCATACCATAGTATGTCTACTATCCTGGTGTTCAGTGGCACCCCACCACCCAGTCATCTGGTCCACGTACTGTATAATACCCTTGGTGTCATTGGTATGCCTACCCTCCCAAATGCCCGCTAACAAACAGCCCGGTGAACACTAGTTATACTCTATAAGCACTCACTGTCAGTCTATGGTGGCTGACCCAGGAGGTGATAGAAGGACTGTGCCAGTCGCCATATCGGGATTCCAAGCACATCCCCAGACATACTGGTGGGGTGGTGATGGTTGAATGGGTAGTGTTCTTAGTGTGGGAAGGGTGGATAGAGGGGGGGACCAGATGGACTTCTAATGTTCACTAGTCCATTTATTAATGGGCACTCTAGGGCTGGGTGTACCGCTAAACATAAGGGATAATATGCAGGACATGGGCTGGATGATCAAGGGGTGGGGTTGACACTGGACACCTGGGACAGGTATACATAATATGGAATGAGTGTTCAGGGGATGGGGGTACCACTAAACACCACGGATAGGTTGACATATTATGGTATGGGTGTTCAGGGGTGGGGGGTGCCAGTGGACACCAGAGATAATCTACAGTTCACGTATAGTGTTCGGAGGTGGGGGGGTGCCAGTGGACACCACGGATATTCTACAGTTCATGGAATGGGTGTTCAGGGGTGGGGGTGTGCCACTAGACATCAGAAATAGGTATACATATTATGAAATGGGTGATCGGGGGTGGGAGTGCCACTAGACACCAGGGATATGTGTCACTAACACGGGACGGGTGATCGGGGGGTGCTGCTAGTCACCATGAATATTTTACACTACATGGGACAGGTGTTTGGGGGCTGGGATGTACCACTGGACACCAGGCATTCGGGGGGTCCACTAGACACCAGGGATGACGTGTCAGGCACACAGAGGAAGATCACTAAAGGACCGCCACTCACAATGCAAATGAACCCATATGGGGCATGCAAATAGCCCCTTAGTGCCTTGCATGCCTATCTGCATGGTGTGACTGAATGTAGTCCACATGGGTCCCTATGCTCTCTGGTCGGAGAGATCTATTCCCTATGGTCTGGATACAGCCCAGATCCATGCCATGGCTGTGCAGTTTTATGTAGTGCTGCACCGACAGGGGCCAATATTCACTTGGATAGTGTCGGTCAGCTATCCAAATGAATATAGCAGCTGCTGGGTCGGGCGTTAGTTGATCCATACTGCGGCAAATGAGGATAAAAAACTGGACATTGGGATGGGTTACATGGCAGTCATCAAGACCACAGTTAACGCACCAAAGTCAGACATACAGGACACAGAAAAATCATCTGATGTCACCTTCCAAGCTACCACACAGTTGAAAAAAGTGGTACAGTTTCTATGCTTCCATACTGAGGTTCTGGAGTATCAATCCTGCAAATTAGTCTGTTAGCTTCTGGGCCTTCCAGAGGGCTCTGAGGGACCACACAGAGCCTTTCTTTAAAGCCTGGTTCTGTGAGCCTATCTTATAGTGCAGCAGCAGTTCACAGTGCTGGCAACCTGGGTTTGTGCCCTGAGCTTGGATCAGAAGGCTGGTGGGAGGAGGATGTTCTCTTCCTCTGGAGGTTCAAGGCCTTGCTGCAATACCACCACCTGGGTGAACAGTGGCTGCAGTGTAGCTGAGGAACTGTTGTGTGCATGGGACTGGGCTGCCTGGCTGAGCTCTGTGTCATGTGCATGCCAATCTCTCCAGCTGGCACCTGTGGGAGAACCAAGAAAGCCCTATCATTCTGGTGAGCCCACACAATAAGCGTTTCTAGAGGTGTCTCCTCCACTAGCCTTGATGGTCCCATCAAGGGGTGGGGTGGGAAGTAAACCACAAGGGAAAATGGAAGAAATCAGGTAAGTGAGGTGTTGGTAGCTGGAGGGTCGCCACCACAAAATCAGACAGAGATTTTAAGACTAGGGCTGGTACCTTATTGGGCTGCAGCAGATGGATATTAAAGGGAAAAGGTAAGAAGTCAGTGGAGTGGGATCAGTGTTGGGTAAGTTACTTTTTCTATTACTTTGGGAAACTTGTTCCAGGAAGCTCTGTGCAGTCAGTAACAAGGATGGAGACATACTAGAAAAAGTAATAACACCTTACAGTTACTTCTTTCTTTTCATACAAAAACAATACAAAAGTAATAAGTAACTATAACAGATTACATTTATTTTAAAGTAATAGGTTAGTTACTAGTTACTTTCAAATAAATGTAATCATTTACAGTTACATATTACTTTTGTATAAAACGAAAGAAGTAACTGTAACTGTATGTGTATTACATTTTCTAGTACTCTCCATCCTTGCTAGTAACTGCACAGAGCTTCCTGGATCAAGTTTCCAGAAGTAATAGAAAGTAATAGAAAAAGTAACTTATCCGACACTAAGTGGATTAAACAGTGATTTAAATGAATCAGTATAATTTTGTCTATAACTTTTGCAAAATTAGACAGCAAAGGCCTACAACTGGTGAAAATAATTCATCCTGGGCTTAGTCTCACTGTAGCTGCAATCTCCAGGACAATGGAACATCCAGCCCCGAGGGGAAAAAACAACCAGCTACGTACAGCTGGAGAGACACGAAAGAGAGACGATAGCTGGAGAGAGATGAAAGAGACGATGAACTGACCTTACTGTGAAACATTTCCAGTGCTCCTGTCACAGTTTACTTTTTGCACACCTGCAACAAAATTCAATTGCAGATTTTCATCTCATCTGGGATACATGCACACGTGCATCTGGTAAAGCTCGCACATATGGATTTTATTGAATGACTGACGATGACCTGTATAACTGACTGGGGATTGTATTGCTTCACCTTTACTTATTAAATAAAAATCCTATATGATGGATTTCCATGCCCTAGTCCCCATATATCTATCTCACAGGTGTGGGTAAATGAACAAAAAGTATTTAATATAAGGTGCTACAGGTCTATGTCAAAACTAATCAATTTACATCAAGCATGCTGTTTAAACATATAACTTATTAAGTATGTTGCTCAGTCCCCATTGTTACCCAAATCCCAAGTTCCAGATGATCAGGGTCACAATGATTGCACCTTTCCTCCAGCCAGGAGGTCCCATTAGCAGGTACGCCTGCAGTCAAAGCTAATTTTATTGTATGTAGGTATGTATATATGTATGTATGTATACATGTGTGTATGTATGATATATGTATGTCTTTGATAACCAGGTAAGTGGACTGATCCAATGGACCGATTTCAGCCACGCACCCGGCCAATAGGAAGGCAACAGAAAATGGAAAATACTGTAGTAAACACACAGTGCATATCCAGGCAGTAAATGCAGGTAACGTGAAACATATAGGAACAACTGGTTACAGAGAAGTAGGCTGGGTAACTAACTTGTTTTTTCTCTTTAGATATTTCCTGAAGAAGACCTAAGGTCGAAATGTAGATTTTAACTCTATTTTCTATTTTCAGTGCATTTAATATAACCGTTTTGTTTTGCTTTTAGACCACATGCTGATGCAGCAGCTTGTTTTTGTTTTAATACATAGTTATAGCTATACAGAGCAATGGTTATGTACAAATATACAAAAAGGAATATATACAGGGTCTGAAGTAGTAAGATCAAGCTATACATTTATATACGGTGGTATAATTGATGTAACGGATCACATCAGAAGGTCACTAGAAATCTATACAGTAAAAACTATAGTTTTCCAGTCAGGTACAGTCCTGGAAAACCACCAAGGTAGTATAGAAAGCCAAATAGAAACATACATGGGTGCCGACAGGACTAGGGAGAGGAGGCTGAAAGAGGTAGGGATTGGGAGATAGCGAGAGGACAGTGCAGAAAAAGAGCATACTATGGGGCTGGGAGGGTCATGGGCTGAAACATGGCCAAGTGAACATTTACAAGAGGATTCCATCAGGAGCCAGGCTCATAGGTTCCTTTTGAGGGATGTGTGGGAAGGGGAGGAGTGGATCGATAGTGGGAGCCTGTTCCGGAGAGAGGTGGCAGACACAGAGAAGGCTTCACCACCCATGACAGAAAGGCTGCTTGGGACTTACAGAGTAGGAGTGGATGAGGACCTGAGGGTTCTGGGTGTTGCCTTATCTAAGAGTAGTGAGGAGAAAGGGGACAGCTGGCGATTCCTAAATGGGTTATCAATTAGGCTGCCCATGGCAGAGTTGAAACATCCCTGAAGGTTTGTCCACCCTAGGGTTTTATAAGGTGTGCAGTGGTGAGTAGAGTAAGGTACCTGGAGAGCAAAGTGGCAGATGGAGTTGTACATACTATTTAAGTGAGAAAGAAGCATGGGGGCAGCGGCAAAGAAGTAGACAGGGGAACAATAGTCAAGCTGAGGGAGGAGGTTTCCCTGTGCTATGGCAAGGTGGGCAGCCGGGGACAGAAATTGCTTGGTTCTGTAGGCTGCCCCAAGTTTTTGGTGAACTTTGCCTATAATGTTTATGTGTTCATTAAAAGTAAGAAGAGGGATCCAGAGTTACCCCTAAGTATTTGAAAGAGGAGACAGTGTCGAACGGTGGGCCAGCTGGGGAGTGGATGAGTAGGGATGTATTTGACTTGGCGACCTTGGCTAGAAAAGGCTTTGAGCCAAACAGCATGGCTTTGTTTTTTTTCATTAACATGTAGTTTTCTGGATTGGAACCAGCCATAGGCAGCACTATAGTTAATAGTAAGGGTGGATGAGATTGACTCAAGTGATTTGTCACTGTGGTACAATACCAAATCATCAGCATAGAGGAGTGCCTTGCAGTTTAGGGCTTCGGAGGGAAGCATTTATGAACACTGAACAGTAGAGGGCCTAATATAGAGCCTGTGGGACTCCAGTGCCTGTGGGTGAGGCGGAGGGTACTTTTCCAATCAGGACAGATTGGGACCTATTTGTCAGGTAGCTGCGGACCCATGTGGCAGTGTCTGGAGAGCAACTGAAGTGGCACAAGATGGAGTGAAGGAGGTGATGGTCGACTAAGGCAAAGGCCTTGGATAAGTCTACAAATACCGCCCCTGTGGCCTTGCTTATATCCATATTTCTGAGGACATGGTTAGAGAAAAGGGCGAGGGCAGAGGAGATGCTGTGATGTTTGCAAAAGCCATGCTGGAGTGGACACAGGAGGTTATATTTTTCCAGATGCTCAGACAGCTGGTGGACTATTCTTTCCAATAATTTGCTGAGGTGAGGGAGGAGGGAGATGGGGCTATAGTTTTCCGGGGCAAGGGGGTCTCCAGCTTTGTAGATAGGTATCACATGTGCATGCTTCCACGAGTTTGGTACTAAGGACATGGTGAGAGCAAGGTTGAAAATAAAGGTCAAGGGTTTGACAATGGCTGGGGAGATGAGTTTCAGGAATGTAGGGTAGAGCCCATCGCTCCCAGGGCTACCTCTGTCTGGGACAGTCTTCAGCAGTTTTATGGTAGTACCATGATATGGCCCTAAAGTAGAACAATGGAGGAGAACTAAATTCTGCTGGTAGCTGGGGAAAGCGGGAGAGTCTTCATGGCTGTGGGAGACTGGGAGGGCAGCTTGCTTAGGTGAGGGGTTAGGTCTGTGAACATTGTACTGAAAGATCAGCTATTTTACAGGGTCAGTAATGGGACCGGAGGCTGTTGCAAGTTGAGTGATTTGCTTGCTAGATTTGGGATTTAGGAGGGACCCAATAGAGGCCCAGAAACTATGAGGGTTCCCAAGGGCATTATTTTGCTGGTTGATGTAATATTTGCTTTTAAGTGATCTAGCATCCTGTTTTCAAGAGTTTCGCAGCTGTCTATAGGCATTCCATAACTGAGGGGAAGGAGACTCCTTATGGAGCTTCCAGATTTTTCCTATCCTTCATTTGCAAGTAATTCCTTTGACAGCCATCGAGTACATCTTCCCTAGCTCTCCTGGTGGTAGTGGGGAAAAGCTTATCCTGTAAAGTGCTGAAGGGTGTCCGTGAGAAATGAGACAGCTGATGAAACATTGTTCTGCTGATAGAGGATAGCCCAGTTGGACCTAGCATGTGCCATGCAGTCTGGATCATGGCTATTGAACTTCCTGAAGGACAGAAGTTTGGGGAGGTGATTGGATTTAGTGGACAGTATGATGTATGTTGGGAAATGGTCACTTATCTAGTCAGCCATGGTGCCTGCCGGAGGACTTTGTCGGCCGATTAGGACAATCCAGTCAAGAATAGAATGGTTTTGCCAACGGGTTGTGTCTGGTGGAAGAGGAGATGACTTGCTCCAGGCTTGCAATTTTAGCAGCGTTGCCTGATCAGGGACTGGAGAGGTAGTCCAATTAATGTTGAAATCTCAGAGTAAATGGAGTCTCTTGAGGGTGTGAGCTCAAGCAAACCCATCAAGGAAATTTTCTAGACCAGAAGTTTCCTGTGGGGGCTGTAGCAGCAGCTTAGATAGAGCTTTTTACTGCCCAGGGCTAACTCCACTAGTATCCACTCGCCAAGAAGGTAGTGGCTGAGCAACTTATAGAGGTGGTGGTGATTTGGTCCTGGACATACAGGGCCACGCCCACCTCGCTTTCTGCCTGGTCTGTGCTGTTGAAACAGGGAGTAACCAGGAGTAAGAACAAGGCATTATCATGGTAGTTCTTTAGCCAGGTTTCAGAGATCCTAATACATGGGCTTTGTACAGGGATACCCAGCCCCTGAGCTCATGGAAGTTGCGGAGACTCCCAAGCGTTCAGGTGGGCAATCTTAAGGCCCATTTGGCTTGCCCAGGTGATATTAGAGTGGTTGATCTGCATGTTCAGGGGGCCAGGTTCCTTTCCACATAACAGTGAGTAGAAGGGGAAAGCAGTGGGCTGGACAAAGGCAGAGCCACTGGGTACTGGATGTGGAGAGAATGGATAAACAGGCTGAGTAGGCGTCACTCATAATTGGATAGTAGCACTAATAAGCCGGCACTGTGGAAGAGGCACATAGCAGGGCACACTAGAGGCTGGTACAGTGGGTGGGGATTTGTGATAAAAGAGTAGGTCTTGCTTATCAGTTGCAAGAATAGAGGCACACAGGTCTGTGAGTAGTACCAGGCCTGACAATAGAGGCTGAGATAACTAGGATAATATGTAAGTTCATGATTGTAGGGAGGACCTTCACCAATAGAATACTAGTGATGCCCAGGAAGATTTGCACCAATGCTAATGGTACTAACTCCCAAGAGGAGGCGAAGGTGCATTTAATGGTGGCCTAGGAGGGGTGAGAAAAATTTCCCCAAGCACAGATTTCTTTCTGAGAGATAAGGGCAAGCAGTCCAACAGATAGCCCAGAAAGCAGGACAGGCCTGGTGCTCCGATCAGAGTGGGTGAGAAAGCTGAGCCGAAACAATCGGGAGTGTTAGGGCAAAGCGCCGCACCAATCAGCATTAAGGTGCTGAAATACAGCAAGGCTGCCGTACCTGGAGCTTGGATCCCGTGTGTAGTTCCAGGAGGGTGGGCTGGAAAGCAGCACAGGCCCGGTGGCTGCAGCCGGGTGCGGCCGTTGAGCGCTGCCCTTCGGAGCGTTTCAGATCGGTGGGTCAGGGATCCTGGAGGGGAAACAGAGAGTGTAGGGTTATGCTGCTTACTGATTGACTGGCTGGGATGGGAGGGGCAGGAACACAAATGCTAGGTGATCTGCATTCTGAATGCTGAAAATCTCCCCTTCATGGTACACTTGACTCTGCTCCTGCAGTTGGCTTCAGTGTGGGATTCTGGGTCTCCCATGGGAAATCTCAGTCTTCCAGTCAGCTGTGTGATGTGTTACCACTGCGCCAATGGGCTGGTCAGTTTAACCTTGGTTTCTTCAAACAATCAAGGTTTATATCATCTGCCACCAAATGCAAACTTTGGTTCCCCATCCTCGGGCAACAACCTACAAGCCTCAATAATGATGGCTACTAACCAGTGCAGACCCTGAGAATACAGGGGGGGGGTGGGTGGGTATACTTAATAATATAAATACCTGGAATATACAGCAAGGTCTCCACCCCTGATGAAAATGCACTGCATTGATACATAGGGTGATTTGGCATCTGCAGTCAACAGCTCTTTGCTTGCTCTGGTGTCAGTTTTGTACTTATAAAATACAAAAATGCCCCCCAAAATGGTTTAACCAGGAGAGACAGACTATGCTGAAAGCTTGTTTACAGGAGCGACATGGAGCACAGGAAGAAAGTGACTTGCTCAGGGTCATACAGTATACAAGTGGGCCATGGGATTCAAACCTAGGTCTCCAGATTTGTAGTTCAGAGCCTTAAACCACTGCACTATGCTGCCTCCTATGACCCTTGCAGCCCAGTCTTCTTTTGGTTTTCAGGTTGCCTGTGCCACTGCTGGCTGCTGGGATGGCCAGCAATTTAATTTTAAACCAATTGAGTAAGTCAGTTACTTAGCAACAGTGCTCTACACGACCACTCAAACATTGGCCAAACTACTGTACACTGACCCAGGTTTGACCAACTGAGATCCACTGTCTCATTTTTCTAAAAGGTGCGGGGGGGGGGGTGATGAAACATTCGGAGATCAGGTGACTTGCTCAATGTCACACAGTAAGCCAACAGATATGGTGGGATCTGAATTGGAGTTCTCCCTGTTCATAGCTCACTACTCTATAACCAGTAAACTACAATGCGGTCTAACAGTCAATATTTCTGCTCAATCTCCTTAAATCTCAAACACAGACCATTGTGGCAATCTGGAAAAAAAAAGTAAAATTTAAAAAGCAACCAAACTTTACCATTTTTCAATCTCCTTATGTTCTGGCCACTGTGCATTCTAATTGGTGGCCAACATGTAGAGAAAGCACTGCTCCCGGGGAGCCCTGAATATCCAGGTTTACCTATTCCAAGAAGAGAAGGTTAACTGAGGACAGACAAAGATTTCGTTGCAGCTGTTTGTACTGCTCTCGTTTTCAGAAAGGATATTCAGACTCCCAAATGATTCTCATTTAGCGTACCTGAATAAATGTTTGTGTTACAAAACGTGTGTTTTGTATTCTAATGTAGAGATAATGAAAATACAGGTTGTAAGCCAATGGATTTTAAGCCTGTATTTTCTTCTTGGATGTATCACCAGGTTGTTCCGCTTAGCTGGATGCGTCATAATGCCTACCAGGTCAGTCTGCCATATAGAGAACGGCGCATGTTAAAACCACGCATCAGAGACAGTGCAGGTGGGAATAGCGACAGGGTGCAAAACTGCTAAAGGATCTATGCACGGTTGTGCACCGTCTCTTTTCTCTTGCAGAGGATAAGTCCTCTGCTTGGAGGAGGGTCCACCGAGCAGCTGCTGTGGTTTGATGGGATAAGCCATGGGCAACAATGGAGGCGGCGCGTCTGCGGACCAGGTTTCAAATCCCGGTCCCAGATGTATGTCATTTTTCTTTTATTTGCACTTTGTGCGAATAAAGTGTCCAACCCCGAGTTGATTAGAAACACAGAAACATAGAATTTGACGGCAGATAAGGACCGCTGGCCCACCTAGTCTGCCCATTTTCCTACTCTAACAGATAAGCTGCAGATCCTAGTTAACCAACAGCTTACTTCCTCCTACCCCCACTAGGACTGCCTGCTATGTCTGTCCCATGCATTCTTGAATTTCCCACTGTTCTTGACTACTGACCTCCTCAGGAGGCTGTTCCATGCATCCACAACCCTCTCCATGAAAAATACTTCCTCACATTACCTCTGAGCCGTCTCCTTCTATCTTCAAATTGTGCCCTTGTTCTTGCACATCTCTTTTTCTGAAAGATGCTACCCTCTTGGACTTTGTTGATTCCCTTGAGGTACTTGAAGTTTCTATCATGTCCCTCTCCCTTCTTTCCTCAAGGATATACATATTAAGCTCCTTCAGTCTTTCTTCAGATGTCTTCTGGTGCAGACCCTGCACCATTTGGTTGCCCTCCTCTGGACAGCCTCCACTCTGTCTATGTCTTTGGAGATGGGGTCTCAGAACTGCACACAGTACTCAGATGGGGGTCTCACCAACTGTCTGTACAGAGGATAACAACTTCCTGTTTTCTACTATTGATGCCACTTCCTATGCATCCCAGTATCCCCACAGCCTTCCTTACTGCCTTCTCACATTGCTTGCCCACCTTTAGGTCATCTGATATAATTACCCCAGGTCCCTTTCCATTTTTTACTGTTGTCAGTATCTTCACCCCTATATGCATTCCTTCCCTGGGTTTTGTTTCCAGGTGCATTACCTTGCACTTCTTTGCATTGAATCTGAGCTGCCATACATTTGACCATTCTCAACCTTGCCAAGTCCCTTCTCATCCTTTTCCACTCCATCTTGTGTATCAGCCCTGTTGCAGATCTTTGTGTCGTCTGCAAAGAGACATACTTTTCCTTCCAGTTCCTCTGCAATGTCACTTATAAAGACATTAAAAAGGACCGGTCCCAGTACTGAACCCTGCGGTACCCTGCTAGTAACCCTCCTATGTTAGTTTGGGGAGTCAGGAGGTGTGGGGGGGGGCAGAGCTCCCCGAAAAACACAGACATATGCCGCTGGCGATATATCGCACTGTACTGGCAGCGCAGTACATTGCTTTGGTGTAATGTCTTGCGACATTATGACCCCATGCCTCATAATGCTTGTTCTGCCTTTCAGGGTTCATTACTGGAACACAATGCCATGCTTTTTAAAACATGGTTACATTAATGTCTCCATGGATGGCAGCTGAGTGGGGTGTCAGAGTTGAGCAGCAAAGGGAAGGTGAAGTGTGGAGAGATAGCAGTGAGCAGCAGAGTTTTACCTGGAGAGGAACTGTGATAAAACTAAAAATAAAAGTATGCACTTTAACCAATGCAAACAGGGGCATAAACAAAAAGAAACTTCTCATAGTACGGGATTCCATGATCTGCAGAGTGGAGCCCCACCTAAACCAAAATGACACAATGGAAATTACAGTTAGGTGTCTCCCAGGAGCCTCTGCAGAAAGAGACAGAAACTGCATAAAGAAAATAGTCCAAAAAGCAGGGGATATAACACACATCGCAATACATCTCGGACTTGCAAACCCACAGTGGAGGAGTCCAAACACATTTTGAGGCTCTTGCCACCAATCTGACTTCACTTTTATCCATAATAACCTTTCAGAAGTTCTACCAGTATGGGACAAAGGAAAAGCACCAGGTGGGTCAGGAGGATGACATTCTTGAGTTCAATGCATGACTGTGCGATTGGTGCCTTGAAAAAGGGTTCAACTTCATAGGAAACTAGCAGAACTTTTGGGAGAATGGATTTTTCAGTATGATGGCCTGCACCTAAATAGGGAAGGTGTGGGACTAGGACAAAAATTGATGTCTATGCCGCCCGGTGGCGTTTTAGGGTTGAGGCGCTTGGATGCCACACCTTGCACCACGCCGGCAACCCGGTTCAGGAACGAGCATAGGTCGCCGAGCGCCAGCCGGGCGGAGAAGGATAGCGCCTGACTGCAGCTCTCCTTCTCCAGGGAGGGTGACTGCAGGCTCACAGTAACGCTACCACCTAGGGAGCCGGTGGATAGCGAGTAGATGGAGAAGCAGTAAGGAGGATTGGGTGACAGTCGGCAGTAGGGGCTAAGCAAGAGGTACATCTCAGCGTGCCTCAGCTCACAGCCCCTCACTGCACGAGACGAAGGGGAAAAAGAAACAGGAAAAACACCTCATCCCTCCTAGGTGATGACACCTCCCTAGGACTTCTGACCACTCGTCAAGGCAGACTCCACTGTGTCGGACCTACACACACACACGCATAGAGTGCTGGTTTGGAGAGGAAAGCGTGGGGCATCCCCTCTCCACCCCTATCCGGGGGGTATACCAGGGGATCTTCAAGGGAGTGTGTGTGTGTGTGTGTGTGTGGTCGAAGCACTCTAGGGGCAGACCACGGCAGGGGTTTGAGGGTCCACTGAGGATGTCCGAGTGAGTGGAGGGAAGAGGCAGGTCAGGCGGATAAAAGACAAGGTTAAAAAAAAAAATTGATGTCTATGCAGGATTTTTAAACTAAGTAAGGGGGAACTGGGGACTACACACACACAAACCATCAATGTGCTAGTCACCACTCCCCAAAAGTCAACAGACACACATACACCCATAGATATGAGAAGGAACAAGTACACACCTGGACCACCAGTGCATCAGTCATCACTCCCCAAAATCCAATGGATCACAAAATCTTCTCGGTGGAAACAGCAGATCAGGTCAGTCCAGGAAGGGGTGCACATCACTAAAAAAGGAGCACACTCCTGGAAGGCAATGGTTACGAATGCTAGGAGTCTAGCCAATAAACTTCCAGATCTCATGGCCATCATGGAAATGGATAAACTGGAGTGGGTGGCTATAACAAAACCTGGTTCACAGAAACCATGGTTGGGACATGACTATACCAGGACAGGAACGGAAAAAGGGGGAGAGAAGCTATTTACTGTACATACAAGCAGAAATAAAAGCCACAGAGTCCTCGTGGGGGACCAAGTCATTATGGCTAACCTGTAGATGCGGGAAAGGGGCATCCTTCAAACTGGCATCGTGTACAGGCCCCAAAATCAAGGGAAAAGGAGGACAAAGACTTATTAGAGGAAATACACAAAATGACTGACAGAGGTAGTGCAATTCTGATGGGGGACTTTAACCTCTTAGATATTAACTGGAGCACACAAACAGCAGCAACACCAAAAGGTAGGGACTTCTTATTGGCCCTACAGGGCACTGGGGCAGCTTGTCAAAGTCCCAACAAGGGGAGATGCTGTTCCTCATCTGATTCTCACAAACAGTGAGAGGGTTAGAGAATCGATGTAGGGTGCAGTTTGGGAAAAAGCAATCACCGTATGGTCAGTTTACATACTAACATACTAAAATGCCAGCAGAATAGGCCTAATGGTTTCGTGTTCAGTCATGGTCAGCCCTCCCCACCCTGGGTGCTGACCTTGTGACCCTCGCCTTCTCTGGCTTCTCCTTCCCAGTTCCGGATATTCTTGCTGCATTGGATTTTGCTTCCTGAACCCTTCCCTGTACCTGTCCCACCCCTCTTGAACCCCTCCACTGTCTCTGCCTCCACCAGCCCCCTAGGTAGGTGCATTCCCTGGCTCTACCACCTCTCAGTGAAGTAGCACCTCCTCCTTTCTCCCCTGAATCTTCCCTCCAGCTTCCACCCATGCCCTCTAGTGGCCCCTTCCTCCTTCCTTCAAGCACCTCACTGTTCCTCCCCTATTTACCCTCTTCATGTACCTGAAGACCTCATCATGTCCCCCGTCCTTCTCTCTTCCAAAGTGTACATATTTAGCTCTTTGAGCCTCCTCATAGGTCCTGTCCCCCAAGCCCCAAATCATTTTGGTTGCCCTCCTCTGGACCCTCTCCAGGAGGTTAATGTCCCTCTTTAAGTGTGGCTCCAAAACTGCACGCAGTACTCCAGGTGCGGCCTCACCAAGCAGTTATACAGGGGAGTATCACTTCCCTCCTTCTGGAGGTGATCCCCAGCGATGCATCCCAGCATCCTGTTGGCCTTGGCTGCCCTCCTACAAGTCTCAGAGTTGTTCATCTTGACATCCACCACCACCCCCAGGTCCCTCTCAGCCATTGAGACTTGTAGTATTCCCCAGAGTGTACACTTGGCCTGGGTTTCTGGCCCCAGATGGAGTACCTTGCATTTCCCTGCATTAAACCTCAGCTTCCACTTTCTAGACCATCTTTCCAGAGCCTCCAGGTCCCCTGCAGGGCCACCTCCCTCCTCCCCATCCACCACTGCCCCAGTTTCGAGTCATCTGCAAAGAGACTCATCTCACTCCTGATTCCTGTCCTTATGTCAGATCGTAGGCGTTGAACAGAAGGGGCCCAAGGACTGATCCCTGTGGGACCCCACTAATGACCTCCTTGGGAAGAGATTATCCCACCAACCACGACTCCTCTGTCCGGGTCCTGGAGCCAATTGCCTATCCATCGGATCATCTGGTTTCCCACCCCATTTCTCCTAGTTTATCCAACAGGCCCCGTGAGGAACAGAGTCAAATGCCTTGCTGAAGTCCAGAAAGAGGACATCCACTGGTCTACCCAGGTCCAAGACACTTGTCACCCAGTCACAGAACTCCACCAGGTTTGTCTGACACGATTTCCCAGGATGAATCCATGCTGTCTATCGTCCAGGCACCCTGACTTATCCAGGGCCCCCCAGCCACTCCTTGACAATGCCCTCCATCACCTTGCCCACCACTGATGTCAGGCTGACAGGCCTGTAGTTCCCTGCCACCTCCCTTGATCCCCCCTTGTGGATAGGCACTCATGCCACCTTCCAGTCTTGGGGCACCCACCCTGTCCTCAGAGAGATGGTGAAAGCTCTGCCAGGGGTTTCGCCAGGACATCTGCAAGTTCCTTCAGCACTCTAGGATGTAATTTATCCGGCCCCAGTGCTTTCTCCTGCCTTTAAGGGAGCTGAGGGCTCCCTCACACTCTGCTGTGATTTCCATCCAGTACCTCTTCTCCCTGCTTAGCCCTCCCCCACCTGCCAGTGATGCCCCCCTCTCCCCAGACCTGCCGATTGGTAAGGGTCCCCCCTCTCATTATCTCTGTCTCCTCCCATGTATGATGCAGCATCCCCATTTTCCCTGGTGAAAACTGAGGTGAAGTACTCATTTAGTACTCAGCCTGCTCCTCTGGGTCTTGTGCCCATCTCTCCCTGATTTAATCCTGCTAATCTGCCCTTCACCCTTGTCTTTCCCCAATGTATCTAAAGAACCCCTTTTCCCCCTCTCCTAATTTCCTGGCCAGGTTCTGCTCCTTCCTTGCCTTAGCCGCCTCACCACTCTAGTGGCCCTTCTAGCCAACAGCTCATACTCCCCGATCCCTTTCACTCCTTGAGCACTTGAATTTCTTATAGGCTGCTTTCTTTCCCTGCACCACCTCCTGGACCTCCCTGGTCCACCAACAGGGTTTTGGGCCCCTACCAGCATTCGTCCTTACTCTTGCACAGGTGCTGGTAGCATCCTGCACCCCTCCTGATGATTTCCACCTACTATCAGCGTCCATGTCTGACCAATCCCATCCAAATGCTCCTTAAGGATCCTTCCCATTTCCTTAAAATCCACCCCCTGAAGTCGGTTACTTCCGTCTTTGTGCAGCCTTCCACCCTCCTAGGTCCAGGCAGAACCAGACCATGGCATGTCACTCCCGCCAATGGGTCCCTTACCTCCAGGCCCCAATCTGGTCACTGTCTGCGGGACCACATCCGAGTACCGTGCCTCCCTGGTTGGTTCCCTCACCTGCTGAGTTAGGAACGCGTCTTGAAAGACATCCAACAACCTCTGTTCCCTGGTCACAGAGGATGTCATAGTCTCCCAGTCTGTTCCTGGCATGTTTAAGTCCCCTAACACCACCACCTTTCCTCTGCCCAGTCTGCAGTGTCTCCTAACATCTGCCACCAGACTGTCCTCCAGCTCCTCCGCCAGGGCAGGGGGTCTATACACCACAGTTTCCAAGTAAACACAGTAGAAGACTCCTTTCACTCAAAGGTTAAGGTTCTAGGTTTCAAGAAGGAAGACTTCTAAAACTGAGAGCCAGCCTAATGGAAAACTTAATGAAGAAACACAAGGAGAGGTAGACAGTGTGGGAGAGAATAAAGCAAGCAGTCAGGACAGCCACGGATTAATGCTCCAGGAGGGTCAGCAAGGCTAAAAGAAAAGAAATCCTCTCTGGTTCTCCAGGAGGTGGCTACCATAGTCAAAGAAAAAAAGAAGGCGCATATGATATACCAGGAAACTAAAATGACAGAGACTGGGATTCATATCAAGAAAACTGAGAGAAGCAAATAAAAGAATAAGAAAAGTCAAAGTGCAAATGGAGGAAAATATAGCAGTGGGCAAAGAGAAGTGACAAATCCTCTTTAGGTACAGCAGGAAAGAAAGAAACAAAGGTGGGGAATCATAGTAAGGATTGTTGCAGGGATGGAAAATTAGCAGAGAAAGACTATGAGAAGGCAGAAATGCTGAATAGGTACTTCTGCTCAGTGTTTACCGAGGAGGATCCAGGAAATGGCCCGGCGCCATAAAAACAGCACCACTGGACCAGGAGTCACACTCAGCCCATTCACAGAAGAACAAGTATTGGAGGTGCTAAATAAACTGAAGGTGGACAAGACCATGAGACCAGATGAGATTATATTGCAGAATCCTAAAGAAACTATGGAATGAACTGGCAGCTCCATCGGCAAGACTATTCACAACATCCCTACAGAGTGAAGTGGTACCGATGACTGGAAAATGGATACAGTAGTCCCACTTCATAAATCAGGCAGCAAAGAAGAGTCAGGTAATTACCGACCAGTTAGTCTCTCGTGCCTATAGTGGGAAAAATGATGAAGTCACTGCTCAAAGAGAAATAATAGCATTCCTCGAAGCAAGCAGGCAGCTGGACCCAAAACAACACAGTTTCATGTCAGGAAGATCATGGCAAACAAATCTGGTTGAATTTTTTGACTGGGTTACCGGGGCTGTGGACAACAGGGGAGCAGTGGATGTGGTCTATCTAAACTTTAGCAAAGCCTTCAACTAAGTTCCACGCAGAAAAGAAGTTAGACTACACAGGGGTTGAACTGGATGGGTGAAAAATTGGCTGTAAGGCAGAACACAGAGGGTCCAGGTAAATGGCGCAGCATCATCAGAGGGTAAGTTAACCAGTGGTGTACCCCAGGGCTCGGTGCTGGGGCCTCTACTCTTCAATATTTTCATAGCTGACTTCACAGATGAGCTTGAGGGAAAGGTGTGTCTATTCACCGACGACACCAAGATCTGTAACAGGGTGGATTCCTTAGATACGAACATACGAAATTTGCCAGCAGATAAAGGCCTAGAGGTCTATCAAGTCTGCTCGAATGTGCAGCTAGCACCCCTTATTCTGCAGCTGCCCCTCCCTTCCACCCTTCCTCTTCATTAACCCTCCCCCTTGTCCTGTCCCATCCTCGTTTGAAGCAGTCCACTGTTCTACTGCATACCACTTCTGCAGGTAACGCATTCCACCCAGTCACCACCCTCTCTGTAAAAAAGTGTCTCCTCATCTCACTCCTGAACCTTCCTCGCTCCAGTCTCATATCATGGCCCCTGGTGGCCCTCCCCTCCCTTACTTTGAACAGCCCCTCTGTACCTGTCTTGTTTATTCCTTTCATGTATTTAAAGATTTCAATCATGTCCCCCCTGTCTCTCCTCTCCTCCAGTGAGTACATGTTCAACTCCTTCAACCTCCTCTCGTATGATAAGTCCCCCAGAACCTTGATCATCTTTGTCGCCCTGCGCTGCACTCCCTCCAGTAACTTAATGTCCCTCTTCAGATACGGACGCCAGTACTGCACGCAGTACTCCAAGTGTGGTCTAACTAATGACCTATACAGTGGCAGAATCACCTCCTCCCTCCTCGAGAATATACCCTTGCAATACAACCCAGCATTTTGTTGGCCTTTGCAGCTGCCTTCCCACACTGTGCTGAGTTGTTCATTGACCCTGTGATGAGCACACCCAGATCCTTCTCCTCCTCTGTCTGGGCTAGCTGCACTCCCCTAGCTGGTAAGTCCTCCTTGGCTCTTCATCCCAAAATGCATCACCTTGCACTTTTGGCATTAAAGCCCAGTTGCCAGGTGTCTGACCAGGTTTCAAGCTTTGCCAGATCATCCTGCAACCCCAGCCATCCCCTAGGTCATCCACCACCGTGCCAACCTTGGTATCATCAGCAAACAGACTGATCTTGCTCTTGATGTCCCATGATATGTCTGCAATGAATATCCCAAACAACACTGGTCCCATACACAGCCCTGTGGGACACTGCTCGTCACTGCCCTGGGTGAGCTCCTCACCCACCACCACTCTCTGTTGCCTTCCTGCAGCCAGTTTCCTACCCATCTCACCAGCATTGCACCTGCCCCTGTGCCTACTAACTTCCTTCCCAGACTTCCATGTGGCACTGAGTCGAATGCCTTACTGAAGTCCAGATACAGGACATCCACTGCATGTCCCCTGTCCAGTTGCCTAGTTACCCATTCATAGAACTCGACCAGGTTGGTTTGGCAGGATCGGCCACGTATGAAGCCATGCTGTCTGCTGTCCTGTAGTCCTTTGGCCTCTAAGAGGGCCACCAGCCTCTCCTTCAGGATAGTCTCCATTAGCTTACCCACGATGGATGTGAGGCTCACTGGTCTGTAGTTTCCCGGTTCATTCTTGGGGCCACTCTTGTGGAGGGGCACCACATGAGCCATCTTCCAGTCCTGAGGTACACACCCCAAATGTAGTGAAGCATTAAATAGGTCTGCCAAAGGTCCTGCAAGGACCTCTGCCAGCTCCTTCAGTACCCTGGGGTGGATGCCATCTGGGCCTGGTGCCTTGTCCACCCTCAGTACCTTCAAACCTCTCGAACTCTGCCCTCCATGATTTCCCATCTGTCATCACTTCCCCTGCGCCTGCCATTTCTCCCATCTTGGGTGTCACCCCCTCTTCTCTTTAGTAAATACTGAGCAGAAGTACTCATTTAGTGCTTCCGCCTTATCGTACTCTGCTTCCACCCAACCCCTCCTTCCTAATCCTTACTATGTGGTCCTTACAGCTCCTTTTCTCCTGATGTACTTAAGAAGTCCTTCTCCTTCTATGCCTTGTGCCAGCCTGAGTTCCGTGGATGCTTTGGCTCCCTTACTGCCCTTGTCACCTCCTTCGATTCTGTCAAGTACTCTCTCTGTCCTCCCCCTCCTGTTTTCTTGTATTTCCTAAAGACAGCTCTTTTCCTCCTTACCTTTCCATGACCTCCTTGCTCAACCAGCTCGGTTTCTTAGCCCTAGCCTTCTTGCTCTGGGCTTTGCAGCAGGTTTTGTTGCCTCCACCATCCCCAACTTTATGAGCTCCCATCTCTGGTTAGTATCCATACTAGATTGAATTCTGGCCAGGTACCCTTTACCACTTCCCCCATCCTCCCAAAGTCGGCCCTCCTGAAGTACAGCACTCTTGTGCCAGATTCCACTCCTTCCTTGCCCATATCCAATGTGAGCCATACTGAGTGGTGGTCACTCCCTGACAGCGGTTCCTCCACTGTAAGTTCTCTCACAAAGTCCCCATTTGCCAGCACAAGGTCAAGGGTATTCCCTAACCTGGTTGGTTCACTGACCATTTGCAGCAGGAAGCTGTCCTGGAAGGCATCCAGCAGTACCTGCTCCCTTCTGTTCCTGGTTGTTGGGTGCTCCAGTCCACTCCTGGCATGTTGAAGTCCCCCACAATCACCACACTACCCTTCTCGCAGGTCCTCCTGATCTGTCCCACTAGTTCCCTGTCTAACTCCTCCATCTGAGATGGTGGCCTGTACACCACTCCCATTCTAAGAATCCTATTCTTGGAATCCTGGATTTGCACCCAAAGTGACTCTGTACCACCCTCCTCCCCTTCCTCCCTTACACACTTCAGTCCTTCCTTCACATATAGTGCCACCCCCCTCCTTTCCCAGTCACCCTGTCCCTCTGAAATAACCTGTACCCTGGTACAGACAGGTCCCAGTCATTATATTGGTGGCCCATGTTTCCGTGATGGCTGCAATGTCCACCTCTCCTCTGCCATGAGAACCTGCAACTCTGCAGTTTTCTCCAAGGCTCCTAGCATTAAGGGTAACCACCTTCCACCCTTTCCCCTCCTCCCATCCTGCCCTCCTTTCCTAGCATCACCAATAGTACTTGCCATTTGTCCTTTGTCACTGTTATGGGGGCTAAGCGATATGATTTCCCAACCTGTGGTCTCTGCATATCTCTTCCCCAACTGCCACCCCCCACTCCTAGTTTAAACTCCCAACTTCCTCTATATATTCTTCCATCCTCTGCTTCAACACTTTCTTTCCTTCCTCACTCAAGTGTAGTCTGTCCTTGGCATAGAGACTACTGTCCTTCCAGGTCCCTCCCCACCCCCCAACAGCCCATACCCTTTAGCACAACACCAGGTTCTTAGCCATCTGTTAAATTCCTCTATTCTCAGCTTTTTGTTGTGCTTGCCTTTGGCACCGAAGTATCTCGAAAAAGTTACTGATCTTCCTGCCCCTCACATAATTGTGCTAGTTCCTCAAACCTCCTCTGGACTATATCTACTGTCTTGTCAGCCAGGTCGTTTGTCCCAAGATGTATAATTAAATGAGGCTTGTCCCTACCCCTTCTAGCATATTTCAGAACAGACTGTCCCACCCTTTCCGCTGTCATTCCTGGCATGGCCTCCACCCAAATGCGACTATGCCTCTCCACCTTGCTACCCCACCTAACTCCTCTTAGTATTGAGTCCCCCAGCACTAAGATTCCACCCCTCTTACTCCCTGCTTGCTTCCTTTCATCTCCCTCCCTCATTTCCAGCTCCTCTTCTTCCTCCTGCACATTATTATGCCCTTTTACCCCTGTTGCAGTTCTCCCAGCAGAACTTCCCCCCGCTCCATTTTGGTCCAGGCATTTATCAATTACTCCTCTAATTTCATCACTTCCCTCCTCCACCTTCTTCCTCTCTAGCAGTGCAAAACTATTTTCTGAAGATCCTTCACAAATGCCTGCTCCCTCTCTCTGCATAGTAACCTGTTCTCTCCTTTCCACTCCATGAGTATTGCCACTTCTTCGCCTCCCCTCACAAGTCCCTATTGCTGGATGGAGATGGAGTAAGCAAGATGGAATCAGTCCTAAAGAAGCCTAAGGAGTAGTCTGAGGCACGGCACCTGAAATTTAATGTCAGAAAGTGCAAGTCATGCACATGGGGAGAGGAAATCCAAGGATCGTGATACTCAGGAAGGCTAAGATTAGCAGCCTCAAACCAAGAATGTGATCTGAGAATCATGATTTCATATGACTTAAAAGGGCAAACAATTTGAAAAGGCAGCACTTAAGGCCAGTGGCATGCTGGGATGTATAGGAAGGGGAATCACAAGCAGGAAGAGAGAGGTGGCCATGCCACTGTATAGAACTCTGGTCAGGCCATACTTGGAGTACTGTGTCCAGTTTTGGAGGCCACACCTCAAAAAGGACATTGACTGGTTAGAAACAGTACAGAGAAAGGCAATGAAAATGGTACAGGGGTTGCAACAATCGTCTTACGAAGAACTGAACATTTACTCTCTGGAGCAGAGAAGGGAGAGGGGAGACATGATCGAAACCTTCAAATACATGAAAGGCATAAATAAAGTACAGGCCCAGGACCTCTTTCACTTTAGGAGGGCAGCAGAACTAGGGACATGATCTGAGGCTAAGGGAGGGAGGTTCAATACCAATATCAGGAAATTCTTCTTCACAGAGGCGTGGTAGATACATGGAATAGCCTGCCCCAGGAGCAGTGGGGCAAAGACAGCGGGATAGGACACAGGTGCCCTGACACGCAAGGGGCTTATTAGGGGTAGAAAAGAAATCAAGGGCAGACTAGATGGACCTAACGGTCTCCTTCTGTCGTCTGTTTCTATGTATATTATAAAAACAAATGCTGAGCATCTATGCAGAATAGTTGCGCTATTTTTTCTCATTAATTTCATGACGTTATAATTTGTTCGAGCTTATGGAAGTCATACAAAAAAAAAAATTCTGTTCTGCATAGATGCACAGTGGTCATCATCAACGTTTTCTTTTTATGGACAACATTCCATGCAGTTCTCTTCATGGAACCAGTGATTTAGACTTTTGACTAGGACATGGTTTGTGTACAGAACTGTGAGCTTTGTTTTGACAGGTCAACTACTTAAGCAATAAGGCATGACAAGGGGTTATTCTAAGGATCTGTTAACGCTTCTTGAGGTGTAAAATGGCATGAAGAGAGGATGATTAACTGACCATTAACATAATCCCTGGGAATACCATACTACAATTATATTTTTTCAAATACTGTAGTGTTAAATCTTGGTCAGCATGTGATTATGCTCTACATGCATGCTTACAAAAGATTAACACAAGGCTGATAAAATTCTTATAGCCAATCAGAAAGCTTTATTTTTCAGACCATTTTTATAATTATACTCAGCATTCTCACACGCAGCAGTGACACAGTGAAAATCCACATTACTGAGTCTATCAAGAGAACTACATAAAATGCTGCTCATAAAAGAAAACAATACTAAACATATCAGCATTTATCCAGATACAGTTTAATCTGTATTACTGCTCCTGACTTGTCCACCTGCCTCCTCACCAGCAAGGTCCCTATTTCTAGCACTCCCCCATGGCATACTCTGGGGCCATCAGAACATCAGGACTGTTACTAGAGCAGGTGTGGGCTGCCAGTTCCACGTGCTCGCTGGTAAGTGGGAGAGGCATGGCAGTATGTCATGCTACTGACCAACAGCATTGTGTCATTTTGTACTACAGTACTTGTTCTGCCTACTGCCTGTTAGCATGCATATTCGTGGTAGCGCTTGGGAGCTGCCAGGCAACACAGTTACCCAAGTCTCTAGCGGGATCACTGCCACACCTCCCCAAGTTGTCGTTCCACAACTGAGCACTGCTACCACCCTTCCCAGAAGGAGAGTGTCCTCACACATGCTCTCAGACCTCTCTGCTGGCCTCAGCTCCTAAAGTGCTAGGCTCACAGCAAGAAACCCTGGTTGCTGTTATGTCACTGTGGTCCCATACCACTCAGCGACACTCTACTTCTTCTTTGACTATTGTAATTAGCTCTTCCACAGGCTTCTCATATCCAGAACTCTCTGTTATCATCACCATCATCATCAATTCACCAGTATCCTCGAAGAATTTCTCTCTTGCCATGCTGACCTCTTAATTTGGTTTAAAACATGTCTCTTCCTTTTAGGCGTGCTGTGTAATACAGTATTACTCCTTATACGCATTACCTGTGGTCTTACCCGATTTCACTTCTACAAGCGTACATTTCCCTATTCTTTCCCAGACCCTGCCCCAAGTCTTGGCCTTTCTCTTTGTCCCACCATCATTCCTACTTAAAGAACTACTGACACCTTTGAGGCTGGCAACTCATGTCTAGTAGCTACCTGCCCCAGGACCCAAGTAGCCATAGTTTTAATTTTTTTGTACACGCAATATATGGAGACTGGATAGGCAACTATGCACAACCAATGTGTTCTGCCACAGAGGGGTTCTGAATCCCTCTGACCTCGAAAACAAAGTTCAAGAGGTCCGTGGGAATCAGAACCCAAGATGGCAGAACATAACTGGTTGTACATAAAGTTGTTCATCCTGTATTTTTTCATAGTGTACAGTATTATGTGAAATGTTCGTGTAACAGTTCTTTCGCTTTCAGAATGAAACTGACTTGTGCAGTCTCTAGAGGTATCAGAATGCTGCTATACCACAGAAAGGCACAGTCACATTCCATGACCTTTGCACCGTGATTTAACAGCATTTTGAAAGGGATGGAATTCTATACAGAACAGTGCTTTACTATACACTATAATTAGATTTTTAACTTAATAGAAGTGCAGTCGGACTTCCTGTTTCCTCTGAAGCTGCCAAGCACCCGCTGCAGCCCTGCACAGAAAACAGCGTTTTGATGACATGAAGTAGGGAAGGGGCTGAAGGACTATAGATAGCATTATTATAATGCTATCCGGGGCAGCGGCAGTCCTTAGGTGTAACTTTTGCTAAGACAGGCAGTCCTGTTAGGGGATACAACATGTACACATTAAAGAGGCTGATCTTATATACTACCCTCACTTAACATGTACTTAGCAAAGTTACACCTAAAGGCCGCCACTGCCCCAGATAGCATTATAATGCTATCTATAGCCCTGTAGCCCCTTCCCTACTTCAGGTCATCAAAACACTATTTTCTGTGCGGGGCTGCAGCAGGTGCTTGACAGCTTCGGAGGAACCAGGAAGTGCAATCACGCTTCTATTAAGTTAAAAATCTAATTACCGCCAGCACAAAAAGGTTAAAACTGTGGCTAATTTGGGTCCTGGGGCAGGCAACTACTGGACATGAGTTGTCTGTCCCACACAACAAAACGTGTCAGCAGCTCTTTAATTTTTTTATTTAGTTTTTGTTGACCAGGTAAGTACGCTAGACAAATCCTGCCTATTTTCAGGCACGACCCGGGGGAAGGGGATATAAACCCTTGACTGCTGCTTTTAGAGACTGATCAGCATAACCAAACATAGAGCTACTAAACGTCTGCCATTGCCAGTGAGGAAGTTCTCTGTTACATGTTGGAAAAAAACTCAGTTTTTATCTAATGCAGGCTCTAGATGCAAAAGTTATATACTGGTATAAAGAAAGGTCGCTACTCAAAAGTCTCAAGTACTATAGCATGTGTCTATGCAGATGGGCTGGGGCTCATATTTTATATGTATCTCCATATATTGAATGCTCTGGCTCAAGAGCAAAGATTTTTTCAATCATGTTAACTACATAAGCAATTACCGTCATAGTAAAGTTGCAGCCTGATATAATTAATGTGAAACATTATGATATATCAAAATATGGTCTAGTATTACCTCCATGGCTCTCTTCTTATGGTAACTCCTGCCAGGAGGGAAAATATAAAGAGAAGAGGCATATCTGATCTGCATTACAGCACATTGCTGCTTGAGGTATGAGAGGAAGAGGCAGCCTATAAACAGGATACAGTATAGTAAACTGCAGAGTCAAAGCCAACTTTTAGAAAGGGGAGATGAGCCTAGCACGGTGAGGCTGAGAATGGAGGGGAGGATGCAACACGCCTCATGTATGAGACTTGGATTAGCATCCTGGAATCCAAATTCTACACTCTGGAGTCTAAGGTACTAGAACAGCAGCAGCATGTTTGGACTATTGGGGGATGAGGGAGCCACTTGTAATGCTGCTTCAGCTCCTCATTTGGTAGGGACTGGGACCATCCTTGATCTCCTGAGTGACAAAATGATGATGCCTCACTCCCCGCCCCCAGCTGTCAGGAATGACGGAGACAATCCTGAGACAGGGAAGTGGAAGGAACTTTAATGGGGTGGGGATGGGTTAAGTTAAGACTGACGACACTCCAGCCACCCAATGCTCCAGTATCCACCAATAACTCCCACAGCTCCCGACTCCCCATGCTGAATCATAGAAAGAGGAAGGCTCACTACGGGAGTAAAGCTGCAAGGACAAAAAGTGATGATATCAAAAGGAGCACTCGGGGGCCATTTAGGATTTTCGAGAGAAGGAGAGGGACAGAGTGTGTGTGTTAAGCAGAAAGTTGAAGTTAAAGCTGGACAAAAAAAAACAGATGAACAAAAGGCAGCCAAGACTAACAAAATTCTGGAGTAAAGATTCTGAAAAACTGGAGTTGGGGGGGTGCAATATATAGCTGGATGTTGTCCCTTAAATTCCCCTTAAAGTAAGCTCTGTAATGGGACAGACCAAGAAATCCAGCCCCCCACCCCCAGGATAAGGGAACACTACATCTACAGGCATAATCCCGTACCATGGACTGGACAGGGTTATTTTAGGGTCAAGAAAGCTCCCTGAGAGGTCAAGAAGGCTAGTCTAACCCTTTCAGATCTGTACAAATAAACAATTGAACACGGAGAGCCTTGAACCCAGGGACTGCTGTTTATCTAACCCTTGAACTGCAAGAGACATCAATCCCTGCCTTATTACAGAGACTGTATGTTATACTCTGCACCCTTCCCGCTGCAGCTTGTTACCATTTACAGCTTTGCAGAGGTCGTAGGAGTTCTGACAGTCGTGTCCCATAAATAAAGTCCCTCTGACTGGTGATAAAATCATATTAAAACTGACTCAGACAACTCCAATTAGAAGCCTCCATGTGTGTCTTTTTCCTGGGGAGGGATACCTACCTACATCATGATGCATTCTCCTTATTAGGCATGACAAGCTTACTTACTAGTAGCTGTAAGAAAATGTGGTAAGTAAAGATGTTTTAAGGGTTGCTCATTTCCACAGGTATCTTATTTTCATGCTGGAATAAACTACTTAATATATTTCTTAACATAACCCGATAAACATACATCAAGATAAATTCCAGTCAAAAGCCAACCAGCATGAACCATCCCATCCAGCAGCAGCTGGGCTGCTGCTTTCCACGCTGGCAACCCGGGAATGAGCTGAGAGTCACGACGCCGCACACGACGATCATGGTACTGCTCAGTGTTTCTATGTTGCACACTTACTTCACAATGTTTGAACTAACAGAATAAGGAGTTACACATCGAGTTAATGCAGGAGCAACTATAGGTGGCTACTGAGACACACATACACACTACAGAGAGGCCCCCATCTTGGAATGAGAAGGCGGTAGTGAAAAAGCAGTAGTATTACTAATCTCTCCGTGGGTAAAACACAGTTTATGCCTTTAAGGTAGATTCAGCAACTTGTATTTATCCTGTAGTCCGTAGTATCTTGGGTCATGCCTGAAAACAGGCACTGTATGTCTAATGCACTTAACCTGGTTAACAAAAACAAACCCTGTCACCTGAGTGACCACAGATAGTGGTACAGCGCATAAGGGGTTGAGAAAGTGCGTAAACATTGGCAAGTCTAATGGCAGTGCTGCGGACACCCCAGCACACAATGTCAGGGGTTGGGCAGTAAGGCAGGAAAAGGGAAAATGTGCTCTGATTTGGCTGGATGACATTCAGGCTCACCCCCACAATCTCCACGAGTTTCATGCCCCTGCCTTCCAAACATTCTCCAGGGCTCCCCCTGGCTAAACGAGTTGCTGGGTGGATACTGCTTGCATACCTCCTGTCACTGCACTGTATCTGGGCAGGACACTGACTGGGGCCACACCCCAACAAGCAAGTTTAGGGGTACCAGGACTGGGCAGAACCCCAGGAGGGGAGTGAATTAGGCAGGAAATCTGTGATCGAGCAATAGGCATTGGCTCCAACTGAAGCCACGCTGGTCAGATGGCAGGGGGAAAAAAACAGTCTTAACAAAAAAAATGCAGACTGCAGCTCTCTTATCACAAACCAATGTTAGAAATACCAATTTCTCTCAGTGCAGTTTAACCCCTGCAAGGTATACATATTTTTAAATCAAGGATGGAAATGAGAAAGGAAAAGTGTGGCCTACTGGGATTCGAACCTCAGATCTCTGGTATGCCGTTCCAGCGCTCTAACCATTAAGCTACAGGCTCACTGATCAAAGTGTCTGAGGAATTTCCTTACAGCCACACACACATTCCTTTCTCTAGTGTTCTTATAATTATGCAACTAGAGCATTTCCATCCTTGATTTAAAATATGTATACCTTGCAGGTTAAACTGCACTGAGAGAAAGTGGTATTTCTAACATTGGTTCCTAGTTGCACAATTACAACACTAGAGAAAGGAATGTGTGTGTGGCTGTAAGGAAATTCCTCAGACACTTTGATCAGTGAGCCTGTAGCTTAATGGTTAGAGCGCTGGAACGGCATACCAGAGATCTGAGGTTCGAATCCCAGTAGGCCACACTTTTCCTTTCTCATTTCCATCCTTGATTTAAAAATATGTATACCTTGCAGGGGTTAAACTGCACTGAGAGAAAGTGGTATTTCTAACATTGGTTCCTAGTTGCATAATTGCGCAACACTAGAGAAAGGAATGTGTGTGTGGCTGTAAGGAAATTCCTCAGACGCTTTGATCAGTGAGCCTGTAGCTTAATGGTTAGAGCGCTGGAACGGCATACCAGAGATCTGAGGTTCGAATCCCAGTAGGCCACACTTTTCCTTTCTCATTTCCATCCTTGATTTAAAAATATGTATACCTTGCAGGGGTTAAACTGCACTGAGAGAAAGTGGTATTTCTAACATTATCACAAACCAGAAACACAACTAGGGATACAAAGCCTACAAACTCACTTAATTTGAGAATCTTCAGAATCAATTAACCTTTCATGTGAGGAAAATCCTCAAAGCAATTGATTTTAATAAGTCATTACCTGAAGAAGGGTCCTGCAACGACCCCAAAGCTTTTGTGTTCGGGCTTATGTGTTGGTCCAGTAAAAGGGTACTGCGCACCACCCACTTTGTCCATGTGTCTTGTTTTATTTAACAACTAGCACACTCTCTGGGAGTACTAATACTTGTTGAAAGTACCCAGCTGCTACTTGTCTTTTGCTAATGATAAGATTCTCCAGACTCCACCTGACAGTATTATTCAGTGTGATGTTCAGAACAGTACTCTACCTGCAGGCAGACATAGCTGGTACTGTTCCTCTTCATACCTCATCAGCCTTGTGACCTTGCACTTATTATGACCTTATGAATAACCAGACTGGTCAGCAGTGCTGCTGCTCACGTCCCCCTTCCTGTCCTGCCCTAAACTGAATATAGCTGTACCCTGCTGGAATGGCCTCTTCAGTCCCTCTCTGGCATTCATTCTTCTCACCTGCTCCCCAACCAAAAAATGGTGAGCTCACTACCCTTCCGCATCATGAATGTGGTTAGTACAGTCCCCCGTGTTATTTTAGATATTAATAATAAATGCGATCTTCTGATAAGCCAGGCTGATAGCAGCAGGGCACAAGGGGAAAAATAGGCTTTCCTACCCATATAAGAACTAAGTCACCCATGTTTAGCCACTATTAAATGATGTGCATAATGATGTGTACACCCATCATTTAATAGTGTCTAATCAAAGGTAGCCTAGATCTTTTAAAGATAGGAAAGCCCATCTTTCCCCTTGTTCAATGCTGCTATCAGCCTGACTTACTGGAAAGATTTGTTTATTTTGGATATGTCAAAAAACCCGGGGACTGTACTACCTGTATTCATGATACAGAAGGGTGATGAGCTCAACAGTTTTTGGTGTGGGGTGAAGGAGTGAAGAATGAATACCAGAGGGGGACTGAGAAGGCCACTCCTGCAAGGAACAACTACCTTCTGTGCTGTACTGCATTCAGTGTGCATGTTTTGCCTGACTGATCATTGAACTCTGTACTCTGATGTATTCTCCCCTGTACCCTTCCCCCAGGATGCATCTGGAATCGCGCAGCAGTCTGCTCAGCATGACAGCACCACGATCACTACCTGACCCCATTATCCTGGCCAACATTCCCCTTCCCATAAAACCAGTTCATTCAATTGTCTAAGGCTGTGTGTGGGTATTAATGTGT
This sequence comes from Neoceratodus forsteri, assembly GCA_016271365.2. Classification (NCBI taxonomy): domain Eukaryota; kingdom Metazoa; phylum Chordata; order Ceratodontiformes; family Ceratodontidae; genus Neoceratodus; species Neoceratodus forsteri. The sequence continues at coordinate 235,845,422 of CM028129.1, forward strand.
GAAATGGCTGCCACTTACACATTCAATCACTTCACTACCAGTGTAGCATTGCTTGTAAAGCACTTTGGGATACAATGTGTATGAACAGCACTATATGAATGCTAATTCTTATTATTATTATTTCCCATGGAAAAAGAAGACAAGCATATTTTTGATTACCAAGAAAGTATGAACTCTGGCACTGGACTAAGAACTTTGCTACAAACAAGTGGTGGATCCAGGGGGTGGTGAAGGGTGCAGCTGCACCATCTCCCCCATGTAACTTGCTTGCTGCTGCTGCATTTCACTTTGTTGAAGAAGTCTGATTTATTGAGTGTACAAATGTTTACATTCAAAACCATGGATTACATTTGTAGGTTCTGTCAAAAACGATTAAAAAGAATAATAGCAGACAAAATAAAGATTTAATAAAAATATTAAAAAGTGTATATCAAGTATGCATAACACCCCAGCACCCACCATTGTAACATCCTGGATCCACCATAACCACTAGACCACCAGGTTATTTAAGATTTGTACTGCACTGTGGTTTGCCAAAGAGAAAATCGATTGTATTAAAGCACAATTTCAGCATGTTAAAATAAACAAAATGAACAGAACCATAGCCTAACACTTGTATTGATCAAAATAATGCACATGGTTTTGACCAATTTGGTGAACCAATTCTATACAAAGGGAAAAAAGAACTAGTTAGAACTATAGAGAGCCATATAGCTCTCTGACTCTGGCTCCAATGATGTCATCACTTAAAACATTTGGCGGCCATTTTAGGAAGCAGGTAAGGCATTTTTTTTTAATTGGAAGGCTGATAATTTACAATTTTCAAATGCTTTGAAACTGCATTTAGGTAAATTATGTAAATGTAGTTTTAGCAATAATGAATACAGCAGCTTTTCCTTTAGTCCCCTATGAAGTCAGATTTTTGAATAGTTTGTTGTCAAAATGTTGTTTAGGTATCCTTTAAATATTATCTTACCCCCTTCCCCAGCCTCCAGTGAGTACATGTTCAGTGACCTGAGCTGATCCTCACAGAATCTGCTCTGTTGGCCCTGAGTCATTCTGGTTTCTCTGCACTACATCATGTCCAGCCTGTCTGTATGAAAAGCACTTTGACAAGACACATCATGTACAGTATGAAAGGGTATGATAAAACAACATTTGATTCAGTTTACTTCAGTAAGAGGAATGATAGCTACACCTACAGTAACTGTGCTACTCTGATTCACGTCACTGTCATTAGCTGCTACCTATTTGGGCCACCTGAATTGGAAATCATCTGCCCCATTCCTAATTTTTCATATTATTTAATTTTCTTATGAGTTTTTCACCTAGGATATCCCAGCTGAGGTGAAGCACCTTATTTTCAGTGGGGTCTTACTTTCACCTAGTTTTTACAGGTAGGGGCTTATAGCACAGGGAGGTCAAGTGACTTGCTCGAAGTCAAACCATGAGTCAGTTAATGTTAGCGGTGGTATCAAAACCTGGGGCAGGATTCACGAACCGGTCGGGAGCTAAGTCCCACTTCGCAACCCCAGTGGCAGACTGAAATCGCCCGCTGCGGCGGTGTGTGCGATTCATAGCCACAGCAGTTGCGGATGGTATTACAGCTGCTCCCACTGGCCACAGCAGCTCTCCGTAGTTGCGGCAATCCCCCTAGCAACACCACCCACAAGCAGCTGTAAATCGTGGAGCCGGTCAGTAATACGGCTCCAATTTGCGTGAATACTCGCCGCTGCAGGACCCCTGTGGTTTCTGGCAAGTGGCCACCCTTTGGCGCCATTGTTTTGCCGCAGCTGCGGGACTTTCACAGGGTTCGTGAATCCTGCCCCTGGTATCTATTGTTCTATAGCTCAGTACTCTAACTACATTGTAACCAAACTGACTCCCAAATGGGCAGGGCAAGCAGTTAGGCACCTCTGTTAAGCTCCGATTTATTAGCAACAACATTTTCTCAGCAACCTAAAATAAAGGGGATGGAAAATATGCCTTTCTAAAAACTATTACCAGCTCACATCTGGTAGGGTGAGGGCGGTCAGCACAGCCCGGCATATTTTGTATATATATTTTTTTTTTTAGCAAAGGAAGCAGTTTGATGCTTTCCTGAAATTATCTAAATTATCACCATTAATGAAGCCAATGGGTCTCTTGTTCTGAAATGGTTTGATGTCTACTGCAGCGAGTCATTAGAGCCCAGCTAAACAGGAATTCATAATCATAACATATACAGGTGCAACAAGGGGGAACCAATTGTGTCCTGCTTGAAATGTGGATAATAAACTACTTGCGAGAGACCCCAGTTCCTTTTACCAAGGTTACAAGCTCAGCCTGTATAATCAGAGCTCCAATTATTCTTTTTAGTGTTTCAGGAAGGTGGGGAGTCACCTGTTCTGTGCAACAGAACTTCAGCTTTTTTCTCTTCACATTGATGGATATCTGGGTCGGAAACAAGGTCAGGAAAATGACTAGAAACAGCAAGCCTACCCCATTATAAACTGAGCAGGACTATCTACATTATGAAAGACAGAAATGTTTTTAAACATTTTCCAAAATTACACCACTTGGTGTGCAACGAACTATTCTTCCTTTATTACTGTAATTCTATTTATGGTATTTTACCCCAAGCTTATGTCCCCCAAATCCTTCTTTACCTCATATCCTAACACCCCTCTTTCATACTTTCTGCTTCCTAATCCTCCCACTGCAGCACTTCTAATGACGGATCACTGGACATAGACACAGAAGATTGATCCCCCCACCCCCAAATGGCAAGGGGGAAACCAATCCAACCAACACAAGTGAACATACTGGAAGAAGGCTATGCGTGAAGGCAACAGTAGGTGGGGGGACATGGCTGTCTTCACAACTTGTGCCTCTTTAATCCAAAACACAAATAAGTGGGGATTTCCAAAGGTTTCCTCGCTATGTGATATCCTCCATTTGGGCCAGCAGGAGAAGTCATACACCAATGGAGGCAGTGGCAACACAAACACAGAAACATAGAATCTGTCAGCAGAAAAGGACTGCTTGGCCCACCCAGTCTGCCCATCTGGTCTCTTCCTAGTCCGTCACCGTAGGCCCTAACTGGTATCCAGTGACCCTCCCTCCTCCCTGCTCATTTACTAATACTCCCCTATGTCTATTCCTTGCACGCTTAAAGCAGAGGTGGAATTACACTTTATGAACTTTGGGAGCTAGGAGGGCCCATAAGGGTCCTATCTTTAAATTGAGCCCCCTTCCCATTATAAGTCAATGGCAGTGATGTGTGAGCTACCGGGGTTCACTTCAAAGCTACCGAGGCTGAGCCCTGGCAAGCCCCCTTGTAATTCCAACACTGGCTTGAAGTCCCCTACTGTTCTTGCCTCCATCACTTCTGCTGGCAGTCTGTTTGAGGCATCCACCACTCTTTTAGCGAAGTAGTACTTCCACACATTCCTCTTAAAGGTTCCCCCTCCAGCTTCATCACATGCCCTCTGGTCCTGGTGCTCTTTCTCATATGAAAGAGACTCCCCTCCTGCACCCTGTTCACCCTGTGAGGTACTTGTAGGTCTCTACCACTTGGAGAAGGAGTGCTGCCTTTGAACAGTACTTATACTGCAGCGCTTGCCAGACTCAAAACCCAGACAAGGAATCAACATTCCCTTTAATGTGTATGTGAAGTGCTACAGCTAAACATTAGGCCACATTGTTTTGCAGTTATTCTATCCATGCACCACAGGGGTTGTTGTTTGTTTCGATCCAGAAACATCAAAATGATGAAACTACAAATAACCAGAGTTTAGGAACAAGTTCGGGACATTGGAGGGTTGGCCAGGGGAGGAGGATCAAGCATCTGTAGAACTCCTCTCCTCCGAAAGGAGTGGCTTGCGAAGCTTCTCATATTGCTGGCCTCTAGCAGAAGCACTTCTGGTGCACACTGTGGGGCGGAGAAGCAGCAGCTGTCAACGTACATTGCATGGAAGCACGTGACATGCATCATGACGGCATTGCAGGCACATTCCTCCACTGGGGAAAAGAAATCAGAAGAATCTCAGCCAGCTGGATCACTAAAGCCACCCACAGGCCCTGTATACGATGACCCTGGCAACACCACAAAACCAGATCCATGTCAAAGCGGGGGGCTGGGAAACCCCACTTCACCCACAGTGGGAGAAAGCCCTGGGGAAAGACGTGACAGGTAAACTGGGGTGATGGGGCTGGGGTGGCCAGCATGAGGGGGCTGCTTGGAGTATAGGGAAAAATACCTATAAAAAAGAAGCACATATGAAGCCTCATGATGAGACCGCAGGAAGCCCCATCACACAGAACTGTAAGCAGAATACCATCACCATTTGGCATCATACAGTCTGAAAATCTTGACAAAGATGTTTACCCTCATCAAACGTTGAAAGCAAAATGTGGATTTTCACTTGGCTGTGGTGTCGGCAGTAATGCAGTACGCTACTATAAGGGACACCCAGAAATGCAGTTTGCACCAGATTCCCTCAATGGGCCAGTTGAGTCTAGGGAATGCAGCAGAATAGCACTTTCAGACTCAAGGAGAAGCTGCTACCCCCCGCCGACTGCTTGAGCATCTCCTGCACACAGAGGAGTAGCCATGATATTGCAGGTTTACCACATGATGTCCGCCCATAATCACACACGTTGGCTGCCGTAGGATGGGCATAGTGTATCATGGTGTGAGGGGCCTGGGGCACAACCCCCATCTTCCAGCAATGAAGCCCAGCTGAGGCACCCACATCATAGGGCCTGGCACTGCCCTCCAGCTCCCGCATCCCCTCTGAGCAAACATAATTTCCTTCCTGCGCTGTTCTTGCCAGTCCATGCCCTTCTGTAACAAGGTCTCACACAGGGTGCTTGGATGGGGACAGTGGTCTGGTACATGTTTTGGAGGCACAGGGCCATTGTCCAGATGGGTAGCTAACTGGAAGGCAAAACCATGATTACTCCATTTTGTGGATAAAATCCATTTTGTCAAACTTTTAACTTTATTCTATGGACGGAATGCATTTTGAAAACTAACTTCCTTCTGTTGATAAAACGCATTTTGTCAAACTACTAACTTCATTTTGTGAACCTAACTTCATTCTATGAACAAAATGCATTTTGTCATACTGCTAATTTCATGCTGTGGACAAAATGTCTTTTATCAAGTTCCTAACTGTGTTCCATAGACAAAATGCCAATGTTACAAACGGCACCCCATGTAGGATAATGTGACAGTGTGTTGCAATGGGGCCATGGAGTTTACATTTCAAATCTATGCTGTCAGCCTCCACTGGGAGCTGGACTCCAGACATCCTGAAAGTGAGACAGGACACCGTTTCCTCCTGTCAGGGCAGGAAAAGGAGCAGTGCAAGGCACTTTCCAGGGGACAAACAGCACAGAAAAGAGGCAGTGAGGGAGTCAGCGACAGCTACCCCATCGTGAGTGCCCTAGCAAAACATTTATTCCAGCCCTAAGACCAGGGAGTGCAACTCTACGGAGAAGATATAATCCAAGAGTTACAGTAAGTAAATGTGTTCATCGTGAACTCATTTACTTACTGTAACTCTGAAACTAACTTCTCCGTCGAGTCATACTCCCTGGTCTTACAGCTGGAATAAATGTTTTGCTAGGGCACTCACGATGGGGTCGGCATCTGCGCATAAGTGTCACTGGGCACCAGGACAAGTAACTGTCGCTGACTCCCTAACTGCTTCAGTTTTGTTAGCAGAGAAAGAAAAACAAGCCCTGTGCTTTTAGTGAATAAAGAAAACAGATACTGACAGAGAAAGAAATAACTTAAAGAGCTAGTGTACTGCCTAAAACTAATATTAGATTTTAAAAGCAGACAACCATCACCTTTTATATCTGAGGTACTTTTCTCTTTGTTTAACTAGAAGATAGTTTGCCTGATGTTAGTAGGTGTGATGTGTGGAACAGCACTCTTGCCTAGCAGCTGACATGTCTAGCTCTATTGCCCCCACTACATCGGCAGCATTGTGACTTCACTGACTGTGACATCACTGCTGCTTAGGAACAGCAATTCAGTGACTGCCAGTCAGGTCATCCACCTGTGATGTCACTGTCAGTGACATCACAATGCTGATGATGCAGTGGGGGGGGGGGGCAGTAGAGCTAGATATGTCAACTGCCAGGCTAAGAGCTGTTCCACACATCCAGCACAATATTATCACATACACAACTTTCTGATAAGCAAAAGGAAAAGAAAATACTGCAGAAATAAAAAATTACAACTGATTACTTCTTGTATTATTTTCTGGTCTGCCTATTTTGGCTCCACTAGCTCTTTAATATAAGTGACTAACAACCTAAAAGAAGGGAAGGGAAAAGGTTCCCTCAACAAGGATACCGCCCCCTTGAAAGACAGGCAGGGTATACATATGCAAAAAAATAAAGTTCTGAGCCACGGCAATCATCCATATAGCCTTGAGCGAGGGAAAAAAAAAAATAAGACAATGACTCTGTTCTATTACCCTTTCAACGTTCTCAAGCAGAATGTAGTAGGGCCAATGAAAAAAAGCAACAACCCAGGGGCACCCAGGACAATCTGAGTGTGCCAAGCCACAAGTCAGTCGGAGGAGAGTACAAGTGCTACATCCCACAGCTGCAGGCCCTCTAGACATTTGGACAGCAGTAATGTGTGCAATCCAATCAATCTGTGCTCCCCCCATACAGAGCATGAAAAGAGACTGCCAACAGCCAGAAATGGGCAAACCAGTCATTTTCATCTAGTTGGGTGAGTGCTAAGGTTTAAAAAATCTTAGCCACTGAGGCTGAAATGCACCACATTTTTTTTAGCCACACGTGAAATGGATTAGCCACAGTATCATTTTAACTGAACAGTAAAAATTCATTATGCCCAAATGCCTTAGCCAAAGTGGCAATATGAAACATAAAAAAGTTAGCCAAATGCAATTCATTGCAGCTACTGGCAATAGTGGTGATCCTTAGTGTAGACCCAGCCTAGAATCTAGTCAGAGTGGAGTAAGGGCCTGGCTTGACTTTACAAGCTAAAGCATGAGGTGAGCCATGGTTAATAGAGGCTATTCTACATATACAGACACTGTCACTCAGGTGCTGCACGAGAGCAGGTGAAGGTTCCTGCCATCACACTCACTTGTTAGGCTGATATAAATGCTTCCTTTCCCAGCACCATGGCATGATGGACTCAGGCACTGGCTGCCTCACTGTCTGTTGCTCCAGCAACCCAAGTTAGGGAATGGACCAGGGTCATTCAGGGGCTGGCCAGGTGAGAAAGAAATGAGCATCCGGCACCTCTGGACAAGGCCTGAGACAGGACGTCACTAGAGACAGTTAAGTTGACGGTGCAAGGGGACTGGTCCAGATGGGGGTCGGTTGGCGTGACCAGGAGAGAAACACACTGTGGAAGGGGAGATTCTTGCTTTCCTAACTGACTTGGACTGCCCTTGGCTCTTAACTGCTCACAGAGGTTGACCTCAGCCAGAGCTAGGCACTAAGCCTTGATGCAGGCTCGACCCATGCCTTGGCTTGGCTACCTCTACTAGAAACGGAATGCCTGGGACATTCACAGAAAAAAAATGGCACCTCACCTCGACAGCTGATGCCCTACAGGGTACAAAAAGAAAATAAATTAATACCCTGCCAAGGGGAATGGAAAAGTGCAACCCAAATGCCACTAGATTGAATGAAAGAAAAACAGAGAAAATGTGGCTAGGTGCAAACATAGACTGTCATGAGGCCCACAGAAATGAAACAGACTGTGAAATGGAAGGGCTGGAATTTATATCCATTTGGTGTTCCCTGCTTACCAAAACCAAGGCATAAAACAAATTCTGGTCTGTTGGTATTTCTTCTTGAATACCAGGTTTAGAGAAAAACCTTGCATGTAAAATAACAGAAAAAAACGTATTTAGCCAGTGAAGGCATACCATATTTTTGGATGCAATTCCAACATTAGAATTTCGCTAGTTCATGTGAAACACCCACTTGAAAACTAGATTTCTAACCCTAGAAAGTGGAACATTTTCAAATAAGAATCGCCTTCTTGGGAACTGGAGCCTCATACAGTGGCCAAAGGAGAAAAACTGCCAGCGTACACCCATAATGTAGCACAGACATCTCCGTCAGCTGGCCTCAGTGAGGGTGTTAGCCCCATATGCAACTTTGGGAGCCCGATCTGGATTGAAGATTGGACACAAAAACAGATGAAAGCTGTAAATGAAAAAAAAATTGGGATGTACCCCATTGGGAAAGAAGTATCAAAAAGAATGAGAGGGCCCAGAAGGAGATTTTTTTTTTTTTACCCATGAGACCAAAGCAATGCCTCCCCCCAAAAAAGAGGGAAAAAGGTAAAGGGGACTTATAGGTGCATCATCCTGAGGCTGCAGGAGAAAAGGGTTGACCTAAAAACAGATGCATTGCCAGAAAGGGTAAGCCACTGGAGCAGGCAGCCCTGGCTCTGGATCCCTACATAAGAAGGAGGATGGGGGTGAGTGTGGCTCAACGGAGAACATATTTTTGAAGATACGCAGTTACAGCCCTACTCTTTTGTTGAGTAGCAAGCTTCCTATTACACAGGGAGGAGCAGGCTCAACCTCAGAGGCATGTAAGCCTTAATGCACAGTGGGGGAAATTGAGAATAGTGGTGGGGTTCACCTGGGCCATCTTCACACATGGGCAGAACAGGTAAGTGCAGCTGATCCACAGTAACTGGAGGGGTTGCTGGCACCAGCAGATACATCCCCCACCAGGAGAAAAGGAAATATCTTCTGAATGGGGCATTAAGAGCCTTGTGGCAGGTTACCAGATCTAACTGGGCTGTGAAAGGTTTAGCCATAACATCTTCCTGGCCCAGTTGGGTCTAGTAACCATAGCAGACCTAACTGGTCTTGTTACCATACCTAACTGGACCAGACATAACAATAACATCTGCCTGAGACAAATGGCAGATGCTGCAGAGGGAGAGGCCAACTCGGAGGAGTCATACAATGCCCTCTTCTGGTGTCAGGACTGTCTCCATGCCCTTAGCAATTATGCCAAGGCCGGCCTGCACTTTGTCACTAGAAGGAATCTCAGACAGCCAGGTATGGATAAGTTGTTTTCATAATGGAACTTCATCTAAAATGTATGTGTTTGTGCTTTTTAAGTATAATTAGTATGGACTATGAAGTAAATTACTGCAGAGGGAAACCACTCACTGCAGAAAATGCCTGGTGTGTACAGCATATCAGTACTTTGTTCTGACCCCACCAGCAGAATAATGAACAAAAACAGACAGAGAGAAAGGTGGTTATGCTATTCCAGTGAACATGGTGGCAATAAGTGGGAAATGGGAGTAAAATCCTGGTGGGGGTTATTCAAAAAAGCCAATAATGTTACCTGTGTTAATAAAAGACACTTGGAGCCAGGGATTAATAAAGCAAATTTAAACTGCATTAAACGAGTGAAGTCAAATGCACCAACCATTCTGAACATAAATTTATTTATTTTATTTTTATTTATTTATTTAAACAGCAGTTTGGAAAACCTTTGAGCCATAGGCTCATTTACAAAGGTACCTTGTCACAGTAAGACAAACCAAAATACACAGTATAGCAGTACAACACATAAGTATAACAGTAAAATTAAGACATAGATACAAACAAGCTGGTACAGGTAGGATGGATGCAAACAATACCAGAGTTATGTCGTCCTTGGCAGCTTAGTAATAAGCTTTGTCATAAGTATTGAGTGCAGCTTTGACTAGTGGTAGTTACAGCATCGGGTGTTAATAAATTAGTTCGTGGGAAGTTTTGAAGCCGCGATATAGTTGGAGCTTGAGATGGAGGGGGCAGTGTGTTGAACCAGGTGGGGGCCCTAAAGTTGAAGGCTCTTTGGCGTGAGAGGTCCTAGCTCTAGGGATAACAAGGGAGGTTTTCCCAGAGGTCCGGTATGAACTAGTGGGACAGAGCGCGTATGGTGGTGGTCAATCCTGGTGGGAAAGCCCAAGGAGGTCTTTTGTAAGGGTACAGGTAAGATATTTGAGGCGCTCATCGAGATCAAGTACCAGCGGTTTAGCATACAGAGCAGGTGTGTGTCATCCAGGTGCTCCAGTAATTAACCTGCAGGCCTTATTCAGAGTAGTGCGAATTTTATGGAGTGCGGTCTGATCAGCAGCACCATACACCGGCAGTCCATAGTCCACTAGGGACAGGATAGAGGAGGTGACTGCGAGTCAAAGAGCCTCCGGGGGGAGGCAGTGTTTATACCGATGTAAGATGCCCAATCGGATATTAGTGGCAGTGGCTAGGGCAGCGATGTGTCCATGGAAGGAGAGGGAGGGGTCAAAATGGATCCCTAGGTATTTATAGGAGCAAACTTGTTCGAGTGGGAATGAGGACCCAGAGTGAATGAGGAGTTTGAAGTTGCAGGACTTGTTTTGGGATGAGTGAAGAACATGGTTTTTGTTTTTTAAGATTTATCACCAATCTATGTTCCTTGAACCAGCCCTCGGCTTCAGTGAAGGACTTCTGCAGCAGGTCCTGGAGGGCAGTAGGGTTACGACTTGAGGCAAAGATGACTGCATCATCAGCGTACAATAGAATGTTCCCGAGCAAGAGCGTGGAAGGTGTTAAGGTAAAGGGAGAATAGTAAGGGGCCCAGAATGGAGCCCTGGGAACCCCAGAAAAGATGGGACTGATGTCTGAGTAGGTCCCATTAATTTTTACACGCTGTGAGCGGTCAGACAGATAACTGGTGCACCAGGAGATAGGTCCAGCAGCAAAACCAGAGAGACTAAGGGCATCAAGAAGGAGGGGGTGGGAGACAGTGTCGAAAGCTTTCGAGAGGTCAATGAATAAATGTTAGTGCACTTGTGACTAAAGTGGATGGACATAGGGTAGTCCTAAAAATGAACCTGCTGCAGGTGGCAGTCCTCCCCGGAACTTGGTACACAAAAGCTGTTCTCCTGAAGCTATTCAAATTGATGGTTACAATGTGGAACGCAGGGACAGGGAAGGGAAAAAAAAAGAGTTGTGGGGTAGCATGATGCTTTCATGAGTCTATCCCATTCACCAGACTAAAGAATTTGGAAAGTGACAAATCTGAGGTTATGTCTGGAAACAGGAACTGTACGCCCTCTTAAAACATATTAAATCAGGTGGTGCTGTTGGGTTTGACAATATGGAACCCAAGCTCCTTAAAATAGCAGACCCGGTTACTGCATTTCCTGCTACCCTGCTCGTCAATAGATCCTTCCTTGAAGGCAAAATCCAGAAAAATGGAAAATGGCGTTTGGTGGCTCCTGTGCACAAAGGTGGTCATAAGGAACTGGTGGAAAACTACCATTCCGTCTCTCTCATTAGCCCATTAGTTAAGGTACCAGAGAGGCTAGTTTACAATCAAATACAAGACTACTTGGAGTTGCACCTCCTACTTACTGACCGGCACCATGGTTTTAGAAAGCATCATGGTACTAGCACCACTCTGATTAGACTGGCTACTGATGTATTGGATGCCATAGAAAACAGGGCACTGACCAGCCATGGATAACAGGGTACTGACCAGAGCTGTCTTTATTGATCTCACAAAAGCATTTGATTTGGTTGATCATAGTCTGCTCCTTCACAAGTTGCAATGCATGGGCTTTGACTGCCCCTCACTACAATGGTTCAGACACTAACTGGTATCAGGAGGTTAAATGGCATGGCACCCTGTCTGAAGCCTATTACTGATGGTGTTCACAGGGTCTGTCATCGTCCCCACTTTTCTATATTTACGGCGATACAGCAGCACCAGACCCACTTACACTGTTTTTATTTACCCTAAAAGATATGTTATGTTGGCATCAACATCTGCATCAAGACGTTGACACTCATGCTTCCAACACTCCTGCTCCTTATACGCTACCGCTACAACTGCTCTGCTACTACCTACCGCAACGGGAATGTAAGGTCAGCTCATGAAAGATAAAAGAGCCTAAGATGGGGGTATAGGGGGCGGAGCCCCCATTAAAAAAACATTATATGTTTCAGTGTAATCCCCATTTCAACACATCCCAAACAAGCATTTGTCAATGCCGAACGTTTGCTTGCTGGTATTGGCATTGGTAGTGCAGGAGTTAGAGAGATGCAGAATAGGAATGGCAGTGAAGTACTGAAGTAACGCTACCCCCCACCCCCACCCTTCAGAGACTGACAGGCGTTGGGGGTGTGCCTTTGGGTTGTCAGCAATAACCTCACACCATTCCATCTCACCCCACCCTGCAGACACCGACAGGTGTCGCAGTGTACCTTCAGGTCTTCGGCCCTTACATTCACCACATTCCATAAGGAAATAAGCTGAGATGGGTGCAGTATAGGAGAATGGGGTGAACATTAGGGCCGAAGACCCCAAGACACACCTCGATGCCTGTCAGTGGCTGCAGGGTGGGGATGGGGGTGGAATGGAATGAGCATTACAGTCGATGACCATAATTCACACCCCCAATGCCTGTCAGTCTGTACAGGTGGGCATTATGGTTGGAAACCCCAACGCCCCAGGCGTTTGTTGGTATTTTTGCTCCAAATTTTCAACATGGGCTTTTTGGGACCCCACCTCAAGAACAGCAGCAGTATCATTTTGTTACTCAATCCCAAAAGATGATTTTGCATAACGAGTGTGCTATTCAGCACCACAGGTGTGAAAACACATTTCGGGTAGGATATGAAAAATGAGTTATACTGTTCACGAGGAGGTGTGAAGAAATGGCAATGTTGAAAATCTGGAGTGAAAATATGAAAAAGTGACAAAGTTACAAATGTGCGTAGAAACTGTGCAACGCACACTCGTAACGCAGTCATTTTTGGAATGTTTTCACTAAATTTTCAACATGGCTTTTTTGGGACCTCCCATCATGAACACTGGCACTGCAATTTCGTTAATCTGCCCCAAAAGTAGATTTTGCACAGCAACAGTGCCATTCTGCGCCACAGGTGCAAAAACACATTTCAGGAAGGATGTCAAAAATGACAGCTGTACTGTTCATAAGGGGGTGTGAAAAAATGGCAATGTTGGAAAGGTGGAGTGAAAATATTAAAATTGATAAAGTTATTTAACGGTGTAGAAACTGCACAACGGACACTGTAATCTAGTCATTTTTGAGTTTTTTCACTCAAATTTGCAACAGGTTTTTGGGACCCCACTCATGAAACAGTGGCACTGTTGTTCGTTATATTGTCCCAAAAGGTGATTCCACGAGCGACCATGAAATCACTTTTGGGACCGAGAAACTAAATGACAGTGCCAGTGTTATTTAGGTGGGGTCAAGAACCCATGTTGAAAATCTGGAACCAAAACTCCAAATACTGGCTGAGATATCAACCTAAGTTGAACCCTCCCCCCCCACTGACTGCCATTATACGGTGTACCGTAATTTCTTCAGTTCCCGGTTGGTCTTTGAAGAGTGCAGACATGTTCCCGGTCCACAGAAGATCGCTGCTCCCAACCTCTGGAGGTAAATATGGGTGAGGGGGGTGCAGGGAGGTGGGGTGCGCAGAGGGAGGGTGCAGGTTGGGAGGGAGCCAGGAGAATGACGAGGACTGTTTTCCTTTTTTCGGGATAAAAAAAAAAAAGACGCTAGGGATGGTTTTCTTTTTTACAGCTGAAATATTAACAAAACAGATTTTGGCACACTGGGGTGGGCTCCCAGTGTGCCAGAGTACTTGGGGAGGATCAATGCTGACCCGGGGACTGGACACCCCAAAGTCGGTTGAGAACATAGGGGTGTGGGGGCGGCGCATCCAACACCGGGTGTAGGCATCCCAGTGCCGGAAACATCAAAGAAGTATATTTTGGCACACTGGGGTGGGCTCCCAGTGTGCCACATTAATGGGGGGACAGGGGATACATGCTGACATGGGGATTGAGAACCCCGATGTCGGCAGGGGACAGAGAAAGGAGGGTGCGGGGCGGGCGGCACCAGTGGGAGGAAGCTAATATTTAAATTTGTTGTCCTGCCATGTGCCTGGTTGGGGGAGGGGGAATGCCGCTGCAATGACGAAACTGCCCCCGACTACAGTGGTAGATTTCTTTCAAGTGTGGTGCTCACTCTGAAACTGTCATCAACAGCAGCTTCAGCATTAATTAGTGGTTGAGGGTCGTGCCCATTAAAGCGCCCGCTACACTGGCCACAACACTGCCACACCTCTGCAATGCTCTACTATCTCAATATGGTTCTTGTGCGCTAAAATCCAGCCCTGGAAATGGGAGATTTTCATGGAAACATATAACTAGATATACTGTATTTATAGGGGGAAGGGCTTTGCCCCGCACCCCCTTACCTTTTCTTTACCAATTTTGTTTGTTTTTGTGTTTTGTTGGACGATGCTCAGTCAATTAATGCAAGTAAGTTGTCCAGTTACACAAGTAGTGTAGCGGTTATAAAGCATAATGTACACTATTTTCATGACGTAACGCTACACTGCTTGTGTGGGTCCGGAGTGCTGCACTATCACCTATTTATCAATGACCTGCCTAAAATCTGATCCAGAAACAGATGGTTTAATACCTTTTATTGGACTAACATAGATGTAACAAAAGAAAACAGTGCTTATGCTTTGGAAGCTTTCGATGAAGGACTTGGTTGGTCCAAAAACCTAAGCACAGTTTTCTTTTGTTACATCTACGTTATTCCAGTAAAAGGTATCAAACCATTTGTTTCTGGATCTGTTCTTACAAGGACCAATACGGCAACTAACTAATTCTGTCTGCCTAAAAACTGTGAGGGAGGAAACCTACTTCTTTATGCAGATGATGTGGTTCTCTATAGAAGCTCCACCAATGTAAATATGATTAATTCCCAGCTGGCCACTGATTTCTTTACTCTTGAAAAATGGTTCCATGACAACAGGCTAGTCCTAAATGAGAGAGAGAAAGAAAAACAAAAACACAAGGCAGTACTTTTTGGCCCTAAGCAGCTTGGCTCGGACAGGTGGCACCTACTCTCGCTTACCACCTCATCTGGTGCACAAACTGAAGTACTTGGGGGTCTATAATGACCAAGAACTCCCCTTTAAACCTCATGTAGATCAAATCACCATATCTATACGCCAGAAAATTGGTCTACTATATCGCCTGGGTAATGCTCGAGTCTTACAGTGTTATGTGCCCTCAACAACATGGGTTTCACGGAAATCATGAGACTGGAACTGCCCTTGGTCATGTTCACGGACACTGTCCTTCGAGGATCTGAGAATGGTCTTATGACAGGGGCAGTGTTCGAGGACCTGACCAAGGCATCTGATCTCATAGGTCATTCTCAGCTTTGTTCTAAGTTAGGCTACTTGAGTTTTCAGAAAATGTTGTAAAATGGTTTGGTGATTACCTGCTGGATCATTCCCAGTTTGTCAGCACTGGATCAGCCAAATCTATTGTCTGTGCTATGAACTATGGCAGTGGTGGGCAACCTGCAGCCCGCAACGTGTTTTTCTGCGGCCCCCAAGAGACTTTTAGACTATCACTCAGATGTGTTTTTTTTAAACTAGCAAATGCTAAAAAAAAGTACTGTCTCTTTACGAACATACGAAATTTGCCAGCAGATAAAGGCCTAGAGGCCTATCAAGTCTGCTCGAATGTGCAGCTTGCACCCCTTATTCTGCAGCTGCCCCTCCCTTCCACCCTTCCTCTACATTGACCCTCCCCCTTGTCCTGTCCCATCCCCTTCTGAAGCAGTCCACTGTTCTACTGGATACTACTTCTGCAGGTAACGCATTCCGCCCAGCTACTACCCTCTCTGTAAAAAAGTGTCTCCTCATCTCTCTCCTGAACCTTCCTCCTCCAGTCTCATATCATGGCCCCTGTATCCTCCCTCCCCTCCCTCCCTTACTTTGAACAGCCTCTGTACCCGTCTTGTTTATTCCTTTCATGTACTTAAAGGTTTCAATCTCGTCCTCCCTGTCCCTCCTCTCCTCCAGCGAGTACATGTTCAACTCCTCAGTCTCCTCTTGTATAATAAGTCCCCAGACCCTTGATCATCTTTGTCACCCTCGCTGCACCCCTCCAGTACTCCAAGTGCGGTCTAACCAATGACCTACACAGTGGCAGAATCACCTCCCCCCCCTCGAGGATATACCCCTTGCAATGCAACCCAGCATTTTGTTGGCCTTTGCAGCTGCCTTCCTACATTGTGCTGAGTTGTTCATTGAACCTGTAATGAGCACCCCCAGATCCTTCTCCTCCTCTGTCTGGGCTAGCTGCACTCCCCTAGCTGGTAACTTCTCCTTGGGTTCTTCATCCTAAAATGCAGCACCTTGCACTTTTTGGCATTAAACCCCAGTTGCCAGGTGTCTGACCAGGTTTCAAGCTTTGCCAGATCATCCTGCAACCCCTGCCATCCCCCTAGGTCATCCACCACCACTCCTACCTTGGTATCATCAGCAAACAGACTGATTTTGCTCTTGATGTCCAATGATATGTCTGCAATGAATATCCCAAACAACACTGGCCCCAACACCAAGCCCTGTGGAACACCGCTTCACTACCCTTTGGTGTGAGCGGTCCCCACCACCACCACCCTCTGTTGCCTTCCCTGAAGCCAGTTCCCACCCATCTAACTAGCTTTGCACCTGCCCTGTGCCTTCTAACTTACTTCCAGCTTCCATGCGCCGAAGCCGAGTGCCTTTACTGAAGTCCAAATACAGGACAGCCACTGCATGGCCCCTGTCCAGTTGCCTAGTTATCCAGTCATAGAACTCCACCAGGTTGGTTTGGCAGGATCTGCCATGTATGAAGCCATGCTGTCTGCTGTCCTGTAGTCCTTGGCCTCTAGGAGGGCCACCAGCCTCTCCTTCAGGATAGTCTCCATTAGCTTACCCACAATGGATGTGACGCTCACCGGTCTGTAGTTCCCCAGTTCATCCTTGGGCCCACTTTTGTGGAGGGGCACCACATGAGCCATCCTCCAGTCCTGAGGTACACACCCCGAGTGTAGTAAGGCATTAAATAGGTCTGCCAAAGGTCCCGCAAGGACCTCTGCCAGCTCCTTCAGTACCCTGGGGTGGATGCCATCTGGGCCTGGCACCTTGTCCACCCTCAGTGCCTTCAAACCCTCCTGAACTCTTCCCTCCATGATTTCCCCATCTGTCACCCCCTCCCCCCTGTTTCTGCTGTTCCTTGTCCCTTGGGTGTCACCCCCCTCTTCTCCTTAGTAAATACCGAGCAGAAGTAATCATTTAGTGCTTCTGCCTTATCCCACCCTGCTTCCTCCCAACCGCCCTCCTTCCTAATCTTTACTATGTGGTCCTTACAGCTCCTTTTCTCCTTGATGTACCTAAAGAAGTCCTTCTCCCCTTCTTAATGCCTTTTGCCAGCCTGAGCTCCGTAGATGCCTTGGCTCCCCTTACTGCCAGAGTCACCTCCTTCGATTCCGTCAAGTACTCCTCCCTATCCTCCCCCCTCCCTGTTTTCTTGTACCTTCTAAAGGCAGCTCTTTTCCTCCTTACCTTCTCCATGACCTCCTTGCTCAACCAGCTCAGTTTCTTAGCCCTAGCCTTCTTGCTCTGGGCCTTGCAGCAGGTTTTGGTTGCCTCCACTATCCCCAGCTTTATGAGCTCCCACCTCTGGTTCGTGTCCACACTAGGTTGAATTCTGGCTGGGTACCCTTTTACCACCTCCCCCATCCTCCCAAAGTCGGCCCTCCTGAAGTCCAGTACTCTTGTGCCAGATTCCACTCCTTCCTTGCCCATATCCAATGTGAACCATACTGAGTGGTGTTCACTCCCTGACAGCGGTTCTTCCACTGTAACTTCTCTCACCAAGTCCCCATTTGCCAGCACAAGGTCAAGGGTATTCCCTAACTTCGTTGGTTCACTGACCATCTACAGCAGGAAACTATCCTGGAAGGCATCCAGCAGTACCTGCTCCCTTCTGTTCCCAGTTGTTGGGGTACTCCAGTCCACTCCTGGCATGTTGAAGTCCCCCACAATCACCACATTACCCTTCTCATAGGTCCTCCTGATCTGTCCCGCTAGTTCCCAGACTAACTCCTCCGTCTGAGATGGCGGCCTGTACAACATTCCCATTCTGAGAATCCTATTCTTGGAATCCTGGATCTGCATCCAAAGTGACTCCATACTACCCTCCTCCCCTTCCTCCATTACACACTTCAGTCCTTCCTTCACATATAGTGCCACCCCTGCCCTCCTTTCCCAATCACCCTGTCCCTATGAAATAGCTTGTACCCTGGTACAGATAGGTCCCAGTCATTGTATTGGGTGGCCCATGTTTCTGTGATGGCTGCAATGTCCACCTCTCCCTCTGCCATGAGCACCTGTAACTCTGCAGTTTTCCTCCCAAGGCTCCTAGCATTAAGGGTAACCACTTTCCACCCTTTCCCACCCCTCCCATCCTGCCTTCCTTTCCTAGCATCACCAACAGTACTTGCCATTTGTCCTTTGTCACCATTATGGGGGGTAAGCTCATATGGTTTCCCAAACTGTGGTCTCTGCATGTCTCTTGCCCACTTGCCGCCCCCTGCTCCTAGTTTAAATTCCCAACTTCCTCCATGTACTCCTCCATCCTCCGTTTCAACACTTTCTTTCCCTCTTCACTCAAGTGTAGTCTGTCCTTGGCATAGAGACTACTGTCCTCCCAGGTCCCTCCCCCGCCCCAACAGCCCATACCCTTCAGCATAACACCAGGTTCTTAGCCATCCGTTAAATTCCTCTATTCTCAGCTTTCTTGTTGTGCTTGCCTTGGGCACTGGAAGTATCTCTGAAAAAGTTACTGATCTTCCTGCCCACTCACATAATTGTCCTAGTTCCACAAACCTCCTCTGGACTATATCTACTGTCATGTCAGCCATGTCATTCATCCCAAGATGTATAATTAAATGAGGCTTGTCCCTACGCCTTCTAGCATATTTCAGAACAGAATGTCCCACCCTTTCCGCTGTCATTCCTGGCATGGCCTCCACCCAAATGTGACTATGCCTCTCCCCCTTGCTAAGCCCACCTAACCCCTCTAAGTACTGAGTCCCCCAGCACTAAGAGTCTACCCCTCTTACTCTCTACTTGCTCCCTGCTTGCTTCCATTCATCTCCATCTCTCATTTCGGACTCCTCTTCTTCCTCCTGCACATTATTTCCCTCTTTTGCCCCTGTTGCAATTCTCCCAGCAGAACTTCCCCTTGCACCGGTTTGGTCTAGACATTTATCAATTACTTCTCCAACTGCATCATTTCCCTCCTCCTCCTTCCTCTCTAGCAGTGCAAAACTATTTTCTGAAGACCCTTCACAAATGCCCACTCCCTCTATCTTCATAGTAACCTGTTCTCTCCTTTCCACTGCATGACTTTTGCCACTTCTTCTCCTCCCCTCACAAGTCCCTATCTCCTCCTTCCATTTGTCTTTTGTCACCTGACCTGGTTTCCCTGGCAATCGTTCTTCCTGGCCTGGGCCCCTTTGTCTCCGCTTCCCTTCTTCAGACCCTCTCCTCACCACTGTTGGCTCAAATTGCCCTCCCTCATCTCCACTCCTCCCTCCCTCCCTCCAGTACTGGGCTAAACCCACCCCAAGTCTGCCTTGTCTGTCTTAGTTCCTCCTGCAGACCCTCGATCTCCTTTCTAAGTTTCTCTATGTGGTTGCACACTAAACATGCCCCCACACTCCAGGCAATTTTTAGAAAGATTGGTGCACCGCAGTTGTTGCAGCCTACCACCCTACCCATTGCTGTCGCGCTCACCAGCGACCCTTCCAGATGAAGGATACCAAACACTCCCCAAAGTCTCCCTCTCCGCCTATCAGTGCAAAACATTATTTTCTTAATTTCCCTTACCCTCTTTGTTGTACACATTTAGACAGATTGAGTAACTGCTTTTTACTTTCCTATCCTTCCTAGCCATACTCTTTAAGTTTAAACACTCTCCGTGTCTCTTCCTGGATGCGCTTGTTCATGTATCGTTAATATGGAGTGCTGCAAAGGTCCATTTTGGACCCCTTGTTATTTTCTTTGTTCATTAACCAGTTACCTTCTCTTTGTAGTCTCTGTGATTGTCTTTTATACGCTGAATACTCGATTCTCTTTTTTTGCACGACAAGTCTATACTGCAGTTAACATTTAATCTGGAACATGAATTTCATGATATCTGTCATTGGTTTTCTAAAAATTCTTTAATTTTGAATGACAAAAAAAACTAAGGTTATGTTGTTTGGTGCTCCATATATGTTGAAAGATAATCCAAGTATTTTGTTACACGATATTACTGGGACTGCAGCTGAACATGTTTCTCAGTTTAAACATCTTGAGGTTTTGCTTGACCCTGGATTAGCCTTGTCCCCTCAGGTGAGATCTGTGAGTAGGGTAATTAACCAGAGATTGGTACTACTGTGTACATTTAAAAGCCATTTTTCTATGAAAACATGCAGATCCATTGCTACTGGATCACTTCTACCCCATCTTGACTATGTGGCCATTCTTTAACTTGGGTAATAAAGAATGTCATATTCTAACTGTTGCTTATAACAACATTTGCCATTTTGTTTTGGCCTCTCTCCCCTACAAACGTATCACTGCATACTTTATTCTCAATTAGGTTGGATATCCCCCTGGTTTAAGATTGCATATTTTTTGGTTGTCAGATAAGTCCATTTTTTCTAATTCTCTTTTTCCTCTTATTGATTTAGTTACTATCCGATACACCTCAGCTAATTTAAGATCAGCCAAAGGTGTCTTATTACAAACATTTTCCAATAAGTCCAAGGGTGGTTCTCATGCCTTTTCAATTGCAATGCCCCTGTATTGGAATGGTCTTCCGGATAAGCTACGTTCTGATGTTTCTCCACAAACTTTTAAATCAAATTTTAGACACTATCTGCTGGCACAGGATGTTTGTAAATGTTTTAATTAATATGTTGACTGTGTTTTTTACTTTGCTGTATGTTTGTATGTTGTCGTATGTTTATTGTTTGTAGCTTTGTTGGGTCAGACCTGAAAAACGACCTTTGGTCCAGTGTCCTTTCCCGGTTAACAAAATTTTAATAAAATAAATACTCTTATCCTGGAGTCTAGGCTTGCCACTGTGAGGGGACAGCAGAGGAGGGGGCTGAGTTACAAGGTGGCTTGCAAAAAAAAAAAAAGAGGTGGGTGGCCCCCTCTGGTAGCCTGCTAGCTAGAAGGTTTCCATGTGGTCCTAGCACCTGGCAGCTTAGTCCTACCAGTGATGGCCAGCTGTAAGAGATATCCTGGAAGTAAGATCTGAATAGTATTAACAAAATTATAAAAATAGAAGTCCTATACAGCAATATAGTATGTGACATACTGTATGTCACATGAGCTTAAACATAAACACCGTAAGGCAAATCAGTGCAACAGATGCATATAGTACATAAAACTGAGTTATGACAGGCAAGGGAAAACTACTCATACAGGTGTAGCCTGAGGATAAGGGGTGCAAAATGCCCAAGGCAATAACAGAGTCGGGAGAGGAGGAAGTCAAAAGGTATAGGGTCATGGACAGTTGCAGGTGGGAGTAGAAAACTCAAGAAGAGACTTAAAGGGGAACTCTCATCTCCCCCACAGTAATGCTATGGGACACGGAGGTGCTGAGCCAGCGCAATTGATACCAGTAGAATAAGCAAGAAAGTGTGCTGTTCTACACTGTGACACTTAAAACTGACATTCCAGAACAAAGACATCCTTGCAGCTTAGCCTGTTGTCCACGTCATCAGAGGGCTGGCCGTGGGGGACACTGTTAACTGCATGAGAGGCAGGGTATGCAGGATCAACCAGATACAAACTAAAGCTGCAAAAGAATAAGTAAATGAAAAAATGGAATGTACGGCAGTTCTGCTTAATCAACACCTCTGTGTCCCGCAGCATTACTGTGGGGGAGATGAGAGTTCCTCTTTAAAGGTGACATGCAAGGTAACGCTGCAGCATGTTCCTGTCCCCACATATCTTTCGATGGTGCAGCAGGTGTCAGCAGCTGCTATGATTAACATTATCAGAGCAATATGTACAGTGTCACAGGCTTCCTGCATGACAAAAGAGATAAACTCCCACTTAAATTGCATTGTTTGCTGCAGTAACTCTACTGCAGAATTCTGCAAAGTTGGGCTTCATCCTGGTGTTCTTCACTGCATATTTTAAAACAGTGACTCAACTTAGCCCTGAACCCAGAAGAGCTACGTGGGTCCCGATCGAGCCCATGCAAGTTCTTATGGGTATGCCACCCATTTAGTGATGTGGATAACACCACAGTTCTGAATGCAGCAGCAGTGGCTGGAGCTTAATATATTTATTTTATTGCTTCCACAGGGGTGTCGATGCCTAAAATAATACAGCAATGGCCTGTCCAGGTGTTGCTGTAAGTATTATATTAGGCATCGAGACCCCAGTGGAAGCAATAAAATAACTATATTAAACTCCAGCCATTGCTGCTATATTCAGAGCAGTGGTGTTATCCACGTCACTAAATGGGTGGAATACCCATGAGAAATTGCGTGCACTCGATCGGAACCCGTGCAGTGCTTCTGGGTTCGGGGCTAAGTTTTGTCAGTATATTAAAATATATGTATTGCTCTGATAATGTTAATTATAGCAGCCACTGACTCCCGCCGCACCATCAAAAGGTATGTGGGGAAGGGAGCAAGCTACAGCGTTACTCTGCATGTCACCTTTATGGAAGAAAACAGAAGAGGCAGAGCAGATTAACAGGGGAAGGGAGGACCAGAGTTTAGGAAAGCAGTATGAGAAAGCAGACAGACCACCAGTAGATTTTGTAGAAGGAACAGAGAGGGGCTGGGAAACATCACTGCTGAGAGGGTAAGAGGAAGAAGAGGTTGATTATAGATAGCTTTTGCCACCCCATCCCAAAATAAGAATGACTTGACTGCATACTTAAAATTTATGGCTGGGTAGTATTTATCAGATGTACCCAATCTGTGGAATAATTATTACTGGGGATACAAACAAGTTACCCCTTTCTAAGATAGCACAGGGCAGGGAACTGAAACAAACTGTTACAAAAGGGATGAGGGCAAATAGTATAGATGCTGTGCTGACAAATTTGCATGATTGCTATGGGGAGCCCAGAGACTGGGGCTTTAGATCATAAAGTAGTGTTAGTGAATGCTGATTTTTTTTTTTTAAAGGGGAACAAAGATGGCAACATAAGCAAACTATGGAGCAAAGGAAATGGACAGGACAGAGACAAGTCAGGGTGTTTGAAGAAATTAAAAAAGGTTTACAAAATGAATGGCTAAGGAAGGATAGGCCAGAGGAGACATGGAACAAGTTTGTGGGTGTTACCGAAGAAGCCATAGCTAAGGTAGACCCGGAAAAACAGGTGACAAGAGTGAGAGGGGATAAACCCTGGATAATGGAGGACCTTAAGAAATTAATCCAGGAGAGGCAGAGAGTTTTAAAGGACAATGAACAAGAAAAATATAAGCACCTAAGAAATTTGCTAACAAGGAGGGAAAGAAGTTAAGAAGGGAGTATTATGAGTAAAAGGTTGGAAAGTGAAGGAAAAAGAAGTGGTGGGATAATACCAACAGGTTTCTGGGAAATAATAACTTTAAGGGGAATCTGGAACAGTGGAAAAAACCTGCAGTATAGATGGTGAAGGGAAGGACTTTATGGAACTCCTCAATAATACTTTTTCCAAAGTTAATAGTAACCTAAGACCCCAGGTTAGAAAAGAGCCTGAAAAATGTGACATACCTGACACTTTTTTGTTGCAGGTAGAGGAGATCAGTAGGGAGTTCAGAAGAGTCAAAGCAGGGAAAGCCACAGGACCTGACAAAATCCTGAACTGGATCCTGAACGAAGGTGCAGACATATTTGCCCCATGGATAAGCAGAATTTTTAATAAATCCATTATCTGTGGGCAGATTCCTCTACAATTGAAGCATACAAGGACTTTCCCAATCCCTAAGGTTTCCTTTCCTAAGGAAATAGAAAAATATTTCAGACCAATATTCCTAATGTGTCACAGCTAAAGTAGTAGAGAAGTTTGTTTTCAAATGGATAATGGAAATGGTGGAGGGAAAACTGAATATATAAACCAGTCTGGTTCACTGAAAGGTAGTTCCGCTACCCACGCAGAATTAATATTTGTGGAGACCTGCAAGAAAGCATGGGATCAGAGTTCCCATGCAAGAGCAGTACTGGTCAATTACTGCAAAGCGTTCAACCTAATAGACCAATGCACCTTGAATATGAAAATGGAGAGGTATGGGATCCATCCATGGTGGGTGTATGATTTTTTACAAGGTCGCTCCCAGTGGACTGAGACCAAAGGAATCAAATCAGGGCTAGGAAATATCAGTGGTGGGGTTCCTCAAGGGACTAAATTGGAGTCCCTCCTATTTTCACTCATGATCAATGATCTGCATATGAAGGGGCAACTCAATAAGTACGCAAATGATACTACAGTTATTGACATATTTGAGGATGTGAATAAAAGTACTATGCAGGTGGATTTAAAGTTGATAGAGAACTGTCCCTAGAAAACTGCATGGAAACAAATCCAGAGAAAACTAAGGAGATTAGGTTTGGGAGGCAGACAAAATGATAAGTGCCAGCACTTCGGTTTGGAGATTCTGAAACTGACATGGCGATCATGTATAATTTCTAAGTTTCCAATTTCAAAGCAACTTTACCTTGGTCTCATCAGGTTGAAAAAATGGTCAAAAAAAAGAAAAGACTAAGACCATTGTGTACTTTCTGGTAATGTTGAAAAGAGCAAGGCTAGTGAGGAAGGACTAATTATTATAATTTTTTTTTTTTTTTACGTAAGTTAAGCTAGTTTTGGAAATGGTGCTGCACTATGGCTGGGGGCCTTACTGTATCTGAATCAAAAGATTTGGAAAGAATCCAGAGAAGAGTGATGCAGATAATTTGGGTAAATAATGTTAGCTATGACGGTGCCCTGAGTATGTGTAATGGGGAAAGAGGCATGTAAGGAAAGATGTCTAGGAAACTGTTACAAGATATAAATCCAGGGCATAAGTTGCATTACTTGTTAACAGAAAGTGTTCTACCAGAATATATACGAAGAAGCCAGCAGAAGAAGGCCATATGGTCTATCAAGTTCTAGTTTGCATTGCAGGTCCACAGCTTGAGCTAATGTCCTGCTCCTCCCACCCCACTCCTCCTATCCCTCCCTACCCATGATCCTTACCTTCCCCCTATGCCTGTCCCAGCCTCTCTTAAAGCTGCCCACTGTCTTCAATGAGATGACCTCTTCCTGCAGCAAAAGAGGGGTTTGGAAAAAAACTTGATTAAGAACAAAAAGTTACTTGCAGTTAGTGTTGGTAAAGTGTATAACCTCAAACCATTAAAGATTTCAAGCATGGCTGGGCCAGAGTGAGGGGTTTAGTGGTTGCACAGGTCAGCAGCAGTACTGAGGAAAACAGAGGAGAGGACCAGTAAGGATAAAACCCCATACGGACAATAGGTCCCAGGGCAGATAGGGAATTCTGGGAAGACTAGATGTACCTTTGGTCTATTTCTGCCATCTTTTGCTGTTTCTATGTTTCCAACCTTCTCCCTTTAGTCAACTGCAATTTGTCTTTTAAATAAAAATTCAAATCAAGTCAAAAAAGCTTCTGAGACCACAAGCATCGCTGATAAACTGCCATGTGGGGCTCGTGTGATGCTAAGGTCAGGGATGACTTGGTTGCAGTAAACATCTTTCAGTCTCAAAGCAGCCATCTGTTTAGAGTCCTGTGGGGCACAGCCTATTCACAGATATGGGTCTACTCCCCATTGGCATCAGTAGGGTGACCAAATTCTCCATGTGACCCAAACAGAGTTACATATCTAGTCAAGAGACTCCTCTGAGTAGGTAGTGTGGTGAACGGATGCGTCTAGCCTTCCATAGTGGATTCTCCTAGTGCAATATGCCAGCGAGACACTGCTGTGTCCTGACTGAGCAACGTCAGCCCACTGACACTGCATTAGGGTTCGTGCCTACTAAATAGGGCCAGTCCAGTACCTCCTGCATTGTCCTCATGAATCACTGGAAGAGTACATCTTCAAGGGCAGAGGAGACATGGACTAATGATTTGTTATTCTCGGAGAAGGATATTGAAGGAGTGGAGGCTGGAAACCTGCCAGAGGATGAAGCAGGGGTGGCCCAGGAAACAGCTTCAGGCTACTTTCCCTGAACCAGCATGGAACATTCTCCATCCACTAGTGGAACTGTTGTTGAGACAACTAGCCCATGAGGTCTGAGGGTCTCAACCACCTTATCAAAAAGGACTGAGGCACTTGAAGTGGCAGCCTAAGAGGGATGATGGTGGACTCCGGATCCATCATATGGTAATCATGCCCAGTCATGGACCTTTTGATTCACTTGGGAGTTCTCACTCGAGACAAGGAGAAAGTGAAGCCTCCCAACCCAGTATCACCAATGCCAGTGGTGGCTAGTGGATGGGTGTCCATTAGGAAGCCCTTGGCCAGACAACAACTGGCCAGTTGCCAGTGGACCCTGCAGGGACCAACCCCTGATCCAGAGTTGTCACAAGTGGTGGTAGCGACACCATTGCCAGTCCCAACTCCACAAGCAGTATCAACACCAAGATCCACACCGATGCTGGTAATGACAGCAATGCCAAGGCCTGCGCTGACACTGGCACCAGCCTCTGCACTGACCCCAGCACTGTCATTGCATGCAGCATCAACACCAGGTCTGGTGCAGACATTTGGCAAAAATGTCATCAGAATAGTAGCTGGTACCAAGGATGGTGCCAATCCCAATGACTGGGGGTTCAGCACCGATGACCACCAGACCATGGTGGGTGCTCCTGCAACTGCCCGTAAGGGATCAGCCATCCACCTGACACCACCACCTGAGACTCTAACAACCCCAGCTTGGTTGAGGAGGGAGAGCTCAGTGCCTCAACCATCTTTGAAGAGTGCTGATGAGAGGGACCTGCATCTCTGTTGTACTGATTAGCATTCAGTATTTATGACTATGATCCTTTGATACACTGTATTGCTGCTTATGACTTCTATTTTTGTAATGTAATATTGTTATTACTGTTTAGTAGGTTTTTTCCACCTCTTGATTTATCTCCACTTCCCCTCACCCCCAGGGCACATCCGGAAATGAGCTGTTGGCAGATCAGTATGTCTTTTCTGGTAAAACATTTGAAATGTAGTTAATAAATAAATAAATTAATAATGAATGGCTTTAGCCAAATGGCCTTTTTTTGTTGTTGTTGTTAATAAAGCTCTAAGGAAACCTTGCTCAGATCACTGCAATCATGAACACAAAATGGGACCCTTGGAACAAACTGGTTACTTAGGAATTATTTTACAGTTAAAAGACATACAGTTGCTACAAGAGCTGCCCTGTCAGTGCAGAAACAGTGTTGCTGCTCATGACGCCATGAAGCGAGGCTCCAGAATGAATCTGCATTGCTGGAGGGGCAGGGGAGAAGACTTCAGCAACTTAGAGGCCGCTTGCCTCCTGTGGAGTGGAAGGATGCCTGATCCTACTGCACTAGCACCACTTGGGGGCCTGCAGGCAAGACAGGCAAGGCAGGAAGTACAGTGCAAGACAATGAGATGCTCAGCTCTGCTCTGAGCACACCCACTGTGTGACTCATGTACACACATTCATGCCGAGCATCTCTGGGGAGGGTGAAACAGTGGAAAATCACCAGCCCAGAAGGATGATGTCTCTCTCAGCCTTGCATCAGCTGCTTGCCCAGAATGAAGGCTCCTTCCACTGAACTCGGTCATCGGAGGGGGTGTCACCCAAGACCACACCGAAGGGACAGCAGCAGAGCAACAGCAGTCTCTGGGGAGCAGGGTAGAGGGCAGAGCTCCAGTTTATCTGGGAAGGCACTGATTATCAGTGTCAGGGCTGGTGACTTAGAGGAGAAATATCAAATTAAGACAAAGCTACATGGTTACATCTGATTCTGTATGAGACTTCACAAGGTGGGAGTGGGGGGTAGAGCAGGCTAGAAATATGTGTGGGATGGAGGAATCTGAACTGGCTACGTTTAATGCAAAGCCACAAACAGGAAGCAGACGCATTAAGAAAGCAACATTGACCTAACACTGGAATGTGAACTGTAGCTGACATAATGTATGCAGTATCCCTTTATTCAAGGGGCACAGCCAGGGCATGGGGCAAAAAGTATAGATTTAAAAAATATTTTCCTTTTGGTTCCCCTCGCCCCCCCCCCCCCATCGGGAGGGGGAGGTCAGTACAACTACATCCTTCCTCAGACTAGGAAGGTGAGGGAGTGGCTGTCTTCACAGTCAACAAAATGCAGCTCCATAAACAGACAACAGGAGTGCAGGAATTCTGGACGGGCAATCCCCCCCCTTCCTGAGAGTCAAACCCTCACATCCATAACAGCATAGCATTCT
This sequence comes from Neoceratodus forsteri, assembly GCA_016271365.2. Taxonomy (NCBI): domain Eukaryota; kingdom Metazoa; phylum Chordata; order Ceratodontiformes; family Ceratodontidae; genus Neoceratodus; species Neoceratodus forsteri. Next base: position 235,873,753 of record CM028129.1, read on the forward strand.
GACAGTCCTACATCAACCCAAATCTCTCCAGGCTGCCGCCACACCAACTGGCCAATTCCAGCATTTGTGTTTGTTCTTAAAGGAAAACAGCACAAATAGAAAAGTCATCCCCTGCTACAGCCTGATTAGTGTTTTTAGTTTAAAAACAATTTTTGCAGTACCTTAATATATATTTTTTATAGCACTCATCTGTAGCTTCCATTTATAAAGGCTGCCCACTGCCATCTTGCAGGCAGCCACACACTTCCCTTGCTTATTTTATGCTGATGCACCCTGGTGATCAAAGGCTAAGATGGCAGGGCACTTTTATATAGAACAAGCCAGAGAAATGTGCAGCTGCCCGTAATACAGCAGCAGGCAACCTTTGTAAATGGAAACTATGGACAACTATCATTAAAGACAGATAAAAAACAACTATGTGTTAAGGTACTGTAAAAAAAAAAAATTCATTTATAGGCTTAAAACTTTAACCCAGGGATTAGGTGTCGTGGGGAGGGCTTTTTGATTTATGGTGTTTTCCTTTAAAACAATATTATTTCAGGATGTGCACAAGTGAGATGTAATAGTGCTGTCAGGGCTCGAATTTCACATTCATTTGGTGTTCTAAGCATGCCACAAATTGTGAATAGAATACAAATATTTGACAGCTGAAATTCCACTTTGAATACCAAGATTTAAATAAAAATGTTGGCAACATATGCAAAAACACAGTAAAACTGTGTCTCAGGAGGTGCACCAGATTTTCAGATGGAAAGCCACAATTAAAAATTTGGCATTCTATCTGAAGCACTAAACAAAACTACATTTCTGGTCCTCATAATATATTTATTTCACTTTTACATTTTTTTTTCATAGCTACATGGTAACAAAGCCAGGAGGAACACTACAGTCAGTTTTGTCCATCTCGTTTTATAAGCAGGTATGACTAAGTATGTTGTGCAGTCGTGTACTAATTTAAAGTGGTTCCCTACTCTCTCTCCTACCAGAAGAGGCAGAAGCAGACCACTGGTGGATCTCCTGGGAGAGGTTAAGGGAGAATCCTCAGAGGATGCTGTCACCCTCTCAGAGCAGCTGACACTAGCCCAAGCTGCCAAAATGCATGGGATGCTTCATACATTTGGTGAAACATTCACGGGGAAACCGGGGGCATAACACACTAATACTGCACCAAGTAGATACAAGGTCCCAAACCCCACTGAGACAGCCATCCTACAGAGTCACAGAGAGAGTAAGACATGCCACAAAGGGGGATAACATGGAGATGTTGGCTCTCTGGGTGATCCAGGAGTTCAGTAGTCCCTGGGCCTCCCCAGAGGTACTGATCCACAAAAAGCATGGGACCAAAAGGTTCTACGTCAACTAACGCAAGCCCAACAGCTGCACAGAATCGGATACATACCCTGTGCACAGGACAGATGAGGTCCTACAGAGGATACTGGGAGCCCTTTACCTGTCTACCACAGACCTGACAAAGAGCTACTGACAGCTACCCCCTCACCCCCGAAGCCAGAGAGAGAGAGATCTGCGATCATCACCCTATTTTGATTATTTGAGTTCAGAGTAATGGCAATTGGAAAGAAGAATGCGCAAACCACTTTTCAGCGGCTTGTGGACCCCACTCTGAATGGGGCAGAAAATTTCGCTCTGGCACACATGGATGACATTCCCATCTATAGCCAGACTTGGGAGGAGCATGTCAGGCACGTGACCGAGGTGTTCCGCCAACTGCAGGCCACTGGACTGACAATCAAGACGGAGAAGTGCCAGATAGGAATGGCAGAAGTGCCAGACAGGAATGGCAGAAGTGCCATACCTTGGGCACAGATTCGGGAGTGGGTACTGCTGAACTGAGCCCATAAAAACTGAGGCCATACAGGGATAGGCCACATCCACCACCAAAAGAAAAGTATGGGCCTTCCTAGGACAGCAAGGTACTACCTTAAGTGTGTGCCGAATTTCAGCAGCATGGACAAACCCCTTTGCGATCTCACCAGGAATAAAATGCGGGAAAAGACTCAGTGAGCGGAAATCTGCAGTACTGCGTTCTGCCAGCTGAAGGAGGCATTGTGTTGGGCACCTGTGCCCCCCAGCCCGGACTCTCCTCTAAGGTTTATCGTGCATGTAGATGCATCTGATCATGGGCTAGGTGCGGCTCCAAGTCAGGTTGCACATTTGGGAGAGGAACACCGAGTGATGTACCTGAGCAGGAAGTTTCTGCCCAGAGAGGAGGCCTACACAACAGTCGACAAGGAGTGCCTAGGTATTGTCTGGGCGTTGCAGAAGCTGCAACCTTATTTGCAAGGGAGGGAGTTCACCCTGGCAACTGATCACAGTCCCCTTACATGGCTTCACAGGACCAGTGGACAAAACTCCAAATTGCTGAGGTAGAGCCTGGTGCTGCAGTACTATAATATGGACGTTAGGCACTGCACTGGGTCACAGCATGGCAATGTGGATGGGTTGTCTAGACAATAGTTAGTGCCCCTTTTTAAGCAGGATAGGTGCTATGAGAAACTAATGTGGGGTTCAGATTGAACTGAGGGTACAGCAGTGGGAGCCAGCTGGCTCACATGAGAAACACACACATAATTTAGTGGTGCTAAAAGTTATTTTTTTTTCTATTTCCCCAGTGGGGGAAAGGTGTAACAACTTGCAATATAATTTTATTTTGACATATAATATTGTACTGTATTTTTGTTTTTTTCATTCTAGCTGTATTGATAAGTTTTGAATGGATTTATGTGGGGAAAATGACATTATGTTAATTGCCAGATGCATGCCAGCTGACTCTAGAGAGTAATTACAATCACTTTGTCCTGCACTATAGGACCCCCTACCCAGCTAACAGGAAAACATGAAAGCCAAAACAGTTCTTTCATGCGTCAAAGCATAAACAGCCCATTCATGTTACGGGACAAGCTCTGGCTAACGGCTGGAGCAGCCACTTCTGCTGTGCAAGGTAGAAGGTAGGGCAAAGGAGGTGTCCTTTGGAATACAAAAATGCCTGAAGTCCAGATCACACCAGTTTCCTGATGAACTTAACCCTGGAGACACAAAGAACTGGCCTGGAAGTGATGTCATAGCACATATGTGCCAAGCATGGGTGGAGACTGTTTTTTTTTGGGGGGGGTGGACCTTGTTAAACCTGAGTTTTGTGAGAATCTGGGCAGTCAGTTTGGGATACTGAGCTGTTACCATCTAAGGTTCGAGTCTGCCCTGATTCACCAAGGTGTCCTATGTGGTAGGAAATCTTTCTACCTTGCTAAGAGTTAAGAAACTATATGAAGATTTTTCTATTTGTTGCATCCGTTGTGTGGAAACCACTTCTTTTTAATTTCTGCAGTAACCATGTAATTCCCACAGTCCTGTGTATTGTGTAAATATTGTGAAGCAATATTTTTGTATACGTCATGCCTCTGTGACTGAATCTTTTTGGTGAATAGTTAGCTGTTGGTATTGACAAATCCACGATCTGTCTCTTAAGAGGGAAACAGACAGCTACAGTTATCATATTTTAAGAAGTGTAGTGCTGTCTCAGGAGTGAGCGATAGGGCAATGCCATGCCCGTGGCCAAGGCAGCACTGTGCTGTGTGAGCAGTGACTCTGGTTGGATTCAGACCAAGAAAGTCCCAAGGTAAGAGAATGTCTTCTGAGTGGTGGCAGCTACTGTAGTGCCCTTACAGGTGTGGAGGGCTGAGAAAATTGGCAACCTGTTGCAGACTGTGTCCTGAGTGTGGACAGGTTGTGACACATACTGTGTGATCCTGAGCAAGTTACTTAACATCCCAGTGCTCCTGAGGGTTCCATGTCATAACAGCGATCGCAGTTACAGCGATGTACATCACTGGAAAGCAAATCGGTGATGTACACTTGTGGGCTACAAGACATCTGGCAACTTAAAATAGTATTTATTCGGGGGAGGGACACTAAATATAACCAACTCCAGGGGGCATGTCGGGAGGGGGACACAGTCTGACAAAAAAAAAAAAGTGGCAGCAATCGGGTTAGCCACCCTCATCACCACACCACACAGCTAGCCTGGTGGCAGCACGGCACACCACCCACACAAACCCCTTCTTCCTCATCCCTCCCCTTCTGGTCGCCTCTCTTGTTCATCCCTACTGCTGCTTTCAGATTCCGTCATTACCCTTACAGTGTAGCCCAAAAGGGTAGTGCTGTAAATGAATCGCTGTTCTGACAGTCACCCATTTACAGTCACTATCATCACTGAATACCGCCCCTGGGATGCAACTGGAAATGTTCTGGCTCAGTGGCTCTTACCTGCACAAAAAATATCTAAAATTAAATAAATATGTTTGACGTGAGCTGGTCTAGTGGTACAAAGTGTTAAGGCACTGGACACCACACCTCCCATCATGCTGGCAACCTGGGTTCAGGAATGACTCAGGCCACTGGGGGTTGGCCAGGGAGGGAAAGGATTGAGCGTCTCACAGACAGCCCTCATATCCTCAGGAAAAGGGACAATTCGTGCCACTCCTACACTGCCACCACATGGAGGCATGGTGGCAGGGTAGCGGGTGTGACTCGCAAGGTGATGGCCAGCAGCAGATTCTGTAGAACCTGTGCACCTCCCTCGAGCACACACACCCAGCATCACTGCGCATTGCCATTTGGGGGCGGGACCAGAAAAGAGTAAAACTAGAAGCAGGCATATGAAGTCTCTCTGGTCTACTCCTGCCCACTCCACCACTCGAGATCCCTGCCAAACTCCTGTATGTGTGTTCCAGGGTAGGGAGGGTGGTCTTTCCTCCCATGGCCCCACCACAGGGGCAATCCATGAATGAACCTGAGGCAGGTAAGTCTTGAGGGAGGTAGGAGATGGCAGAAGAGGCAACGACAGGCTGAAAAGTCTCCATGACCTAAAGTGAAAAAAACTGCATGGAAAAAAACAAGAAAAAAAAAAGTATGAGTTGATGTGATGGCTGGGAGTGTTACTACAATATGGGAGAGCACGACTGGAAAACAACAATAAAACAATGGACAGCAGACTAGTAAAGGAGGTGCATTATTTACTCTAGGTGGGGGTAGCTCACCAAGCAGATGAAAGTTGTCCCTAATACAGTGGCCACAAGTAAATGGTTCAAAATACTATACCTCCAGTGGTTTTCTCTCTCCTGTAACATAACTGGGCTACCAGGTCGACAGTTTTACCTTTTTATTTCACTGGTCAGCAAATGTAACCTTGCTATCGTGCCAGCCATGAGCCCTCTCAGCATCTGCATGGAAGTTAAAAGCAGGAGAAAGGGAAAAGGAGCAAACTTGAAATTTAGTTAGGTGAGTCACAGACCCGTAAGTCAGAGCTCTAGCCAGTGAGCTAAAAAAGTTAGTAGTCTCTGTCTCAGGCAGGCACTATTACAATAGACTAGAAACTGGATTTATATTGCTAATTTTCTATGCTGTTTATCTCAAAGCATGGGTGTAGGAAGACATACTCCATGCACTCCATGGTGTACAATTTTATTTTAAGGGGCAACAAACATGGTCATGGTGCACACATTTTTACTGTCTGGCTACATCCTTGCCTTAAAGTGCTTTTATGTGCCAACAAGTCAAGATACTAGCACTGCAGGGGGCACTGTGGAGCACCCACCAGGGCAGAAGTTGTTTACAAAGTTCTGATCGGTGCTTAATAAAATATACAATATATAGCTTATTGACCTGTTTTTTAGTACACATCTGCACCATTTTGGAAAGCTTACCATTCTGTCCTCACGATGGGCCCAAAGAAATATTAACTCCAAGCAGGTGAAGGACTGGAAACCTATTTTTCTGCTGCGGACTCTAGTGTGTCAGGGAAACCTGGTTGGCCTTCCTCCCTTAGAAGCAGTGACCTCTTGCAGATTCTGACCCCTTTAAGCAAGTTACGGACTACTGGAGAAGAAACAAATGCGCCTGGCCTCAGTGGAGCACAAGCTTGTTGATCTTGGTAGCAAGATCGCTGAAAACAAAACTGCTATTACTGAACTTATCCAGAGCTCCAAGAGGCAGTCAGAGGTGAGTGTGGGCTTGATCTGCGACGCTGGATTTCTTAAAGCCAAAGTAGGAACCCTTGAAAATGGCCTCAGGCAGTTTAATGTGCGCCTTGTGGGATTTCCTCCTTGGCTAGCAGGGTGATCGGCGTTAACGGCTAACCTGGACAGATTGATCTCAGATGACTTAGCTCTCCTGCCACAAGACTCAGGCCTCCAGGTGGTGCAGGATTTTGTAATCCCGATTTGATTGCGGCCATGGGAAAGCACAGGGAAATAGCCGCTTACAGCCACTGTCATATTTTCAACACCTCAGGCAAGGATTCCCTTATTACAGGTGGCACGACTTAAGACAGAGATTTTGTAGGAAGGCATTCTGTTTGGATTTTGCCCGACTTATCGTCACAGGCCCAAGAACGCAAAAAGACGCTACAGACAATCAAAATGACACTGCTTGGGAAGGGGCTTATGGTTCAAATTATCTATCCTGCCAGGCTTCAGGTTACTTACAACCAAAAGACCCATATTTTCACAGACCCTGAAGCCGCTACTTCTTTTCTTGGCAAGATGGATGCATGGGAGGAAAGTGCTACTTGAGAGACGTATCCAGAGGGGCACCCAGACTGGCTATACAGTGTAACTGGCAGTTTTAATTTTATTCCTAGTTCTCTCTTTGGGATTGTACACTGGTATCTCAAGGACACTTTTTTTATCCCCAACTCTGAGGGCTATCCACATCAGGAATTAACTGCAGGTGTTTTATACTGAGCAATGTAATGTTATTAATGTTAGCCTGCTTGAATAACTCATCCTACTGTATGGGGACAGATATTATGTTTACGTGTACTGAGGTACACCACTCAGTTTGTAGAGTTCCTTACTATTACTTTTTAAATTTCCTTCCTCCTGCATGGTATCATGCTTTGGTGCCTGGAAGTGCAAGGTTATAACTTAAGTCAGCTAAGGCAATTTTTGGCATGTCCTTATTTCCCTTACAGGCTTTCGGCCTCCCCAAGTGCTCCTTCCTTAAAACGTTATCCAGAGTGGACTGGGCCCAAATTAAGCTTGCCTCCTGTTTAAACACAGCCCTAGACTTCTTTATTAAGAACTTTTTATTGGCAGCAAAGAAACATGGCCCACTAAAACAAATTAGGGTCAAAGACCAGCAATCCCCAAGAACTAAAAACACTAATGGGAGAGAGAGACAGGGCATGGGGACTTTCAAGGCCACAAACCAAACTAGGGATTGGCAGAAATACAGAAAATTAAGAAATAAATGTAAAAAGAACCTAAAATCTGCTAAAAGATAGTATCTTAGAAACCTGCAAAATTCGACCCACGCCGGCGACCCGGGTTAGGGAACGGACTCAGGTCGGTAGGGGGAGGATAGGATTGAGTGTCCGACGGACTGCTCTCCTGTCCTGGGGTGGGTTTGGGATTGGCCTCACTCACATAGCGGCCCCCAGTGGAGACTGGAGGCACTACAAGAAGCGGTGCACAAAGGGAACAAGAAAACCGGAAAAACCACCCCGGAAGTCTAGCTGGATGATGGCTGCCAGCCCCAGGCACTTCCGAAGACTCCCCTGGAGAGCCACAGAATGCCTCAGCAGCTCCCGGGACCGCAGGAATAGTGTGCTGGTTCCTCCCACCGGTGCCTTCCCCCTTGGAGGAGAGTGGACCCAACCGGTGAAGGGTTACACCGGGCTACCCCACGGAAGGCTGCAGATGTGAGGCAGGTGGTCGAGGGGGAGATAGTAGGGGGAATGCCTGTGGACCATGGTGGTCCGAAGGAGAGGCAGCTCTGTAGTACATCGGGGTACAAATAGATAATGCAAAACAAAAAAAAGAAACCTGCAAAACAAGAATCTTTCTGACCTAAAAAACTCTGGTTCCAAATTAATATTCTTCTCAAGGGGCATACCACTCCTGAAGAATGTGACATTGTAGAAAATGGTGAGCATCTAAGAAATCCTGAGGTCTCGACAATGGCTGTTAATGTGTTCCTCAGAGACCTGGACAAATTTAAGAACTATCCCCTGGGGACACCCCCCCCTTCCCCTCTGAGTTGTACTGATGATTCCTCCCCCTTCCCTAACTTCTATTTCAGGATAGTGTCTAAAACAAAGGTGCTAAAACTACTCAAGAATGTTAAAGCTACTGGATCTATGGGGTATGACAAACTGGAGCCTAAGCTCCCTAACATCACAGCCCATGTCATTGCCTCTCCTATTGCCTGGCTATACAGTATAACAGATCTCTTCTGGAAGGTAAAATCCCTACTGTCTTCTTCTGGGACTTGGAGGACCTGGATCCCGAAGAGCGGGCCACCACTGCAGCAGAGCTCTTTTCCTGGAGCTCCTTCTCCATTCAGACTACCTGCTGCTTAAGAAGGTGAGTTTCCAAAGCGCCCTTACAGGATCACCAGTTGGCTGTGTCGAACCCTCTGCAAATCAGGCATGCCTTCAGATTATGATCCAGGACAAGGCAGCACATGCAGACATTGTGTGAATCTCTGGAGTATATCTTTTCACTGCAGTCGCAATAGAGGAACAGTTTCAATGGTTCTTTAGTCGACATACACACTGTCGAAAATCACTTTTTAGTAAAGTGATTACTCACTACGTAGAGAAAAAAGTCTAAAAGCGGCGGCTGTAAGAGTGGAGTTTCTGTGCATGGTCTGACAAGTATGGTCAATGGCAGGAAAATAACTGAGGAGCGAAGGGGCCGCCCATGTTTATATGGGAGAGACTATGTCAGACGTTGTTGTTGGGGGCCCCTAGTGGACTCCTTGCAAAAGTTTCTGTGTGGTCCTAGCGCCTGGTGGCTATAAGTTCCATAGGTGCGGTCTGATGAAAGAGATATCCTCGAAGAAGATCTTAGAGAATTCTGGGCAGACCTGCAACTAGAACTGAGAAGTCTGTTTTCTCACACCTGACAAGTGACTCCTCAGCTGATTTCATTTCTGGATATGCCAGAGGGATACAGACAGACGCATATTAAGAACAGCATGAGGGGGGTGCTGCACTCCTGAGGTGCCGTCTTTCGGATGAGACGTTAAACAGAGGTCCCATCTGCCTATTCTAGTGGTAGTTGAGGTGAATGTTAAAGATCCCATGGCACTTCTCGAAAAGAGTAGGGGAATCTCTCCGGTGCCCTGGCCAAATTTCCCCCATTCACTAAAAATACCACCAACAGCTTAATCTGGTTCAAGGTCAGTTGGCATTCATCTGTATCCCCCTCCCCCGGGTTTTGCCTGAAAATAGGCAGAATCTGTCTAGTCAGTGCACTTACCCGGTCAACAAAAACTAAATAAAAAAATAAAGAAACTTTCAATTTGTGAATATTAAGTAAAAAGCGATGATAAAACTGTGGCTTTCTGATTCTGCCCCTAAGATTCCACAATGGAAGAATCGCATGATAGATAATGTATGCTATGCAAAATCTCATGACTCATGAACAACATAAGTTACCTGTATTTGAGCCATTATGACGTAGGTGGGTTATCTATATTACAACAAAACGTGATGACTTTATCCCATGAGCTGTTTTCCAATATATTTACCTAAGCAGTCAACTTTTCACAATATTAGGGGTGAACTCTGCTGGGCTTATAAGGCATTTAGAGATGAATTATTCTTTGAAACAAATTGTCTGGTGAAACAATTACCAATTGAGTGTACTAGATTTCATAAATTGAGACTCCATGCTGAAACATGCAAAACCCTACAGAGGAAATGTTTTGTCACACAAAGAGTCCTGCAGTTGTGGAATTCTTTCCCAGTGGATGGTGTAATGAGTCAAAACATGGACCAATTTAAACGTAATCTTGACAGATATATGGGTGATAAGAAATTCCTCTACTGTCGCTAACTTTTCTTAATGATGGCGAGTTCATAATGGGCTTGTCCCTCGAACTCGTACAACCTATGAATACTGTACCTCAGTGCTTCATTCCTGGATTGTATATGTTACGTTCCTGCAGCATAATGCTGTGTTGTCTGTGTGTTGCATAAAGCTAATAAAAATTAAAAAAAGTAGAAGAAGAAGGAACAGCATTTATATAGCGCTTTTCATACACAGTATCTCAAAGTGCTTTACAAGCAATGCTAGACTGGTAGTGAAGTGACTGAATGTGTGGTGGCGGCCATATCGCACATCATCACCCACACACAGCCTGGATAATTGCATGAACTGGTTTATGGGAAGGGGAATGTTGGCCAGGACACCGGGAATGTTCCCTGCTCTTTGCGAAGAGTGCCCTGGGTTCTTTTACTTCCACCAGTCACATAAGACATAGACAATTAGGCATTTGTGTACTGGATCAGACAGGGCGGCTCACAGGATCATTTGTCTCAAAACTCAGGCAGTTCAGGCAAGCAAACCAAACAGAGGCTCAGTTTACTCACACATCAGCAGTTTGCAGCCTTCGCCTTCCTCGAGACTAGCTCCCAGGACACATCCTTCCTCCTTCAACTCCTAGCTCAGATTGGTTCTCCTCCTGCCACATGGACTTTTTATACTGTGTCTCAGTGATCAGGTGATCCGCCCCTCACAATCATTAATGTTAATAACACTGGTATCATGTAATGAATCAGAATGCATTCCGCATAGTCATGAACAGCACTATGAATGTATGTATGTATGATGAGTAGTGTCACAGAAGTATATGGTGCAGAAAACAGACTTAGAATTAAGCAATAAGGCATGATGGAGGGGCGGGCGTTATGGTGGGAAAATGGCCATTATCCCACTATAGCCGCCGAAAGTGCCTTACTGTGATTATAAAATGGGTCCTTAACTAGTGCTACATTAGTAAATAAATAACTAAAATCTATTTTATTTGCCAAAGAAAGATAAAAAGGTTGAATAAATGTTTACAAACAAAAAAGTCCCCACTTGATCACTGTGTTGTGACCACTTTGCCAGCAGGTGGCGTCAGTGTTTTAAGCAGCGTTTCTTTTTGTTCGTGAAAGAACTGAGCAGTAGCTTCACTACTGGATACTGGTTCCTCGTTATCACATCGTGGGAGCGGTGGGTACTTCAGTCAGTCTGTCTGTTTTTGTTTGGTTTAAATGTAAACAAAAAAGGTTTTTCTTTTGCAGTCCCTCTCACATGTAGTCTGCCCGAAGGAACAAACTGACGTGAATAAAGTACTGCATGCGGTTCATGCAATCGAGAGTTAACCTGCCTGTCAAAAAAAAACATAGTTTTTTCTTTTGTGGTCCGTTTCACCTGTGGTCTACGAGATGGACCTGATTGAGATGAAGGGAAGTAGTTCTCCTGGTCAGCAGATAAAAAAAAAACAACAAAAAAACAGAGAGCTGTTATGATATCCGGGATCGAAGAACTGATGTGAAAGGGGACATTACAGTTGTTCTTTGAGGTACGTGGTGTGCAGGGACAAGCTGTGGGTAGTTGAGCGTACTGCTATATTTTGTGTGCAGAGTCAGTTTTCCAGGAGCCACTTTCACCCGGGCCGTTGTGCTGGATAACGGCCCAGTTGAAAGTAGCTCTCGGCCAATCAGAAGCTGAGATTCTGAATACCCATTTCATAACAGAAAAACACTTAATAGGGGGTGGGATTCTGCTATGGAAGCCACCTCCTCATTTGCATGCTCCACTTACTCTGCCTGCTTTGGGATAAGATGAGCAGGTAAGGGATGGCCAGACCGCTACAGAACTGCATCAGGAAAGGGGAAGAGAATCCAGCAGCAGGCTGATGCCTTCTATGTGAGCAGCCTGCTGTATCTACTGTAAAATACAGTACAATTGTCACAGTATAACAGATTACAACCAATATAACTCTGCTGCACCATCTATCTGAAGTTGATTACCAGGCACATTATGAATCTGTATCATAGCAGGTTTTATCTGTTTATCAGGCTTTCAGGACCATATTTTCTTAGACTTTTACTTCTTAAGAGGGAAAGTTCAGTTACTTTACTAGCACTTCTGTCTGTACCACAGTTATTTGTAATGTTTAGCTACAGACAGTGCGGACAGAAAGTATTCTAGATGGCATCTGTTTTCTGGTAGTTTTGGTGTAAAGAAAGGTTTACAGACAGTAAAAGACAGTCTGTAACAGGGCTGCATGCAGCCAGGCACACACTTTAGCGAGGGAAAGGCAGAGTTGCCACAAAGGGGTTTATTCCAAGTGGTGCCAATAGAAATTTCCAGTCCCGGGACACACCTTTAGGTCTGGGACCCCTCCCATCCCCAAGACATATAAATGTGTAAATTTGGGTCCCCCGAGCCACCTGGGCCCAGGACAGTTGTCCTGGCTGTCCCCTCCTATCGGCACCCCATTATTCCTTCAACTCTGCCTTCTCGTATGGGGCCAGCTTGAGCCCAAATCAACATTACCTTACACAAAAAAGAAAAGGAAGAGGCTAGAACACCAAAAGACAAGGAGAGGGGATGGCAGAAGAAAAATGGCAAAGATAAGGAGATTGTTTCTGAGTGGTTATCTCAGAAACTAAATAGAACAGAGGGCCAAAGGACAGAAAGATAGGTAGATTAGATTCAGAAGCTTCTTTATTATCAATTTATTTTTGTTTTACTACATTTCATTCTGTACCTATAATGTAGGGATCCCCTAGCCATGGGTGGGGGGACACCTTTTACAACCCCCAACCTTTTATTCCAAACACACAAAAAAATAATCACAATGGGAAATACAGTATCTCTTGCAACCACCAACCATTTATTTCAAAAACACACACCCACACACACCATCATCACAGTGGGAACTGACACTACTTCAGTAATCCTTTGGTTTCCTGGATGGCAAACAAGCAGGAAACCAGTCTCACTCCCAAACTGGGGTTATCTGCATGGTAGCAAGATGCACTACTGCTGGGCATTCCTGTTGGCGGCGGCAGTTTTGTTTTACACAGAAACATGGACAATGTCAACAGTAAAAGACCGCTGGTCAATTAAGTTTTCTTTAAAAACTATGTCATTTTGTTATGTTCAAAATATATGTACTGTAACTTATAATTTAATGCGCACTGTCAGACAAGCCTCTTATCCTCTATTATTGTCCATTCTCTCTCACTTTGGTGGACAGTGATTTGCTTCACGGTTCTCACACCCGAAAGTGCTTGAGATAATAGTTATTTGGATAAGAGGCACGTCTGTCAGCAAATACTGACACATCAAAACATGCTGATGCTTCTAACACATAAGGGCACAGTGACACTTTAACTAACAGGTCATTTATATAACCTAGTGAGCACTTACTTGAGATGCGAATCTTGAACTTCCCACTCTGCCCAAAGCCACCCTCTATGACACCGTCCTCTCCAGTAGACAGCTTGACCTTTAATCCCACAAAAAGCTGGATGTTTGTTTCCTTCTTAAACAATGAGCGACCGATGACCGTGTAATCATCCATCACCTGTGGGAACACAGCACATGAAAAGGCATCATCATTCCAATCACTGCTGCAGTCCGGTGAGTGTCTCCGCACTTCTGATCAGCTGCCCCAGAGGAGACTGCTAGGGCTGGAAGACTGCCACTTTTTAAGGGTTCTCTGTCTTTTGCTTCAGTTTGTATGCTGTCACACAGCTGATGTAAAACAGAAGACATTTAACTAAATGTACTGGAATATGATTTTTTTTTTTGATTGTTACAGTTACACAGTTAAAGTTTCAGGCAAAAACATAGGCTATTGCCCTTATGAATTGCTTGTCTGTTCTCATAGGTAATGACCCAGTGCATGTCCTAAATCCATGACCCTATTTTGTTTTTTTTGTGAATTCTGTTCCCCCGGAACTCTCTCCGGCATCCTCTGATGTCCAGGCTCTACCTCCCACCTGAGACACTTCTCCTTCTCCCTCGCTCCATCCCGACAAATCTCCAGATCTGAACCCCTGGGAAGGGGCCGCCCCAGCTGCCCATGGCACTCTATCTATAGTGTAGAGTGCCAGGCTGAGCCAGCGGGGCATGGAAAGGAGGGCGCCCAGTGTTGGGAGTGTGGTCCGGGGCAGAAGTGTCTTTGCTTTCCCCAAGGGAGGGGAATTTTTTCACTTGTTTCCTCCCAAGAAGTGCAGCGTGCAATGATGCCTGCGCATGGCTGCCCTGATGGCATCTGCTGCACCCCGCCCCTAGCGTCAACTGGCGAATCTGCAGTACCCCTGATCTCCACTAGGGACCACCAGGACACTGGGCATCCCTGGATCACACCCCAGAGAGAGGAGAGCAGTCCTCCGGATGCTCCATCCTCTACCTCCCCTGCCGACCCCTGGCTTGCTGAGTCCATCTCCGAACCTGGGTCGCCGGCGTGTTGCGAAGTGTGGTGTCCAGTGCCACTGGGCCGGCCATCCATGACCCTATTTAGGCTGTTTTTAAAGCTAGTTACCATATTACAGTATTACAGTTATTCTTCCCTGGTAAGGCATTCCATCCCGATATCACCCTTTGTGTGTCAGAGCTTCTTGAGCTCAGTTGTTAATCTGTTCAGTTGCTTTTTCTGTTCCTTTTTTTTAACTATTAAAAATTCTAGATTACAAAACATGATTACAATATCACAAAAACATATCATAAAAAAATCTTCCAATCACAAATTATGTTATATTCTATTTACATTTCATGGGGGAAACACTGATCCTTCAAAATTTTAAATATTCCGTTCCAGTTACCCATAAAAAAAAAATCCCAAGGAAACAGTGTCAGGAATTTGGGTAATTTTCACATCATTATCATCTAAAACAAAAGCAGTTGGCTCTTATAACATAAAAGGGGGAATCCACTGGGAAGAAAAAAATACTTACCATAGTAATCATGTTTCTTCCAAGGGAATCTTACTGTATTTGGACATATGCAATATGGTCTCAAATGCTAGGCTCAAGCTCATTTTTCAAACCACTGTCCCTGGAATACATCTTGCAACCCTCAGATTCTTACGGAGCATACATAAGAGCAAACTATCTAAACTATCCTAAAAAATAACTAGCACCTCCAACAACAAACAATCCCCTTACATTTAAGAGCATGGGCATCACTCAGACTCAAGTCACAGATGCCCCAACAAGAAACAATTCAGAAGTTCCAAACAGCAAGGACAGCTGTAGTGCAGTGCCCATAGGTTCTAGTAGGGGAGGTAAGGTGGGAGCTCAGAATACAGTAAGTTTCCCTTGGAAGAAACAAGATTACTATGGTAAGTAATTTTTTCTTCTAACCCCAGGAAATCTTACTGTATTCTGACATATGCAGACTACCCAAGCAGTACCTCTGGAGGAGGGCAGAGAACCCATTTAGGAAACACGCTCTGCAGTATTGCTGTGCCAAATCTGGCATCACTTCTGGCCTGGGTGTCCAAGCTATAGTGTTTGGTAAATGTGTGAGCAGTTTTCCAGGTAGTTGCTTTACAAATTTCCAACAAAGGAATATCTATTGCAGCTGTACCACTTGTAGAATGGGCCCTAAGGCCTACAGGTGGTTCTTTGCCTGCTTTGCTGTAGCAGAGCTGAATACAAGCAACAATCCAGCATGCAACAGTCCTATTTGAGGCTCGTTTGCCCTTTCTCATCTCTCCGTAGGTCAGGAAAAAATGAGTATTATCATGCCTATGACTCTTGGTGTGATCCAGGTAGTAGTGGATAGCTCTCTTGACATCCAAGCTATGCAGCCTATGTTCCCTTGAACTGGAATGATCAGTGAAAAAGACTGGCAAAGTGATAGACTGATTCAAGTGAAAATCCGAAACCACCTTAGGCAGAAACTTCCTGTTAGTCCTGAGGACTACCTTGTCCCTATGGACTGAAATAAAGCTTGGTTCTGTGGCCAAGGCCTGCAGCTCATTGATCCTCCTGGCTGAAGTGATAGCTACCAGGAACACTGTTTTCCATGTCGCATACTTGAGCTCTGCTAAGGACATGGGCTCAAAGGGTGGCTGCATTAGCTGGCCAATGCATATATTGAGGTCCTATGCAGGAGTTGTCTCCCTGTGCAGGGGATGCAAGTGTAAAAGACCCTTGAAAAACATTCTGAATACCTGGTTCACTGCCAGGGATGAACCCTTACTCGCTGAGAGGTAAGCAGAGACGGCTGCCAGGTGCACCTTAAGGATAGATGACTTGAGGCCGAGGGAATGAAGGTGTGCCAGATAATCCAAAATGACAGGCAGGCCAGCCTGGCTAGTCTATATCTTGTTATTGGCACCAGACACAAAACCTCCTCCACTTAGAGGTGTAAGCCTTCCTAGTAGAGGGTTTTCTAGAAACTCTGAGGACCTCTAGAACCCCTTCAGAAAGGTTTAGGTCAGCATACTCTTAAGTCTTCAAGAGCGAAGCCTTGAGCCTGAGGGACTGGAAATTGGAGTAAAGGATCCTGCCCTGTGAGGAGATCAATAGGTTGTGCCTCCTGGGGGACAGAGATTGGTCTGGATACTGACAGGGTCAGGAGCAGTGAATACAAAGGCTGCCTTACCCAGTCTGGGGCAATGCGAATCACTGTAGCTGGTTGAATCCTGAGCTTGTTCAGAACTCAGAGCAACAGGGGAAATGGAAGGACGGCATACAGAAACATCCCTATCCAGTCCAACAGTAGTGTATCCAGAGGCACTGTGCCCACTGCAGGAGGTCTGCAGCAGAATTGTGTCAGCTGGTGGTTGTCTGGGGCTGCAAAGAAGTCCACCTCTGGGGTGCCCTACCTTCTGAACACAACTTGCAGGATCTGCCTGTTTAGTGACCACTTGTGGTGATTCTGGTTGATCCTGCCGAGGGCACCTTTGAGGACATTGTCCTTCCCTGGGAGATGAACTGCTGAGAGAGATTCCCAGACAGTAGGCCAAATTCCATACTTTCATGGCCTCTGTGCACAGGGGAATGACCTTGTGCCTCCTTGCTTGTTTATGTAGTACATTGTGGTTGTATTGTTTGTTCTGACTTGAACCACGTTGCCCTGCAGCGCTGTGACAAAGGACTGAATGCCGAGGTAGACTGCCGTGAGTTCCAACAGATTTGTGTGAAGCAGGGACTCCTGCTGGAGCCAAGTACCGTGTGCAGTGTGCTCTCCCAGGAGGGCACCCCACCCTAGTAGGAAGGCATCCGTTGTTAACACTGCTGATGGTGGCTGCTGAAGGAAGGGCACACCTTCTCTGAGGTTGTCCTTCTCCTGCTACCGCTGGAGTGCTTGAAGAAGAGTTCCTGTGACTGGCACCATTTTTGACAGGGAATCCCTTTTTTGTGACCAGTGAGATCTGAGATGGAACTGAATGTCTCTCATCTGGAACATGGCACTGTTGCTATTGACACAGCCATGCGCCCTAACACCTGGAGAAAGTGCCTTGCTGGTCTGGGAATATGAAGTTGGAAGGAGCTAGCCAACTGTACCAGGCTGTCCACTCTCCCCTGAGGGAGGAATGCCCTTCCCTTTAATGTGTCCAACTCCGCTCCTATAAATTCCAGGAGCTGGACTGGTCTCAGAACTGACTTTTTCTGATTTACCAGGAAGCTTGGAACTGCAGGATATCTTGAATGGTGGTCAGTGCATCTCTGACCTGCTGGGGTGACTGGCCTACTACTAGCCAGTCATCTAAGTATGGGAAGACTGTAACTCCCAACCTGCTTAAGTGCGCTACCACTACTGCTAGGTGCTTTGTAAACACTCTTGGAGCAGAAGTCAGTCTTTGTATGGCTGAAAAATACTCTGATTTAGCAAATGCTATTTTGCCACACTATATGTTTTTTGAGCACCTAAATTGCAGCAGACTAAACCTGTGTTGCATACTCCCCCTTAACAAAAAGGCCTCCTTTTTGTTTTTTATACTTTATTTTTTATTAGTTTCATATGTTCATACAAACATATCAATTCCTTATTCAGGCTATACCAAGACAAGAATTACATGCGAGGAAGAGGGAACATACCCAGGACAGTATCAGCCAGGGTCCAGGGCATATTCAATTTCATCCCAGACACACTCCAAACCACCCTACAGGAATGTACCTCACTAGGTGGCTTCAGAAAATGCCTACAGACCTATCTACTAGAGTTCAACCAGTGCAGCTGCTACCGCTGACATCCCTGCACTGCACCTTATGTGCCCACTAACCCTTGCCAGTCATGACTGTGCTCTAAAGATGTACCCCACTGTCACGTATAAAGATATACATAATGTAATATAAGGAAAAATGTCTATTTGTTTTATTGTCAATCTTTGTATCAACATTTGATGGTGCTCTAAAGATTCTACCTCTTTGCCAAGTAGAATGATGCATATAATGTCATATAAGGAAAAATGTCTATTTGTTTGCTTGTAAATTCTTGTATCTAACATTTGATTGTAAATACTGTCTCTGGTACTCTACAAATCCAACCCTATGTAACTCCACAATGTAGGATATTCTGTGAACTCTATTTATTTGTAACTAATCCCAGGTCGCCCCTGAAAAAGGGACCTATATTGGTCTCAGTGGGCCTACCCGGTCAACAAACTTCAATAAATAAAAAAATAACCCTGAGGACTTCTGGTAATGTCATCACAAAAGATGCAGCATTAGACAAGGAGCCCTGACTCCCTGTCCCTAAAAAGGCTCCAAACTTATTGAATTAACAAATAAGAACTTAAGAAATAATAGCCATGGAACAGCCAAGAGTTCATGGGTGGTCACCGGAAAACTAAAAAGAAAGAATTACCTTCGGATGCAGAGGGATTAAGACAGCCCGAACAACCAGCTGAAGAGACCTCGTGGGCCATGGCAGAGTTGCAGGCCGGAAATCCATAACCAGCAATGCAGCAATTCTGGCCAAACTCCGAGACTTTCGGGTGAAAATATGCACATTTCGCAGTGAACTCACAGCAGAACTCAATAAAGTCCTCCAAAAGTCTCAGATCTTGAACATCAGATGGAGCTAGATACTAGTGCAGATCGGCTGGAGTGTATATTGTCCTCCATGTAGTAGACGAACAAAAATACAGGTTACTCACCTGTAACAGGAGTTCTAGGAATGGTATATGTTGTTCATCCACACTCATTGGCAGTATCCTTGCCGCTTTAAATCTTGCCGGAAGGTCTTCAAGCTTGCTCCTCCCACCCACCGGGTGGTATAACTCGGCTCCGCCCATGGCGCCAGATCTGCCCGCTGGGAAGCTCAGGTTGTGCGTGAGAGGCCGAGGGAGGTTGGTCGCAGGATGAACAACATATACCATTCCTAGAACTCCTGTTACAGTGTGAGTAACCTGTATTTCTAGGGACATGGATATGTTGTTCATCCACACTCATTGGCAGACTCCTAGCAGTTCTCCGGGAGGAGGAGGCAAGACGACACCCCATATACTTACTTGGGAAAGAGAGACTGGAGAACCGAGGCCCCAAAACCAGCATCCCGCGTGACTCAAGGTCGATGTGGTAGTGGGTAATGAAGGTGTTTGCTGACTTCCAGGTAGCAGCCCTGCAGATTTCCTGGATAGGGACGTCCCTGGAAGCAGCCACCGTTGCAGCAGTATGGCGGGTAGAATGAGCTCTTATCCCTCTGGGAGGCTCCATGCCCGCCAACTTATAGCAGAGACTATGCAGGAGGTTACCCACCTGCTTATCGTCCCGCTTGGCTGCAGGTCTGCCAGATGCGGCTTCAGCGTGAGGTGACAAACAGCTGGCGAACCTCTCCCAGATTTCAGCCGTCGGCGCTCTTATAATAAGCGAGCCCCTAGGGTCCAGAGTATGAGCCCATATTCGCCTCCGAGGTGTGATTGGGGTAGAACACCGCAGAGTCAGCACCTGGTTAAGGTGAAACTCCACACCACCTTCGGAAGGAATTTCGGTGGGGGCGAGGACAACCTTGTCCCTGTGGAAGACCAGGTAAGGAGACTCGATGGAAAGCGCCTGGAGCTCTCCCATCCTTCTGGCTGACGTGATAGCCACCAAGAAGGCGGTCTTCCACGACAGGTG
This sequence comes from Neoceratodus forsteri, assembly GCA_016271365.2. Classification (NCBI taxonomy): domain Eukaryota; kingdom Metazoa; phylum Chordata; order Ceratodontiformes; family Ceratodontidae; genus Neoceratodus; species Neoceratodus forsteri. Next base: position 235,893,635 of record CM028129.1, read on the forward strand.
AGAGAGAGCACACCTGTGCATAGGTTCGAATGGCTTGCCCATGAGCTTTGCCAGTACCAGCAGTAGATCCCACGGAGGTGGGGTTCCCGCACTGGAGGGGAAATGTGATCAAGGCCTTTGAAAAAGCGCCAGACCACCTTCTCCTGCGCCACCGACTGCTTCCCGCCCGCTCGTGGGCAGAGATGGCTGCCAGGTGCACCCTTAGGGTCACGACCTAAGCCCTTGACTAGAAAGGGACCATAAATAGTCCAAGATGCTTGCCAAGGAACAGGAGGAAGGGTCCAAGCCCTTGCTCCTGACACCAAATGGAAAACCTTTTCCATTTGAAGGCATAGCATTTTCTGGTCGACTCCTACGGACGCCTCAACTACATTGAGGACCTCTCGGAAAGACCCAAAGCCTGGAACTCTAGCCGCCAGGAACCAGGGTCAGGTGCAGGGATTGAAGGTCCGGATGGAACACCTTCCCTGATTGACTGAGAGCAGGTCCGGCGAGCTGGAAGCTGCCGCAAGTCCTGGAGCTGAGACTGAGGAGATCTGGGTACCAGAACTGGCGAGGCCAGTCTGGGGCTATCAGAATCACCTGCGCCTTGTCCCTCCTCGCCTTGAGAAGCACCTTGTGGATCAAGGGAAATGGGGGAAAGGCGTAAAAGAGGCCCGGGGTCCATTGCCTCGAGAAGGCATCCCCCTGCAGCGAGCCCTGCTGAGGGGGGCGGCATGAAACAGACTCAGCTCGCTGCCTCCATGGAGGCAAACAGGTCCACCTGAGGTGTGCCCCAAAGGAGAACAGATGCTGTACTACCTCCGCAGGAGAGACCACTGGGGATGCAGCCCTATCCGGCTCAGGGCATCGGCCAGGGTGTTGAGGCTCCTGCCACGTGAATGGCTAGGAGATCCGCCTCCAGGCTGCGCACGAGTGACCAAATGCGGAGAGCTTCCTTGCATAGAAGCATGGAGCCTGCGTCCCGCCTGGCGGTTTAGATAGTACATGGTCGTGGTATTGTCCGTCTGGACTCGGACCACTTGACCCGGAGGAACGGAGCAAAGGCGGTGAGAGCTAGGCGGACCGCTCGGAGCTCCAGCAGGTTGATGTGGCATCGGGACTCCTGAGGGACCAGAGGCCATGAGCCCAGTGTTCCCCAGATGGGCACCCCAACCCATCAGAGAGGCATCGTCGACAGAGAGACCGTCGGCTGGCGGACGAACGGGATGCCCTCCTGCAAATGATCTGGAACGGTCCACCACTGGAGAGCTCCACATCCCCTGTGTCACCGACACAAGCTGGTCCAAGGGATCGCAGCGTTGTGACCACTGGCTGGCCAGTCCTCACTGAAGGGACGATGTTCCAGCGGGCCCAACGGACCACGCTGGCACAGGCCGCCATGAGACCCAGGAGGCGCAGGAAGTCCCGGCAGGGCGCAATTGCCCAACCAGAAATGATCGGGCAAAGGAGGAAAGAACCTCGCCCTGTCCGCCGAGCCAGGCCTGGCTCAAGAGAGTCGAGCTGCGCCCGATGAATAAAATCACCTGCTTCGCTCGAGTCCGACTTGGCCTCGCTGATAAGGAGGCCCAGTTGAGAGCAGACCTGGAGGGCCAGGTCTCTGACCACTCCGCCTCCTTCCTGGAGGGAGCTGCTATCAGCCAGTCGTCCAGGTAAGGGTACACCCGGACCCCTCGGCGCCGCAGGAATGCTGTCACCACTGCCATGCATTTGGTGAAGACCCTGGGAGCTGGAGACAAGCCGAAGGGCATGGCTTGGAACTCGAAGAGAGATCCTTCCGCTCGGAAGCGAAGGAATCTCTGGTGAGACGGACGGATAGGGACGTGAAAAAACGCGTCCTGCAAGTCCAGAGAGCAGAACCACACGCCGCGTTCCAAGGATGGTATTATCTGAGCCAGAGTGACCATCCTGAAGGTTCGAGACCTTAGGAACTTGTTTAGGTCGTGTAGGTCGAGAATGGGGCGCCAGCCCCCCGTCCGTTTCGGAACCAGGAAGTACCTGGACACAAACCCTGGGTCTGAAGGAGGGTCCACCACCTCTCTTACCACCTCCTTCTGGAGGAGGAGAGTGATGTCGGCTCGACGAGCCGCCAGTGAGGCTGGGGATCCCGAAGGCCCCCGAGGGGCGACGGCTCTGAAGGGTGGTGCCTGCTCGAATTCCAGAGGCAGGCCTCTTCCCACCACCTCCAAGACCCACCTGTCCGTGGTAACAGCGGACCAGGCGGAACGGAAGTGCCGGAGCCGTCCCCCCACGGGGGGAACCAGGGGTAAGGTGACGGGGATGGGGGCGACACCCCTCAGCCCGTCACTGGGCAGGCTTGGAGGAGGGACCGCCGAGGGACCTCCTGGGCCCTTTCCTCCCTGCCTCCTGTTAGAGGAAGCGGCTTGGGTTTGGGATGCCAAGGCCGAGCCTGCTGGCCCTGACGTGCTGGGCAGGCGCCCGGGGCACAGAAGGACGAAGGCTTAGGGCTGTGGCTCGCGGCCTTTGTCCTTCTGAGCGGAAGAGACCGAGTCCAAGGTGGCATTGGACTTCTCGATCCTCTGCAGGTGACCTTCCACCCCAGGGCCGAAGAGGTCAGTCCCCAAAAAGGGAACATCCGCCAACTTGTGCTGGGTATCCGAAGTAAAGGTGGATATCCTCAGCCAAGCCCGCCGACGCATAGCCACTGCGGCCGCCACCGATCTGGCACATGAGTCCCCTACATCCAAAGCAGTCTGGAGCTGCTGTTTGGCCACTGCCCTGCCCTGGTCCCGCACCTGCTTAACCGTAGTCTGCAGATCGGCGGGAAGATGAGGGATGACCTCATCCAGGGAGCCCAACAGGGCATGAGAAAATGTGCCATGAGGACGGCCGAACTGGCCTGACGAAGGCCGAGAGAGATGCGTAGACTTTTCGCCCCGACATAGTCCAATTTCTTGGACCCTTGTCAGGAGGTTTGTCCACATCCCTGGCGCTACGGCGCGGCGAAAACGCTGTCGGTAACCAACCCCTCAGCAGAGGGTGTTCAAAACCGGACAAGGAACCGTAGGGACCGAGATACTTCCTGGCCATCCTGGCCGAAGGCGCAGGGCAGGAAGCAGGGCGCTGCCAAAGTTCCAGTGCCGACCCACTATGGCCTCGGCCACGGAAAGGCCTCCGTCGGAGAATCCCCTCGGTCCAGAATCTCCGTGAGGGGATACCTGGCCCGTTGGAAACGGGTTCGAGCTCCATCCCGGTAGACTCCGAGATGAGCCGAAGCAGTCCTAGGAAGGACGACGGGCTATCGTCCATTGACTGACCTCCTGAAGACTCCAAGTCCAGTCGCTTGGAGAAGAAGGAGGAATCATCTTCGGACTCGGAAGAGTCCTCGAAGAGCTGCCTCTGGCCTGAGCCACCCTTCACCTGCCGAGGTCGGTCGGGAGTGAGGGTAACTGACAGCCGATGGGGTAAACCCTTAGTCGACCGAGAATCCTTGGTCGGAGCCCCAATTGGTGGCTGTGGAGGCGGAGGTTCCACCGGAATCGGTGGAGCAGCTGGTTTTGGCCGAACAACCGGCCTGGGTATAGGCTCCTCGGACAAGTCGAGGGGTTGTGTCGGCCGTTCCGGTGACAGCCACTTAATGGCCGGGGAAGGCGCCGGAGTCGGCTTATTCCCGGCCAGGAGGAGCTGTTGCAACATAAGGTCCTCGTACCGTCGACGTAATTTACGCCGAAGCCTCCCCTCATCCGAGGAGGAGGACGAGGACCAACGCGACGCCGCTACTCATGATGCCGAGACCGAGACCGCCTATGGCGGTGGGAACGGCTGGACCGCGAAGAGGTCCGAGACCGAGACCGAGAGTCCCGGAATTTCCGGGGTCGGTGCGGGGAGGTGTCGGCCGGAACCGGCACTCCCTTCGGCTCGGAAGGTCCATCCGAGGGCTCCGGAACCGAGGCACAGACGAGCCACGGGATCCTCAACTCCTCCCGGGGAACCGGGAGAGGGAATCTCGGCTGCTAAAGGCGACAGCCTGTCTAATGGGTCGAGAAAACTCGACTTCATCAGTGGAGTCTCGTCAACTGACCTGACGGGACTGCGTGAGGCCAGTGGCCGAAGCCGAGCGGGTCGGATCAAGCCGACGGACGACGGCCCGGGAGAGGGACCTTCCCGGCCTCCCAAGAGCGCCGACGAGGGGACTTACCTTTGTCCTCTTTGGACCGAGAATAAGGTCCAGCAGACGCAGGCCCTTCTCCTTTAGTGGAGAGGGACAGACAAAGCTCCTTAAAAGAAGCCGGTAGGAAGAACCCAGAGCGGGATAAATGCCCTGCCGAGGAAGACTCTGACCCTAGCGCCTCCTCTTCGAGGGCGACCATCCGTCCGAGCTGATCCCCGAAAGCCCGCCGCCTGATACCGCCAACCGGGCCTCCTTGGACTTCACCGGAGGGAAACGCTTCTCGGGACGGCCCAGTTGCAATCGGGCAGCACGGTCTTCGAGGACGTAGGCCGAGAAAGATGAGCACAGGTCGCAAGCCTGCGGGTCGTGCTCAAGGCCTAGGCAGTAGACACACGTGGAGTGTGGATCCGTCCGAGACATCTTCTGCCCGCATGGGCATCTCCGAAATCCGGGAGTCGATTTGTCCATCGCAGCCGCGAGGGATCGAAGACTGAAGTCTTTTTGCAAATTTTTTATTTTTAAATCCGCAAACGGAGAAATAGGAACCAGTCGCAAACGCAGAGCGTTAAGGAGGGAACCTGAGCTTCCAAGCGGTAAGGAAGATCTGGCGTCATGGGGCGGAGCCGAGAGTTATACCACCCGGGTGGGTGGGAGGAGCAAGCTTGAAGACCTTCCGGCAAGATTTAAAGCGGCAAGGATACTGCCAATGAGTGTGGATGAACAACATATCCATGTCCCTAGAAAGACCTGACTGCAAAATGCGAAGATTTAGAAAATTGATCACGGCGGTGCAATCTATGCATACATGGCATTCCGGAGGAGGGGGGGAAGATATGAATGCATTTCTGGACCAGTTTCTGAGGGATTTGCTCCAGTTGGATCCCTCCTTCCCTCTAGACATTTAACCTGCTCACCAGGTGCTAACTCCAAAGCCGCAGTACCCGGATCCACGGCCTCGCTCCATTGTATTAAAGTTTCTGAATTATGCAGTAAAATAAAGAATTCTACTGAGGGCATGGTGCATGAAAGAACTGCTCTACAAAGGAAAAGGGGTATACTTCGATAATGATTACTCGCCTGCAGTCTCGGTGAGACGTCGAGATTATTCGCTGATCATTAGCGTCTTGAAACAGCAACAGCTGCATTTTTTTTACACCATATCCAGCCAGACTCAGTATTATGTTCCTGCATGGCCCACAGCACTTCGATACCCTGGAGGAAGCCATAAAAACACTAAACAACAAAGGCATCACCATCTCACTACCTAGATGACTGAGGCCCCGGGACCAAGAACGCGACCTGAGAGAGGGGACTTGGTCTACCACACAGATCAATCCTGCAAACAGCAGAGCCAGGCCACAATGAAAGGTGTTAAAGAACTCCTGCAGCAATTCAGGAGGGAAACTAACACTTGAAACAAACTTATTAAGCAACTTTGTTACTACACAGATAACAAACCTAAGGGTCTAGTTTTATGGACTATCGAAGGGAAGAGAGAGACTTGCAACCTAGCAAGGGGCGGGGAGGGAAGGTTATAGCTGTATTACCTTTTCTACAGGTGCAGTGAACCCTAGGAAAAAAAACAATGTCTACCTAATAAGGTCTGAGGTCCTCCCCAAAGAATTAGGAGGGAAGGATGGCTAAAAGACTGGTTAACATTATCGCACCCTAAGATTCTCCCATATCCCCCCCCACCCAAGGGGAGTAGCAATTTAACCACTAATTAGAATCCTCCCCAGGTCCAAATACGACCACGCAAAGTCATAGATCCCTTACACTGAAGGGGTCTGGGGAGTCGTGAGACACTGGATTTGATGGGGATTAATCTCCTATTAGTTATCTCTGTCCTTGCTGTGTCCACTGCGATTGGACGTCTAACCTCGGTGCAACTCGGCGGCACCTGGCAGTGGAGGGAATGCCCACCCACTTTATTCCAGGCCGCACAGAGTGCATCGAATCCCACCACTCCTGGTTTTAGTGGTGGGGTTGAGGGCCCACAAAAACACCGTGGCACTACCCCCGTGGGAGTCTACTCCGACCCCCCAAAAGGAGGCTTATTACACACCTCCCTACCTTGGAAGTCAACTTTTGCTGAACATAAGAAGCTACTTCACCTAGTCTATCTGAATATTAATAGGTTCACTATGCAGCTGCCCTGTTGGCATACCCTGCAGGCCATAAACAGGCCAGTACCCATTGGTACAATTGCACTCAGGTTCTTACAGTTCTACTGTAAAGCCCCGATAGATCTGAAGGGCATATTTAATGTTTACTTAGTTTTAGCTCACACAGTAGGCCTTGTTCTTGATTTATCAATAATATACAGGCTTGATACATGGTACGTAATCTTAATCGGTTTAGCTTTGATAATTGGTTTATGGAACTGGGAGTATAACACTTGTGATATGTTGACACAATTACTATTGAAAGTTGTTGGGAAAAGGGGAATATCTATAGTACTTCTAGGAGAATACAGACATAGCTAAAAGAGGAGGAGGGAAACCTCATCTCAAGATTGTTCTTAAGGTCCTCATTATGGATAAGTCCACACTAGTAATATCCCTTAACATTAATGGGATCTCCAACCCTATCAAGTGCTCCCGACTGCTACAATTCCTTAAAAAGGACAGACCAGGGGTGGTTCTTCTACAAGAGACCCATATATCTCAGGGAAAGCATAATAAGCTGAAAAACCTGAGCTTTTCAATTGTTATAGCCTCAGCCCATCCCTCTGGCAGGAGGAGGGGTTCCGCTATCCTTATCCCAAGAGGGGTCCCCTTGGAACTGTTGAACCATGAAGAAGATCAGGAAGGTAGATACTCCATTGTGGTAGGCTGGCTATATGCCCGCCCTGTCACACTGGCATCAGTGTATTTCCACCGGGAAAACAGTAGCACAAAAAGTTTTCTCCCAGCTGCTGGAAATTGAGCAAGGCCAACTTATACTAGGCGGGGACTTAAATGTAGCCCTCAATCCCATGCTAGATGTCTCAACTTTTATGAACCACTGAGTGAATCCCCTCCAGAAATACCTAAAACAGATTCTAAGGACAATGGGTATCATAGACACATGGCGCCATTGTTTTCCAATAACCAAAGGGTCACACTCACATGACCTCAGGCTCAGGAGTGGCATCCCGTATGGACTACATATGTACATCAGCAGAGCACTTAGAAACTTTGCAAGACATAGGGCATGGCCTAACCTTTCTCTTAGACCATGTCCCAGTCTGTGCTAGGTTCCAACTGGGTGATAGGCAAGAACTTCGGTCTGCTGCCTTAACCTGATACATCTGAGAGACCCAGAATTTAAGCAAATGAGATGCAATACCGCAGATTTTAAGTGAAAATAAGCAGCCAGAGACAATGTCAGTGATACTGTGGGACACCCTAAAAGCTACCATTCGGGGGAAAATAATAGCTTACTAGGCAGGGAAAAAGAGAGAGAGAGGGAAGCATGGTGTAAAGAACTTCAGACAGAATTACAAACACTACAAGCCACATTTGCTCAAGGTGACAAAACAGTCAACCCCCAGATATTGGTAACAAAACAGAAGCTTCAAAAGCTGATAAACCAGAAGACAGAGCAACAGTTGTTCTATCTGAAGCTTCAACACCCATGAGAGAGGACCCCGTGGGGCCAGAAATCTGGCACGCAGACTGAGAATGCAAAAAGTCAAGGCATGTGTCACCAACCTGGTGGATCCAGACATAAGTGCATACATAACCCACCTACAACAGATCCGTCAGGCCCTGGCCAAATACTACCAAAATTGTATGTGTCTGATCCCCCCTGCTCCAACAGAGAGAAAGTACAGGACTATTTATAAACATTATCCCTCCGAAACTGACCTCAGACCAGTCAGAATCTCTCCATACACCTATCTCGGGGGGCTGGACTGGAACTAGTGTTGGGAAAGGCCAAGACCTATAAAGTGCCAGGCCCAGACGGTTACCCATCAGAATTCTATAAGCAGATCAGAGAACTTCTTGGCTCGCCCTACTAGAAGCATTCCACAAGGTCCAAGAGGGAAAGAGACCACCCCCTTGTGGAAATACACTATATTGTCAGCCATACCCAAGCCCCAAAAGGACCCAAACATCCGGCCTCAATAGGCCCATATCCATGCTAAACTATGATTATAAAATATACATGAGCATAATAGCTCACAGACTTGAAACCCTACTCCTCATGCTGATGGATCCAGATCAGGTAGACTGTATTAAGCAACGGCAAGCATATGATGCGGTGAGGCGCACCTACTTAGTAATGGACTACACCACACAAAGGAAGATTCCTCTAGTTCTTCTGGGACTAGACGCAGAAAAAGACTTTGACAGGGCCTCCTGGCCTTTTTTATAGGAGACACTGTCCCACTTTAAGTTCCCGAAACAAATTATAACACAATTATCGAATATTTATGATGCCCCCCAAGCATATTTGAGACTGGACGGAGCCATCTCTGATCCCATTACACTCGGTCGGGGTACCAGACAGGGCTGCCCACTGCCCCCTCTCCTGCTTGCACTGTACCTTGAACCACTGACACAGGCTATCAGGAACAATCAAGATATAGAGAGTATTAACATGGGAGGTAGATCATATAAAACATCGCATTTTGCGGACAATGTCCTGCTGACCCTAACCCACCCAGAGCAATCTATCCCAAAAGTTTGGGAACAACTTCAACTTTCTGGCTCCATGTCTGGATATAAAGTTAATTAACAAAAAACAGAAGTACTACTATATAACTACTCTCCCTCGAGATCCCTGAAGTTAAAATTCCCCTTCAAGTGGCATAAGCTAGCTATGCAGTATTTAGGAATCAAACTCACCAAACACTCAATAGGGGGGCAATATAGCACAGTGGTTTAAGGCTCTGAACTGCAAATCTGGAGACCTGGGTTTGAATCCCATAGCCCCCACTTGCATACTGTGTGACCCTGAGCAAGTCGCTTAACTTCCCTGTGCTCCCAGGTCACACCTGTAAACAAGCTTTCAGCTTAGTGTGTCTCTCCTGGTTAAACAATTAGGGGAAAAAAAACATGCCAGTCTCCTGAACTTTGAGCCAATTACCCAACAGCTGCAGGAGGACATAGCCAGATGGGAACAGCTACCGCTGAGCTTCCTAGCCAGGATTGAAACAGCCCAACAAAATATCTTCCCACGCATACTGTTCTTCTTGCAAACCCTCCCCATTTTACCAGATAAGACCTATTTCCACGTGTGGGACCGTATGATCTCTTGATTCCTATGGAAGGGACGCCCCCTAGAAGAAAATATTACTCACCATAGTAATGTTATTTCTTCTAATGGAGTCCTTGCTGTATTCTGACTATATGCAGTTAGCCCCAGCATTTGAACTGTTAACTATATGCCAGGGCATAGAACGTTGAGCTCGAGCTCGGTTTTCAAACCTCTGACCCAGGTACTCCTCAGTGTAACTGCCAGAGTCTTACAAGCACTATGCTAACTACTAAAATAGAAATTGTTTTAGAAAGTTTATGCCAAAGGCAATAAACAGATTGTTAGGGTACAAAAGACTCAAGCTGAGAACCCCAAAAAGAATCCAAGCAGGTAGTAAACTTAATAATATATTACACCTCTGGGGTGCAGCACTGCACCTGCCAACCCACATCCCAAAACAACTGGGTTCTAGGAGGGGAAGCAGGGAGGGAGGGAGGTCAGAATACAGCAAGACTCCATTAGAAGAAACAACATTACTATAGTAAGTAATGTTTTCTTCAAACAACATGAAGTCTTGCTGTATTCTAACTATATGCAGACTACCAAGCAGTACCCCCTTGGAGGAGGGAGTTACAGGACCTATTTTGGGAACGGGCTCTGCAGCACTGCTGTGCCAAACCTAGCATCACTTCTTGACTGCATGTCAAGAGAATAATGCTTAGTGAATGTGTGAACAGTTTTCCAGGTGGCTGCTTTACAGATTTCCACTAAGGATATGTCTCTAGCTGCTGCGACCGAAGCAGCTGTACCTCTGGTACCGTGAGCCCTCAGGCCTGAGAGTGGCTCTTTCCCTAATTTTGGGTAGCAGAACTGGACACAGGAGACAATCCACCTGGCAATAGTTCTCTTAGTGGCAGGTTTACCTTTTCCCAGTTCTCCATAAGTGAGAAATAGCTGTGAACAGTCATCTCTATGAGCCTTAGTATATTCTATATAATAACTAAGGACCCTCTTTACATCAAGACTGTGCAGTCTTCTCTCCCCAGAGGAAGAATGCTCAGTGAAGAATACAGGCAATGAAACAGACTGGTTCAAATGAAAGTCTGATACCACCTTGGGCAGGAACTTTGTTTGTTCGAAGGACCACCTTTCCCTGTGAAATGAAATGAAATCAGGTTCCACTGGTAAGGCCCGTAATTCACTGATTCTCCTAGCTGAGTGAATGGATACCAGGAACAGTTTTCCAAGTCAAGTATTTCAACTCAGCTGAAGATAATGGTTCAAAGGGGGGCTGCATAAGCTGTGCAATACAGATATTCAGATCCCAAGCAGGAGTAGGGTCCCTAAATGGGGGACTGATAGGAACCAGACCTTTGAAAAATTTCTTGAAAACTGGATGGGAGGCTAGGGAAGAGCCCTTCCCAGCTGAAAGGAAGGCAGCGATAGCTGCCAAATGCACTTTGGGAGTGGTAGGCCTGAGAACCAAACTGTTAAGATGCACCAGATAATCCAAAGCAGTAGCAATGTCAGCTGAATCAGGCTGAATATGCCTCTGAGAACACCAGAAACCAAATCTCTTCCATTTGGAATTGTAAGTTTTTCTATTAGAAGCCTTCGTACTAACCTTAAGAATGTCCAAGACTGATTGGGAAAGATGCAGGCTTGCATATTCTAGCTCCTCAAGAGCCAAGCTTTGAGTCTGAGAGTCTGAAGGTTGGGATACAGTATCCTCCCCTGCGAGGAGGAGAGAAGACTGTACTGTCTGGGAAGACAATTTGGAATTATCACTGACACTGACAATAGCAGGGGGTACCAAGGCTGCTTGGCCCAGTCTGGAGCCACTAGAATCACAGTGCAAAGCTGAGATCTGATCTTGACCAGAGCTCTGAATATCAGAGGAAAAGCATACAGAAACCTGCTTGTCCAATCCAACAGGAGAGCATCTTGAGGAACAGGCCCCAAAAGAGAGGGTCTGCAGAAGAATAGGGGAAGCTGATGATTTTCCGGGGCCGCAAAAAGGTCTATCTCTGCAGTGCCCCACCTCTTGAAAATAATCTGAAGAATTGGAGGGTTCAGGGCACATTTGTGGTAACCTTGAGAAATCCTGCTGAGAGCATCTGCCAGTACATTGTCCTTCCCTGGGAGATGCACAGCTATCAGGGAAACCTGTAGGGAATAAGCTAGTGACCATATTTTCATGACTTCGGTGCACAAGGCCGAGGACAGAGTGCCCCCCTGCTTGTTGATGTACCACATGGTTGTAGTGTTGTCTGTCCTGATCTGCACCACTTTCCCCTGGATTGTGTTCGAGAATGTCTGAAGTGCTAGAAAGGCAGCCCTGAGTTTGAGAAGATTTATGTACAGGAGAGACTCCTGATGAGACTATGTACCCTGAGCAGTAAGCTGGTCTAGATGGGCTCCCCATCCCAGTAGGGAAGCATCCGTGGTGAGAATCACTGTTGGAGCCTGACTGAGGAAGGGAACACCTTGCCTGGCTGGCAGAGATACTAGTGGATGAAAAGAGGAAGCCAGGGTGATGAGGGACTGAACCCTTGAAAGTGGAAGAAAGGCCTTGGCCTGGACAGTGTCCAGCTCCACCCCTATAAATGTGAGAAGCTGGGCTGGTTCCAAAACAGACTTTTCTAGATTTAGGATGAATCCTAAGGAGTCCAGAAGCTTCTAAGTGACCTCTAGAGCTGCCTTGACTTGGTCTGAGGACTGACCCACTATTAGCCAGTCGTCCAGGTAAAGGAACAGTAAGATGCCTTGTCTCCTGAGAAAAGCCACCACTACTGCCAGACACGTGGTGAACATCCTTGGAGCAGATGTTAGGCCGAAAGGCATTGCTCTGAACTGGTAGTGACCCAAGGGCAACTCGAACCTGAGGTACCTTCTGTGGGAATGTCTGATAGGTATGTGGAAATAGGTGTCCTTGAGATCCAGGGAGACTAGCCAGTCTCCTGGTCTCAGAGAGGGAAGAATTATTCTCAGAGTCACCATTTTGAACTTTTATTTTATTTATTTATTTCAATCTAGGATTACAATACCTTTGAGCCAAGGCTCTTTTACAAAGGTTCCACGTCAGCGTGTAATGCGGTCATCATTTTTAGTTACAAACATGTAGTCATTGACTTACAGACATGTAATAACCAGTACAAAGACTTGAGCTATGAGCAAGACAAGGAAGGGGTGGGTGGTGGGGTAAGTGAGGGTAGGAAGCGGGGGGAAGGAGGTGCAGGGGGTAAGGGGGAGCATGGGAGGTGGTTGGGGTGGGGGCAGGAGTGGAGATGGGGGGGAGGTGGGTGAGGGTGGGAGACAGTGCAGCCAGGGGGCCTTGTCAAGGGAATATGACAGGTAAGGTGCTAGAGGTGCAAAGACTGATTGTAAGTGCTGGGCGCTGGGGCATTTGCAGCTGGAATGGTGGAAATGTTAAGATGGGCAATCGCAGGATACAAGCAGTAAGAGGTGCAGCTTGGACTTGAAGAGGCCGAGTGTTGGAGCGGTCGCTATGTCGCTGCCAAGAGAGTTGAGCCAGTTGGATGCCCGATAGGCGAATGATCTTTGTCCTTGGGTCGTGCGACATTGTGGGATATGTAGTAGATGGAAATTGGATCTTCTTGTAGTGACGTTCCTATGTCTAGGCTTAAGGAGGGCACAGACACCAGGTGGGGCCAGACCCATTATAATTTTCTTGGCCGTGATGCAGGTTTGGTATTTTATGTGTTTGTCCAGTTGAAGCCATCCAGATTGGGAATAAAGGTCACATGTGTGGGTACGGCAATGTGAGCCAGTGATGAGATGACAGGCCTTATTCAGGGAGGTTGCGATACGTTTGAGAGCAGAGGTAGTTGCAGGCCCATAAAGACCATAGTCTATGATGCTGACGATGGAGCTTTGGACGGCCACTGCCAGTGCTTCTGGGGTTAGGTGTTTCCTGTGCCAGAATAATATGCCTAACCTCGCATTGGCAGACTTTGCAACATTGCGTGGCTGATATGGACAGCGTATGAGAGGTGGTGATCAAGGGTGATGCCGAGGTACTTGAGTGATTGTGTTTGCTCTAGGATGGCTCCTTGTTTGGTTGCAATGGAGAGGTGAAGTTGTTTGTTTTTGTTGTGGGGACTGCAGAAGACCATAGACTTGTTTTTTTTGGCTTCAGTATGTTTGTTTAGGTATCTTAGATCTAGGATGGGCGCCACTCCCCTGGCTTTATTGGGGTAAGGAAGTATCTGGAATACAATCCTTTCCCCCTGTAATAGAGAGGTACCTAGTAGAGAGGAGACTCTTCCTCTAAGGCCTTTGTCTCCAAAGGAGAGGGAGGACTGAAAGACTTTGCTCTCATTTTTGGGAACCTTTTGAAACTGACAGCAAGTCCCTGACTCACTACTTCCAGGCCCATTTGTCTGAGGCAATAAGACTTTCAGGCCTGGAAGTAGTGAGCCAACCTGCCCCCTACTGGAACTGAGGAGGTGACCCTGACACATCAGGGTGTCTGTTTGGTAGGGAGCTTAGACTGTGTGGAGGACAGAGTCCTGGCCATCCCCCTCCTGCCTCTTCCCCTAAAGAACCCCCTCTGCTGGAAAGAAGAGGAGACCTGGTCTTGGTAAAAAGGCCTTTGAAAAGGCCTGCCCCTGCCAGCCCTAGATTGCTCCCTCTGAGGAGTGACCTGCTTTTCCTTGGCTGCAGCACTCCTGTAGGTGGTCCTGTATTCATCCGTCTTTTTCATGTAAGCCTCTGTTTGCTCTCCAAACAGAGAATTACCCAAGACAGGAAAATCCAGGGCCTTGGTCTGGGTATCCTGTGATAAACTGGTATACCTGAGCCAGGCAAATCTCCTCAGGGAGGCAGAGGTAGCCATAACCCTACAATGTACCTCATTCGAGTCAACAGCAGCATGAAACTGGACCTTTGATGCCTCAATACCATCCACAGCCTTCTGCTCCAGCTCCTTGGCCAGCTGGGGAGAGGCATTCTTTGCCAGCTCCAGAACTGTATCCCACATACATTTCTGGTATCTGGCTATATATGCCATGTAATTAGGTTGCCTGAGCCCCAAAGAGGATGCCAAGTACTGTTCCTTTGCCATGGCATCCACTTTCCTGGAATCCTTATCTGGGGGGTGAGATGCCAGGAAAATATTAGCCTTGTCACAGGCTGCAGCTTGTACTACCCCAACATGGCTGCAATGATTCGTAAGGAATTCCGTCCCAGGACCTGATAAGGTATACCTCCTGTCCATCTTTTTATCCACAGGGAGTATGGATCTTGGAAACTGAAGAATTTTTTGTGGCTGTTTCCCCAGGGATTTATGCAGAGGGATAGACACCCTTTTGGACTCTGGGACATCCATCATCTCAACATAGTCAAGTTCCTCCTGATCCAGTTCAGTCTCTTCTATAGGAAGCTGGAGGGTATCAGCCACTTTCTTGTAGAACAAGAAATGGGAAGGGACTCAGAAAGTCTAGAAGGAGACACATGAGAAGGCCTGTCTGGGGAGGTGTCATGCTCTACTGGCTCATCTAGGCCTTCATAATCTTCTTCTTCTTCTTCATAATCTTCTTCTCCTTCCCAATCGCCCTCATAAAATGCTTCAGGGTCATATTCAGAAGCAGAAACTTCTGACTGAACCGACTGTTTTTGAATCAGTGTCTGTTCGGTCAGAACTGGGCAAAGTGATTGTACAATAGCAATCGCTTTAGCTATTTCATCAGCGGTCGGAACATGGGAACCGGGATCCGAACCGGCTGACTTGCGCTTTCTCTTAGACAAAACCGATTCCGCAGAATCAGCTCTCCTTTTGCCCAGGGAGGTATTGCCCAGGTCAGTGGGCACCCCCTCAGGTTTGGTCAGAACGGAACCGGGCTGGCCATCCAGGTCAGCGGATTTCTCGGCCTCCCTTCCTTCAGCCTACTTAAACGTTTATCTAAAGTGGCTTTGGGAATGCTTTTGCAAATTTGGTAGTCTTCTTTGAGGTGGTCAAACCCCAGACAAACAGAGACGAGGTGGGGATCAGCCTTAGCAAAGGCCTCCACACACTCGGTGTAGTGCTGAAACCCAGTGGGATCGGTTTTCTTTTTTGGTTTCTTAGGTATGCCTAAAAATAATAAGTTACCCTTACCAGCATTTAAGCCAGGCAACTACAAACCTATTGGTTCCAATCGTGTCACGGGTCGGTTAAAAAAACTGAAGAAAATATTTTTTTTTTCAGGATCCGATAGGTACCGGGAACCACAATACAACAGGTAGAAAAGATTACAAGAAAATATAAAACAGAATTGCTTCAGTTCCCAACCAGACCGACCGGAAAGAAACCGAACAAAAAACAATTTCTACCAACAAAACTCTAAACTACCTACTAAGTACACTTACTATACCGTGGACAGAGATCACAATACTGAAAAATAATTAAACGGTTGATAAAACCAACCGATTTTTACTTGAACCGAACCGAAGCAAAGGAGAGGATCGGCGGAGCGACTTCTCAGTTAGGTGGAATAAGGAATCTGACAGTTACACTGAGGAGTACCTGGGACAGAGGTTTGAAAACCGAGCTCGAGCTCAACGTTCTATGCCCTGGCATAGAGTTAACAGTTCAAGTGCTGGGGCTAACTGCACATAGTCAGAATACAGCAAGACTTCATGTTGTTTGAATCAGGTTTTCTTTATTACAACTACCCAAGGAAAGAGGAGGCCTCAACGTTCCAAATCTTTAACTATATGCTCTGGCCTTGCATACTCGTACTATATTATACAATGGCAAGAAAGAATCCTGGGTTCTGATTGGTCAGTGTGTGCCTGAGACAGTGATGATATCTCAGTATAACATCAATGTCGTTGATTATCATTAGCTTTTTTTTCCTCTTCTCTTAAGAAACAAGATATACTGCCTCACTAAAAATCTACTAAAAACATTTTTTTTAATTTTTTTTTTAATTTTGTATAACAATGAGCCATTGTATAATAGCAATAAGGCACTCCAGGGTGTGTGTTATTGTGTAATAACATCACTCCTGGGGTGGTGGAAGCACTCGGCTTCACCTCGTGCTTCAACCCACCCCAGGAGTGACGTCATTACACAATAACACACACCCTGTCATACCTTATTGCTTAACTGAATTGGCTCAACCCCAGATATGATGCCCACTGGAAACAATTTGAGCTAACCTGGAGCGACCTGTTTGATTTATCCTCTTATATGTTTGGATACACCCCAAGATGCCTTCCACTCACCAAATGTCCTACACATATGGCTAAGCTTTTCCATCACTGGCTATTATTACATAATAACTATCTCACCCCAACAGAAAGCTTTTATCTTAGAGCCATCGCACTAGACACACATTTTCCCCCAAACAACTTTGATAGAACCGTAGACAAATGGAAACAGTATGACCTACAATATGTGCATCAATTGTTGGGCCTAAATGGACTACACTCTTTTGCATATTTGAGGGCTAATCATGGACTCCCCCAATGATATTTCCATAGTTACCTACAGCTTAAGTCATATTTACAACCCTCAAAAGAGGGGCTAGCAGCCCTAACAGAAAAGCCCACTGCAATGATCTCTCTCATTCAGGCCCAAAGACAGGGTAACCCCCAGACCACCTAAATAGTAGTATCTATAAGGCACTCACGTGATATAGCAAGGAGTCGAATGGAAATATGAGAGAAGCATGGTAACAAGAGCTTCAGATGATCATCCCTGAAGGGATCTGGAGTGTCCACTCACTTACAAATCTTAAGACATCCAGCTCTCCTTACTGGAGAGACTTCACTTGGAAACTCCACAGCAGATTCTTCCGCACCCCGGTGGTGGTGGGCAAATTCTCAGCTGAACCCCAGGCTCACTGCTGGAGAGACTGTAGGCACAACACTGCAGACCAGGCCCACATTTTCTGGGGATGTCAATATCTAACAGCCTATTGGGCAGGAATTATACAAGACATCATCAATATATATGAGTGCCCAGAACTCCTTACCCCAGTCTTTATACTTATGGCAACTCCCCCAGAGGGGATCAGAGTACCCAAAACCACATACAAGCAGGTAAACCTACTGATTCTGGCAGCTAAAAAGGCTCTCACTAGACTCTGGCACACAAAGATTATACCCACCAAAGAAGACTGGAACTCCCAAGTACGGGAGATACAGTATATGACTTGGAATGCCTCTCGGCCAGGCTAAAGGACCAACTTGGGAGCTCTGACCTTAGAAGGAACAAGTGGGTGACACATCAGTTGGCCCATTATCCAGATTTTGTGCCATAGGATTAATGAGAGAACCACTGAAGGGGGAGAGATACGGAGGAAAAGGGGACACAGGTGTGGGGGAAAGGCCCCGGATGGTAATGCTTCGGGGGGAGGATAGCTGGTCCCAACATATCTGAATGAGTTATTAGATAAAATATTAACTGAATGTGTATAACATTCACATGACTGTATACTCCTGCTTGAAAAGAATTATATAATAAATTAAGGATTTATGGATGTATTAACTAAACCTGTGCAATGAGATATGAAATGTATTAACTATTCTATCATTGTCTGTATTTTTCTTGTGAATATCATAATAAAAATTATAAATGTAAAAAAAAAAAAATAACCCCCTTCTTAATACAAGGATGGATGTCTCCTAAATATTATGATACCACATAGTAAATACTAAAAATTAGTGTCTCAAAATTAAGAGTCCAAGAAAAAAACTCATCCCAAATTAGGGCTATTTATTGTCATACTATATAGCTTAAGGAAAATGTGACTTCCTAATTTATAAAACGACCCGGCAGTAGAGTTCTCATGCCGAATACAGAAACATCAGACAATTATTGAGTCGCTTACTAAATTAACAGGCTAACCACTTTTAGAGAAGCAAACTCTATATAATTAGTAGCATTACCATATATTTACTCTTCCATGGAACTTTTAAATGAGCTTAGGAGCACAATCAGGCAAATCTACATGCATATAAAATACCATAAAGTGAGTTGAGACCCCAGTTTAATAAGAGGCTCTCTCTATACCGAATGCCTAATAGTGCAAACTCAAGCTCAAAACGTATTGAAAATAATGAACCCCCTCAAAGAACCTAACTGGAGGCACACAGAGCAATCAAAAAGTCAAATTATAGGACAGTACTTTAATTACTCAGTCTCCCTCCTGATCCTCAATATCACTGTCTTCAGCACAGGAGCTCTTGCAGTGAGAAATAAAGCAATTTACCCATTTTCCTGCCTTAGAGGGATCTGCAAACTCCACACCTTACTATCGTGCATGATTCTTAATCTTGCAGGAAAGACCATCACATGTGAAACAGACCTCCCAGAGTTGTTTTCTGACTGGATCAAACTTTTTCCGGCAAATTTGGGTAACATAACTAATGTCTGGAAACATATACACTGCATGGTCGTCTTGTGAGATGGATCCTGCTTGCCACGCCAGTCTTAAAATTTTGCCCTGGTGCCAATGCCGTCCGTAACAAGGAGCAAGGTGCAGGGTGTATCTGAGGCTTTGGGGTAACCCCGGGGTGTTATGTGGTATGCTTTCTGCAGATTAAAACAGATGGACTGACCTTTAGGTAACAATCTCTATGTCAGCCATTCATGAAGGAACATGAGGGGATGATCACCTTTAATTCCCCTCCTGGAGCCCAAGGATCCATAAATGTGCAGAGTGGGCCTGATTCTCTGAGGTTTCGAGCCTAGCCCAGAAGTGCGTATTCTCTTTTACTAGAGTAGTGGTGGTAGCAGAAGAGGTGTCCACTTGTTTCTTTATGTCGTGGAACTCAGATTTCAGCTCGTCAACAGCGGTCTCAACCCCAGTCACTCTGGCAGCAAAGGTATCCATTTCTGGGTTTAAGTCAGAGACCAATGATATTATACGCTGCAGTTTAAGTCCAATTGATATCACTGTTTCATCAGACTCATGCGCTAGAGCAGTCTGCGCTTCCAGGCCAGACCTCGTGGGCTGAGAAGACTAAGCAGATTTTCCTCCTGAACCACCTTCATTATCTTTGTGAGGGTTTTCCATTGTGGGTAGTTCAGTCTCCTTGTTACAGTGGAGATAAAATAAATTTGGTTATATAGCTCCAAAAGACTTTTCTAGCAAGTATTTAGCCAAGATATATGGAGCTGCTGAGAAGTGCTGCTGTTCAACCTGGGCTCCACAGTGCCCCCCCCCCGGGCCCCTTTTTCTAGTCCCTTCCTTTTCTTCACCCTCCCCTCTTTCTTCTTCATTTTTTTAAAGACCTTGGTTTGGTTATTAATATTAATTTTGATCCCCCAAGAGGCCGTTCTCTATTTTGTGTATATCTGCAAAAAGCAGTGTATATTTTTTTTACACACAGGATTTCCCCCACTTTTCTTTTTCATTTCCTTTTGCTTTTCTTCTGCACTTTTTCAGTCTCTTTTAAATCACATACAGGTTGATCTTTCTCCTCAATGGTTTATTTACATATTAATAAAATTATAGGGTTCGGTGTTTAAATCACTGAATGTAACTTTAAAATACATTTTTTGAACCTGTAGTTTTAATCGTTTGGCCTCTTGGTACTGACGTGCTGAATGGGGGAATTTGAACAGTAATTACAGACAATGTCTTTAAGATTTCACTTTCAAAGAAAACATTCTTCTCTGTACAGCCACACCCCCAACAAAGCCGCACATTTACAACGCAACGTACTGGAGCTTAATGCCATGTTTTCTTTTACTTGGGGAATAATACGTTGGATAGAAACTTTTTCATGGTAGTTCCCCAACCCCAGGGCAGGCAGTGGGGTTGGAGAATGAATGGAGCAGCATTTGCAGAGGAACCAGCATTCACACGCATGAGTGCATGTTCGGTTGCAAATGAAGCCAGACCTCCACCACAACTACAAAGTCATGTACCAACTCGCTACAAGGATTCCAGGCTCCAAGGCTGGCGGTGGAGCTGGAACAGAAAACCAACAGACACCAACTTGCAGCATTTCCTGGCCCAATAGCAGGCAGTTGGAGTGGGAGCAGAAGAGGCAACGTGCACATGAATCAATCACCAGAAAGAGAGTGACTCCGAGTCTGCCTCTCTCCAAAATACTCTGACACCAGAATAGCAGACCTAGCCTCAGAAATTAGCACAGTACTGGCCCCCAAGCAGGCAGCAGTGCAAGGACAGAGGATAAGCTCCTCCAAGGGACCCTCTCCTACATAACCTTATCTCCACTCCCTGGCACCTGCTCCATCCCCCCCACTCTGGTCCTAAACTTTCTTCTCCCCCTACTACCCCCCAAGTACCTCACCTTGACAACGGACCTCAGTCCTGCCTGGTCCCCACTCCTCCCACCCCATTGCCTATTACCTTCCACTGGAGGTCCCTCCACCTCCTCGTGGCAGAAACAATCTTCCTTGATTTTCTATACAACCATTTACATCCTAAAGCCATGTCTGAATCTCATTATCACGCTTGAACTACGTAACTTGTTGTGTAACTATGATGGTAACATGTGTAACCCCTAGATGGCGCTATCCCAGGGGCTACTACCCCTGCCTGATTTGCCACTAACAGGTTGAGGGGCCTGGATCCAATGGCGGGTGCCTCCACCCAGAGGTCAGGGTTTGCAATAGTTAAACTAACTTGGTCACAGCCCTCTGGGACACTGCAACCCCTTTCTTCCCACTAGTGGCCCACACAATATATCAGAATTACCTACAGTATACACTTACCCCCAGGTCTGGTTCCGGCACTGGGACCTCCTGCGAAATGAGATACAGTGCAACAATCACAGTACAGTACTTTAACATAGACAAATACCTCAGGCAGTATAACTTTGCTGAAACAAGCAGCTCTGATTTATTTAGGGGATATAACAAGGACAGGGAAATCAGGTTAATTAGCTTATCACTCTAATAATCTACCTATGGCTCTGTGCACAGGCCTATCCCTATCAGTTACTGTCCCTGGGTACCCCAAGCCCTAGTGGCTAGTCAAACCGTGGCAGCTGGTGGGGCCCTTTCACACAGAGAAAGGAGAATTAAACAGTCAGCAGTACAGTAATTCCATTTGGATTTAATGTGGCAATTCAACAGGAGCGACCTGAATTAGTACTCACGACCTCCAAATAAGATAGGGTCCTTCAATGTCAGCAGAGCTCACTTGAGGTACACAAACCTCTTCACATCCATATAAAAAGCACTATACCAGGCAGGCTGCATCTGTATCCCGATCTCAGTACTGCACAATACCGGGAGAACACACAGCAGATTCAGTTCCTGACAGACCGAGTGCAATTTTCAGCAATTCCTCCAGTCTTCTACAGGGTGAGCCTGGTTTCTACTCTTCAGAGATCCTTTGATTCTTTTCACAGGACTGATTCAGTCTAACAAGCTGCAGACCGGAACTCTGGGCCTTACACCGTCTTTTGACTAAAACTGCACACTGAAAAAGCACAGGGCTCCTTCCTTCTTCACTGCCAAAGCTCAACTGAAACTCCAACCCGACAAAACCGGGCACTTCCTTTGAGTTCCTCCCAGTTCTTGACTGGATTGGCTGTCATCACAATAGACTGCTGCTGTTGGTCCAAAAGGCACTGAAGTCTAAACTACATCTCCCAAGTCACTGCCCATACAATCCTCTTGTGGCTGGCTCAGATTATGAGTCCAAGTTCTGATTCGTCAAGGCACCATTTTAGAGCTAGCTTACCCACACTGATTGGTCCAGTTCAGCAGTTCAAAACCAGAATGGGGAAGTAGACAGACACAGTTCTGACTGCAAAGAAAGCAGGTTAGACAAACTGTAATTTCATTATTACTCTAAATAATTTCTGGCAAACAGTTACATCTTTCAGATAGGTTCCTTTGCACTCTAGTGACTGCAAAAATGAAGTGAATTGGCAGCAGCTTGAGTGGTACTCAATCAAAGAAACACACAGTCCCCCATACAAACTAATTATGTCTGCAAGCAGACAGCTCTTAAAGAGACAGTACCAGAGGTTCTAAAAACACTCACTGATAAATGGCTTAAATGCCAAACACCATTCAGGCTTGGAGCATTCAAGCAAGCTTCTGGAAGTCTTTTGGGAACCCCCATTTGCAGGGGGGTTACACATGTATGTACCAAGTGTTTGCCTGAGTCTCATATTCATGTTTGTACCACCAATGAAACTTGTTATGTAACCCTCGTATGTAACCTGTATGTACCTATTGATTGCTTACTGTTTCACATGGAACCTTCGCAAATGAGCTCCCAGTTCAAAGGTCTGTAATCCGAGACTTGAATAAATAAATAAAGGCAAAATAATAGCATCAGAGTTTGACAAAATTACAAAAACACTAAATGTAAATAAACTTGGTAGTAGGGTGTTGCTATTGCTTCCCCTAAACCACGAGGGATTGTGCAATTTAAAATAGGACAGGTGATTGAGGGTGTGGGGGACCACTAGACCAACAGGGTGTATACAAGTACTATAGGGCAGGCAATCAAGGAAGGGGTCCACTGGACTACAAAGGACTGGCACATGCAATACTGCATGGATGACTGGTGGGGAGGCACCACTGCACACATGTGCGAGACATAATGGGCATGCTAATGGCCTACAGCACCTTGCATGCCCACAGGGCTCATTAGCATGGGTCAGAAATTGGTTGAACAGGACACAGAGGGTGGTTGTTGAATTCAATCCTGGGACAAGAGGCTGATCAACGCAGTGCCACAAGGCTCAGTACTGGGGCAAGTCCTCTTCAATGTCTTCATTAGCAACATTGCAGAGGGGCTGGAAGGGAAGACACCAAGATCTGCAACAGGGTGAATACTCCAGACAGGGTGGAAAGAATGAGAAGAGACTTAGGCAAGTTGAAAGAGTGGTCAAGAGTGTGGCAGCTTAAATTCAATACAAAGAAATGCAAAGTCATGCACTTGGGACACAAGAATCCAAGAGTGGAATACAAGATGAGAGGAGATACTAACGACAACAAAACAGGAAAGAGACCCGGGGGTTATTATAACAGACAACCTGAAAGTAGCCAAGTAATGTGAGAAGGTGGTGGG
This sequence comes from Neoceratodus forsteri, assembly GCA_016271365.2. NCBI lineage: Eukaryota > Metazoa > Chordata > Ceratodontiformes > Ceratodontidae > Neoceratodus > Neoceratodus forsteri. The sequence continues at coordinate 235,916,972 of CM028129.1, forward strand.
GAGGGCCGGAGGGATGCTGGGGTGTGTAGGAAGAGGCATCACCAGTAGAAAACAGGAGGTGGTCATGCCATTATACAGACAATTAGTAAGGCTGCATCTGGAGTACTGTGTTCAGTTCCGGAGACCACATCTCCAGAAGGACACAGACAGAATCGTAGTGGTCCAGAGAACAGCAACGAAAATGATAAATAGAATGAACCAGAAAACATATGAAGAAAGACTGAAAGGCCTCAATACTTATACCGTGGAGGAAAGGAGGGAGGGGGGATATGATACAGGCATTCAGGTACCTTAAGGAGATAAATAGGGTTCAGGAGGGCAACATCTTTCAGAAGAAGAGAAGTGCAAGAACAAGGGGTCACAATATGAGGCGGGGGGGGGGACTCAGAGGTAACATGAGAAAGTATTTTTTTCACAGAAAGGGAGGTGGATGCATGGAACAGCCTCCCTATGGAGGTCATAGGGGCAAATACAATAGGTGAATTCAAGAATACATGGGATAGACAGAAGGCAACAACAGTGGTAGGAAGGAGAAGGTAAGCTGCAGATCATTTAGGATCTGGAGCTTACGTAGGTAGGGAAATGGGCAGACTAGGTGGGTCAGGTAGTCCTTATCTGCTGTCAAATTCTATGTTTCTACTAAAGGCATGGCTCTGAACTGGTAATGGCCTGATGGCAATGAACCTGAGGTACTTTTTGTGGGATTGCCTGATAGGAATGTAGAAGTAGGCATCCTTTAGGTCTAGAGATGCCAGCCAATCTCCCTGCCTGAGTGTAGGGAGGATGGTGGGCAGGGTGATCTTTTTGAACTTTGGTTTTGTCAAATGTTTGTTTAGATGTCTGAGATCCAGTATGGGTCGCCACTCCCCTGTTTTCTTTAGAGTGAGGAAGTATCTTGAGTACACTCCCTTTCCACTTGGGTCAAGGGGGACGGGCTCTACTGCCTTCTCCTGCAGGTGTTTTGCTACCTCAGCCTCCAATAGGATTACTTCTGTTGGGGTGGCAGGTCTGAAAACTCTTGCCCTCAGCTTGGGCAAGACCTTGGAAGCTGAGAGCAAGACACTGGCTCACTACCTAAAGGACCCACTTGTCCGTGGTGAAAGAACTCCAAGCCTGGAGATAGAGAGCCAGCCTGCCCCCTACTGGGAGTGGGGAGTCGACCCTGGCAGACCCCCTCAGGGGGTCTGCTTTGCTTGTGCACTAGGCTGGGGACTGGGGCCAGCCTGACTGCTGCCCCTTCTGCCCCTGCCTCTGAAGTACCCTCTCTGTGGCTGGTAGGCTGGGAGAGCCTGAGTCTGGAAAAAAGGTCTGTAGTGGGTTCTATCCCTATCCTCTCTACTCTGGCACTTCTGGGGTGTTGCTGTTTTTTCCTTAGCAGCAGTACTCTTGTAAGCAACCTTGTATTCATCCATCTTTTTAATGTAGGCCTCTGTCTGTTCACCAAAGAGAGATGTGGTCTCACAAGGGAAATCCAGGGCCTTACCCTGGGTGTCCTGAGGTGGATAGGTGGCCCTGAGCCAAGCAAACTTCTGCAGAGACATTGAAGTTGCCATAAGCCTAGCAGCAATGTCATTGGCATCCACTGCCATTCAAAATTGGTATTTGGAGGCTTCTATGCCCCTTTCTGCAGCCTCAGCTAGGTCAGATGCCATGGGAGCAGGGCAGGCCTTAGCAATCTCCGAAACCATGTTCCAGAGACTCTTCTGGTATCTGGAAACATAGGCCATGTAAGTGGCCTACCTAATGGCCACAGAAGAACCCAAATAAGATTTCTTGGCCATAAAGTCCATTTTCCTAGAATCTTTATCCAGGGGATGTGATGCTAGAGGAATGCCTGCCTTATCATATGCAGCAGCCTGCAGCACCCCTTCATGACTGGGATGCCCAAAGAGGAGTTCAGCTCCTGCTTTGGCAACCCAGTATTTTCTATCCATCTTCTTGTCCACTGGGGAAACAGAAGAGGTGGTTTGCAAAGTCCTAGTGGCCTATCTCTTCAGAGACTCATGGATGGGTTATAGCAACCTCTTAGGACTGGCCCGTCGGTGCAGTGGTTGGATTTCCACTTGAGATGCCGGCAACCCGGGTTTGGGAACGGACCTGGGTCAATGGAGGGCCAGTCGGGGAGATGGATGGAGCATCCTCTGGACTGCTCTCCTTCTCTGGGGGGGGACGAACGTCCGGTGCACTACAGACCCTTGGCGGAGGTCGGAGGCTCTGCTGCAGCCGGTGTCTGGACATTAGGAGGGGGCGGGGTGGACGCGGGACGTCACTGTATGTCCCCGCACTCGAGGAAAAAATAACGTCCTTTCCGGGAAAGAAAGAAATCCCCAGCCAAGCGCCTCCGTGACACCCTCCTCGCTGCCTTCGATGTGCTCCTAGGCTGGCTCTCCTAACCTAAACTGACGTTCGTGACACTGGTAAGTGCCGCAACCCCACTCTGGGGGGTAAGCCAGGGGGCACTGGGGGAGCATAGCTCATGTGGCTGCAGGAGGCGGCGGGGGCCATGACCAGGGCTAAGTTCGGCGCCAGGCTGGCACAAAAAAAAAAAATAGCAACCTCTTAGTTGCTGGTACCTATATTATTTATACGTAATCTGGTTCCTCCTCCTCCTCTGTAGATTCCTGGATGGAGAGGTCCAGAGTTTGTGCCACCTGCTTAATGAAAGCAAAATATGAGGTCAAATCCTCAGGTCCCTTATTAGAGGAATCAGGGCGCTGAGGAACAGGGGAAACATCTGGTTCAGGAGGCTCCCCAAAGTTCTCATTATTCATCATAATCCTCATCATCATCATCATCATCATCATCATCATCATCATCATCATCATCATAAATATCAGTGTAGTGTTCAAGAGAACCAGGAACTGAAGATGAACCTGAAGTGTGAACTGATGGATGATGCAAACTAAGTTGTGGAACCGATCCAGTACCAGTTTGCAGTGACTGAATTATTCTAATAGCATTAGCAATTTCCTCAGCGGTAGGAACCATCGAGTTTGTCGGTTGTGGTTACTTCCCTGAGTGCTTTTCCTTCTTTTTCGTAGCGGTTGCCGGTGCAGCGGCAGTTTCTGAGGTTCGCTTCCTTCCAAGGGAACCTTCACCCTTGTCAGAGGGCTTTTTGTCTGGTTCCTTGGGTTTTTCTTTTGAATGAGAAGGGGTCAGTTTATCTGAGGCCGGGTCAGCAGCCTTACTGGACTTCTTTTCCCTCGGTCGGTCCTATCGCCTATCAAACGTCGACCAAGGAAAATTTTTAACATATCTCACAGTCTACGTTCAGGTGGTCAAACCCTAGGCAGAAAACACAAACTAAGTGTGGATCATCTCTTGTGAATGGTTCACCACATTCTGTGCAATGCTGAAACCCCATAGGGCTGGTTCTTTTCTTGGGTGTCTGTGACATAATCTAAAAAAAAAACAAAAAAAAACTGGGTTTCTCTGAGCCAAATATACACACTATTAAATAAAACTTCTCTGGTTTTCCTTTTTTTGCGGTCGGTTCAGCGACCGAAGCAAAACCAAGAGTTACCCCAGTTAAATAACACAAAATAAATGTAAATAAGAAACCGGCTACCAGAGAAGTACATTTTCAAGAAGTTTTACCTCAAAATGTAAACAAAGGCTCGGTTTCTTCCCAGTTGCAAGGAACCGAAAAACTTGCTGGAACAACACTAAATCTATACTAGTCTACCTGTAATACCAAAGACAGTGCTTTAAAAACAAAAAGAAATAATCAGTACTTTAAAAAATTGAGAAAATAAAATCTTCAAGAAAGATGAAGGAAAGCTCTCCGAGGCATCTCACTTAGGCAAGCGGAGGAAAAAACCTGACAGTTGCAGGATGTTTTCCAGGGGCAGTGGTTTGAAAACAGAGCTCGAGCCTAGCACTGGAGACCATACTGCATACGTCAGAATACGGTAAGATTTCCTGGGGTTAGAACCAATAATACTCATCCATTATATACCTCAGCCAGGGTGCAATGAATAATAATGGGGAAGGAGTCCTCATTCGACATTGAGCCTTCAAAGGTACTGCAATCTCAGACTATATTCCATTTTCACCCTACTGCTCCCAAGCTCCATATTAAATCTCGAATTTACTTTAGCAGCATTTTGTAACCAGTATTACTGAGCTTGTCCACAAGGTCTCCCCATACTCACAGTACTACCTGACCAGACTTGAGCTCACATACAGTACCAGCACAATACTTTATGATACAGCTACTACCAGCACCTGAATATATTGTTTAGGGCTGGCCCATCCAGAACTGTGCCCACTAAACTTAAGGAAAACATTTCAGCTCTATTCCTTTCCTGTTATTACCCCGCATGGGAGACTCCAGATGCTTCATTGAACACTTGCCTGACTTAAGAAAAACATAGCTGAAGACCATATAGCCAACCATGGCATACCTTCACCTTCACCTTGTGACAGGGAGAGCCTGCCACTCTTGAGCATCAGCTTGGGGTCCAGGAAATCACAGGTTCAAAAAGAAAGCGGTGTGGTTTAGTGGTTAGAGCATCGGCTTGGGGACCAGGAGATAATAGGTTCAAACTACATCAGAGCCAGATATTTCCTGTGTGACCATGGGCAAGTCACTTCACCTCTCAATACTCCAGTCCAGCCAGCTGTGAAAATGGGCGAAGCATGACCCATCGGGAAGCAAGATGTTACTTCTCAGTTGGGCTAGCCTGGATACATAAATTATAACAAAAAGATGGCAGTAAGGACAGGCATTAAAGGCAGTAAGGACAGGGATAGGGCAAAAAGAAGTAGGGCCATCAAAAAATGGAGGGTAATGAGTACCAATGCCCGTGCTCTAGGCAACAAGCTCCCTGAACTGGTGGCCTTGATGGAAGAGGGATGCCTGGATATCGTGGCAGTCACAGAAACATGGTACACAGAGTACCATGACTGAGATGTCAACATACCAGGGTAGACAAGCTACAGGAGGGACAGGGAGGGTAGAAGAGGAGGAGGAGGAGTAGCTCTCCAATTAAGGGAAGGGATTAAAGCAACAGAACAAAAGGTTAAACAGGGAGGAGAGGAGGCACTGTGGGTCACCCTAGAGACCGGACATGGCACCACAAATCCGCATGGGGGTTGTATACAGACCCCTGTCTCAGTGGGAAGAAACTGTCAAGGAAATGATAGAAGGCATCCTTAGGATGGCAGAAAAAGGGGAGATATTGTTGATGGAGACCTGAATATGCCAGATGTTAACTGGAGCACCTTTGCTGCAGCCACATTCAACAGCAGGGTCATTCTCGATGCCCTACAGGGGGCATGCCTCAGACAGACACTCACCCAAAATCTAGCAGTGTGACTTCTCTGGAAGAAGTATTCTCTCTGTGGCTGAGCTGTGACAGACCTTGTAACAAGACACTGTTCTCCTGCAGGGGCAATTAGACATCACACCAAAGGGCACTCTGGGAAGACTTTCTGGGACAAGAGGCCATAAAAAACACCAGAATGGCAACCTCCAAGGGCAATAAAACAGACAGGGAAGTTAGAAAAAACTACTCTCACAGTCAGAGTTTAAAAAAAAACACTGGGAAGAGGTTATAACACAGAAAAAAAGAACACTACATGTCTTTTTTTGATTTTAACATAGAGTTTTCCTTTAAGTTAGTTGTGCTATTTAAAATGCATGTAAATTGCTGTAAACTGAGCCAGTCTAAAATGTCATGGTGATTTGCATATATCCCATTATGTTTTGCATTATGGAAGTATGTGTGATGTTGTGTTTCTTTGAAACTTGGCTTATTGTCAATACCCTTTGGGTAACCCTTGTTTCAGTGCTTCTGCACTGAGGTTCTTTGTCTTTAGCTTGTTTTGTTTTTATTTGAGCCCCCACCACCCAAGCAAACAAGGCCCGCATAGGGGAATCTAAATCTCAACAGATAAGTTAGATCAGAGATCAGTGAGTCAGTAGGTGCTGGCTAAGTGCAGAGAATGGACATACATAGTCTGTTGTTGCAAACTGATATGCCGAAGAAGGGGTATGCCATTGCTTGAGTTTACTTTCTGTATTTTGAATAAACATCACACAGAGACTGTGTGTTGAATCTGAAGTTTGGTGTCTGGTCCATCTGTTAGTTCACAATCCCTCCACACATCTATCTCTGCCTCCCTAATAGAGGGATCTGGATTTAGTATTCTGAGGTCCACAAAAAGGGGGTCATCCCAATTCCACACAGAACCACCTCTGTGATAACAGACAATACATATGTCATCCTATTTACAGGACATCAACCCACAGGGTATTACTTAACTTCCAGAATAAACACAGTAGCATGCGTACTCACCCCAAGATTTGTTTCCAGTTTCATTGGTGTAATTCTGTGACATTTAATGATACCATATCCCCCACTTGCTAAAACACTACACTAATTATGCTAACTCTATAATGGAAACTGTGTAGAAACTCCTTTACACATATATTGAGATATTAAGCATCTAAAGTGAGATATACAATACTGTACATACAATATAAAATCTTAGAAACAGTAAGCTGAGTTGTCTTGAGTTTCTCAGTTTTAAGGCCAAAGCATGGAAGGCCCTGAAGGCTGCAGAGAGTTTCAAAACAGTTTTTGTTTAATTTCATGTGCTATAAATATGAAGTTCAGGATAAAAGTCAGCATTCCACAAGGTATTTCCAGGTATTATACTAGTCCCTTGGAATTTTTAGTTATAAATAGAAGACATCCTCCAGCGTGTCTAAGAGTAAGTATCACCAAGGTGGCAATGACATTCCACAGATGATACCATGTTGAGTTCACCAGAAAGAGTTTTAAAAAGTAGATCAACCTTTAGAGTCACTCTCTTAGCTTAGTAGGGCCTTTAATACCTTACTGAGCCCATTTCTTCATCACTCCTCTCCTTGAGGGTCAGCCTTACTTTCATAATAGTTTCATATTGATCATAGTTTGTCTGCACAAAATGGCTCCCAGGTCACTCTGGACTCTCACAATATTGCTCTGTTCTACTGGAATCACAGGGTACTCTTCTCTGTTTTACGATGGACCACTATTCACCAGAATTTAAAAATAACTCGCAGTCCCAGAGACAACACTATTCTAAAAACTGAATCTAATTAGAATGTGTAAACTATGCTGCCACCTTCTACCCTGGCAGTTGTCAGATTTGTTTCTATAGCCAGTGTAGAAGGTGGCTATTAATTTTAGCTAAAAGGCTACTTAAAATTTATAAATTTCGAATTTTTGAAAAGAAATGTTAATTAATAAAGCAGATATGTAAAATGTAAATATTAAGAAAATACAACTTACAATTGTAGTTAGAAATGCAACAGTAATGCTCAAGCAACCCAAGTACAACTAACTGATTACTGTGAGAACCTATTTTCAGGTTCTGGAAGGGGAGGCAAAGTGGGAGAGTGAAACCATAGTGAAGGATCCCTGAGAAGAAACATTACTATGATATATTTTTCCTTCTAACCCCAGGAATCCCTCACTTTTGGTTTCATCTGTGCAGACTCTAAAACAGTACACCTTGGGAGGCTGGGTCCAGAACCTACTTTGCAAAAAGGTTCTGCAATACAGCAGTTCCAAAGCTGGAATCCCTTCTGGACTGTATATTCAGAAAAAAGGTGCTCTGCAAACACGTGTACTGTTTTCCTTCTAGCTGCTTTGCAAATTTCTAACAAGGGGATGCCCCCTGAGGATGCCGCAGAAGCAGTGGTGCCCCTTGTGGAGTGTGCCCTTAGCATTTCCTCTGATTTTTCATTGCAGAACTGATTGCAAGAGACCACCAAACGAGACACAGACCTCGTAGAAGCTGGTTTACCTTTCCCAACCTCACCATTGGTAACAAAAAGCTGAGTACTTTTGGATTTGACATCTTTTGTCCTATCATCCTATCATTGCTTAAATCGCTCAAGGGGGGGCTGGGGGTGGGTATGATTACCTGGCTAAGAGGGTCATCAGGGTGGTAAGGGGGGCCAAGGTAAAGAAGGAGCTTAACCTGGCCAGGGATATCTGCAGGGGGAAAAGAGTTCTATAGATACATAGGGGAGAAAAGAAAAGTGAGAGCACAGATCAGCAGGATTAGAATGGGGGTGGGGTGGGCGCAGGAAGCTGGAGAACAAGCAGAGGTGCTAAATGAGTACTTTGCCTCTGTCTTTACCGGGGGAGGTGGGGGATCTTTCCAACCCGAAGGGAGGGTAGAGGAGCCCACTGAACCAGGAGGTCAGTTGGAGACTGAAGGACTGGATGATACTAGGGCAGGGGATGAGTCGTATCTAGAAGGGGAGGAGAGGATGCGTGAGGAGGGGGGGAAGTAAGGACGAAATCACAGCGGATAGGGTGAGAGAGGCCCTCCAGTCGCTAAAGACTGAGAAGGCGCCGGGGCCAGATGGGCTGCATCCAAGGGTGCTGAAGGAACTGGCGGATGTGCTGGCAGCTCCACTGGCCTCACTCTTCAACATCTCCCTGATGACAAGGTGGGTACTTCAAGATTGGAACGTGGCTCATGTGGCGCCTATCCACAAGGGGGGGGGTCCAGAGAGGAGATGGGGAATTATAGCCCCGTTAGCCTAACATCTGTGGTAGGCAAGGTTATGGAGGGCATTATCAAGGAGAGGCTGGGGGGCAGCTGGAAAGGTTGGGGCACCTGGATGACGGGCAGTACGGTTTTGTTCCAGGGAGGTCATGCCAGACTAACCTGGTGGAGTTTTATGACTGAGTGATGGGTGCCCTGGACCGACATAGGCTGGTGGATGTCCTCTATCCGGATTTCAGTAAGGCGTTCGATTCGGTACCCCACAATGGCCTACTAACAAAGCCGTGGGGGATGTGGTGGGGGGGCAGTTGCTCAGGTGGGTGGAAAACTGGCTTACAGGGCGAATACAGCAAGTGGTGGTTGGAAGGATAGTCACCTCCCCAGGAGGGTCATCAGTGGGGTCCCCCAGGGTTCGATCCTGGGGCCACTCCTGTTCAATTCCTATGTCTCGGACATAGGGTGGGATGTTAGGAGTAGGTCGAGTCTCTTTGCAGATGACACAAAACTGGGAGCACTGGCAGAGGGGCAGGAGGGGAGAGAGGCCCTGCAAGGGGATCTGGATACCCTGGGGGGGGTGCAAGGAAGTGGGGGTTGAAGTTCAATGCAGGGAAATATAGGGTGCTACATCTGGGGGTCAGAAACCTGGGACATGTATACACCCGGGGGGGGGGAACCACACTGCAAGTCACATCGGGTTAAAGGAACTTAGGGATAGTGGTGGACATCAAAATTAATAACAGAGAGAACTGTCGAAGAGCTGCAGCAAAAGCAAACAGGATACTGTGCTACATAACCAGGGAGATTACCTCCAGGAGGAGGGAGGTGATCTTTCCTCTGTATAATGCCCTGGTTAGGCCACATCTTGAGTAATGTGTGCAGTTCTGGAGACCGCATCTTAAGAGGGACATAGTGCTGCTGGAGAGGGTCCAGAGGAGGGTAACCAGGATGATTCAGGGCATGGAGGGTAGGACCTATGAGGAGAGACTGGATGAACTCAATCTGTACGCATTCGAGGAGAGGAGGGACAGAGGGAACATGATAGAGACTTTCAAGTATGTAAAGGGGATAAATAACGGCGGAGCCAGGGAAGTGTTCAGGCTTGGGGGGGACTACCAGGGGCACGTTTGGAAGCTGGAAGGGGGGGAAGTACGGGGGGAGCGCAGGAGACACTTCTTCATGGAGAGGGTTGTGAAACCATGGAACGCACTGCCCAGGAGTCTGGTGAAAGAGACCACTGTGGAAGGGTTCAAGAAGGGTTGGGACAGGTAAAGGGGGAAGCTGAGGCCAGGGAGGGCCACCTCTGGGGCTGGAGGGGTGGAGGAGCGAGCTCCCAGTAGGGGGCTAGCTTCTGAGCAGACACGATAGACCATGGGACTTATTCTGCTGTCTTTTACTATGATACTATGATCATATAGATGCTCAGAACATGTTTCAAGTCAAGGCTGTGCAATGTTTGCTCACCTGGACAGGAGTGTTTTGGGTAAAGCACAGGAAGTGTTACTGACTGGTTCAGGTGGAATTCCAACACCACCGTAGGTAGGAGTTTACCATTGGTTCTAAGGACTAGAAACATAGAAACATAGACTTTGATGGCAGATAAGGACCGATTGGCCCATCCAGTCTGCCCATTTTCCTACCTACAGGATGGGCCGCAGATCCTAGTTAACCAACAGCCTATTTGTTCCTACCCCCCACAAGAATTGCCTTATGTCTGTCCCATGCATTCTTGAATTCTCCCACAGTTTTAGACCCCACAACCTCCTCAGGAAGGCTGTTCCATTCATCCACTACCTTCTCTGTGAAAAAATACTTCCTCACATTGCCCTTGAACCACCCCCCATCTTTAAATTGTGTCCCCTTGTTCTTGCACGTCTCTTTTTCTGAAAGATGCTACCCTCTTGGACTTTGTTGATTCCACTGAGGTACTTAAAAGTTTCTATCATGTCCCCTCTCCTTCTTTCCTCAAGGGTATACATATTAAGCTCCTTAAGTCTCTCCTCGTATGGCTTCTCTTGCAGACCCTGCACCATTTCAGTTGCCCTCCTCTGGACTGCCTCTATTCTGTCTATGTCCTTGTGGAGATGGGGTCTCCAGAACTGGACGCAGTACTCCAGATGGGGTCTCACCAACTGTCTGTACAGGTGGATAACTACTTCCTGTTTTCTGCTGGTGATGCCTCTCCCTATGCATCCCAGCATACCCCCAGCCCTCCCTACTGCCTTCTCACATTGCTTGCTAACCTTAATGTCATCTGATATGATTACCCCAACTCCCTTTCCTTTTTTGTTGTTGTTACTACCTCACCCCCCATTGTGTATTCTTGCCCTGGGTTCTTGTTTCCCAGGTGCATTATTTTGCACTTCTTTGCATTGAATCCTAGCTGCCATACTTCTGACCATTCCTCCAACCTTGCCAAGTCCTTCTCATCCTTTCCACGCCTCCTTGTGTATCAACCCTGTTGCAGATCTTTGTGTCATCTGCAAAGAGGCATACTTTTCCTTCCAGTCCCTCTGCAATGTCACTTATAAAGACATTAAAAAGGACTGGACCCAGCACTGAACCCTGTGGTACCCCCACTAGTAACCCCTCTTTCTTCAGAGTGGACTCCATTTACAATTACCTTCTGTGTCCTGTTGTCTAGCCAATGTTTTACCCAGGCTACCACCCTGGGACCCACTCCCAGTCTGGTTAATTTGACTATTAATCTTTGTGTGGGACTGTCAAATGCCTTGCTAAAGTCTAGGTAGGCCATGTCACAGCCCCTCCTGGTCTACTACTTTGGTCACCCAATCAAAGAAATCTATTAGATTTGTCTGACATGACCTTCCTGCTGTGAACCCATGCTGCCTTGGGTCCTGTGCCCCACTGGCCTCTAGGTACTCAACAATTCTTTCCTTCAGAAGTGACTCCATCACTTTCCCTACCACAGAGGTCAAACTGACAGGTCTGTAGTTTCCAGCCTCTGTCCTGGTCCCACTTTTGTGAAGAGGAATCACATCCGCCTTCCTCCAGTCCTCAGGTACCACACCATCCTCCCATGATTTATTAAAAAGAGTAGCCAGTGGTTTCACTAGTTCCCCCCTTAATTCTTTTAGAATTCTGGGGTGAATTCCATCAGGCCCCATTGCTTTGTCCACCTTCAGTTTTAGGAGTTCTTGCAGAACCCTTTCTTCTGTGAAAGGACTGGGATCGATCCACTATCAAGAGTGCTTCTGTTAATTGGATTAGGCACTTCCCCCTCCTCTTTTGTGAATACTGAGCAGAAATATTCATTCAGTATCCCTGCTTTTTCACTGTCCCCCACTGCCCACCCACCATTCATTCTATTCAGCCTCACTATCCCTCCCTTTGACTTTCTACGCTTGCTGATGTACCTATAAAAGGTTTTATCCCCCTTCTTAACCAAGTTGGCTATCTTTTCCTCAGTTTGGGCCTTTGCTATTCTGACTTCCCTCCCTGCTTCCTTCTGCCTTAACTGGTACAGCTCTCTGTCCTGCTCCTTCTGTGTTTCCTTATATTTCCGGAATGCTATCTTTTTCTCCCTGACTTTCTCAGCCACCTCTTTTCAGAACCATAGTGGCTTTTTCTTTCGTTTTGATTTACTGTATCTGCTTCACACAAAGGCTTGTTGCCTCTGTGATGGCAGTTTTGATGATTCCCCATTGTTGCTCCACCCCTCCTTCTAGCCTGTTTGCTAGTGCTTTTCTGAGGCACTCTCCCATCTTGCCAAAGTCAGCCCTCCTGAAGTCCAGTACCCTCACTTTTGTATGGCTCGACTCTGTAGCTGAGTTTAACGTGACCCACACTGTTTGATGGTCACTTGTTCCCAGATGGCAACCCACTTCTAGATCTGAGATCCTCTCACTGCCCCCATTTAAGAGTACGAGGTCTAAGACTGCTCCCTCACGAGTGGGTTCTGAAACTATCTGTCAGGCCTGCCACTTGTAGGGCATCGAGAATGGCCCTGCTCTTGGATGTGGCTGCAGCAAATGTGCTCCAGTTAACATCTGGCATGTTCAGGTCTCCCATCAACAGTATCTCCCCTTTCTCTGCCATCCTAAGAATGCCTTCTATCATATCCTTGTCCATTCCCTTCCCCTGACATGGGGGTCTGTACACAACCCCTGTGCGGATTGTGGTGCCCTTTCCAGTCTCCAAGGTGACCCACAGTGCCTCCTCTCCTCCCTGTTTACTCTATTGAGTTGCTTTTATCCCCTCCTTTACATAGAGAGCTACTCCTTCCCCTCTTCTCCCCTGCCTGTCTCTCCTGTAGGCTATGTACCCTGGTATGTTAACATCCCAGTCATGGTTCTCTGTGTACCATGTTTCTGTGACTACTACGATATCCAGGCATCCCTCTTCCATCAAGGCCACCAGCTCAGGGAGCTTGTTGCCTAGACTATGGTCATTGGTACTCATTACCCTCCATTTCCTAATGGTCTTACTCCTTTTTGCCCCATCCTGTCCTTCTTGCCTTTGTCACTTTCCCCATTTACCCCTGCCCTTCTCCCTATCGACACCTCTATGTTGGTGTTTACCGCACTTACTACCATGATTTTTTTGAGGGGGGGCTAGGATTTACCTGCTCCTTTCCAGTGCCTCCCCCCTTGGCTAGTTTAAATGCTTGCCAATGAAGCATTTAAACTTATCACCTAGGATCCTGGGTCCCCTCCTGGACAGATGCAGGCCATCATGCCAGTATAGGCTTACATCACTCAAGGTGGACCCCCAGTCCCCAATGAAGCCAAATCCCTGAGCTCCGCACCAGTTTTTCAACCACTGATTGAATTCCATTGTGCGGAACACTCTAGCCTCTCCTACGCCATAGATGAGCAGCACCTCGAAAAGGTTACCGTGTGTGCTACTTGTCTAAGGCCCTCTCCAATTCCACAAACTCTTCCTGCACTTCTCTAATCCTTTCTTAGCCAGGTCATTTGTCCCTAAGTGGACAATGACATCCAGCTCCCTCCCCTGTGCAGCTGCTCTGGCAATCCTGAGGATTCGCTCCCTGTCCCCCAAGCCATGGCGCCAGGCAGGCACCTTACCTCCCTCTCCCCTCCCTCCCCCAGTTCTACCTTCCTAACAATGGAGTCCCCCACCAGGAGTTGTTTCCTTCCCCTGTGGGGTCCCCTGCCACCATTCTGTGGGTCTCCTTTGTGGAGGTTCTCAGCATCCTCCTTGGTCTCCACTGCAGGTGCCTCCATAGAGGAACCACACTTTGCCAGAATGGCATAGAAATTGTGGAGAGGTACAACTGGAGGGATGCACCCCTGTTCCACCACCCTCACCCTCCCTGAGTCCACTGTGGTCCAAACGCTCCTCTTTCTTGGCAACCTCTGAGGCAATGGCAGTGGCACTGGTGGTCCCTGGATGGAAGAGGAAGTCCCACAAATCCTGGCCAACTCAGCCTGGAGATGAGCAACCTCCTCCCTCAGCCCTGAGAGGTGCCTGCAGATGGGACATCACTGCATCCTCCAGAACGTCTCCTGGAAGACTGCTGCTCCACAGCCACTGCACTGCACCACTCCCATCATGTCTTATTTCTGGCCCCTTAACTGTTTGGAATCCTTACTCTTTCCTCTACTTTTTTTTCCCATCTTCTACTTACTTTCTGCCTGTGTGCCCTTTAAGCTCCTGATTGTCCTGTTCTGAGACAAGAATATCCTATATTTCTCAGTAGACCCCTTACTTGCTCAGAGGCAGACCTCCAGCAGCTAGAGGGGGCTGGAGAGCTACTCTTGCCCTTCTAGGATGGTGGGTCTTTGGTGGCTCTGTGATCACTCACTTCCTGCTCCCAAACAGGAAGTTCCTGTTGTCAGTCAAATCCTGTGCCTATAAAAGTAGAACTAGCTTTCGGTGGGAGGGAAGGAGGGCAATATAGTCCCAGTAGAGAAGTCCAGTCACACAGCAGTCCTTCCTCCTGGTGTCTTCTGCCAAGCTACTAGTAGACTCTTTCTAAGGCAGTCTTTCAATTTAGCTTCCTTCTAGTTAAGCCACTCCCCCTACTTACTAGATCTTTCTACAAGTAATTTAAACTGCCAGCTATCAAGTCCTTTCAATCACCTGAGATTTACACCTAGATGACTGTTCAGATAACCATTCAGTTCAGTTAACTCAGACAAACACACACTTTTTTTTTGTTTTGTTTGTTAGTTGTTTTTTTTTTACCCTAAATTAAAGGTCCAAGTACAAAAGTTCTACTTCTTTAGTCCCAGTGGAGAAGTCCAGTCACACAGCAGTCCTTCCTCCTGGTGTCTTCTGCCAAGCTACTAGCAGACTCTTTCTAAGGCAGTCTTTAAATTTAGCTTCCTTCTAGCTAAGCCACTCCCCCTACTTACTAGATCTTTCTACAAGTAATTTAAACTGCCAGCTATCTAGTCCTTATCTCTATGGAAGATAATGTAGTTTGGCTCTGTGCATAAGGCTTGCAGTTCCCTCACCCTCCTAGCAGAGGGCATGGTAATCAGGAATATGGTTTTCCAGGTGTCACACTTTAAGTCAGTAGTACCCATAGGCCGAATGGCAAGGCAGACACTGAGATCCTACAGTGGGACTTGGTTCCTTACTAGTGGATAACAAGTAACAAAGGCCTTTAAAAAAAAACTTTTGAAAATGGGTTGAGAGGCAAGTGACTTTCCCTTGCCTGCAGATATGAAGGCTGACACTGCTGCTAAATGCATCTTCAGTGTTGACGGGCTTAGGCCTAATGACTGAAAGTTTATCAAATAAGCCAACAACTTTAGACAAACCTGCCTCTATTGGGATTATTCTTTGTGGGGCACACCAGTAAGAAAATCCTTCCATTTTGAGGAGTATGTTTTTCTGGCTGCTGGTTTCTTTGAAGCTCTAAGCACCCTCAGAAATTCCTCTGAGGGATTTAACCTAGAGTATTGAAGCTCCCCAAGAACCATGCCCTGGGATGTTGTGTTCTGAGATTTGGTAATGCTATCCTGCCCTGAGATACAGTCAGCAGATTGTGACTCAGTGGCAGGCTTATTGAAAGTTTGCTGGACAGGGTCAACAGAACTGAATACCAGGTCTGTCTGGAGCTATGAAGATTATTGCTGCAGATTCCCTCCTGAATTTCAAGAGAATTGTTTGGATGAATGGAAATGGGAAGGCATGCAAGAACATTCCTGTACCATCCAGGACTAAGGTGTTCTCTGGGACTGTCCCTCCGGCTGGTGGTCTGTAACAAACTGTGGAAGCTGATCATTTTCCCAAGAAGCAAACAGGTCTGTCTTGGGAGTGCCCCACCTTCTGAACAAACACTGTGGCCAGAATTTGTCTGTTAAAGGTCCATTCATGATTTCCGTGACTGATTCTGCTTAAAGAATCTGCCAGGACATTGTCTTTGCCTGACAAATGCACTGAATGAATATCTGCTTCTTTTTTAACTCAAAGAGAAATTTATTGGTTCACCCAGAGAGGGCAGATCCGAACATATATACCAAAACAGTACAAAGTTTAGAGAAACAAATGTGAGCTGTTGGTACAATTGTATCACTGGGGTTGCTACACACACTAAAATAAATACAATAATATAAGAGAAAGTCCGACAGAGTGGGCTACAGGTATCATTACTAAATAAACTCCCTACATAATAACTTACGCATAAAGTACAGTAATAGTAGCTCACAAATGTCCATGTTATATTTAAGGTCTTCTTGTGTCTAGCCGGTGGCCTATAGTCACAAAATAATGTAAATGAAGCCAACCAGGATGCGAACCTGCAAAGAAATAATGCACTACTAAGATGACTTTAAATCAACATGGTGTAACCCCTCTACAAATGGGAGTTCCTAAAAGCCTTCCCGGAGCTTGCCTGAATGCTCCATGCCTAACTTGTGTTCGGCGTGAGGCCGCTATGTGTGGGGGTTGTGATTGCTTTTGGGGCCTCCAGTGCTGTCTCTTTGGGAGCTGCCCGCTCATAGGTTTTGGTGGTTTGGATGGGGGGACTGGGGCTTCTCTGTTCGAGTCCTACCCTGGGCTGCTGTCTGATTGCTCCGTTTCTGTGGTCACTGGGAGCGCAAAGGGAGCCCATCTGAAAGATGTAATTGTTTTCCTGAAAACATCTGGAGCATGGGTGGGACTGCAGTTTGTCTGGCCTGCCTATACTGCAGCTGGAACTTTGTGCTGTGCCCCTCCATTCTGGACCAGGACTGTTCTGAATGGTCCAATAGTAGCCAGGGGGCATCTAAAATGGCATAAATAGTAATCAACCAGAGTCAGGACTCAAACTGGAGCCGGCTGGCCAATGGGGATGCAGCTAGTGATTCTGGGAGGTGGAGTTCTGGACCGCGGCGCCTTTTTGTACCAATGAGGGCAGAGTTGGGTGACTGGCATCTGCGGCCCTCCAGTGGGATCTGGTGGCGCCCGAATGAGGATTCCCTGCCTGAACTGCCAAGGGGGAGAGTCGTTGTGGCTGTGAGCGAGGAAGGAGCTCTGGGCTCCTGCGCCGCTGAGTTTTCGCGCAGGAAGCGCATGTAAGGCCAGAGTCGGGTGCTTTGAATTGCCAGCAAGTTCTGACTAAATCTGCTGGGCAGTGGTCAGAGGAGGCTGTGCAGGAGCGTGGCTACCTACCAGGCTCACCCTGTAGAAGACTGGAGAATCTGCTTGAATCGTGCTCGGTCTGTCAGGATTAGTGAAGCTGCGTCGGTTTGGCCCAGTGTATGCAGTGCAAGCGATCGGGAAGTACAGCAGCTGCCTGGTATGGTAGCCCTCTGCCTTTCCATATAAATGTGTGGGGAAGTGTTCGAGTTCCAGGTTCAATCCTGCGATGGTGTGAGGGCGCTCTTCCCGCTGAAGTCGTGAGTACTAAATCAGGGTCGCTCCCTGTCAATTGCTCCTAGTGAGGGCAAGGGCTGTTGGTTTCTTTACTGGCTGCCATAATTGAGCCTGGAGGCTCTGCCTAACATTTGTAGGGATCAACTGCTCGTTTCTGCATTAGGGCCCCAACCAGCTGCATCAAGGGACTAGCCGTCATTGTTGGGGTACCCAGAGACAGTGATTTATAAGTTAGGCCTGTGCACAGTGCCCTAGACAGATACTCATATATTAGAGTGGTAAGCTAATTAACCTGATCACCCCCAGTCCTTGTTATTTCCCCCCTAAATAAATCAGATTGATCGTTTTGCAAAAGTATACTGGCTAGCTTGTGTGTTTATGGTGAATTACTGTACAGTGATTATTGTGTAACAGCAACTTACTTTTCAGGGGGTCCCCGGAGCAAGCTGATTGGTTCAAGCCGAGGGGTAAGTGTATATGGTAAGGGCACTGTGACTGATTTGTGTGGGCCACTAGTGGGAAGAAAGGGGGGTTGCAGCAACCCAGAGGGCTGTGACCATGTCATACTCGACTGTCTTAACCCCGACCTCTGGGTGGAGGCACCCGCCATCGCATCCAGGCCCCTCAACCTGCTAAAGTCAGAGCAGGTAGGGGTTGTAGCCCCTGGGATAGCGCCCCCTAGGGGTTACAACAGTAATAACAAAGAACCAAACAAACACATTTTCTTGTGGTGCACCCCCTCCTTCCTACCAACCATCAATATGCTAATATATAGGAAAAGAGAGGCCATAGTGTATCCCCTAGGATATCTAAAAGTCGCCCGTTACTCCTCCAAACCAGCTTCAGCCAGGTGCCACAGTCGCCACACATCACTGAATTTGTTCATGCTTAAATGAATACTACTGGTAATACACTCCATTCTCTCTACTGCTATTACTTTGCCCGCCATTGCACCAGTGAAGGGGGCTAAGGGGTCAGCCAGTTGAGAATGATGCATCTGAGTGCTGCTACTCGTAGGATTTGGCCTAACTTCTGAATAGCACTGCTGCAGGGTAGCAGTGCCAGGAAACCCAGGACCAAGTCTAGGAAAGAAAAAGGAAAGGAGATGCCAGTTAAGTTTAGAATTTCAGTGTGGACTGAATGCCAAAAATTCTGAAGAAATGGGCACTCTCAGAAGTTATGGTAGTTGGTCCCCGTGCACCTCCACAGTTACGCCAGCAGGCATAAATGAAACTAGTGTTAAAATGTTTAGTAACAACTGGGGTTTGAAAAACGCGGGTGGGCACCTTCCAATTAAATTCCTGCCAGGTCGGGGATGCGGTAACCTGCCAACCCAAATGGAGATGGTGGAACCATTGGTCTGGGGGGGACTGGAGCACCACTCTCTTGGTTCCATTTAAGCCTAATGTTATCTAATGGGGGAACAGTTGGTTCTGCCAGAATTTTATATAACTCAGCTTGGCAGCATATTTTAACCCAGAGCTTAATTACATGATAAAAGACATCTTCTAAGGTAGTATGTTCTCTTCGCAGGGACAAAAAGTGTCCTGATGACAGAATAAAATGCCGAACTTGGAAATAATGGAAGTGGTCTTCCCTGTGGAGGGAACAGACCTCTTTTAACTTTGAAAATGGGAGACAACCATTTTCATCCGTGCATTGTCTAAAAGTGGTAAGGGCGTGTGCTTGCCAATAGGCAAACCCTGAGCCTAATCTAATCGGAGGCAGTATAACACAGCGGTTTAAGGCTCTGAGCTGCAAACCTGGAGACCTGGCTTTGAATCCCACAGCCCCCACTTGCATACTGTGTGATCCTGAGCAAGTCACTTAACTTCCTTGTGCTCCCAGGACACACCTGGAAACAAGCTTCGGCTTAGTGTGCCTCTTCTGGATAAATAATTTCCCCTTTCCCCTAACCTGGAGGGGAGAAACGGATCTTCATGTTGTATGAGAGAAAGAGGTCCAATCGTGTTAGGGGTAGTGGTTAGTCTCCTAAGACACAGCAGAATTTGTAAGGTGTGTTTACGCCAAGGGTTATGACTCTGGGGCCAGACACGAGGAGAAACTGTACATGTAGAGAAGGTCCATAAAGCCCAATTAATGAATGTCTGCTTCTAGGGTGTATGCCAGATCCCAGATCCTCACTGCCTGTGTACAGCTTTGAGAATCTTGTCCCTCCCTGTTTGTTTATGTAATACATGTTGTAATGTTGTCTGTCCCGATTTGGAAAGACTGACCTTGTAGCTGGGAGGAGAAAGATGGCATTGCTAGCAGCACTGCCCTGAACTCTAGGAGGCTGATGTGTTCTAGTGACTCCTGCGGGCTCCATGTGCCACTCACTGTGAGGTCCTGTAGGTGGGCACCCCACCCAAGGAGTGAGGCATTTGTGGTAAGGATTCTTTTTTGGTGATTGCTAAAAAATAGGAATGCCCTCTCTGAGGCTGCTTTCTTCTTTCCACCACTCTGACTTTACCAGTGTTTCTGTCACTGGTACAAGCTTTAAGAGTGGATCCCACCTTTGAGATTAGTTGTCTCTTAAGTGGTACTGGATGTCTCTGATTTGGAACCTGGCCCATGGGACCACAGCTGTGGATACGGCCATGTGTCCTAATAATTGCAGGACTTCCCTTACAGGTCTTGGCTGACCTCTCATAAAGGACTCTGCTGCTGCTATCACAGCTGTTACTATGGCCTGAGGGAGGAGAGCATTCCCATGTAAGGTGTTTAGCTCTGCTCCTATAAAGTCCAATACGTGTTTAGCTCTGTTCCTATGAAGTTCAATACTCAGACAGGTTCTACTTGGGACTTCTGCAGGTTTATCAGAAAACCTAGAGACTCCAAGGTACATTTTACAGTTTGTGGAGAGTACCTTGTCTCCTGTTCTGTTTTTCCTGAGACTAGCTAGTCATCCAGGTAGAGGAAAAACCATCACACTTTGTCTTCTTAGGTGTAATGCCACCACTGCCAAGCACTTTGTGAATACCCTTGGTGATGAGGTGAGGCCAAAGGGAAGAGCAGTGAACTGGTGTTGGTGGTTTCCTATCTTGTGCCTGATATTTTTTTTTCTGGTTGTCAGATTTTTAAATCCATTTTTTCTAATTCTTCTTTTCCTCTTACTGATTTAGTCACTATCTGATACACCTCTACTAATCTAAGATTAGCTAAAGATGTAATTTTACAAACAATTTCCCATAAATCCAAGGCTGCTTCTCATACTTTTTCAACTGCAGTGCCCTTCTATTGGAATGGTCTTCCGGATAAGCTTTATTCTGCTGTTTCTTTACAAAGTTTTAAATCAAATTTTAAACGATATCTGCTGGTACAGGATGTTTGTAAATGTTTCAATTAATATGTTGGTTGTTTTTATTTTGTTGTTTGTTTACTGTTTTCATCTTTGTCGGGTTAGACCTGAAAAAGGACCTTTGGTCCAGTGTCCCTACAGGTTAACAAAATTTAAATAAATAATAAAATAATATTTTCTGTGTGATGGCCTGACTGGGATATGAAACAGGCATCTTTCAGATCCATTTATCTCAGCCAATGTCCTGACTGCAGGATGGTATTATTGTTCTTAGTGTAACCATCCTGAATTTCTATTTACGAATGGGTCACCAATCCACCATTTTCTCGTGGGTGAGGAAGTACCTTGACTATAGGCGCTTGCCCCACTGAGAGGCAGGGACCTTTTCTGCAGCTTTTGATGTTAGTAATTTTTTTTACTTTCAGTTCCAGCAAAATTTTCTCTGTTGGAGTGTGCTAGAAAATGTTTGTGTTTCTGTAGTCTTGAGAATTTTTTGAACAGCAGAGACAATCCTTGGCCCACTACCTCCAGAACCCATTTGTCTGAGGTAATATTTACCTATTCATGAAGGTAAATGAGCCAGTCTTCCCCCACTGGCAGCTAATAGGCAGCTTGGATGGAATTGTGACTTGGGTGCTTTTGCTAAAGCAGCAATACTCTTTGTGCCCCTTCTGCCACTGCCTCTGTGGTATCCCCGTTGTGGCAGATATCCATGGGGGCATACAGAGTATAAACTCTTGGAAGGTAGCCTCTGCCTGACTCCTCTTCCATGGGGCCTACAGGAGGTAAAAGACTTCTCCCTCATCCTTACTCTTGAAAGTGGTTTTGTATTCATCCACTTTTTTCACACAGTATCAAGCCGATCAAATTAATCCCTTCTTCCTAAAATTAGGCTACCACCTCCTGGCACCACCCATCTCTTTAACATGTCCCTTTCACAAGGAGCTCTTCCTTCAGTGTGGAAAATAGCACATATTATCCCTCTTTTTAAATCTGGTGACTCAAGCGACCTCAGTAACTACCGACCAATTTCTCTGTTACCTATATTGTCAAAACTACTTGAAAAACTAGTCAATGCTCAACTAAGAGAGTAATTTGCTAAACCCATTCCAGTCTGGCTTTAGACCCAAACACAGTATGGTATCTGCCCTGGCCAAAGTCACAAATGACTGGCAACTCGCACTAGATGCTAAAAACCACATCTGTGCACTCTTTTTGGACCAGGCATTTGATACTGTGGACCATGACTTATTACTGTCTATGTTGCATAACCTTGGACTGTGACAATGCTGCCTTGAAATAGTTTTCCTGCTACCTCATAGGCAGACAACAGCAGGACCAAGCGCAAGGTGACCTCTGCCCTCTTAAAACCCTGCAGAGAGGGGTTCCCCAAGGGTCAATCCTGGGGCCGCTGTTATTCGCTATTTATATTAATGATACTGACCACAAAATCAATATAGCAAGTGTTCATATCTTTGCAGATGACACTGTACTTTATGTTGCTCGGCCAACCCTTGAGTCTGCATGCCTGGAACTGCAGCAGGAATGTAATCTTTTACAGCAAAACCTACTTCACATGAAATTACTTCTTAATGCAAAAAAGACCAAAGTTATGCTCCTCTCCCCTTATACAAAAGCAGTACCCACTAGCCCCTCAAATACCAAGCTACAGATTACGACCATCCTGGGGGAACCACTTGTAACTGGAGACAAATTTAAATACTTAGGCCCAGATATTCAAAAGGGTTGCGCATGGCGCAACACTGTTGCATCATGCACAACCCACTGATGCGCCCCGGCGCGATATTCAAAAGGGAAAAGTACGCTGCACAAATCCCGATGCGCGGGGAGCCATCAGTAATGTCTATGCAGGCACAGGTGGGGGGGGTGTGCCCATGCATAACCTGCACAACCCGATATTCAGCCCTGGATGTGCAGAGTCATGCATGCGCAACCCTACCTGCGCCTGCACAAAGTTACGCCACAAAAAAGGAACATGTGATGGTCACCCACAGGTGAGCTGCCACATTGCAGGGTGCAACACAGCAGCTGCCACCTGTGGATGGCCACCCGAGTTCCTGCCGCACCTGGCGGCGCCCCATGCCCCATGGCGGTCATCTGTACTCGAACCCCCCCCAAGTCCAATATCCCTGGTGGTCTAGTGGATCGCACTGAGCCCGATTGCGGGCATCAGTACCTCATCAAAGACCCCACTACCCTGGTGGTCTGGTGCCCACCACCCACCGCCCACTGAGCCCCACGCCCGCCCCGTCAGCTGGCGGGCAGCACCCTCCTGCCTGCCGCCCGCCGCCCGCTGACTGACAGCTCGGTAGGGCTGCCGCCCGATGGTTCACAGCATGAGCCAATGGGCATGCAACCATACTATTTCTCGGTCCAGATATGTAAGATGAATTCATTCCACGCTATCTGGACAAAATGTCTGATATGAGCTGTCGCGCCCGTAGGTCATGCTGCCGAACCAATCGGTGCAGCCCTACTGAGTTGTCAGTCGGCAGGCGGGTGGGTGCTGCCGCCCGCTGGCTGACGGGGGGAGCAGGGCGTGGGGCTCAGTGGACGGGTGGGGTGCGGGGATACACTCAAACCACCAGGGTAGTGGGATCTTTGATGAGGTACTGATGCCCGCGATCGGCTCAGTGCGGTCCACTGGACCACCAGGGATATTGGACTTGGGGGCGGGGACTGTACTGATGCCCGAGATCGGGCACATAGGAGTCCACTGGACCACTAGGGATATTGGACGGTTTTTTGTTTATATTACAGGAATGCCCGTGATCGGGCTACAGGGGGCGTCAGTCCCCAATGGCTGCTGCCTGGCAGGGTGCCAGGCGCAAGTCCTCGGGGATCGGCGCACCTGCATGCTAATGGCATGCAAATGGGGCCGTAATGAGATGCAAATTGCCCCCTTTGCACCTTGCATAAATTATGGCCCCATTTGCATGTCTCCATTTGAATATCGCAGGTGCTGTGCATGGCGCAATGGCACTTGCGCTAGCGCATCTCCATGCTCCACTCTGGACACTTGTGCTGGCACAATGCCACTGCGCCATGCACAGTGGGGGTGGCCAGGGTGCGATATTCAAAGCTGCTGTGCCACAGCGCAGCTCCGTTGAATAGCGCCCAGGCCACTCCCCTGTGCAACAAAGTTGTGCTGCGCCCAGGCTTGCGCCACAGCCTGGCACAGTTTGAATATCCGGGCCTTAGGATTTTGGCTCAATAGCAAGCTCTCATTTGCAACACATATCAATCAATCAATCAATCAATCAAATTTTATTTTTAAGAAGGCGCTTTTCTTAAAACCAAAGCGCCTGTACAATTCAATAGAACAATAAATAAACTAATCTAAAACTATTATAAATCAATAAAAGCTATGTTAAAAAGATGGGTCTTCAAG
Organism: Neoceratodus forsteri; assembly: GCA_016271365.2. Lineage (NCBI taxonomy): Eukaryota > Metazoa > Chordata > Ceratodontiformes > Ceratodontidae > Neoceratodus > Neoceratodus forsteri. Next base: position 235,940,986 of record CM028129.1, read on the forward strand.
GCTCCTTTAAAACTCAGGACAGTCGGACTATTTCTCACCATATCAAAGAACTTGCAATAAAATTAAGACAAAGGCTAGGGCTCTTCTTCTGCATAAAGCACCTGCTTATGCAAGAGGCAAAACTAAGACTAGTGCAGACGACATTCCTCCCCCTCATCGACTACGCAGACTTTTTTTACAGTCATTGCTCCAAACCAACCTTATCAAAGTTGGATGCTCTGTATCATAGGGTGCAAAGATTTATCACTAAAGCCCCATTTAATACACATCACTGCTCCCTGTATATGCAACTAGGTTGGACCTCGCCTGGCACCAGGAGGTGGCGTAATGCCGCCCTCTGGGCTTATAAAGCCATCACCAAGAAACTCCCGCAGTACTTCTCTGCCCTTTTCAAATTTACCCCTTGTGTATATTTACTCAGGAAATACACATATATATTGCTCGATATCCCTAGGTTAAGATCCCATTATGGCACCTCATCCCTATGCCATACTCTACCTTCTCTATGGAACACCCTCCAAAGTTCACTAAAGCTGATGCAAATTGTTGGGGTGTTCTCCTTCAAATCGCTGCTAAAACACTCTCTGAAGGAAAGTTGCCATTGCTATTCCTAACCTGTCTCCCTCTCTTGAGGTAATTCTCTGCACTTGTCCAACCTGCCATTTCTGTAATCGCCCTTTCCCTCTGCCTCCCAACCTTTTTCGTTCCTACTCTTCCCCCTACCCCATCTTCTCTGCCCCATCTTTTCTGTCCAACTCATGTCTGAGATTCCCTTTCCCTAACCCTCATTCTGTCCTGCAATGTGTCTTCCAAACTCAGTTTCACTATTGTAACTGTTACTGGCAATGGTTTTAGAGGTTCCATGTTAGGTATTCATAATGTATAACTTGTACTGCCATCATTTGTAATGTGTAATCCTTTGTTGTAACTTGTACTGTTGTTCAATCTTGAACGTGCCTTCCAGGACCACCTTGTAAACGAGTTCGCTCAATGGTGTCTTTCCTAGTAAAATAAAAATTTTATAGAAAGTATATGCCTCTGTTTTGTCACCAAAAAGGGAACTTCCTTCAGAGGGGAAAATCCATGGCTTTGGTTTGGGTATCCTAGGAAAGAATGGTAATCCTTAACCTGGAGAAACTTCTTAAGGACACTACATGGGCTAGGACTCTATCTCCAGTGTCATTACTGTCTACAGCACTGCAGAAATGGTATTTAGTGGTGTCCAGGGCTGGTCTTCCAGTGGCAGTGAAGTCCTATGCCAGATCACTGTCTCCATGTCAGCAAGTGCCAGAACTGTGTTCCACAGGGCTTTCTGGTACTGCGCTATATACGCTGAATAAGCTGCCTGCCTAAGGAGCAGGGAAGCTGTAGTATAAACTTTTTTTGGCAATAGTATCCAATTTTTTTGAGTCCTTTTCTGAAGGCTGTGCAAAGAGAGTAACTTTGCTGTCTCACAAGCAGCAGTCTGGACTATACTTTGGTGATTAGGGTGGGCGTACATGTATTCTACCTCCTATCTGTCCACCTGGTATTCTCTATCAATCTTTCTGCTGATGGCTGCAGCTGAAGTAGGAGCAGACATGACTTTTGATAGGACCTTCCTAAGATACTTATGTGTGAGGACTAGCAACCTCCTCGAGGGAGCCATACCCACCATATCCACAAAATCATCATCCTCGTCATCATCCTCAGTTTCCTGGGGGTAGATGTTTAGAATATCAAGCATACATCTGACAAATGAGGAAAATGAAACGTGGTCCTCACTATACCCTGGAGGGGAGCCAAAATCTTGTTCAAGTGGACCCTCTGACTGACAGGGCCTGAGAGGTTTAAGGGTAATGAAGGTCATGTGGCATTACAAACTTTATAAAAACAGAAAAGCTTGGTTAAAACTAGTGAAGGGCAACTCAAAAAATTTCTGCAAACTAGTTGTTGAAGAAGACAGTGAAAAATGTTATGATTTAGCGGAAGAAATAAAGAAAGCAAAGATAGAAGTAAGCAAATTTATACATGAGAAGGGGTTTGATCAACTTCACAAGGTACAGCAAATCAAAATTCAAAACACAAAAAATAATTGATACCAGACCAAATTAGGAAGGGACCAGTCAGATTATGATGAAGACCGAGTGTTTAATTGGGAAGTGGACAAAGAATCCCAGCCACAGAGCACAGGGCGGCCCAAAACCAAGTGGTATACAAAAAAAAAATTTAGCAAATTTGCAACATAAGGCCAGAAGCTGGGAACAAGAGGGGACTCATTCATTTCAATCTGTTAGTAGCTTGAGTATGGACACTGAGGAGGCAAACAACGGAAAAAGTTTTGTTTTTCCAGCAAATAAGGAGCCAAAGGAAATCTCAAAAACAAAAAGAAAACAAGATGTGGCAGAAGAGGTGAAGAAAAATGCAAGAGAGAGTGAATGATCTTGTGGGAGATAAGAGCACAGAACTACAAATCATAAATCTATCTCTCAACACAGGAATTAAAAGCAGCGAAGAAAAAAATAGTACTATTTAAAGGGATTTAACTTTGTGCCTATACCCAAATTCAATGTACAACTTGATCTTAAATTTTTTTCAGAAAGTTAAAACTAAGGTATCATTTTGGAAGAAACAGAAACAAAGTTGAAGAGAGGGGTGCAATGGGGTACTCCAACATACAGGAACTGACAAATGAGGAAGACCTGGATTTTCTGATATCAGCATTGGATACGAATGGAGAAGCTGCAGAGGATATGAGCAACATGACAGAGGACCAGGAGGATGAAGTGAGACAGACAAAATCTGAAATAATGTTGGACCTTTTAAATGAAAACAGTGAGGAAGCTGAAATAATGTTAATTGAGCAGTTTAACACGTTTAAAGAAACTAGAAAAGCAATGTTCAAGGTAAAGATAGAATCCTGGACTCCAAGATGGCCGTTGACCAGTAAACACGTACTGGCAACAGCTCCAAGTCAGCAGAACTTCTAATTCAGCACATACCTTGCAATTGCTAGTCATTGTGGCGAATAGAAAAAGGAAATCTACCAAACAGCCAAACAAGAAGCAAAAGAAATTCAGCAGCACTCAAAGCATTGCCAGTTTCTGTTTTCTGAGGGATATGCCGCTGAAAACGAATGTCAGGCATGCAGCTAGCGGGGACTTAACAGCCAGAGCAGCAGAACAGACTACAGGGGCTGCGGATACTCAGCAAGAGGATATTCTGCATGAAACGAAATGGGGATTTGCTTCAGTTCATGAAAAGCTCACCTCCATCCAACAGACTGTGGAACATCTATCTAAAAAGCTCACTGACTTCGATGACAGAGTGGGGAAAGTCAAGCAAAGCATGAGTTAGAACGAAGACAACATCAGACCCTTAGAAGTCTTGACTACCAGGCACAAAAAACTTAGCAGCTCTGCAGTCAAAAATAGACCATCTGGAAAACCATAGCCACCGGGAGAACGTTAAAGATATCAGGCTACCGGATGGCTTAGAGGGAGAGCATCTGGAAGAATTCTTCTCTAAACTGTATGCAGATGTTTTTTAAATCAGAGGGCTATAAGGGAAGAATGGAAATCGACAGAGCCCACCATGTCCTGAGAGCCCGCCCGACCCTAGACGACAAGCCAAGGTTCCTTGTTTTGAAATTCCATAAGTACTCAGAGAAAGCATGGATCCTTTATACAGCAAGGAAGGAGGGCATAATTAAATACAAATCCCACGTCCTGCAGCTAATCCTAGACATGAGCACAGAGCTATTTAAGAAACGGAAGGAATTAATGGAGATGAAAGAAATCCTCAAGAAATGTAACATTCCCTTTACGCTCCTGATGTCAATGACAATGAGGATCACGGTGAATGGCAAGCAGACTTTTTTTTACCAATCCCAAAGAGGCAGTGGACCTTCATGAATCCATGCCCCGGGTCTGACTTTGAACACAGACTTCACCTGGTAAACTCAGTAAGACACTGATTGCTTTTTATCTAAATGATTTGAAGTTTGCCAAGGATGACCTTTCCCCAGAGTGAATTGCAAACCCCATTCTCTATCCCTTCTTTATGGGGAAACTTATACCAGCTTTTGGGACCCTTCCTCACAAATGCTCCCCACGATATGGCCAAAATGGTGCAGGCAGACCTTGTGCAGTGCTCTGTAATTGGTCGACTGATAATACCCCAGCTCTTAATTGTCCAGTCCTCCATGTGCTTACAGGAACATCCTAGTTTTAGATGTGATCTCCATTCAAGGCTGCTCATGGTACTATGACCAGGAACAGTTAAAACATTAACAGGTACAGGTACTGGATTATTGTTTCACCTGCAAGCATGGAAACAGACTGACCGAGCAGCAATTCCCACCACAGCATCATGATAGTGCTAACTAGTGGCACAGCTGACTCAACTGCCATGCAAGAGAGCATGGGGTATCAGGTGGTACCCCATGCCCCCCTAAAACCTGCATATATTAAAACATTATAGGACATTTGGCTAAAAGAAGTACAGTTCCATACATGGGCCACTGTCTTCCAGAATTGTTCAATACATATACATTACAAAAAAAAATGTTCCATAGTTCCTAGGATCATGTCACATTCAGGTCTCAAACAATAATACTCAGAATCAGCATTATGGTGGTGATGTTCCTAACGTTTAGTTTCCCATGACAACACATCTATAAAGTATTCCATATCTTCTGAGGGATTCTAGGGCCCACTAGCCACTTTTCTTGGCTCTGGGGGCAGGGCCGCATGCGAAGGTGGGACTATGAAGAAAATATGTTTCCAATATCAAGATACATAGTTCGTGACACTGGACATCATCCACATACAGTTTCCAGGTTTTAATCTTTCAAAAAAATTCCTGCAAATATTGTGATGCATTCGCAGGCATATTGCAGAAAACACCCAACACTCATGTATGCCACTTAGCTAAAATTAAGTACAGTGCAATCCTGATCTAATGAACCTCTATCATACGGACTTCCCTATCATACGGACTGGTAGCATGTCTCCCAAGTGAATACTCTCTGAACATTTTAATCTCAGTTTTTCAGACTCTCTATTATCCAAACTAATGTCATGTCTCCCAAGCAGTTTGGATAATTGAGACTGTGCTGTATACCTCACACTGAAAAATGGAATCCATGAGTTACTCTGACAATCCATGACTGGATTTACACTACTATACAGAAAAATACTAAGAAAGAATAGAACTGGCATTATTAATCCCCCTTTTTTTTTACTTCCATATAAGTTATTGTTCCATTTCACAGGATTTAGTCCCACAATAAACAAAATAAACTATTGCATACTTTTGCTTCTGTTCATTATGGCATTTGAAAAAATATAGCTAATAAAAAGAAAAATGGGCACAATAAAGGTTTTAAAAATCCACTTTTTGTGGGTCATGGACCAAACTCTCCACTTATCAGTCTTAAATTCCACAATTCGTAATTTCTCTTTCCAATTATGTTCTGCCAAATTCCGAACTCCAAAAGTGACCCCAAGATTTTTACTGGTCCTTGCTGGACCTGCATTGTCCCAGCCTCTGGGTGTGAGGGAGCGCCTATGTGCCCAACCTGTATTCCCACACATTTATTCATTCTAATTTTGAAGCAAGATACCACTGAAAATTCATGCAGTATGTCCACAGCTAGATTCCCAGATTGTGCATTCTGGACTAAAATGCAGAGGTCATCTCCGTATGCAAATATACAAGGAAATATCCCATTAGGTCTTTCGGTGCCATGAAGCCTAGCTTCATGTTCTAGATGTCGTAATATTGGGTCCAGACAAAAAAATATACAAGATAGGACTCAAAGGGCATCCTTGCCATAACCCTTTTCTTATTCTTATTTGAGAACCAATAGACCCATTCACAACAGGTAAGACATATGCAGAAGTGTACAATAATTTAATCCACTGTACAAACAGTTCAGGAATACCATGTGCTTTTAAAACAGAAAAAGGGTACTGGTGAGGTACAGAATCAAAAGCTTTTTCCTGGTCCAAAGAGAGGAGAAAGTCTTGTGCAGTTCTAGCATTCCCACATTCATCCAATTCCCACAATAGCAGAAGATATCTTGGATGGAACAACACAGCACAGTGCAGGTTTGTGGAGGGGATTACATTTTTGCAATAATGGCCAATCTTTTCCCTAAGATTCTTGTCAACATCTTCCAGTCCGTGTTTAATAAACTGATCAATCTCCACTTCCGGAGATCATGTTTATCTCCCTTTGTGTACCAGTATAGTAATACACTGTACCCTCAGAAACTTCTTGAGGCAGGTCATTCCGTCCAAGTAAATAATTATACATATCCACTAGTTCATCACTAGTTCTAGAATCAGTATATTATAAACTTTGCTAGGTATGCCATGAGGCCCTGGACCAACCTGTGTATACTGTACCCAAAATTTCCAGGAACTCTAGTTTAGAAATCGGTGCCAGAAGTTCTTGGCACTCATGTGGGGAAGGGTTTGGAAGCTGTGTTCCAAAAAAGAGGTAGGATCTCTAAGACTTAGCGGCTGCTTACCAAACATACTGATTGTATATTCCATTCCTATTTCCTGCAGACATCTCCCCTTACCCTGGAGATGACCTTCCTTATTCCTCAAATGTTTCACATACTTTTTCTCAATTCTAATTTTATAATCCTGATATGGGTTAACCTATTGTGCCTTTTCCCTGAGTGTCATATTTTTGCCCACCTGGCAGAGAGGAAGCCCTATCATACTGCAGAGATCTCATTTCAGTTTTGATTCTATCAATTTACTCTGAGAGGTCAGATTAACATTTTTTTTTTTGAGACTTTAACCTTTGTAAGTGACCCCTCCACCCCAAATGAGACAAATAGGTGTAATTTTTTTTATCATGTTTTCGTTTCAAAAATTGGTTTGAATTTTGATGATCGGGTAGGCCCACTGAGACAAGACAGTCCCTTTTTCATTGGCGACCCAGGAAATCTAAGCATTCCACAAATGATAGACATTAAACATAGTAGATGGACACTAAACATAGTACCAACAGTGGTACAAACTGTAGTAACAGTAACAAGTAGAAATATTCAACAATTTGATGCAGTAAGTACATAAGTTAGAGAAACATCATACACTTTAGGGCATAAACAACTTTCAGACTCGTTGGTTACGCAGGACTCAGAGAAACCTTGAGAGCATGACATAGTATTAACCCCTGCCTGCTAGGCAGGGAGTTATATACAGTTACACATGCCAGTGGCATGGAATGGGTCCTTCTACTGTTTTTTAAACTGTGAGAGAGATGTACAGGATAGAAGTCCTATTGGAAGATTGTTTCATTTACATGCAGCTGCATACGTGAAATATCTCTTTCCAACTGCTAAACAAGTTTTAGGTATACTCTGTAATGGTTGGTAAGATATTCTAAGGGACCTGGTGAATGGCTTCTGGGTCAGTAGGTTAGACAGGCTTGGAAGGGAGGTGAATTAATCTAAAGGTGGTACACAGCAAGGGGTAGTCCAACTTCACCTCAAAACCTGGCCAATTTAAGGTACTGAGCACAGCACAGTGGTGGGTTTGGGTCGGGGCTGAAGCGGCAAATCTGGCAATACGGTGATATGCTTGCCTAAGACTGTTCAGAATAGATGGCTTCATTGTGGAAAGCAAGGATGCACCATAGAGGAGACCTGGGAGTAGGGTTGCAGTAGAGATGGCCTTTCTGGATTGGGAAGTGAGGTAGGGGGCAGTGCGGTATAGTAACTCTAGTTTCTGGAGAGTTGATTTTATAATTTTATTGGTAGATCTTGAAGGACAAGTTTTTATCTAAGGTGACATCCAGGTATTTAAAGCTTATGACACATTCCAGCATCACCCCCACCGATGTTTTAACAACCAAAGGTGGTTGGTTGTTAAGTTTATAGGAGGTGTGGTAGAATAACATGGTTTGTGTCTTTGTAGTGTTAAGTACTAACAGGTTGGCTTTGAACCAGACCTCCAAAGCCTGAAAATCATAATCTGAGATCTTATTTGATATCTGGCCACTAGTAGTTAGGGTCCCCATAACAAATATACACCAATAATTTGGATCCTGAAAGACAGATTAACTCCTGTCTAACATCTTGCAACAGGGACATATTCAGTTTCCATACCCTTGATCCATTAGTGGGATTTAAAGGAGTGCCAAGTGTCACAAACCCACTCAGCGGGTCATCCCTCCACTCCCAAAGTGCCAACCTCCGAGCACAGTCTTGTGAACAGTTAACAGAACAAGGTATCCCTATTTTCTGTTTTGTGGGTTCAAGTCAACCTTTGGTCTCAAGTTCTGGAGGGATTCAAATTGTGAACCTCTTGTTAATGTACCCAATGTAGAGGCTCAGATAATTCTGTCTTCAGGGGGCCAGATATCTTTGCCTACGGGCACCTAACCAGGTGTACAGAAATGAACCCTTCAAAACTGTAATAAAAGACCTCAGATTTAAAACGCTTACCTTATTCCAGTTTGGTATCACCATTCAAGCTTATGTATAGTGTCTGCTTTAACCATATATACTCTACTTATAAAGGAAAGAAATCAAAGACAGACCAAGTAAGCTCTAAAAAGTTTTACTAAAATAGATAAAAATATGTAAAACATAAAATACAGAACTATTATATCACCAGAACATACAAATCTTTTAAAAGAACAAAGTTTTAACAGTGCAATTCCTACTACAGGTTTTAGATTTCTCTCTCTCTAAATACCTGCTTAAAGTATTCAATGATGCTTCTTTGTCAGAGTCTAGATGGAAGTGTCTCTGAAGTAAAAGAGAATATTGTTTAAAAAAACTGCCTTGGCCAACCCCTTCGTGTAAGGTCACCTAGCTCCTCCTCTGTTTATTAAAAATCATACACCCAGGATATTTTATCATTTTAGAAGGAAAGTTAATTAAGGTTACATCAACAGAAACTCCTTTCCCCATATGACTTCCCCAATTAAGTCTTTCCTTTCATCCTGTTCTTCTTTCATGCCAGAGCAGCATCCTTTTCTCACACAGACTTCAAAGCATTTATGATTTCACACCAGTGTACTAAACCTGGTTTCCTCCTCTAAGCATTACAAAAGTTTATGATTTTCCTCTTTAGCAACTACAGCTATAATTAACTTAGACAAACAGGAGATTCCTGATTAAGGCCTTCCAGGTAACACCTTGTATCTAAAACCTGTGTGTGTGTGTGTTCTCACATGCTGTTTCAGCATTTCTCATGGGAGACAGTCCATACACATTTTTATATTACAAAAAATGATCATACAGCACTCAGAACTGGCTGTCCACGTCACACCAAGTACACAGCTCACCACTTTATGGTCAGATGTCTCACAGGGGACAGTACAGGCTTTGCTGCAGGGGAGTCAATGGGAAATAAAGAGGTAATCTATCCCAGTGGATATGAATCCCTTAGAAAACGTACAGTCAGGTGTATTGACATGAGCCATACCATCCTGTAGACCTGCAGTCTGATACATTTATTTAGAAAAATGAAGCCACTAAAATGTTTTTCTGTCATCTACTCTTAGCTGATAATGACAAAACACAGTTAAAGTCCGTCCCCCCCAAAACAATGCCCCTGGCCGTACATAAGTAGGGCTGTACTGCCTCAATGAGATCTACTGCGGTTGATTTGCTCAGGGGTGCATTATTATTTGTTAACCAAAGGTGATATGAATTAATAATGATGTCTGCTATCAAAACTCTTCCAGGGACCAAATCAACCAGAGCAGATACCTTCACATCCACTGAGGAAAATATTCCCATACTTGGAACATAGGTTTTCTTCTATGGACCATAGGGATGGTCCAGAGAAGCATTCCTTTGTGGCCCTTGAAATTTCACCAATCGTATGCAACCTAGTGTCCTGTACAAAGATAAAATCAGACTGCAAATCTCTCAAAATAGAAAAGGTGGTTAAAATGTTCCATCATCTAGAAGCCACCCCTTATAGTAACTGCCCTTGTATAGAAGCTGTAGCTGGGAAAAACAAAAGTAACAGAAGCTGCCCTCATTTTGTAGCCGCAGCTTCTAAATGGCTACTAAATGAACAGATGGCTTCTAAAGGTTGAAATACTAGTCACCACTGGTATGTTTCTCCCTAGGCAAAGTCATCATGACCGTCATCTGTAGGCAAGTTGCCTGTTAGTGTTGGAAGCAGAAGAGCTGGGGAGCAAACTAGTCTGCAGAGCAAGCTAAGTGAATGGCCAAGTGGGAGGACATCGGAATCCAGGATCAGCACTGCTGTGTTGTTTTTTGGCAGTGCCAACAAGCACCATATTAAACAAAACAAAACTTTATAGTTCAAAATTGGTGACAGGAGATCTAGGGAACATACCAGAACACACCAGAGTGAACAGAGCTAATGGCCACGTGGGAGGAAGTCAGTGTCCAGGATCGGGTACTGCTCTGTAGAAAGAATTGGTGTCCTGTATCAGTGTGGCTGAGTGTGTAATACCGGTATGTCCAATATGTTAAGACACACTCACATTTATTAGTAGATAACAGAATTTTTTTTTTCTCTTGATGCTTTTGTTTATCCCCCCCCCCCAACCGACTGGCCCCCTTCCACCAGCCACTCCCCCATCACTGCCACCGGGCTTACCGGCCATTGCCTCTCGCCAATTTGAGGTGCCAGCTGACCTGGTGCGGTGGGGAGACTGGCTTCATCCTACTGGTCGGCTTCTTTTCTCCTCCGTCTTATGCCGCCCCCCCCAGCATGGAGCCAAGGTGTGAAATGACGCCAATGGCCGAGCCATGCACATTTCTGTATGCGGCACACTGGGCATCTAGCTCAGCTCCGCCCCTCCATGTGGGTTCATTGCGCTGGCCCCCATCCTCACCCGTCCCTAGGAGAGGACAGCTGTTCTCCGGACACTCAATCCTCTCCCTCCCTGGCCGACCCCCCCCCCGACGACCCATTCGCACCACGAACACGGGTTGCCAGCATGGCAGGAGGTAAGGCAACGCTGCCTCAACCCTCCACACCACCAGGTCAGCAGTATTAGACAACAGAATGATGCTAGGCAGAGTTTGTTCATTCTTTAAAAAAAACAAACAAAAAAAAAAACCTAAGGAGCCGTTGATTTTATTACAAAACACAAATGGATGGATGGCTTCTTGGCAGTGTGTTGGGCTTATCAACTGAAGCTGCCTCCATTTAGTAACCACCCCCATTTAGAAGCCGCAGTTCCAAATAAAAAAATGCAATAGAAGTCACGTCTTCTGAATGGTGAAATATGGTAACTTTTTTCCACTTTTGATACTATTGATGTTAATAGTACCTATCTGTAGATTTAGGCCAGCCACAAGGAAAAGGGCATATCACAGACAACAAGTGATAATCAATTTTTTTTTTTGGAAATTACTATTTATTTTCTCCCCCCAGCCTGCCATTCCTGACCCATCAGGAGAGCCAAGGCAGACATCCCACTGCCACACACCCTACCTGAAGCAGCCTCTGAGATCCCAAGGAGCTGCGGCTTAACCCCTGAGCGGGGATGAGGTGGGGCCCGAACACCCCGAGACTTACGTTTTGTCAGTCCTGGAGCCGTCGGGTGGGTGCAGGCACATCGTGGGCATGTCTCCGGCTCTCCGTCTCCCCAGAGATGGCAGGCTCTTTTCCGGGTTTCTCGTGGGCGTTGCACTAGCCTAGAAATCAAGACATGACCACCGACGTCTGCAACGCCCTTCCCCTGGCTGCCCATGAGAGTCACTTGTGCCCCAGACCTATGCTTGGAGGCCAATCAGACGCCGAGGCGCTCAGTGTAATGCTGCACACCTAGCCTCCGCCAGGGGTCGGCAAACACCGAGCTGCTTCCCAACCCTCCCCCCAGAACAGGTGGGCTGTCGATGGATGCTACAGCCTGTTCCTCCCGGCCGGCCCTCCAATGACCTGAGCTCGCTCCCGAACCCAGGTCGCCAGCGTCGCAAGCAGAAATCCAACTGCAGCGCCGACGGGCCAGCCCCAGCAATAATCATTTTGTCACCTGACACCCCTCCCCCCTTTTTAGTTTTGCATTCTTTCTTCTGGATGAGCATGAATCAAAGGAGCCTTCATTTTTGTAGAATGGTCTTGCTGTGCGGATGCTAGAGAAGATGCATTCGACTCCTCTCCTCTGTGTCCCCAGGATATGTGCTGCAATAGAAATGTAAATTTATTTTCCAAAGGTACTCCAGTAGAGACCATTTTGCTTTTTTGTTGTCTCCTGTTACTACATAGAAACATAGACGCTGATGGCAGAAAAGAAAAAATTACTCACCTTAGTAATGTTGTTTCTTCTAATGGAGTCTTGCTATATTATAGACATTAGCAGTTTGTTCCAGCTCTAGAACTGCCCCGGAGTGAAATGGTTAAAACCATTCCAAAATAGAATTTTGGCACGAGAGCAGCTCTATCTGTGTCATTTCAAACTTGAACTGTCAGATCTTTACGAGCCAAACTCACTAAGGTCTGTGTGGAAGCTGTAACCTACACTAGCCAAATGGCTACCTAAATAATAACAACCATTGATGGTCCCAACACCCAAGACTCAAGTCAGGGGACCAGAAATACTAACACCATTCTAATAATATGAAAATGGAACATAAGTATAATAAAACACACACGCATTACACATACACACCCAAAGTCCCAAAGGGACAAAATGCTAACAGGACATAAGTAGTGCCCACACTAAGTTGCCCGCACCCACCAAGTAGAGGTTCTGAGAGGGGCAGGTTGGGAGGTCTATAATATAGCAAGACTCCATTAGAAGAAACAACATTATTAAGGTGAGTAATTTTTTCTTCAAACAACATGAAGTCTTGCTATATTATAGACATTAGCAGAATACACAGCAGTACCTCCATGGAGGAGGGGCAGAACCTACTTAGGGAATAGGCTCTGAAGAACAGCTGTGCCAAACCGAGCATCTCTCCTGGCCTGGACATCCAGGGAGTAATGCTTGGTAAACGTGTGTACCGTTTTCCAAGTAGCAGCCTGGCAAATCTCTAATAAAGGGATATCTCTGGCAGCAGCTAGAGACGCAGCTGTACCCCTGGTAGAATGAGCCCTCAAACCGGGGGCCTGCCCACTTTCTGATAACAAAATTGGATACAAGAGACAATCCACTTGGCTATTGATCTCTAATGGCAGGTTTGCCTTTCCCAACTTCACCATAGGTAAGGAAAAGTTGGAGGGATTCAACCTGTGACCTTTGGTACGCTCTATATAATAACTAAGAGCTCTCTTAACATCCAGGCTGTGCAATCTCCTCTCACCTGAAGAGGGTGATCAGTGAAAATACTGGAAGGGAGATAGATTGATTAAGATGGAAATCTGAAACCACCTTAGGCAAAAACTTCCTATTAGTCCTAAGGACTACCTTATCTCTGTGGAAAGAAATAAAGTCAGTCTCCACTGACAAGGCTTGCAATTCACTTATGCATCTGGCAGAACTGATAGCCACTAGAAAAACAGTTTTCCAAGTTAGGTACTTAAGCTCTGCAGAAGACAGAGGTTCAAAAGGGGGTTGCATTAACTGGGCAATGCAAACATTAAGGTCCCAAGCAGGGGCCGGTTCCCGAAAGGGAGGATTAGTATGGAGTAATCCCTTAAAAAACTTGGAAAACACAGGATGAGAAGAAAGAGGGGATGACTTTCCTGCTGACACAAAAGGAGACACAGCTGCCAAATGAACTCTCAGGGTAGCTGGTCTGAGACCCAAGGAATTAAGATGTACCATGTAATCTAACAAAATGGGCAATTCAGCAGATTCTGGGGAAATATTTTTCCCAGCACACCAAATGGAAAACCTTTTCCATTTAGAACTATAAGTAGCCCTAGTGGAAGGCTTTCTGGAAGCCTTTAGGATCTCAAGAACACCCTGAGAGAGGTGTAAATCAGCAAACAAACCCTTCCCTGGGCACAAGTCAACAGATTGTGATTCCTGGGGAGGCACAGGGGAAGATGGACTGTCAGAGACAGAAGGAGTGGGTACCAGGGCTGCCTGGCCCAATCCGGGGCAATCAGAATCACCCTGCAAGGCTGAGATCTGATTTTGACTAGTACTTTGAATAGGAGAGGAAAGGGGGAGCATGAGGAACTTCCCCTCCCAATCCAGAAGAAGGGCATCCAGGGGAACTGAGCCCAGCACTGGAGGCCTGCAACAGAACAGAGGAAGTTTGTGATTGTCTGGGGCTGCAAAAAGATCTATCTGAGGGATGCCCCACCTGGCAAAAACTATCCCCAGCACTTGAGGATCCAGGGACCATTCGTGATGGCCCTGGGAAATCCTGCTGAGGGCATCCGCTAGGACATTGTCCTTCCCTGGAAGATGAACTGCTATGAGGGAAGTGTTCAGGGAATAGGCCAGAGACCACAACTTCATTGCCTTGGCACAAGGCCAAGACCGAGTGCCCCTGTTTGTTGATGTACCACATTGTTGTGGTGTTGTCTGTTCTGACTTGTATCACCTTGTCGTGGACAGATGCAGAAAAAGCTTGAAGAGCTAAAAAGACAGCTCTGAGTTCCAGAAAATTGATGTGGAGCAGAGATTCCTGGGGGGACCAAACTCCCTGAGTGGAAAGGTCGCCCATGTGGGCTCCCCAACCCAGAAGGGAAGCATCTGTAGTGAGAGTCAAGTCGTGAGAAGGGGAAATGAAGGGGAACCCCGCTCTTAAATTGCTCTGATCCTGCCACCACTGGAGAGCTAGGATCAAGGTTCGAGTCACTGGGACCAACTTGGAAAGGGGGTCTCTTCTCTGAGACCAAAAGGTTCTCAAGTGAAACTGAATGTCTCTCATCTGAAATCTGGCTCCCTGCACAACAGCTGTGGATGCAGCCATGTGCCCCAGGAGCTGCAGAAAGTGTCTCGCTGGTCGAGAGACCTGCAGAGTGAAGGAAGAGGCCAGAGCCACTAAATTCCTTACCCTTTCTGGGGGAAGAAAGGCTCTGGCTAGCTTTGTGTCCATTCTGCCCTATAAAGGCGAGTACCTGGACTGGTTCCAGAACCGACTTTTGTAGGTTTAGCAGAAAACCCAGGGAGGTGAGAAGCTGCTGGGTGACCTGCAGGTGAGATTTTACCTGTTCTGGGGACTGGCCTACAATGAGCCAGTCGCCTAGATAGGAAAACAGCAATCCTCTGCCTCCTTAAGTGGGCCACTGCCACTGCTAGACACTTTGTGAATACCCTTGGAGCAGAGGTAGGCGTCAAGGGCATTGCTCTGAACTGGTAATGACCTGAGGGCAGTTCGAATCTGAGGTACTTTCGATGGGATCTTCTGATTAGGACATGGAAATAGGCATCCTTGAGGTCCAGGGAGGCTAGCCAGTCCCTGGCCTTAGGAAGGTAAAATCATTGCCAGAGCTACCATTTTGAACTTTGGTTTCAAAAGATGCTTGTTCAGATATCTGAGATCTAAAATGGGCCACCATTCTCCTGTCTTTTGGAGTAAGGAAGTATCTGAATACAGACCCTGCCCTGATGCAGGGAGGAACCTTCTACTGCTCTGAGAGCTAACAGGATGAGACCTCTGTTTCCAGAGCGAGGGTCTCTGAAGCACTTGTAGAAAAGTCTGCTTCTCAACTTGGGAAACTTTTGAAGCTGAGAACCAGACCCTGACTTACTACTTCCAGAACCCACTTGTCTGAGGTTAAAGAAGCCCAATTCTGACTGAAGTAAGCCAGCCTGCCCCCACTGGTACAGGAGACTGCCCTGGGCACCCCATCAGGGTGCCTGTTTCGCAGGAGCTTTAGGCTGGGGGTGGGAGCAGGTCTGCCCACCCCTCGCCTGCCCCTGCCTCTGAAGAAGCCCCTCTGAGCATAGGCAGAGGAGGCCTGAGTCTGGTAGAGTGCCTATGAAAAGGCCTACCCCTACCCCTGGGGGCATGCCTTTGAGGAGTGGCTTGCCGCTCCTTAGCCTGGGCACTCTTGTAAGTAGTCCTATATTCATCCATCTTCTTCATGTAATTCTCTGTCTGCTCTCCAAACAGAAAATTTCCCACCACAGGAAAATCCATAGCCTTAGTCTGGGTATCCTGTGACAAACTAGTACACCTGAGCCAGGCCAACCTACGAAAAGCTACAGATGTGGCCATGACATTAACATCCACAGCAGCATGAAACTGAACCTTAGAGGCTTCAATGCCATCAGCAGCCACCTGTTCTAGTTCACTAGCCAGCTGGCCATGGGCCTGCTTGGCCAATTGCATAACAGTATCCCATCTAGATTTCTGATATCTAGCTACATAAGCCATATAATTTGCTTGCCTGAGTCCCAGAGAGGCTGCCATATACTGTTTTTTTTTTGCCATGGCATCAATCTTCCTGGAATCCTTGTCAGGAGGATGTGAAGCCAAGGGAATATTAGCTTTATCACAGGCAGCAGCCTGAACTACCCCAACATGACTGCATTGCTGAGAAAGGAATTCTGTATCAGGGCCTGACAATGTATACCTTCTGTCCATCTTTTATCTACAGGAGGCACAGAATTAGGAGCTTTAAAATTGTAATTGTTTGTTTCCTAAAAGACTTATGTAAAGGAATAGATAATCTCCTAGACTCTGGAATATCCATCATTTCTACAAAATCAGGCTCCTCTTGCTCATCCACAGCCTCTTCTAAAGGAAGCTGGAGGGTTTCAGCAACTTTTTTATAAAACATAAAATGAGATGGGGACTCAGACAGCATAGGGGGAGATTCTAAAGGTCTGTCTGGGGAGATGTCCGGTTCAATGGGCACACCCAGACCTTCCCAGCCACATTCATACTGTTCATAATCCTCCTCCCCCTTCTCTGGTTCATAAAATTCCTCAATATCAAAATACTGAACCACTGGGACCGGACGAACCGACCTTTTACCAGATAGTGGTGGTTCGGACGGACCCTGAGACAGTGACTGGACAATTTGTATGGTTTTTGCTATCTCTGCAGCAGTTGGAGAAGGAATTTTGGACTCCAGACCTGCTGATTTTCTTGTTTTCTTTACTGGAATTGGTTCCTCAGAACCAGCTTTTCTTTTGCCCGAGGAAGTCTGGCCCTGGTCAGAGGGCACTCCCTCTGGTTCGGTTGGCACCGAACCGGGCTGGCCATCCGGGTCAGCGGACTTTTTGGCCTCTCGCTCCCTGAGCCTGCCCAATCTTTTTCCAGGGTGGCTGCAGGGAAATTTACATACCTGGCAGTCTGACTGGAGGTGGTCAAACCCAGACAATAACACATGGTGTGTGGTCAGCCTTGGCAAAGACTTCCCACAAACATCACAGTGTTGAAACCCAGTGGGCCCGGTTTTTCTTTTGGGTTTCTCAGACATAATGCCAGCTAACCAAAAACTTGCTCTTTAACGGCAGTGCCAGGCAAGACACCTTATTGGTTCCTAACCGTGTCACTGGTATTGGAAAACCGTAATTAATCCGTTTTTTAGAACCGATAAGCACCGGAACCGCACTCTAAAATAGTAACTTTTAGTTTTAAATGAGTTTTAACCCACTGATCGGTTCAAAACCGAACCGATAACTTACAAGTTCCATACAGACAAAACCTTCATTTACTTACGGTTACCACAGATAGAGCTTTGAACCGAACGGTTTTATGTTAAAATAAAACTATTCTCGGTTAAATCCAACCGAGAAAACACTTTTTAAACCAATAAATGAACCAAGCAGAAGGAGAAATCTCTGGAGCGACTGTTCACTGAGGCGGAGTAAAGAATCTAACAGTTCAAGTTTGAAATGACACAGATAGAGCTGCTCTCGTGCCAAAATTCTATTTTGGAATGGTTTTAACCATTTCACTCCGGGGCAGTTCTAGAGCTGGAACAAACTGCTAATGTCTATAATATAGCAAGACTTCATGTTGTTTGAAGGACTGCAATGCACATCCAGTCTGCCTATAATCTCTGTTTGTGACCAGTTGTAGTTGTTCTGTAACAAGTGTCAAGGGGGTAGGCATTTCAGTATGTGGAGGGGGGGGCGGTCAGTAACCTCCAGGTCTTCTTGTGGTGTCTGTCATTCTGTGCTGTATCCAGGGTTTCTTCAGGCAGATTTTGTGCAGGTGGCAAAGTAGTGTCTTGCTCTGCTTGCAGTAGAAAACAGGAAGTTGTTATCCCTCTGTACAGACAGCTGGTGAGACCCCATCTGGAGTTCTGCATCCAGTTCTGGAGACCCCATCTCCGCAAAGACATGGACAGGATGGAGGCTGTCCAGAGGAGGGCGACTAAAATGGTGCAGGGTCTGCACCAGAAGACATACAAAGAGAGATTAAAGTAGCTTAATATGTGTACACTCGAGGAGAGGAGGGAGAGGAGGGAAATGATAGAAACTTTCAAGTACATCAAGGGAATCAACAGAGTCCAAGAGGGTAGCATCTTTCAGAAAAAGAGATCTGCAAAAACAAGGGGGCACAATTTGAAGATAGAGGGGGTATGGCTCAAAGGTAATGTGAGGAAGTATTTTTTCACAGAGAGGGTTGTGGATGCATGGAACAGCCTTCCTGAGGAGGTAGTGGACTCAAAAACAGTGGGGAAATTCAAGAATGCATGGGACAGACATAAGGCAATTCGGTTGGGGGGAAGGAAGAAGGAGGCTGATGGTTAACTAGGATCTGCAGCCTATGCATTAGGTAGGGAAATGGGCAGACTAGGTGGGCCAAGCGGTTCTTAACTGCCATCAAATTCTATGTTTCTATGTTTGTTCTATAGTTGGTAGTTCCTGTTCAGCGCTTGTACAGGGGTGTGCAAAGTCAACCCTTTCCCCAGCATCTTGGTAAGGTGTGGTGGCAGGGCCAAGTTGAAATGAGGGCTGTTCACCTGTAACCGTAGTTCTAGGAATGGTACATGGTGCACATCCCACTACCTGTGGTCCCTCTCCCAGTCGGGCCACAACCCTCAAGGTGCACCTTGTAGCCATCTCTGCATACTGGGTGCAGGCTGGTATGCTGACAGTGATACAGCAGAAGGTGGATGGGTGCTTCTTTAAAGGCCCTGACTACTTGTTCCTGCCGGTGAATGAACCACCACCACCTTGGGACTTGTTGCTGGTATTGGCACTGCTCATGGGCATGCTGTTTGAACCAATGCACAGGCGTGGTATCTCTCATCTGTCATGGAATACCACCTTCTTGGTGGCTATCATCTCTGCCAGAAGGATTAGTGAGCTCTAGGTGCTCTCGGTGAAATCTCCGTATTTGGTGTTCCACAGGGACAAGGTTGTCCTCCACCCCAACCTAAAGTTCCTCCCGAAGGTTGTTTCGGAGTTTCACCTTAATTGGGTGATTGACCTCACAGTATTTCACCTATCCAACCTTGGAAGATGAGCACAGGCTCTACATGTTGGACCTGAGGTGAGTGTTTGGTTATTATAAGGCGTGCATAGCTGAAGTTTGGGGAGAGGTTCGCCAGCTCTTTGTAACATACACTGAAGCCTCACCAGGCAGACCAGCAGCTAAGCAGATGATTGGAAGGTGGATTTTATCTGCATTCACCTCTTCTATAGGTTGGCTAGTAGGAAGCCCCCCATAGGGCTAAGGGCTCATTGCACCAGACGTACTGCTGCCTCGGTGGCTGCATTCAGGGATGTCCCTATCCAGAAGATCTGTGGGGTTGCTACCTGTAAGTCAGCACACAACTTCATTTCCCATTACCACATCGACCTTGAGTCATGCCAGGATGCTGGTTTTGGGACCTCAGTCCTCCAATCCTTGTTTGCTAAGTAGGGGTTTTCGCCTTGCCCCATCCTCCTGGAGAACTGCTAGAAGTCTGCTGCTGTGTGGATAGTGTACCATATCCACGTCCCTAGAAATTAGGGTTACTCACCTGTAACAGTAGTTCTAGGAGTGGTATATGGTGCATAGCCACATGACCCACCTGACCTACCCTGGCAAGTGACACATGGATCCCTGGTTCCACAGGGCAAGATCTGATGTCACGGAGCAGAGCTGAGGAGCATAACATGTGGGTGGGAGGAGCTTAGCTTTGAAGACATTCCGGCGGAATTTAAAGGGAAAAGGAAGACTGCCACAATGTGGATAGTGTACCATATCCATGTCCCTAGATAAAGTATTACTAATTTTTTGTGTCAAGTCTGCTTGTCTTAGATTTTGCTTTTGTATGATGGAGGCATAGTAGTCCTGTTCAGCCTGCTCAGTGGGATCGCCTTTGCTGTGAGTTGCCCGGGGACAGTTTTTATAAGAGTCCTTTATCCCCACAAAGGTTGCAGCGAACAGGGTTCCTGCAGCTGATGCTCGTGTGTACAATTTCAGAGCACAAAGAGCACAGGCACTATTAAGGTGTGACCAGGAGCCACATCTGAAGCATGATTCTGGGCTGGCCTGAATAAAAGATAAAGTCTCTATCCCTCCCCAGAAAAAAACAGCTTGGGAGTTTTTTCAGTTCTGCTTCGATATGGCAAAGGAGCAACTTCATTTCCAACCTCATGTCCATATGTTTTCAGAATCCAGATCGTCCAGGCACCCCAAAACATATATCTGCATTTGAGTCAATATAAGATGTCCGTTATTGAAACCCCCTAATTCTTGAACAGTGCAGTGCTAGTTTTAAAGGCTGCCTTTGTCAGTGGAATTACAAAAAAAAGGGAAACGCAATGGTGAGTACTTCACCTCCTGGTATATCTCATCTAGGACTTCTCTAGGCCAGCAGTGGTCTTAAAACTCACATCAAAAATGGAGTCACCTGATGCATGTACTGAAGCGTAAATTTCCATGGCCTGAAAAGCTAGGCTTTCTTTAGTAAGTTCTGAGCCAAAAACACCCGATCTAGGTGATCCTCCATGCCACCCTTACATTTAATGCGGATCACATTTCTTCTCTTAGCTGGTTCCTCAGGTGTGTAGAACAGACCTGCATACATCCTTGCTTGCTGACCCTTATCCCTAGGGGCAGGCAGAGGATGGGCCCTCTGCATGTCCCTGCCCAGCTCCAGGGCTTCCCTTGCACCCATGGTACTAGGTCCTGGGGTTTCATAGCCATTACACACTCAAAAGGAAAAAAGAGTTGATTGGGTGTCTAGCACATCTGCTTGAATGACAGAAGCCACTGGTTCAGATGACTTCACAGTATGTGTTGTATTAGGGCCTGGATTTTTATGTACAGAGTTCGAATCCCTTTCGGGTGTATATGTGTGAGTGAATGCTCCTGAGCACAGTATGACCCTCTCATTTGTTTTCAGACTCATGTTTTCTTGCATATCTTGACCTTTCCCTGGTTAAGACAGTACTCTGGTCCTGGGACACCTCAGGAGTTCTACCGTGGAAGGGGGAGCCATAAAATGCAAGGCATAAAATAAGTGGGTTCGCATAGCAATCTGCAACCCATGAATCGGGAAACGCGAGTCAATTGCCAGCTTGACTAGCAATGATTGCTAATCATGTAAGCTGGCTGTTTCCCATATTTTTTCTAAATTTCCCAGGTGTCTAGTGGCACCACCCACCCTCCGATCGCTGTCCCTGTCCGTTCCCTGGTATCTAGTGGCATCCCCCCACCATCAGATCAGTGTTCCTGTTTTGTCTGTCAACTATTTTTTTTTAAACCTGAAAAAAAAGAGGTCCATCACCGATCACTTCTGCACCCCGTACCCAACCACCCACTGTGCACCCACCTCCCCAGTACCCCCCTCACCGTCACTCACCTGAACAGGTCTCAGGTTCGAGATCCGTGCTCCTGATCGAAAACACGCCTTGCTCCTGGAACCGGTGACTGCCATATGAGAACTAAGGTAAATACAGTCCTATGTATTTCAGTGGGGGTTTCAGCTTTGGTGCATAACTCAGTCATTTTTCAAGATATTGACCCCAAATTTTCAACCTAGCCTTTTGGGGACCCCACCTCATGAACAATATAACTGTCATTAAGCAACTTCTGCCCAAAAGGTGATTTCGAAGTTGCTTGGCGAGTTCACCTTTCAGGCAGGATTTGTGTAATGACAGTCAAATTGTTCATGAGGTGGGATCATGAGAAGGCTATGTTGAATACTTGGGTCAAAATATGAAAAAATGGCAAACTTATGGCCATTCATTGCAATTTCGCTATGCACCCTCGTAACTTTGGGAATTTTTAAATATTTTTACCCCAGATTTTCAACATAGCCTTCTTATTACCCCACCTCATGTACGTCACAGCTGTCATTTTTCAAATCCTGGCCAAAATGCGTTTTCGCACCTGTGGCATGGAATGGCATTGCAGTTGCGCAGAATTATGCTTTGGTGGGGATTGGAAAACTTTCTGTACTGAGTACATGAGGTGGGATAATAAGAAAGGCTATGCAGACAATTTGGTCAAAATGGGAAATTCAGTCTCAGAACTATGTATACAATGTCTATTTATCAATATATACAATAATAAGTAATAATTATATGGTTTAAAGTAAATATACCCATTTTAGAATAGTGCTAATCAAAATCGGCTGATTGCTAATCATTTTTCATTTTGATTAGCAAAGGCTGCTAATCAACTCCGACACTAATTTATTCCTTGACAATGGTAATGTCATCATTCACAGCACAGATTTCTACCTTAATTTTGGAGTTTGCGAACTTTCAAAAGTAAAAGGTAAGGAAACAAAAACATTACTTGCCTAAGGGAGACCCAGAAAATAAGTTATGCTGCTGTATTGGTTATTTTTGTGATGAAGAATTCTATGTAATTCGAAAGCTCGAGCTCCATTTTCTTTTGTAACACCTGTGTTGGTCCAATACAAGGTATCACATCATCTTTTTTTTCTGGATCTTTTGCCTCAGGAAGTGACTGTGTATATGGGTTAAGATCTTCCTCGAGAACGTCCAGTACCTCCTTGTCCGATGTGCTGACTTCAGCCTCTGTAGTCTGCACTTTTCCCAGGTCAGCTGCCTTCACTGAACCCAGAGAACACAAGTCCTTCTAATCTACAAAGCATCCGCAGCCTGCACTGTACAAAGCCTCCTCCACTGTTAATCCTGATGCTAACACAGGACTTCTCGCTGTAGCCTGTTGCACCTGCCGATGTGGCAGTTTTCTCCCTCGGTCCTTATGGGAATGTCCCGGTGGTGTAATCACTTCGCTTGCTTTCCTCGTTACTGTAGTTCCCTTACCAGAATTCTGAAACTTTGTCTTTTGCAATGAGCTGATGGCAAGGATCTCTAATTCTTTTCATTTATCATCCTATCGTACTTTACTGACTGGAAGCGGATCCAAAATGTTATCCGTGGGAGCAACCTGTCCTGCTAACACGGCAGGGCTCTCAGACTCTGGATTTCAGGCCGCTGGTGAGTCTGTAGCAGGAAAGGTATCAAAAGCCAAAACCTGATGCTCTGAATTGAAGACTTGATTAATATCAGTTGCCATATTTGTGGTTACAGTGCTAGCCACATACTTTGGGGATAAATTATCTGCTTGTAATACAGGTGCAGTCTGACGTGATGATACCTGTCCAGTGAGGGCTCCAGCTTAACTACTACAGAGTTGTTGCTTGTGCACTCTCATTTTCTCCTCCTCCTCTTCTGCAAGTAAAGTCATCAGATAGACTTTTTTCTGTAAATATGCTGCCTCTAGGTTTGCTTATGCTTGCCACTGGTTTCTGGATTTTTACACCTGAACAGATGAGTTTCCTTCAAACTTCTTTCAGTATCTGTCTTTCCATCACCAGAGATACCGGATATAATTGCAGGGTTTTCAGCATCATTCCCTACAGCCAAAGCATCCTCAGTATTGAGGGTGGGGAGAGTAGCAACCTCCTGCACCTGGACAACCATGACTCTGTCATGGTCCAGCTCCAACCACCACTCTCTCCAACAAGAAGTGAGTAGCTCCCCCTGTCAAAGAGTGGGGTAGTTTCCCCAGTGTCGTGGTCAACATTCCCCCATCCATAAAACAGGTCCATGCAACCCCCTTCCCCAGGATGCACTTGAAAACAAGCTGTCATAGCTTAGTGTCCCATTCCTGTCAAAAATTGCAAATGAATAAATAAGACTGTGTGCCTATTTATTCAGATGACAGATGGCCGAGGTGGTGACAAAAGTGTCTGTGCCACTCGCTGGTCCTCTTCGGTCTGCATACTTTTTTTGGAGTGACTTGGGGAGTGGAGGGTGGATGGGTACCTAAGTGGGTGGGGGGGTGTCTCTATTTGCCATGGGAGGGAAGAAAAGAAAAGAAAAGAATTGGACTGCCTTTTTCTCAGGAGCATGGCAGGCAGCACTCCCGGGGGCAGAAAAAAAAATACCCAGACTGGTTTTTCCTTGGGAGCAAGGCAGGTGATGCTCCAGAGGACAGAATTAAAAAAAAAATGAAACACTCAGGACTGTGTTTCCTTGGAAGCAGGGCAGGCAGCACTCACAAGGACATAAAAAATAAAAAGAATCGGATTGATTTTTTTCTCCTCAAGAGCAGGGCAGGCAGCTTTTCTGAGGGCAGAATAAAACTAGGTATGGTAAAGAGAGGGTGGAGTAGGGGAAACACAGTGTTCTGATGCATACTAATTAGGTGATCAGATTCCACTGTGGATGCCAAAAGTAGTATGCATTGATTCCACTTTGACTTTCTTATTTTCTTCCATGAATGCATAACATCTTGCAAAGCTACGCTATGCAGCTGTAAAAAATGTAAAATAAAACATGAAACATGGAAACTTTCCTTCCCCATTAACCCTTAATGTACATGTAGCTTTGTGTCTGTAGACACAAAGCTTTCTGTTTTTGTTTTTTTTTCCATAAAAGCCTTTATCCTCCTTAGACAGAACAGGCAGCTTCTTAGCCCTGTCTCCATGCACCTGCAGCCGTCTCTAACCTCCTTTCAGTAAGGGAGGCCTATCTCCCATGGATCCCCCCCCATGGTGGGGCCATTGGGCAGGCCTTCACAAAGCCCATCCTCCATTTTTCCTCCCATTTTTTCCCTGAGCTCAAGAATGTGCAATTAGCATGATGTGCACGCTCCACCTCTGCAGAAACACCCCACGCGCTCTGTATGTGGGATCCCTTCCCCACTGTGTGACTCGCTTGTGCTGCCACCCCAATATATCAAGGTGGCAGTCAACAGCAAGACACGGCAACCCCTCCCCAAGGGAGGAAAGCAGTCCTATAGACACTCAATGCTCCCTCACTCGGCCAAGCCCCGAGCAACCCGCATAAGTTTTGTAACCCGGGTCACCAGCATGGCAGGAGGTGATGCGCTCAGCGCCTCAGCCCTCCACACCACTGGGCTAGTCCAGATAAACAGCTTTCTAAACACACTTCCAGTTTTCAATTGCTGCTCAATTAAAACTGGATCCAGGTCACTCCAAAGTGGGAAACCAAGGACTGGAGTGTCTCTTATAAGGAAAAGATGTGGTGAGGACAAGTAACTGTGTAAACAGATTGTGTTCTCCATGTTTGAGACTAAAGCGGGGTTATCAGGAGCTCCATGCGAAGGAACTTGGGGGAACCCCAACCTGCTGAAGCCGTTTTTCTGTCTCACTACCACTGGGGTCTGCCAAGTCTGGTTCACACCGTGAGTGATTCCTACAGAGATCTTGGCCAGTATAGCAGCCCCGCCCCTGGCATGACAGTATGGGTAAAATATGGTACATTTCACCCTACTGACAGGGAAAGCCACCCCAAAATATGTAAATCATAAAAAGAAATAGTCTAGTTAGGAGGAAGGGGATGTGTTTAAGATTTCAAGCCCTTTAGATCTTCCACTGCAACATGTTAAGTACTTCACAGGAACTATAAAAAAAAATTTCATTGAGTTTGGTTTTAGACCTCTTCTTATAAATTTAAACACAATATTATCCTAATGTAGGTCAGTGAACTGAAATGCCACTGTACACCATGAAGGATTAAAGAAAGGGATTCAGTCATATCCACTCTCCCGCTAGGTCATATGACAGTGTAAACAAGAAAGGCAAGGGGCCTTCAACTTTCTCTTACTCTAATCCTTTGTTTATACAGAGCTTACAGCGTCTTCGGGGTCGTCTCTGTCTGGCATTAAAGCGCTGCAGCTTTTTGAAGTTTCTCCGACGTTAATAAAATTAGTCTGCCCTCACTGCTAGGCCCCTTGCCACTGCTTCTGAGTATATTATATCCTCCTCTCTCTCATTTCAACATTAGCCTTCTTTTTTTAGGTTAATTTATTTTGAAAAAGAAAAGAAAGGAAAGAAAAAAAGATACCCCAGATAACTATTTTGCTAATGGGCCGTGTGACTGCCTTACTCCATGTTCTAAAAACTCAAAGGGGATTAAAACGAAAACCCAGAGATTTGAAGTAAATTACCAGGAAAATAACTGGAGGTGTTAAGTTTCACTGAGGGAACGACAATTATCAGAGACTTTACAAACCCTTAGAAAGCTTTACTATGAAGAAGTGGCTCTTGGTGAAGAAGAGGACAGTGGTGAGGACTGACTTTAGCACCAGCCAGACGAACAGTGCTACAGTTATGGTGACTTAAAGGGGAATCCTTGGCTCCCCTGCCTTAATATTGTGGGACCCAGAGGTCCCGATTAAAGTAAATTTCCAACATTCTGTTTGGGGCTTTTGGGCTTTATAGCCTGTTGCCTTATCACTAAGTCATAAAAGATATTTTTTTATTAGTCTTGCTAGGAAGGGAAGGGATCATAACTTGGGCGAAGCCTGATGGCCAGCCGATCCCTTCCACTTCCTGATCCACTGGCCAAGCCCGCTCAGATTTTTGTGACATCAAACCGAGAGAGACCCCATTGAAGTCTATGGGGCTCAGATTCTAAATGTTTTTTAAGTGTTAAAGCAATCTCTGGTATAAGCGACCAAAGTAGTAGATCAGGGAGGGGCTGTGGACATGGCCTACCTAGACTTTAGCAAGGCATTTGACACAGTCCCACACAAAAGATTAATATACAAGTTAGCACAGCCTGGGAGTGGGTCCCAAGATGACAGCATGGGTAAAGAATTGGCTGGAGAATAGGACACAGAGAGTAATAGTAAATGCAGTCCACTCCAGAAGAAAGGAGGGTTACTAGTGGGGTACCGCGAGGGTTCAAGTATTAGGATCGGTCCTCTTCAATGTCTTTATAAGCGACATTGCAGAAGGACTGAAGGAAAGTATGTCTCTTTGCAGATGACACTAAGATCTGCAACAGAGTTTATGCACAGGGTGGGTGGAAAGGATGAGAAGGGACTCGCAAGGTTAGAGGAATGGTCAAATGTATGGCAGCTTAGATTCAATGCTAAGAAGTGCAAGGTAATGCACCTGGGAAACAAAACCCAGGGAAGAGTACACAATGGGGGTGAGATACTAACAACAACAAAAATGGAAAGGGGCCTGGGGTAGTCATATCAGATGACCTAAAGGTGGGAAAGCAATGTGAGAGGGCAGCAAGGAGGGCTGGGGGGATACTGGGATGCATAGGAGAGGCATCACCAGTAGAAAACAGGAAGTTATTATCCCTCTGTACAGACAGCTGGTGAGACCCCATCTGGAGTACTGTGTGCAGTTCTGGAGACCCAATCTCCGCGAAGACATAGACAGAATGGAAGCTGTCCAGAGGAGGGCAACTAAAATGGTGCAGGGTCTGCACCGGAAGACATATGAAGAGAGACTTAAGGAGCTTAATATGTATAGCCTCGAGGAAAGGAGGGAGAGGGGACATGATAGAAACTTTCAAGTACCTCAAGGGAATCAACAAAGTCCAAGAGGGTAGCATATTTCAAAAAAAGAGGTGTGCAAGAACAAGAGGGCACAATTTGAAGATAGAGGGGGGCGCTCAGAGGTAATTTAAGGAAGTATTTTTTCACAGACAGGGTTGTGGATGCATGGAACGGCCTTCCGGAGGAGGTTGTGGAGTCAAAATCAGTGGTGGAATTCAAGCATGCATGGGATAGTCATAAGGCAATTCTGGGGGGTGGGGGGGTAGGAAGAAGTAGGCTGCTGGTTAACTAGGATCTGCAGCTTATCCAGTAGGTAGGGAAATGGGCAGACTGGGTGGGCCAAGCGGTCCTTATCTGGCGTCAAATTCTATGTTTCTATGTTTCTATGTTAAGTGAAAGTCATCGCTCAATTAATATAGGGTCTATTAGTTGAGCAGTGGCTTTCATGTACCACAGATTGCTTTATTACTTAAAAAAAAAGTTCTGAAGCCGAGCCCCATAGACTTCAATGGGGTGCACCCCTGCACTCTCCCTGGTTAGACATCACAAAATGTCTGAGCGTGGGGGCAAGGCCGGTGGACTGGGAAGTTGAAGGGATTGGCTGGCTATCATGCTCAACCCAATTTAGGATCTATTCCCTTCCTAACTGGACTAATAAAAAAATATATATTTTATGCCTCACAAAACTTATGCTGCAGTAAGGTAATGGGCTGTAAAGCCCAACACCACATCTTGCAAATTTCCTTTAAGCCAACAATCTGAACAAACTTCTCCTCCCTTAAATCACTCTTTTTCCTTCTCTTCTACCACCACCTCTGTTTCCTTAAGTCTTTGCTTGCCCTTAATTCTTACAAAGGTGGTAGCCCTGATGGTCTTGATCCCAAACTACTTCTTCTCTCAGGCTCTGCTATCACTCTTCCTATTACCCTTCTCCTTAACCTTTCCTTTTCTTCTGCTACTGTGATGCCTGGAAACAGGCTACTGTCATTCCTCTCCCTAAAGGTGGTGGTATCTCTTTCCCTAGTAACTACCATCCTCTCTCCTTCTTGCCCTTGCTAAATTACAGGAACACCTTGTACTATCTCAACTCTCTTGCTTCCTTGACTCCCTCCTTATTCACTCCCTTCCAGTATGGTTTTCGGAAATCCCACTCCACTTCCACTTCCCTCCTTCAGCTCACTGACTCCATCCCCTCAGGTATGGTTCACGGTCTGATCATGCCTGCCATTTTTGTTGAGCTTGTTAAAGCTTTTGACACAGTGGCACATCTCCTTTTTCTGGACAAGCTTAAAGTAAATGTGTGATATAACATTAAGGGTTTCATAGCCCGCTACCCTTGGGCGGCGATAGCCTCTCTGTGTTAAAAGTTTACATTTTAATGCAGTCTTTAAAGTTTGGGAAGGGATCATAATTTTGGTCAAACTGCCAGCCAGTCAGTCCTTTCCTACTTCCCAGTCTGCCTGTTTCTACTCGTGCCTTAGATTAAACCAGGGTGTGGTTGTGTTTCCATAAGCCTATGAGGTAATTTTAGAATGATTTTACTAAACTTTATGGCTTTCATTTTTATCAAAAGGTAATTTTAAGTTTAGTAAAACTGTTCTGAAAATTAGTCCCATAGACTTGTATGGAGCACATCCCCATACTCTCCCTGGTTCCACGTCACAAAATGTAGGAGCGCGGGGGTGGAGCAGGCAGACTGGGAAGTGGGAAGGGAATGACTGACTGGCAGTTCAGCCACAATTACAATCCCTTCCCGAACTTTAAAGAGTGCATTAAAATGTAAACCTTTAACACAGAGGGGCTATCACCATCCCAGGGTAGCAGGCTATGAAGCCCAAAATGTTTAACAAAAAGATCACACCTTTACTTTAAAGCAGTGGATCTTTCCGACTCTGCAGTCAGCTGGTTTCATTCTTACCTTGAGGGAAGGTCTCAAGCTGTCCAAATAGGAAGCTCCATTTCATCACCACTCCCTATCTACTCAGGTGACACTCAAGGTTTGGTCCTGGCTCCTATTCTCTTTTCCATTTTCTTGAATTTTTATTTATTTATTCATTAAGTTGATGACTGGGAGAAGCACACTGAGCCAAGGCTTGATTCCAGGTGCAACCCAGGGTGGGCGTGTGTGTGGAGTACAATGCATACATACTGTATAAGAGCAGCAGGAAGGTTAACAGTGGACACAACAGGCGGGTTACAATAGCCTGAAACAGTAAACAGGAATAGTGAGTACAATGTTTCAGAAAGAACAGGTGGGTTACAATAGCCTGAAACAGTAGACAGGAATAGTGAGCACAATGTTTCAGAAAGAACAGGCGGGTTACAATAGCCTGAAACAGTAGACAGGAATAGTGAGCACAATGTTTCAGAAAGAACATGCGGGTTACAGAGCTGCCCGAGTGGGTAATTAGCCAGAGGATACAATACATACAAGCATATAATAAACTGAAGGGTCAACAAGGGTAACAAAATAAGCAAAAAAAAAAAAAAAAGATAGCAGTAAACAGTGTATTTAATCTAAGTACCACAACAAAAATATAATTGAGTCACAATGTAATATAATTGAAAACTGAACATAATTTAAACAAAGAGGAGGAAATGATCTTACCTCACAGCTTCAACTGAATTTCAACAATATTCAGTGCTGGTTCCAGTTTAACCAACTATCCCTCAATGCCAAAAAAACAGTTTCCATAATTTTTAGCACACATCAGATGCTTTCCTGACTCAGCCCGCTCCGTTTATTTCATACCCTTGCTGGTGCTATGATCGAGGATATATCCTCTACAAAGTACCTTGGGGTCTGGCTTGACTGTCATCTTGATTTCTTGATTCATACTGATGCCATACGCCAAAAGCTCCACCCCAGGCTTGGTGCACTGTGCAAGAGCAAAACAAGTATACCGCTTCCTGTCCGCCAAGATGATTATAGTGACAGTGAGACTATAGTGGAGCTCCCAAATCCTCCCTTGCCAGACTTGACCCCCATTTCCACTCTTTTTGTTGTTTCGCTTTAGACTGCTCCCTTCGTATCCATCACTGCTCACTCTACTCTGCCCTTTCACTCCCCTCTCTTGATGCCAGGCGCCTTTCCCATTGTACCGCCTTCATTTCTAAATTCTGGTTTGGTTTCTTCCCTCCTACCTTACATCCTTCTTATCCGCTCCCTCAGCTTCCTACTATCCTTTCCGCAATACTTCCCATTCCCTCTCTATTCCCTCCAGAAAATCTATTGTTGGTCAATTTGCTTTCTTGTACTGTTTTTCCTTAATTCTGGTCCTTCCTTCCCCTGTCAAGTCGCTCTGCCTCTTCTTTCTCTTTAAAGTCTCTTCTTTATTAGTTTTCTTCTCCATCCTGCAACTGTTCATGACCACCCCCCCACACACACACACTAGTTTTGCCTTGGCAGTCTGTTTCCCCCATTACCTGTTCATTGTTCTGTACTTGTAAGAGTAGTTCCATCACCTAAGCTATCTCAGTGTTATCTACTACATGTATCTGTTTTATGATTTTGCCTTCAATTTTTTGATTATGCTCCTTGATATACTGTATTTACTGTATATAACTTACTGCTTCCCCTCATCCCCAGGAAGCATCTGGAAATGAGTGGTTAGCAGCTCAGTATGTCTCTCCTGGTAAAACGTTTGAAATAAAGAAATTATTTTTTAAACTATTGACAGATTAGATATCTTACTTTATATGTGGTTGATCCTGCGGCCCTCTGCACGCCTTGCTGCCAAACTAACAGTCCCACTGTGTCCCGCAGCCAGCTGTGTGATGACATAAGTGACAGGCTAAGTTGTGGGGGATGTCTATGTGTCAGCACTTAGTAATGTATGCTAATACTCTGTAACAGCGTATTTTCATGTTTAGTGTACCTGTACTGATCATGCAGACTCAGCCCGATTGGTACCGGTAGACTGAGTGTGATAATGCACTGTTACAGAGTACTAGCATACAGTACTAAGTGCCAGTACATAGATGTCCCTCAAGGCTTAGCCTGTCACTCATGTCATCACAGGGCTGGCTGCAGAGGACAGTGGGACTGTTAGTTCAGCAGCATGGTGGGTGGAGGGATGCAGGAACAACCACATATAAAGTACAACATTTAACCTGTCAGTGGTTTAAAAAATCATTTCTTTAGGTTGTCTGCTTAAACACCCCCACTCTGTAATTTTTCTACTAGTATAGAACGCTTCCTTATATATATTTTATATCTATGCATATTTTTGAAATTGTACGTTGTATTTCCTCCTGACTTGTTTATTGCTGTATTACCTTCCTACTCCCCTTTCCCCGGGTCGCACATGGAAACGAGCCTCGACTCAGTATGTCCCTCCCAGTAACCAAACCTCAAATAAAATAAATAAAAATAGTATATAACTGGGACCTCTAGGTCCCGCAGTATTAAGGCAAGGGAGCTGAGGATTACCCTTTAAGTAGCTAAACAAGAACTATTTGATGGACCCACACTTCCAGTTACAAGTCCCCAACCATCACACCTCCAATTGTTCCAAGCATCTTACAGACTAGAGACATCATCTTGTTAGTAATCCAGAATTGGAGAAGCCAATAAATACTTCAGTTTTCTGGCAAATTGGCAATACCTTAAATTATCTCCTTGGTAAAGTGGTGTGTGATTTACTTACTTGGGCCTGGAAGGGATGGGTGATTTTCTTTCAGTACAGTTCATAGCCATGTTCTAGGTTCCCCACTGCTACCCCATACCCCAGAGAAAACTTTGAGCAAGAGCTGGCCAGAGCTGGCTCAGTAGTGACACAGATGCTTGACATGTCAACAACAAGGGTTCATAGTCTGAGCCCAGGACAACAGAAGCTGAACAGATGAGGTAGGTTAGGCGTCCTCTTCAGGTATTTCCTGCTTCAGTGAGTGAGGGTAACACCTTCCCCTGCTCGGCTTACACACAGCTGCCCAGCTGGAGGGTAGATGCCGGGGAAGGATATCAAAACTCTCAGGTGGAGCCTCATGTAATGTGGTTCACTCACTTGGCTGATGTATGATGCAGAGAGGTCATACATCTAGCGGCACAAGCAGGGAAGTTGTGGAGGATGGCAGTTTTCATTATGATCCTGGAACTGAGGACAGGAAAACAAAAACGCCTATAGAGATGAGCGAAAAAATAAGTGCCTTAACTGGGATTTGAACCCAGGCCATTCAATATACCGCTGCACTATCAGCTGCCTCACCAGAGCAACTGGAAACATGGGACACCCAGAAGCATCCTACTTGTTCTTAAATGCACAATCTGGTGCTGCACAAATACATCATATTTTTATTCTTCGGGTACAGTGTGCATACACACATAAATATATATATATGTGTGACACAGACAGAAGAGAGAAAGAAATAAGTGCCTTGGCTGAAATTTGAACCAAGGCCACTCTGCATACCTTACTCTTTCTCAAATGACCCTCCTTCCCAGCTAAGGCATTTATTTCTCTCTCTTGCCTTTATTGGTGAAATGACTGACAGACAGGACTCAAGAGAATGGGAATGAATGGAAAATTCTCAGATGTCAGGGAAGTAACTTGTGGGGTAAACATAGAAACATAGAAGTTGATGGCAGATAAGGACCGCAAGGCCCATCCAGTCTGCCCATTTCTTTTTCTACCTTATAAATGTGCCATTGGCCTTTGCTCTGTCAGTGACCTATCTATTCATACTCATTTGCATTGCTCCCTTATGCCTATCCCATGCCTGTTTGAAGCCCTGCACTGTATTCATAGCCACCACTTCTTGAGGTAGGCCATTCCATGCATCCACCACCCTTTCTGTGAAAAGAATTTCCTCACATTCCCCTTAATCGGCCCCTCTAATCTCATGCTGTATCCTCTTGTCCTGCTATTTTTCTTATATTTAAACATGTTAGACTCTTTCACCTTGTTAATGCCCTTAAGGTGTTTGAATGCCTCGATCATATCACCTCTCTCCCTCCTTTGCTCAAGGGTATACATATTGAGTTCTGTTAATCTGTCCTCATATGTCTTCTGATGCGGTCCCTGCACCATTTTGGTTGCCCTTCTCTGGACTGCCTCAATTTGGTTAATGTCCTTGTGAAGGTGTGGCTTCCAATACTGCACGCAGTACTCCAGATGGGGCCTAACCAGTGTCTTGTAAAGAGGGATTATTACCTCCCTCTTATGACTTGTGATACCCCTACTAATACACCCTAACACCCCTCTAGCCTTACCTACTGCTTTAGAGGTCTGCTTGATGATTTCAGGTCATCAGTGATGATGATGCCCAAGTCTCTTTCTTCCTTTGTGACTGCTAGCAACTCCTCCCAGCCTATAGGTGGCTTCAGGGTTTCTCTTCCCTATGTGCATGATCTTGCTACTTTGCATTAAATCCCAGTTGTCACTCTTCTGACCATTTTGCTAGTTTATCCAGATCTCTTCTCATTCTGCCCACCCCATCTGGATCATCTACTCTGTTGCAGATCTTGGTGTCATCTGCAAACAGACAAGTCTTACCCTCTAGTCCATCTGCAAGGTCACTAATGAAGATGTTGAAGAGGACTGGCCCCAGAACTGATCCCTGAGGTACCCCACTTGTGACTTGCATCTCTTCTGACTGTATACCATTTACCACCACTCTCTGTTTTCTGCCCGTCAACAAGTTTGCCACCCAGTTGACCAACTTCTGACCACCCAAGCCTACCCAGCTTATTTATCAATCTTCTATGTGGAACAGTGTCAAAGCTTTGCTGAAGTCAAGGTAGGCGACATCAACTGCTCCCCCTTGGTCCACCACTCTGGTTACCCAGTCAAAGAAATCTATGAGATTAGTTTGACAGGACCTTCCTTTTGTAAACCCATGCTGTCTTGGATCCTGTGCCCTATGGATTCAAGGTGTTGCACTATCCTTTCCTAAGGAGTGCCTCCATAATCTTGCCCACTACTGAGGTAAGACTGACTGGTCTGTAGTTCCCTGCCTCCTCCCTGCTACCACTCTTGTGGAGCGGGATCACATGAGCCCTTCTCCAGTCTTCTGGGACCTCTCCTGTGCTCAGAGACTCACTAAACAGTTCTGCTAATGGCTCTGCTAGTTCCACCTTTAGCTCCTTAAGTACCCTGGGATGTATGCCATCAGGTCCCATTGCCTTGTCCACCCTGAGCTTAGCAAGCTCTTGTAGGACCCTTTCTTTTGTGAAGGGAGTAGTGCTCACCTCCCTCCCCCCTGTGTCCATGGTGCTGAGCTGTGGGCCCTGCCCTACCTTCTCTTCAGTGAATACTGAGCAAAAGTATCTATTTAGGATAGATGCTTTTACGTGGTCCTCCTCCTCACATGCTCCCTTTTCTCCATTAAGCTTAGCAATACCCCCTCTGGACTTTCTCCTTTCACTAATGTATCTATAGAAAGTCTTGTCACCTTCTTTTACTGTTCGTGCTAGTGTTTCCTCAGTTTGGGACTTTGCCTGCCTTACTGCCTTCCCTGCTTCCCTTAGGGCACTTTGGTATGCCTCCCTATCTTCATCCCGCTGTGTTCCCTTATATTTCCTGAAGGCCAGCCTTTTGGCTCTGACCTTTTCTGCTACTGTATTTGAGAACCAAAGTGGTTTCCTTCTTCTTTTGCACTTCCTTTTCTGTCTAACACAATGGGATGTTGCTTCAAGTATTGCATCCTTAATGCTTGCCCACTTTGCCTGTACCCCCTCAACTGTGTTTCTTTTTGCCAGGGCTAGCTTAACTCTTTTGGCCATCTTATCAAAGTCAGCTCCTCTGAAGTCCCTTATTTTTGCCTTGGAATGGGATGATTTAGATGTAGTAGCCAAATTGAACCATACCATGTGATGGTCACTGGTCCCCAGGTGACCTTCTACCTGGAGATCTGTGATCCCTTCCCTGTTAGTCAGTACTAGATCTAGGATAGCCCTGTCTCTTGTGGGTTGTGGTACCAGTTGTTTGAGGCCCTCCCCCTGCAGGGAATCCACTATGTGTCTAGTTCTGCCAGATGTTCCTGCTGGTATTGACCAATCTGTATCCGGCATGTTGAAGTCTCCCATTATCAGAACCTCCCCTTTAGCTGTCATGTTTTGTATATCTTCTAACAGTAATGTGTCTATGTCCTCCCCTGGTCTGGGGGCCTGTAGACAACCCCAGTTCTTATGGCTGTCCCATTTTCTGTTTCCAGGGTGACCACAGTTCTTCTGGCTCCTTATGTGTATTCTGAATTTCTGTAGCTTTGATATTTTCATTGACATACAGGGCCACTCCTCCCTTTTGCACCTCGGTCTCTTCTGAACAATACATAGCCAGGTACTGAAGTCTCCCAAGTGTGGTTACTGGTAAACCATGTCTCACTAATTGCTACTATGTCGGTTTAGCCTCTGACATTATTGCCTGCAGGTCTGGGATCTTATTTCCCAGGCTGTGAGCATTGTGTACATGATTTTCCATTGGCCAGATTTGGTTGTTAGTTGTTGGGTGAGGTTTGGCATTACCCCTGTGCGTTGTATGGGGAGACAACCCTTTTTTCTTACCTGGTGATGCAAGTGAACTGCAAACATGCTGAATCCCTGTTTGACCACTAGCTGAGGGGGGAGGGGTGTTCTTCCCATTCGACATATGGGGTGCTGCACCCCTCTCCCCATTTGCTAGTTTAAATATTCTGCAAAGACGTCAAACTTCTGCCCCAATGCACTGACTCCCTCCTTAGTCAGATGCAGTACATCAAATTTAAAGAACTTTCGCTCCCAGAACTGTTGCCAGTTCCCTGAAAATCTGTGTCCTTTTTCCTGGCACCAGTCCTTGAGCCACATGTTTAGCTCCCCTATCTCCCCTTCTCTGACCTTCCGTCCATCTGCTCCCCTCTCCCAGACTGGCAGGATCTCAGAGAAGGAGATGCCGGACGAAATGGATGATAGTTTGTCACCCAGCCTGGTCAGGTGTTCCTTGGTCTCCACAACTGACCAGCTGGCGAGATCATTAGTCCCTATGTGTACTAGGACATCAATGTTTTCTCCTGCTTTGTGAACAATTTTAGCAATGCGGTCAGTGTCTCTCCATACTGATGTACCTGGGAGACATCTGACCATTACCCCTGGCTGGAGATGGGTATCAACTCCCCGAATCATGGAGTCTCCTACGATCAGAAGTTTTTTGGATTCCCTTTTTGCTTTTTTTGTTTTGGTTCCTGATTTGGGTGAGTTTTATTGTGCTAGCTCCTGTGCCGAAGTGTCCTGCTCTGCAGTGTCTTCTGCCTCTTTGTTTGATTTCAGAGATACAGGCAGGTACCTGTTTGTAGTGTTTATATGTTTTTTGGAGGTAATATGTTGGAGAGCAGAGAGTGATGGGGCACCCGATTTGCCTCTCCTAACCACCTGCCAACCTCCTGGTCCAACTACCCTCACGGTCGAGGTTTTCTGTTGGATGCTGGGGAATGGCTGGGTGGTTCTTATAATGTATTTCCTCTTTAATATGAAATTTGAGGCATGCAATCTCTGCCCATGCTGCCCGGAGCTGAGCCCTAAGATCTCCAATGGCCCAGCATGTAGGGCAGTGTCCTAAATCCTGTAAGACTGTCCTTCTGAAAATTGTTCCACAGTACCTGCAGTTAATGATATCCATTCCAGATAAATTGCTGGGTTTATAACCTAGTCAGAATAATTAGAAGGAAAAAAAATGCAAGTAATGGTTTGATTGTGTTTTGTTTTTGTTTAACTTGTTATAACAAGTTAAATTACTAGATGCCCCTGTAAATGAGCTCACCTTGTGGATGCCCCACTGATCCACCCCTTCCTGCTCTGCCACAGGAAATGTCACAACTGTGGTACCCTATAAAGGGAGTGTAGTGTGGGTGGTTGGGGATGGGTGGGTGGCTGGGCTCTTCCTTGCGAAAAAGAAGAACCACGGACGAAAGAACAAGGAGGTAAGAGCAGAAACAATCAGCCAACAACAAATGCAGTAACCCTGAAAGCTTATCCTAATGTTAGATAAAACTGTAAAACCTGTAAAGCACCACCTGTAATAATTTCAGGAAGATATATGCTGTAAGAAACACTTTGCTACAGAGAAAAATAAAGCAATGAAATGTTAGCAACAAACAGTAGCAAACCCTGTGAGTAAAAAATAAAAACAACACCACACAGTAAATCTGCTTAGCCAAAAGAAGTCTTAATCCTTTTCCCTTGCTCTGGTAAGGTTCTCTACTCTGCCTTTCAAGCAGTCTTGGAAGGAAAGAGCTCAGGTGTGTCCTGGGGCTGCTACTTTTCAACTCTAGGGTTGCAGAGGGAAGTTAGTCTATTTGCAGATGACACAAAATGCTGTAGTAGAGTGGACAGTGAGCAGGGAATTAGTAGCATGAAGAGGGATATTTATTTATTTATTTGAAAACTTGGTGACCAGAAGAGGCACACTGAGCTACGGCTCATTTCCAGGTGCAACCCGGGGTGGGGCGGATCATAAACGCAATACATAGCTTAGCCAAATATAGTGTTGCAAAAAAGTGTAAAGACAATACAAAGTGCATAATGATCACAAAATAAAAACTGGCAGTTAAGCATTACACCAGGTTAAGGGGTCTGTTAAGAGGAAGAGAAACAGGAGCAAGAGGGAAAGGGAACAAGTCTTAGTTGATATCAGAGGGAGACAGGGGAAGTAGTGAAATGGAGGAAAGGGGGAAGCTGGTTCCAAAGTGAAGGGAAATGATAGGATAAGGCTGACTGGCCAGCTGTGGGGCAGGGAAGTGGCAAGGGAAAGGTGCAATGGTCCCTGGAGTAGAGGGAGCATGACGCATAGGTAACAATGGAAAGGAGTGATGAGAGGTAGGAGGGAAGGAATCCAAACCAGTATTATACAATGGCAAGAACATTTCCTGGACTCTGATTGGTCAGTGTGTCCTTGGCACAGTGAAGTTATTCCAGCACAACCTCACTGTACTGATGCCTTGCATTGTTCTTAGCAGCTCTCTTCAGAAATGAAGATATATTGCCACAATAAAAATCTACCAAAAACATTTTTTTTATTTTTTTTATTGTTGTATAACAGCAATAATGCACTCCAGGGTGTGGGTTGTGCCCAGATAACCTCATTTCTGGAATGCTGGATGCACTCGACCTGCACCCTCATGCCCAACCACCCAGGCGTGAGGTTATCTCAGCACAACCCACACCCAGTCGTGCATTATTGCTTAATTTAGATATAAAGGAGAACAGTGCATATGGTGACAGGATGGAAGGGGGAGAATGGATAGTGAAGAGTAAAGTGAGCAGTGATGAGTTTGAGGGGGTGAGTTGGCTGCAAAGTGAAAGAAAGAGTTAAAGAGAGTATCCAATCTGGCCACAGAGGTGGAGCTGGTAGATACATAGACCACATCCCCATAGTCAAAAATTGGGAGCACCATTTTGGTGACAAATTCTCTGCAAACTTGCAGGAGAAAACAATCTTTATTTTGGTACAAAGCACCAAGTTTAGAATGGAGCTTGGTATGGATGCGGTCGATGTGGACAGAGATGTCAAGCTTGCTGTCAAGCCACACACCAAGGCACTTGAAGGAAGGAGTCACTTCAAGTGGGCAGCCATCCAATGTGGAGGAAGTGGGCACTGAAGTAAGTCTGGCCAGTTTCTGACTGGTGCCAAAGATCATGGATACCACTTTTTTAGTGTTGACCCAAAGCTGGTTGACTCGAACCATCGTAAGACATTATGGAAGTCTTGCTGTAACAGACCTTCAATGTCAGTGGTGGAGGGGACATAAATGTAGATGACTGTGTCATCTGCACACATGTGAATATATGTGTTGGTACAGGCTAAAGGGGATGGAGACAGAAGTAGTCTAGTATTTGGCAATGGAAATTCAATACCAAGAACTGCAAATCTATGCACACTGGTAGCAGAAATCAGCATATGGATTATTGAATCTCTGCAGTATGGGTGGAGAACTCAGAGCAGGAATGGGACCTGGAGGTGATAATTAGCAATAGTCTATAAACCTCCTTCCTAACCAGTAAATCAAATGGGAAGGCAGACAGGATACTAGGATCCATAAGGAGCAGCTTCACGAGTCACAGGAGGGAAGTGACACAGCCACTGCGCAGGTCAAAGAGGTTACAGAACAGTTCATCTATTAGGGAGCACAATCTGAAGCTGGAAGTAGAGAAATTTAAAAAGGACGTTAGGAAGTATTTTTTTCACAGAGCAGGTGGTGGATAGATGGAATAATCTACCAAGCAGCATTGTCAGTGCTGGGTTCTAGTTGGATTCAAAACACAATGAGACATCTTTAAAGGCATTATTAAGAAGAATATATTGTAGGACTTCAGGATGGACTGGATGGATTATGGTCTTTTTCTGTCATTCTTCTATGTTTCTATATGAAAAAAAGTATAATATGATAATAAGTGCTTTACAAAAACACCAGAATAAGAACCATTAAAGGGAAACATCCATGTTGAATTAAATTAATCAATATTGTTACCAATGGAAATCTGCTTTACATAAGCGATTGACCGAACCCGTAACACTTTTAGGGCCAGAATTATAACCCATTCAGTTGCTCCTCCCTTTATAGCTGCAGGCATCCATATTCTAAATCACAGCCACAGGATATGACATCACATCAGGGGAAACACATATAGTCGATACATAATTTAAGCAGGAGAGGCACACTAAGTCGAAGCTTGAGTCTAGTTGCAACCTGAAAGCACAAGAAAGTTAAGTGATTTGCTCAGAGTCACACAGTAATGCAAGTGGGGACTGTGGGATTCAAACCCAGGTCTCCAGGTTTGCAGCTCAGAGCCTTAAACCACTGCACTATCCCGCCTCCTTCAAGGTAAGAGGAAAAGAAGAGTTGGGCTCTTGATGAGCTGTCACAACCAGCCACTTAATAATTTAGTGATTGCACCTGGGAGCACCAGGGAACTGAAACAGTTTTTACCTCAAAAATAAGGGGGCTAGTGAAGATTTCCTGCTGGAAAAACATAGTGAAACAGCTGGAATCATGATATGAAAAAAAAAAAATCTGCTGTGTTTTTCTTCTCTTACTTTGGTGAAAGGAAACTTATTTCTGGATGGTGTTCAAATAAAGATTTTTTTTATTTTGCAACCTTCTAAAGGAGTAATGCTGGAACACTGGGGAAAATAAGTGTGTATGTGTGTGTTTGGGGGGCACTGTAGTAATAAGAGACAGTGGTTGCTTCCTTTCCGGCACTACATGCATTAAAGGGGCACTTTGAATGATCATGGGCAAAAGTGGGGGGGGGGTGTCCCACACACACACACACACATCTCACCTACAGGTTCTGGCACCTATGCTCAGAAGGGTCCTCTACTGACAGCTATCTATCCTATCACACACCAACACAAAACAATTTATTTTTTTACAACTTATTTACCCAGGATAGTCCAGATGAGATGTGCCACCTCGTTTCCAGTGGGGTCCTGCTGCTATTCATTTCTGCTGCTAGATGGACAGGAGCACTAAGGGATTGTGTGACTTACTCAAGTTCACACAGTTAGTATTTGACTTTACTGATGTTTGTCACTCTCACTTCCTGGTCCCAAGCTTGTGCTCTTGCCACTAGATCACACTCCTACAAATGACAGCACACGATGCTAACAAAAAAATTAAAACACAACTACTTCAGTGCTAACAAATACTGAAACTAAATAGGTACCGGAATAAAAATGATTTACAGTATTACCACAGTAGCAGAATATTCTGCAAATCACACAGGCACTAAACATTTTACTAAACAAATGTCACAAAAGCCTGTACAAAGCAATAGAACCCCAAAGGGTACAGAGCCCCTCTGTGGCTCAACGAGTGCCTGGAAGTCTCACAAGGAACTACAAGCTTGCTAGCCTTTAAGTCTGAACTTAAAAAACACTCTTCTCCAGAAATGCTTGAGACTGTCCTAGTGGCACCTAAGTTGGCTCTTGCCCCACGAACACTCCTCAAAGATGTCTCTGCACTTGCCTACATCATCCACCCCTCAATTTTTGCTCTAAACAGCCTATATTGTCCACCCCTCAACCTCACCTCCCCCTGCACACCCACCACAGTTTCCACCATCTCCTTACCTGTCCTCGCAGACCACACCACATACCTTCCAGACCCCTTCCCTCCTTTCCTTCTCCCCTTAACTTCTGTTGTCACCTACCCTACCCTCAGGCTTTCTCCAACCTTCCTTACTGTTTCCACTTCCCACCCTCCACATTTCTGTTCTGACAAAGTCTTTCTATCGGCTGCTAATCTTTCTCCTCACCTCTTCCCCTCTCCTCCTCAAACACCACATCTTATACTCCGTCCTCTCCCTCCCCCCCAACTTCTTGTAATCACCCATCACCATTAGCCCCCTACCCCTTTCTGTTGCCACCTACCCTCATGCTTTCTCCAACCTTCCCCACAGTTTCACATCCCACCCCCCACTTTCTTTTTTGACAAAGTTTTCTACCAGACTGCTAACCTTTCCTCTCACCTCTACCCCTCTCCTCCCACCTGCCCCTGGTTCTCCCTTGAACCAGTCTACTCTCGCCACTGCCAAGGATCAATGTCACTTTAACTAGCTCCCTATGGTAATTGTTATCGCTGCACCGCAGTGAACTGTTTGTTTATTTATTATCATGTGCTGTATATTATGTATTTTCAACTATTTGTTTTTATTCTCTGACACAGAACCTTAGTAAAAGAGCTTCTGCTCAAAAGTTGTTTCTGAGTAATTAATAAATAAAAAATAAATAAATAAAAAAGGAGCTCGGAAACTGTTGCCACTGGCAGCACACAACTTTTGTTTATAGCAACGCCTTCAAGATTAGAGACAAGTTCACACCAGCCCGGTGGCGCTGAGGGTTGAGGCGCTAGACGCCACACCTCGCACCACACCGGCGACCCGGGTTCGGAAGTGAGCTTGGGCCGCCGGGGGTTGGCCAGAGGGAGACAGGCTGGAGCGTCCGCCGACAGCTCGCCTTCTCTGGGGAGGAGGTTCTACAACCAACAGCGGTGACCCCTGGTGGAGGCTGGGGCGTGACAACTAAGCGTCTTCGGGGCATGATTTGTCGGGCGTGGGTTACCAAAACTCAGCCCCAGGGACTACTCCTTTGAGGAAGGAGGGGGAGGGACGCTGCTGATGCTGGGCTTGCGCCTTGACGTATGGGCCAGCAATGTCCTACAGAAAATGCGGAAACACCCCCACTGGAGCCGGGAAGACAGAGCGCCGAGCTGGGTCTCGATATGTCGGTGCCTGTCTGCAGTCTCAGGACCCTGACAATAGCATGATTTGGGGGTCTACCCTACCCTGACCCCGCCCAGGGGGTATCCGAGGCACAATGGAGGGACCAGGGACTGTCAGGTAAGGCACCGGTAGGGACAGGCTTGATGGGCGACTCCCGATGGTGCGGCTCCAGTGGGACGGCAGGTGGGGATAAACAGAAATTTCAAAAAAAAGAGACAAGTTCACATCCCCATGGACTGGGTAAAAACATTTTTTTTTTAAATTTCCTCTTATTTTCAAGGAGGCAGTATAGCGCAGTGGTTTAAAGCTCTGAGCTGCAAATCTGAAGACCTGGGTTTGAGTCCCACAGTCCACACTTGCATTACTGTGTGACCCTAAGCAAGCCACTTAACTTTCTTGTGCTCTCAGGTCCCACCTGGACTCAAGCTTCAGCATAGTGTGCCTCTCCTGGTTGAATTATTTATTGGCAATATGCATTTCCCCTGATGTGATGTCATATCCTGTGCCTGTGATTTAGAAAATGGATGGCTGCAGCTATAAAGGGAGGGGCAACTGAATGGGTTATAATTCTGGCCCTAAAAGTGTTATGGGTTCGGTCGATAGCTTATGTAAAGCAGAGTTCCACTAGTAATACTGATTAAACTAATCCTACATGGACGTTTCCCTTTAAGCAGCAGGCTGCCCTATCTAGGGTAAGGGTACACAAGGGTTATGTAAAGCAAGAAAGGGGAAAATGAGAAACACCCTATCTACAGTAAGGGAACAGAGTAAATTCCAGTAAAAGGTAGACCGTGAAGGAATGTACATTTTGGGAGTGATACAGTGCAGTGGATATGGAGCTGCAGTTTTCAGAGAGACCTACTGGAGACTGAGGTGCTGCCCCATCTGCATGCACATCTCTGGGCTGAGGGAGGAGGTTGTTGGACTCTTGACCATGTTTGTAAGGGTTTGGGGGACCTCTTCCCCCACCCAGGGGCTACTGAGTCTACCACTGATGCCCCAGAGGATGACTAAGAGAAGGAGGGCCAGTTGGACTGTGGTGGGCTGTGGGAGGATACATAGATACATAGATACATAGACAGTGTCGGCAGATAAGGGCCTATGGCCCACCCAGTCTGCCCATTTGAGCTTGTAAGTTCAGTTTGTTTTCCTAGAAGTCTGTTGCACCTTACCCCTGACCTCCAGAATTCCTTTATGTCTATCCCATGCATTCTTAAATCCCGTGATTGTTTCAGCCCCCACCACTTCCTCTGGCAGGGTGTTCCACTTGTCCACCACCCGTTCTGTGAAGAAATTCTTTCTCATGTTTCCTCTGAATCGTCCTCCCTCCAACTTCATCCCATGCCCTCTAGTCCTGGAACATCTTTTTTGCTTAAAAATAGTGTTTTCCTGCACCCTGTTCCTCCCTGTAAGATACTTGTATGTCTCTATCATATCCCCTCTCTCCCTCCTCTCCTCCAGGGAGTACATGTTCAGTTCCTTCAACCTGTCTTCATAGGACTTGTGATGCAATCCATGCACCATCTTTGTTGCCCTACTCTGAACCTTCTCTACCCTGTCTATGTCCTTACGTAGGTATGGTCTCCAGAACTGTACACTGTACTCCAGGTGGGGCCTCACTAGTGTCTTGTATAGCGGAATTATGACCTCCCTTTTCCTGTTGGTGATGCCCCTGCCTATACATCCCAGCATCCAGGATGGGGTGATTGGTCAGGGGCACATTCTTTAGCCTGTGCCACTACGGAATTCATTCATCGCTCTGGCAGGATGGGACTGCTGGGAGGAGGCACCTGAAGTGATGGCCAGGGAGGATGTGGGGTCCTCTGTAGGGGAGGCCCCAAGGTGGGAGACAGAGGTCCCAAGCAGAGGAGGAAGCAACTTCTGGTGGGGGACTCCATCCTCAGGGGG
This sequence comes from Neoceratodus forsteri, assembly GCA_016271365.2. Taxonomy (NCBI): domain Eukaryota; kingdom Metazoa; phylum Chordata; order Ceratodontiformes; family Ceratodontidae; genus Neoceratodus; species Neoceratodus forsteri. The sequence goes on from CM028129.1 coordinate 235,985,634, forward strand.
AAAGATCTGGGAACAGGAAGGGAGGGAAAGAGGGAGTTGAGGTGCCTACCTGGTACCACGGCTATGAGGAGTGGAAAGCATATCCTAAAGATTGTTAGGGTGATGGGACAGAAAGGGGATCTGGATATCTTTGTCCAATTGGGGACTAATGACATGACTAGGGATGGGCTGGGATTGTGCAGAAGGATTTTAGGATACTAGGTAGGTGTCTTAGGCAGGTAGTGTGCTCCATGGCTTTCACTTAGGTGCTGCCTGTCTATAACTAGGGGGAAGATGAGGTTCTCTGCACCAGGAGCTTCAACTCATAATTGAATGAACAGTGTAGAGAAGAGGGAGTTGGCTACACTGGTGACTAACCTGGAGGGATCTGGGTCTATACGGGGTGATGGCCTGCATCTGTATGAGAGGGGAACTGCAGTCCTCAGTGGACAGTTTAAATGTTACTTTGATGAACAGTCAAACTAGCTGAGGGGGGTAGTGGAAGAAAAAAAGAGGCCTAAACTGTGCCCCCTACAGACTGAAGAAGACAGAAGGGAGGACTTAAGGGGAGGAAAAATCCCCCAGGGTGCAAACTAAACAAAAAAGCAGTGTGGTAAAGAAAGAAGCTGTGTGGTAAAGAAAGGAGCAAAAATTGTAAAAAGAGAGGGGAAAAAGGGAAAAGAAGGGTGTAGTAGGCAGAGTGGAAACAAACCAGACTGCCAAAAATATCAGCAACTACAAATCTATACTCAGACAGCTGAAAGCATCAATAAAGGAAGCACAGTCTGGTTGACCACGCAATAAAATGGTTTAGTGCATACTTAACTGGTCGCACCCAATCGGCTAAAAATCTCTCATACCATCTCCCCTCCACTCCCCATCTGTACGGGGGTCCCACAGGGGTCCGTACTGGGTCCTATCCTTTTCTCCATTTTTCTGAATGATCTACCATCCATCTGCACCTCGTCCTCCATACACATGTATGCTGATGATACTGTCCTTTATTCCATGGGGCCGTCCCCCTCAGTTGTTGCCTCCTGGCTCCAGCTGGATTTTAATAATGTCCAGAGCTGGTTTCAATCTCATCAACTACTTCTAAATGCTAAAAAGACAGTGTCCATGACTTTTGCCACTAGACAGAGTCTGGCTAAACTCCCATCCTTGCCCTCTCATACTACCCTAGATGGGGCAACTATTGATACCTCTACATCTTTCAGATATCTGGGCATCTGGCTGAATCAGTACCTCACCTTTTCAGACCATGTTGAAGCCTTAATGAAAAAACTTCGCCCTAAACCCAGTGCCCTATACAGAAATCACGCCTGCCTCCTGCTCCTGGCTAGGTGAGAACTGGTCCAAAAGATGATTCTCCTGATCGTCGACTACTGTGATGTTGTCTATTGCTCTGCTCCTGCCTCCTCCTTAGCCAGACTGGACACACTTTTCAACTCATTCTGCCGTTTTGCCTTGGATGCACCTCCGTTAACCCATCACTGCCACCTTTACTGAGCCTTGGCTTTCCCATCTCTAGCTAACAGGCATCTGCATCACAGTGCAAAATTTGTCTCCTCCTACTGGCTGGGTACTCCCCCCCCATCTTACCTCCTCCCTTCCACCTTCTCAGATCCCACGACAACAGAACCCTGGCAGTACCCCAAAGGTCCACCTCTATGGGCCAGTCTGCTTTCTCCTACCGTCTCCCAAAACTGTGGAACTCTGTTCCATCACAAATCCGTTTTTTCTCCTCAGCCGGCTCACTTACTATGGCACTCCACAACTTCTTTGCTGTTAATTGTGCCAGCACCTAACCCCCCCCCCCCATTCTGGCATTATACTTGTACTTTACTGCTGCCATTAAATTGGGCATTACCTACCTGCAAGCCCTTACTATACCTATGCACTTAAAGTTTGTTCTGCTTATTTGCTGTTGCATTTGTAACTGGAGGTATGCCTGTGCACCTTCTGCAGCTCCTACTATCTAACTCTGTTACACTGCAAACATCCTGCAAGTTCTAGCCACTAAATCTCCTTATGTCTAGTACACTTGTTAGCCTTTGCATTGGTTGGGGGAGTGCACTTCTTTGGAGGGCTTCAAGAGAGGTTTGAAGACTTTTTTGTGGGGAACTGCATTTTTAGAATATTGATTGAATTAATTGTTCTGATCCAGATGAATTTCTTTTAATGATTTTTATTGTTTTAATCTGTTATTTATGTATGGCGCCTTGGCATCTGAAAGGTGCCTTATAAATAAAATTATTATTATTATATGACCTTTGCGCTCGTTATTCTCACGGTCTCTGCCCTCCTACACTTAAAGCAAACTTGCTGCGACTCCTACCTATTGGTTGTACTCTATAAAGTCCTACTTTTGTTGTTGCACATGCGGCCACTGCCCGCTTTTTGGTACTCATCTCCCTGTATGTAATCAGTGCCACTTGAAACGCTGTACACTTTATGTAAATCAGGTGTTTACAGGTAAAATCTGTAATTGTCTACTATGTACCCAATCTGTCACTCTACTACTGTATGTGCCTTGTTGTAAAATATTTTACTATGTAACTCCTCTCCCCTCTCCCCCAGGTCGCACCAGGAGACGAGCAACTTGTTGTTCAGTGTGCCCTACCTGGTGAAACTTTTCAATAAATAAATAATACTGAATTCAGGCTCACCCACTCCAAAGACAATTTAAAGGGCTTTTATTCCTACATAAATACAAAAAGAAAAACAAGCAGGGTAACAGGCCCACTAACTAAAAATAACATAACCTATAGCAAACATGAAGAAATGGCAACAATACACTCAATGTACCTACCAATCCTGTATCCTAAAACACTTGGGGGGGTGCAAAATAAGATAATAAATATTTGCGCACCTGAAATTAGTAAGAAAACGCTCTGCAAACATGACAACAACAAATCACAGGGCCTTGATGGGATCCACCCATGGTTATTAAAGGAACTAGCGGGTACAGTGGCAATACTTATTTCAATAATAGGAAACAAAACCCTAATAGAAGAAAAAGTTCCAAAGGATTGGAAAAGGGCTATTATAGTCCCTATCCTTAAAAGGGAAATAAAAATCAACTTTCTACTACAGGCCACAAGCCTAACTTCGATTGTTAGCAAAATAATAGAAGGAATAATAAAAGAGGAACTAACCAGAAACCTAAAAGTAAAAGGATTACTGGACGAAACCCAACACAGCTTCACTGAAAAAAGGAGTTGTAACACCAATCTTCTTAGTTTCTATAACACGGTTACAAAAAACGTGGACCATAAGGAACCAATGGATGTGATATTATTCGACTTTCGGAAGGCATTTGACACTCTGCCACACAACGGTATAACAGACAAACTACAAAAAATTAAATGTTGACAGTTACTTAATCTCATGGATATCACACATGGCTCACTCGTAGGACTCAAAATGTTCGGGTTAACGGCAATTTATCATCTGAAGGGGGAGCTACTAGTGGCATCCCACAAGGAACCATCCTAAGACCACTACTGTTTAACATTTTCATATACAACTTACAAATTAACAGCCATTACGTTCTCATTAAATTCACGGATGATCTAAAATTAAGAGGCAAAGTAGGCAATGAAAAAGGCCGCACTAGCGTGGAAAATGATCTAGAACATATTGTCCAACGGGCAGATGATAGCAATATGAAATTCAGCTATGAGAAATGTGTTGTTATGCACTGTGGGGGAAAAAAAACCCATAGCAACAATACACTATTCATAACAGTAATTTGCAAATCGTAGATTAACTTAGAGACCTAGGGGTTATAATATCCTCCAACTTGAAAAACAGTTGTCAATGTAGGAATGTTGCCACAAAAGTAAATCACCTAACTAGCTGTATACAAAGATCCTTCTCAAACAAATCTCAAGCAGTGTTGATGCCCCACTGCAAAGCTTATGTACGACTGCACCTTGACTACTGTGCGCAGGTATGGGACCCTAGTTTGAAACAAAACATAGACATCCTGGAAAAAGCCCAACAGAGATATACTAAACAGACCTATAACCTTAAACACATTCCGTATAACCAAAGATTAGGAAAATTACAACTTTGGCCACTTAAATTAAAGAGGCAAAGAGGCGACATCCTAGCCTTATTTACAATATTACAAGATACAGAATTCACATTGGATTTTGAAATTAAATATGAAGATTCCAACTACAATTTAAGGATGCACAATAAAGTGATCCAAGACTGCATATATGGGACTAACAACAGGAATAAGCCTTCCTCCCAAGAGCAATCAGATTATGGAACAGACTTCCCCAAGATATACAGCGACTGACCAAACTATCTTCCCTGGGTTCAAAAGCAAACTGGATACTTATCTAAATGATAAAAACAACCTGTAGCCACTGAGAAGTGGGGATGGCTTAAATGGGCATATAGCCTTCTGCCGTCCAAAAAACACAGTATAAAACATAGTATAAAATGTGGAAGGCCATGTGTATAAACGCAAGAAGTCTAGGAAACAAAATTCTGGACCTAGAGGCCATCACAGCACAGTCTTGGATACTGTGATCCTTACCGAGCTGTGGTGCACAGGAAATCAGGACTGGGACATGGCCTTACCAGGCTATACTCAGTTCAGGAAAGACAGGGTGAGAAGGAATGGAGGAGGAGTGGTGCTGTATGTACGGGAGGTTATCAAGGTGATGGGAGATACAAGGAATCCATGGGGGGGGGAGATGGAGGGGTTGGAAGTACTGTGGGTCACCCTGGAGACAAGAACTGGAGCCACAATTCACACTGGTATGATCTACAGACTTCCAGCACAGGGTGAGAGACTAGACTGGGCACTGGTGCTAGCCATTAGCATAATGATAAAAAAAGGGGAGGTGCTGTTGGTGGGGGATTTTAATCTGCCGGATACAGATCGAAGCCTCTTAACTACAGCTTCAGCTAGAAACAGGGGCATCGGGCCAGCCTGTTGGTGCAGTGGATTTCCACTCACACTGCCGGTGAGCCGAGTTCAATAATGAGCTCAGGTCATTGGAGGACTGGCCGGGAAAGGAGGATCGAGCATTCCACAAATGCTCTCCTTCTCCAGGGAGGAGGGTGGGGAAGCTGCTGGAGTTTGACTGAACCCTGGTGGAGGCCAGGGATCTGAAGGCTGGAACTAGGCAGTGAGGAGCACAAAAATACAGAAAAACGATCTGACTGTGCACCATGATGTACATCCTGCACCGCAGGCCCCGTGCCATTGACCGTAAATCCTCGCTCCTAGGTACCATCTGCGTCTCCGTCCAGGGTAAAGCCCCCCCCAGCAGCCCTGCCATGTGGGGCAAAGCCAGGTGACCGCAGTCGAGGTAGGTCGGGGTGACGGGGTGGAAGTAGGGAACAGGACAGATGACATGATCAAAAATTTAAATACATAAAAGGAGTAAACAAAGAGCAAACTCATGCCTATGCTGACCACCGAGCCTCCACCTGGTGGCAGCGGGACTACGGGGGGGGGGTAGCGACCACCCGCCCTGGAGAGGAGAGCTGCCTTCCGGCTGCTCAGTCCTGCACTGACCCGCCCTCCCCCATGCCGGCTCCCTGACAACCTGGGTCACTGGCATGGCGCGAGGTAAGGCATCCAGCGCCTCAGCACCACTGGGCCAACTCAGGAACTTTCTAACTTCAAGGAGGGCAGCACAACCAGGGGACATGATCTGAGGCTGAACGAAGGGAGGTTCTCCACCCACGTCAGGAAGTTTTTCTTCACAGAGAGGGTGGTGGACACCTGGAATAGCCTGCCCCCGGAGGTGGTGGGAGCAAACACAGTTGGGAGAGTCAAGCATGCATGGGATAGACACAAGGAACCTTTTACACCAAAGGGCAGCTAGGGGGTAGGAAAAGACAAAAACACAGGGCAGACCAGATGAACCTAGTGGTCTCCTTCTGCCGTCACCTTTTATGTTTCTATGGCCATTCAGATGGAGCCTGAAAAGCATAGTAAATTAAAAAAAAAGAAGCAGAGGCATCCTAGACTCCCTGCAGGAGGCATTTCTCAGGCAGTTAGTCAGGGAGCCCACTTGTGATGGGGCAGTGCTGGACCTGGTGCTCATAAACAGGGACAGTGTTGCGGACGTCAAGGCGGGAGGCCGCCTGGGGACCAGTTAGCCAGTATACTGTGGTTCAACATAAAGATGGCAGTGGAAGCAAACCACACAAGGACAAGGATCCTGGACTTCAGTAGGGCAGATGTTTTAAAAAATGGGTAATGCCTCAGAAACTACCTAGCGGGGGGATGACCTGGGTGGAGTGGAGGAACAGTGGGCTACATTAAGGGAAGGCACAGTGAAGGAAACAAGCCTCTACGCAAAGGAAGTAAGCAGAAACAGGAGAAAAAAAAGAGACCGCTATGGTTCTCAAAGGATGTTGCTAAAAAGTAAAGGCTAAAAGGGTAGGTGGTGTATCGGGAGCAGCAGGGGAAAGTGGTGAAGAGCGCAAAGGCACAAACTGAGGAAAGAATAGCCCAAGAGTTAACTAAAGGGGACAGGACTTTTTTAGGTACATAAGTGAAAAGGGGAATACAAGAAAAAATTACTCACCTTAGTAACTGTGTTTCTTCTAATGGAGTCTTGCTGTATTCTGACATTATGCAGTTAGCCCCAGCACTTGAACTGCTCCGGAGAGGAAAGAGTTAACTCTATGCCAGAGCATAGAACGCTGAGCTCGAGCTCGGTTCAGACCTGTGTCTGCTGCACTTTGAAGTGTAACCGTCATATTCTTACGAGCTAATACTAACTAACTACACCTGCTAAGTGGAAATTGCAAATCTACTAGCCAAAAGGTAACCAAATATTTTGGGTCCCCAAAAAGACTCAAGTCGAGAACTCCAAAACAAAAACTAGATAGTGAACAAAACATAACTATAGAAAATATGAAACTTAACCCACTCCCCCTCTCTATAAAGGGGAGAGTGCCAATTGCACCCCTGAGGTGCAACACTGCACCTGCCAGCCCACTTCCCAAAAAACAGGTTCTGAGAGGGGAGGCAGGGAAGGAGGTCAGAATACAGCAAGACTCCATTAGAAGAAACACAATTACTAAGGTGCGTAATTTTTTCTTCAAACGAGATGAAGTTTTGCTGTATTCTGACATCATGCAGACTACTACAGGTAAGTAGTACCTCCATGGAGTAGGGTACCAAACCTATTTTGGGAATAGGCTCTGCAGTACTGCTGTACCAAACCTAGCATCACTCCTAGCCTGGATAGCCAGAGAGCAATGCTTGGTGAATATGTTGACTGTTTTCCAGGTGGCTGCTCTGCATATCTCTAATAAGGGTAGGTCTTCTGCATGGCAGAGAAGCAGCTATACCTCTAGTCGAATGAGCCCTCAGGCCTGAGGGGGGTACTTTGCCTAGCTTTTCATAGCAGAATTGTATACAAGAGACAAGCCACTTGGCAATAGTCCTCTTAGTAGCAGGTTTACCCTTTCCCACTTCACCATAAGTGAGAAACATACATACATACATACATACATAGATACATAGACAGTGTCGGCAGATAAGGGCCTATGGCCCACCCAGACTGCCCATTTGAGCTTGCAAGTTCAGTTTGTTTTCCTAGAAGTCTGTTGCACCTACCCCTGACCTCCAGAATTCCTTTATGTCTATCCCATGCATTCTTAAATCCTGTGATTGTTTCAGCCCCACCACTTCTCTGGCAGGGTGTCCCACTTGTCCACCACCTGCTCTGTGAAGAAATTCTTTCTCATGTTTCTCTGAATCGTCCTCCTCCAACTTCATCCCATGCCTCTAGTCCTGGAACATCTTTTTCGCTTAAAATAGTGTTTTCCTGCACCCTGTTCCTCCCTGTAAGATACTTGTATGTCTCTATCATATCCTCTCTCCCTCCTCTCCTCCAGGGAGTACATGTTCAGTTCCTTCAACCTGTCTTCATAGGACTTGTGATGCAATCCATGCACCATCTTTGTTACCCTCCTCTGAACCTTCTCTACCCTGTCTATGTCCTTACGTGGTATGGTCTCCAGAACTGTACACTGTACTCAGGTGGGGCCTCACTAGTGTCTTGTATAGCGAATTATGACCTCCCTTTTCCTGCTGGTAATGCCCCTGCCTATACATCCCAGCATCCTATTTGCTTTACCTGCCGCCTTGTCACACTGTTTCCTACCTTGAGGTCATCAGAGATGATAACCCCAAGATCCCTTTCCTGCTTGGTGCATGCTATATCCTCACCCCACAACTGATATATTGTGCCAGGGTTTTGTGCCCCATATGCATTATCTTGCACTTCTTTGCATTGAATTTCAACTGCCAAACCCTGACCATTCTTCAAGTTTCTGCAGGTCGCTTCTCATTCTGTCTACACCCTCTGGTGTGTCTACTCTGTTACAGAGCTTTGTGTCATCAGCGAACAGTGAAATTCTGCCTTCTAGGTCCTGCGCCATATCACTGATGAAGATGTTGAATAGGACCGGTCCCAGCACTGATCCCTGTGGTACCCCACTGGTCACTCTTCCCTCTGTGGAGTGACAGCCATTTACCACCACCCTCTGTGTCCTGCCACCCAGCCAGTTACCTACCCACCACACTACTGTCCTGCCCACACCCATATTCCCCAGTTTGTGTAATAGTCTTCTATGTGGCACAGTGTCAAAGGTCGTGTTGAAGTCCAGATAGGCCATGTCCACTGCCCTCCCCTGATCCACCTCCCTAGTCACCCAGTCAAAAAATTCAACGAGGTTGGTCTGACATGACCTCCCCCTGGTGAAACCATGCTGCCTTGGGTCCTGTAGTCCATTGACAACCAGATGTTCCACCAATCTCTCCTTCAGTAGTGCTTCCATGATCTTCCCCACTACCACTACTGAGGACAGTCAAACCCAAGAGCCTTAGTGCACTCAATGTAGTAGCTAAGTGTCCTCTTAACATCCAAACTGTGTAATCTTCTCTCTCCTGAAGAAGAATGATCAGTGAAGAACACAGGAAGAGACATGGACTGGTTTAAATGAAAATCTGAAACCACTTTTGGTAAGAACCTCCTGTTGGTTCAAAGGACCACCTAATCTCTATGGAAAGAGATAAAATTAGGCTCCACTGACAGAGCTTGTAATTAACTGATACGCCTGGCAGAGGTAATAGCTACCAGGAACACAGTTTTCCAAGTCAAGTACTTAAGTTCTGCTGAGGCCAAGGGCTCAAAGGGTGGTTGCATAAGCTGAGCAATGCAAACATTAAGATCCCAAACAGGAGTAGGATCCTTAAAAGGAGGATTGGTATGGAGCAATCCTTTAAAGAATTTACAGAAAACAGGATGAGATGCCAGTGAGGAGGCCTTTCCACTGACAGGAATGCAGAAACAGCTGACAAATGTACTTTCAGGGTAGCTGGTCTGAGGCCTAAGCTTATTAAGATGAACCACATAATCCAGAACTGTAGCCAAGTCAGCAGAATCTGGGATATGTGCTTATTGGAACACCAAATGCTGAATCTTTTCCATTTGGAGTTATAATTTTTTCTGGTGGCAGGTTTTCGAGAGGCTTTGAGAATGTCCAGAACCCCCTGAGACAAATGCAGGCTTGCATATTCTAACTCTTCAAGAGCCATGCCTTGAGATTGAGAGACCGAAGTTTGGGGTGCCAAATCCTCCCCTGAGAGGAGGTTAACAAGTTGTGATTATTGGGAAGAGATAGGGGGAGATGGACTGCTAGGGACAGCAACAGATGATACCAATGCTGCCTGGCCCAGTCTGGAGCAATCAGGATCACTTTGCAAGACTGTGACCGTATCTTGACCAGAACCTTGAATAATAGAGGAGAGAGGGGAAAGGCATACATAAATTTCCCCTCCCAATCCAGAAGTAGAGCATCCAGGAGGACTGAGCCCAAGACTGGGGGTCTGCAACAGAAGAGAGGAAGTTGGTGATTGTCTGGGGCTGCAAAGAGATCCATCTTTGGAGTGCCTCATCTTGAAAAAAATCACCTTTAACACTAGGGGATCCAGGGACCATTTGTGATGGCCCTGAGAAATCCTGCTCAATGCATCTACTAGCGCATTGTCCTTCCCTGGAAGGAGGACTGCCACCATAGATGTCTGTAGGAAATAAGCCAGGGACCATAATTTCATGGCTTCCATGCACAAGGCCGTAGATCGAGTGCCTCCCTACTTGCTGATGTACCACATGGTGGTGATGTTGTCTATCCTGACCTGAACCATCTTGTTCTGTACTGAGTCTGAGAAAGCTTGCAGAGCCAGGTACACTGCCCTGAGCTCCAGAAGATTGATGTGAAGAAGAGACTCCTGAGGGGACTATACTCCCTGTGCTGTGAGGGCTCCCAAGTGAGCTCCCCACCCCAGGAGAGAAGCATCTGTGGTTAGAACCATAGAGTGAGACTGAATGATGAATGGGACTCCTTGTCTGAGGCTTTCCTGATCCAACCACCATTGGAGAGCCTGGATCAGCGTCTGAGTCACTGGAATTAGTTTGGTTAGAGGATCTTTTTTCTGAGACCAAAAAGCCCTCAAGTGGTACTGGATGTCCCTCATCTGAAATCTGGCCCCTTGTACCACTGCAGTGGAAGCTGCCATGTGGCCCAGGAGTTGAAGAAAATGCCTTGCTGGTCGAGACACCAGGAGGCGAAAGGAAGAAGCCAGGACTATAAGGGCCTTTCCCTTGCCAGAGGGAGAAAGGCTCTTGCTTTGACAGCATCCAAGTGTACCCCTATGAAGGACAAGAGTTGCACTGGTTCGAGAACTGACTTTGGAAGATTGAGGAGGAATCCTACAGAAGTGAGCAATTGCTGGGTCACTCGCAGGTTTGACTTGACTTGGTCTGGAGACTGACCCACAATGAGCCAGTCATCCAGGTATGGAAATATGGAAATGTTTCGTCTCCTTAGAAAGGCCACTACTACTGCTTGAGATTTTGTGAACACCCTTGGTGCTGATGTTAGGCTGAAGGGCATTGCTCTGAACCGATAATGGCCTGAAGGCAGTTCGAACCTGAGGTACTTTTTGTGGGAGCACCTGATGGGAATGTGAAAACAGGCATCCTTGAGGTCCAGGAAGGCTAGCCAATCCCCTGGCCTTAGAGAGGGAAGAATTATTCCCAGAGTCACCATTTTGAATTTTGGTTTTACTAGGTGCTTGTTTAAGTATCTTAGATCTAGGATGGGCCGCCACTCCCCTGTCTTTTTTGGGGGTAAGGAAGTATCTGGAGTACAGGCCTTTGTCCCTGTGTGTAGTAGGAACTCTCTCTATGACTCTGAGAGCCAGCAGAGAGGAAACCTCTGCCTCTGGGGCAATGCTTTCCGAGGTGTTTGCAGGTGGAAAAGACTTGACCCTTAGCTTTGGAAATTTTTTGAAGCTGAGGGCCAGTCCCTGGCTTACTACCTCCAGGACCCACTTGTCTGAGGTAACAGACTTCCAGGCCTGGAAGTAGTAAGCCAGCCTGCCTCCTACTGGAAAGGGGGAGTTGACCCGGGCTGACACATCAGGGTGTCTGCTTGGCAGGAGCCTTGAACCGAGAGGAGGATGCAGCCCTGCTCATCCCCCTTCTGCCTCTCCCTCTGAAGAACCCCCTCTGAGGAAAAGGAGAGTAGGCCTGTGCCTGGTAGAAAGGCCTGTGAAAAGGCCTGCCCCTGCCCCTAGATTGCTGCTTTTGAGGAGTTGCCTGCCTTTCCTTGGCCTGTGCACTCCTGTAAGTGGTCCTGTATTTTTCATCCATTTTCTTCACATAATTCTCTGTCTGCTCCCCAAACTGAGAATTATCCACCACAGGGAAATCCATGGCATTAGCCTGGTGGCCTATGAGAGGCTAGTACATCTGAGCCAAGCCAATTTCCGAAGAGCCACAGATGTAGCCATGACTCGTGATGATACATCTTTAGAGTCTACAGCAGCATGAAACTAGATCTTAGATGCCTCTATCCCATCAGCAGCCACCTCCTCCAGCTCTTTGGCCAGCTGGGGAGAAGCCTGTTTAGCCAGTTCCAGAACAGTATCCTATCTGAACTTCTGGTATCTGGCTGTGTAGGCCATGTAGTTAGCCTGCCTGTGTCCCAAGGAGGATGCCATGTACTGTTTTTTAGCCATTGCTTCGATCTTCCTGGAGTCTTTATCTGGGGTGTGTGAAGCCAAGGGTATGTTAGCCTTATCACAGGTTGCAGCATGCACAGCCCCAACATGGCTGCATTGCTGGTACACGAACTCCGTACCTGTGCCTGCCAGCATGTACTTCTTGTCCATTCGCCTGTCCACAGGAGGTAAAGAATTTGGTGTTTTAAGCTGTCTTTGTGTCTGTTTCCCCAGGGATTTATGGAGGGGAATTGACAATCTTTTTGACTCTGGGATGTCCATCATTTCCACAAAGTCAGGCTCTTCTTGTTCCTCAACAGCTTCAACCAGAGGGAGCTGAAGGATTTTTGCCACCTTTTTGTAAAACAAAAAGTGTGAAGGGGACTCAGAAAGCCTAGGAGGGAAAACACTAGAAGGCCTGTCTGGGGAGATGTCCGGTTCTATAGGCTCATTCAGACCTTCAATACCATCATCATCATCATCATCATAGTCTTCATCCCCCTCCAGATCTGGTTCATAATACTCTTCGGGGGAATAGTTCAGAACCAGAGGAACCAACCGGACCGAGCGCCTACCGAGAGGCGCCGGATCATTCGGAACCGGACGGAGCAATTCAACTATACTAATCGCCCTGGCAATTTCTTCGGTGGTTGGACGATGCAGTTCTGGATCCGAACTGGACGATTTCTCCCTTCTCTTCTTCTTAACCAGAATCAAGCCCTCAGGATCGGCTCTCCTTTTGCCTGAGGGAGTCTTGCCCAGGTCAGTGGGCACTCCCTCAGGTTCTGTCAGAACTGAACCGAGCTGGCCATCCGTGTCAGCGGACTTCTCAACTCTATGCCAGAGCAAAGAACGCTGAGCTCGCAGACAGGGATCTGAACCAAAATAAAAATAAGAAATAGCGGTTTAAAACTGACAATTTTTACTGTACTGAACCGAATGCGATGGAGATATCTCCGGAGCGACTGTTCAGTTAGGCGGAGTAAAGAATCTGACGGTTACACTTCAAACTGCAGCATACAGAGAGTTGAACCGAGCTCGAGCTCCACGTTCTATGCTCTGACATAGAGTTAACTCTTTCCTCTCCGGAGCAATTAAAGTGCTGGGGCTAACTGCATAATGTCAGAATACAGCAAGACTTCATGTTGTTTGAAGAGGAATTGTGAGGTTAAAAAAGGGCAAAGGGGGGGAAGGCCTGTGCAGAGAAGGATCAGGAAAAAGCAAATACGCTAAACAAATACTTTTGTTCAGTCTCAACAGAGGAAGGGGAAGGTGATGGGCCCAGGGTGGGACAAATCAGTCTGTGAGCTTGTGGTAAGTTTTATTTATTTAAACATTTGTTGACAGGATAGGCACACTGAGCCGAGGCTCATTTTCAGGCGCAACCCGGAAGCAGTTTTGCTACTAGCTTTCAAAATCTGATAGCCAAATCAATAATTTTAGTGGCCACTGGCCACCTGGCTACCCAATTTGTCCCACCCTGGATGGGCCACATAAAAACAGGAGGAGCACTGGGGGGAGGGAGAGAGAGACACAAGTCCATCTACAAAAGAGAGAGCCCTGAAGGGACTCACAAATCTGTAAGTGGACAAAGCTATGGAGCCACATGGAGTACACCCAAGGGTATTGAAGGAGCTCAGGGGTACTGGCTGTGCCTCTGACAGCCCTATTCAACAGTTCACTGGAAACAGGAGTGGTTCTGGGGGGCTGGACAGGGCAGATGTAGTCCTACTTCATAAGGCCCCATAGAGTAGGCGAACAAATAGAATAACAAACAGCAAAAAGGAGTAAAACTAATATCACTATCGGGGTACAGGGTACGTAAGGGACAAGCGAAAGAAAATGGGATAGGTCAAAACTACGACTAGGAGCAACACCCTATCTAGGGAAGGTGCATAAGGTGTATAAGGTGTATAACAAACAACATAAGAGGAAGAGATTTCCATGTAACACAGAGAGAGCGGGAACTGGAAAAGCTTGGAGTGGTGCAGTGCGGTGGCTGTGGGGTGTCGGTTTTCAAGGCAGACCTTTCAAAGACTGCGATGCTGCCCCATCTGAATGCATCTCTCTGCATTAAGGGAGGAGGTTGCTAGACTCCAGGCTGAGTTGGCAAGGATTCAGGAGACCTTCTCCCCCACCCAGGGGCCACCATGTCAGACACTGCTACTTCAGATGATGCCACAGAGGGGGAGCAGCTGGACTATGGCAGGCTCAAGAAATGTGGGGGTGGTGAGCTGTGGAAGACTGGGGGGATTGGAGGCACATTCCTCGATCAGTACCACTACAAAATTCCTACGCCACTCTGGTAGGGTGGGACTGCCAGTAGGAGGCACCCATGGTAGTGGCCAGGGAGGATGTGTGGGCCCTCCATAATGAAGTGCCAAAAGAGGGTGGGAGAGAACCCCAGAGGATGAGGAAGCAACTTCTGGTGTGGGACTCACTTGTCAGGGGGATAGACTTAGGAACAGGAATGGGGACGGAGAGGGAGGTCAGGTGCCTACCCAGTGCTACGGCCTGGAGAGGTAGGAAATGTATCTAAAGGTTTGCTAGTGCAGCTGGATATGGGACATTTAGTTTGAAAACCATCAGGCAGCCCTCCACGAGGGTGAACTGCAAACTGGCCTTCGCTGTCCCCAATTTCAGACCCCAGCTGGGATCCAAGCCTCTGGAAACCTAACTGGAGGGAGCCAGTGCCACTCTGGACCCAGGACCCTGCCACCATCCTGGACCCTCAGGCCCCCTCCAGACAGTTGCAGCTGGAGAATGCACCTTTAGGTGCCTGAGTGCCCCCCCTCCATGAGCTCTGATACTGGAATACTATATACCTCCACAACATCAACTTTCTTTTGGGCAGGATAACGGTCCCTTTTCATACATTCCAGGTGGGTGGGCAGGAAAACCAAGGCAAGTGCTGAGCCAGTGACTACAGGACAGCACCGTGTTGGCAGGCCAGAAAATTGTAATAACATTGAACAACATTTTATTTTCCCAGGACAGGCTAAACATTAACCCTTCAGTGCAAATGGAGTTCGAGAATCGATGGCCACAAGTCAACCTGGTGGCGTGGAGAGCTGAGGTGCTCCTGCCAAGAGGGGAGAGGATTGAGCATCCAATACAGCTCTCCTCTCCTCTCCCAGGGTGGGGTGGCAGTTCACCTTGGCAGCCACTAGGTGGAGGCCTGGAGGGTAGCAGTGTGCTCGAGACAGTGACAATCTCTTAGGAGGGTGCCACATTTCCGTGACGTGTGTGTGCCTCTATCCACACTAGCATCACATGTCACCATGGCTTGGGAACAGGGCAGAAAATGGGTTGGCAGGGGCTATATGAAGTCCCAACTACCAGTCCTCCATCCTGTGCCATGCTCAACAGACCCGACAGTGGAATATGCACCTCTGGATGGAGGGGAGGCCGGCCCTCCCTTGCCTGGCCCTGCAGTGGAGTGCAATCCGTGGGGGTCTCCGGGTCTGGTTGGGCAGGGTTGAGGTGGTCACCGGAAGGGGGGATGGGGGGGCTGGGACAGGACTGAGAAAGTCAAACCATTCGTAAAAAGCTATATGGAAAAAAGAATCAATGACCACCTAGTAACCCCCTTTTGCAATAGGCAGGTTACAGATCTTCTACAGGATTTCTCTTCAACATAATTTTTTTTTTTTGTCGTATTTTTCTTTATACTCCTACTTAGCAGCGCGGATCCCAGCGATCTCCAGCCGCTGGCACCTGCACTCCCCAGGCCCGGTCTGGCACCCCCACAGAGCCGGCCATTGTCGCTCACACACTCTGTGGCAGGATCCTCTCAGGAACCGGGGGGCACCGGGCGTGGCCATCAGCCGCCAAGATCGTCACTCCACCATGTTTCCGATGATTTTTCACCCCTTCCAGAGTGGACGTGCAATGACGTCTTGAGGCACAACATGCCAACGTCTGCCCACTCTGCCCTCCCCTTGCTGCCATCACTCTGATAGTGCCTCCAGTCGTCACCAGGGGCCGCTACGGAGTGGTGATTCTCCGGATCCCTCCCCAGGATAGGAGAGCAGTCCGCCGGACGCTCAACCCTATCCATCCCCTGCCAACCCCTGGCGGCCCAGGCTCGCATCCGAACCCGGGTCGCCAGCATGACGCGAGGTGTGACATCCAGCGCCTCAACCCTCAGCGCCACCGGGCCGGTCTTTATCATTATTTATAACAGTGGAAACTGGAACACAGGATTCTTTCCCCTCTGAGTTCATCTGTAACAGCAGCTCATTCTCCACTTGAAGTCATAATCCTTTATTACATCATAATGTGTTGCCATGGATGCGACAGGGATGTCACAAGTAGAGTATTATAACCTCAGATGGGGAATAAGCAACTGGAGCAGATGACCATTTTTGTCACCTTGATATCCTTCCCACTGGTCCAGCACCGTCCCCCCCAGCCTGGTCATTTACTCGTCTCGAGGACTTACAGGTTAACCACCTAGGATCTACAGTAGGTGGCTAGCCCTGCAGGCTTGAGCGGTGCCTGCAATGGATGCAGAGTCAGCCGGGGGTATTCTCCTCATCTTCTGTGTTTCTGTATAGTGTTAGGGGCTTAACAGTTACTCAGGGGGGATAGTAAGGTGGTGGATAGTGTAGACAAGAACCCGCATTGACATAAGGTCTCAAGGTATGATAGGGTCTTACAGGCCAAGATTTAACATGGTTGACTGGATGGACCATAGGTCTTTTTCTGCTGCCATTGTCTATTTTTCCTCCAACTGTCCACAGGGCATCACGCGTGCAATGACTTGCAGGCACAATTGTGAAGCACGTGGACATGCAGAGTCTGCTGACGCTCTCCCCACTCAACTGTACCCATCATCACTGCCATCCAGCCTCTGCTAGATTGCAGTCAGGCAGCAGGATCCAGGAACCCTCCACCCCAAGGGAGAAGCACTGTTGTTGGACGCTCAATCTTAACCCCTCCCCATCTTGCCCCGGGCAACACTGATCCGTTTCCAAACCCAGGTCGCCGGCATGGCTAATGATGTGGCATCATGCTCCCCAACCCACCATGCCACACCACTGGGCCGACAAGCAGATGAACTTTTAAGCAACAATACCTGTTTTTATGCACATTACGTCAGGCATAAATAATTTGTGAAATGTGAGCTGAATTGCATCTAAATATTTTTGTTTTTCACAGTCCTCCTGGAGGTATCAGCTGTTCTTTAAAGCTAAACTGAAGAGCTATTTAATTCAGAAGCTGTTTTTTTTTTAACTCAGCTTTATTAACTTTCCGTTCATCAAAACAATACATGACACTGAGTTTCCAGTTATACACAGTTTTCTGTACAAATCAGACAATGCTTGCACCATGCAAAATAATTACCACGACCTGCCTTCTTATTCTTTACTGGTGTAATTTCCCCCTGGATTACCATTTCTGTCTACCCTCCCATGTCCAGGTCTTCCACTTCCAGACCTGCTAATTTTTAGTATGTTTTATTGTCTACCCTTCCATGTCCAAGTCTTCCACCTCCAGACCTGCTAATTCTTAATATTTCTTTTTATTGCAGACTCTCACTTCTATTTTCAGTGCTTTGATGAATTCCTCAAAGTTGTTAATTCATAGAACCTATAACAAAAAAAGGTAAAGGAAAATAAATAAATAACCAGAACTGGGTTACCTACTTTGTCCCACTGTGATGGATGCAAGCTACACTCATGGCCTTCACTCCACCTCCACAGGACCAATATAGGTTGTTACATCTTGTGGTGCCGGAACGGTTTGAAAAGTGGTAGGGCCAAGGAGGTAATGGGTACATTTTCCCCTATTAAATACATTAACATGATAGCAAAAAGTGATAGGGCCACTTATGAAAGTGGTAGAGCCATGGCCCTAGTGCCCCCCGTTCCGGTACCTATGCATATGTGCTACTTTTGTCAAAACATGTTAAATCTTGATATGCCTCAGACTACTGCTTGACCGATGTACATAACACTAGACTAGGGAACCTCCAGAATCTCTCCCCTAATCGTATTCTTTTAAATGCCCAGCTGGCTGGACCCCTTCTGTCACTCTTCCCGTACCTTATGCCAGATCCCGGCCCCGTCATCCCTTCCTCCTTCTCTGCTTAAGTTCCACTGTGTCTAACCTTGAGAAGTTTTATTTTTAATGTTTTATGCAGTTGTTTACACAACACACTTTGATTGTGTTTATTGAAAATACACAAACTAAATTAGCCAGGAACAGAAGTCTTAATCACCTGCTTCTGTGACATTACAGCCTGTTGATAATGAACTATGATGTCACAAGCGGGCACTATGAAGCTCCAGAATAAGCCTCAGCTTTTTTTGTTTCCCCCAGTAACACTGTTTAGCCTCTTGTGGCTCTCAGTTGCATCACTGCCACCTCTCCAAAGACTTATCTGGCCTACAAGGTTCCTTCACGGATTACCCCCGCCGCGGTGGGCCAAGAGGGGGAGGGTCACCCTTCCCTCACACTGAGATGCTCATCCAGCTCTATTGCCTGGCGTCCTGGGTGGAAGTGCGGGCAGAGTACAGGCAGGGCTTCATCATGCTTGCTCTGCCACTTTTCCCCTTTTTCTTCCTGGTCCTCCCCCGCTTTTATTTATTTATTTAACAAATCAGAAAAACCTCTGAGCCAAGGACTCTTTTTTATTTATTTTTATTTATTTATTTATACATCAGTTTACAACCTTTGAGCCAGAGGCTCATTTCCAAAAGTACCTCGTCACATAGAGGACAAATACATTACAACATTTTGTTACAGCATTGAGGTTACAGATTTGGCAATCACATGCTGTTATTTCTTTGTTACATCATTGAGGTTACAGGTTTGGCAATCACATGCTGTTACAGTTATTAGGATAGGGAGAAACAGATTAAACATACATTGGCATATACATACACGCGGTAGCATGCAGAGACAGCAAGGTGGTAATAGTTCAGTGGGCTATGGGACGTGGTTGGTGACTGGTGGGGTGAGGAGCCGCTCAGAGAGCTTTGTCGGTGCATAGTGAACTAAGTCACCTTAGAGACAAGTGCAGCTACGCGTGTTAAATAGCTGGCTCCGAAGTGCAGTTTTGAAGCAGGAGATCGTGGGGGTATCAGAGATGGAGGTAGGGAGTGTGTTATACCAGGTGGGAGCTCTGTAACAGAAGGACCTTTGTCCATGGGTGGTCCTGGACCTAGGGACCAGTAGAGTGGCCTTGCAGGAGGTTCGAGTCTGAACTAAGGGTTGTGCTAGGTGGATGGAGGCTGTCAGCCCGGGCGGCGATAGCCCGAAAAGAGTTATTTTTGTTATGAGGCAGGTTTGGTATCTGAGTCGTTCGTCCAGGTTAAGCAGCATTGCCATGTCATATAGCTGGCAAGTATGTGTTCATCTGGGGGTCTCCATAATTAGCCTACAGGCCTTATTCACGGTGAGGCGGATTTTATTGAGGGCGGTCGAGTCCACAGCACCATAAACTGGCAGACCATAGTCCACAAGGGACATTATTGAGGATGTGACCGCTAGTTGGAGGGCGTGGAGGCAATTTTTGTAGCGGTATAGGATACCTAGCTGCATATTGGTAGCTGAGGCAAGAGCATCAATGTGGTCGTGGTATGTGAGGGCTGAGTCAAAGGAAGCCCCGAGGTACTTGTACGAGTGGACTGGTTCGAGAGGATGTTTGGAACTAGGGGGGATGTGGAGTGGGAAGTTGCTGGCTTTGTTTTGGGGATGGGCAAAGAGCACAGTTTTTGTTTTTTTGAGATTGATTACAAGTGTAACCCCTAGATGGCGCTATCCCAGGGGCTACTACCCCTGCCTGATTTGCCACTAACAGGTTGAGGGGCCTGGATCCAATGGCGGGTGCCTCCACCCAGAGGTCAGGGTTTGCAATAGTTAAACTTACTTGGTCACAGCCCTCTGGGACACTGCAACCCCCCTTTCTTCCCACTAGTGGCCCACACAATATAGCAGAATTACCTTCACAGTATACACTTACCCCCAAGGCTGGTTCAGGCACCGGACATCCTGTAAAATAAGATACAGTGCAACAATCACAGTACAGTACTTTAACATAGACAAATACCTCAGGCAGTATAACTTTGTTGAAACAAACAGCTCTGATTTATTTAGGGGATATAACAAGGACAGGGAAATCAGGTTAATTAGCTTATCACTTTACTATCTACCTATGGCTCTGTGCACAGGCCTATCCCTACCAGTTACTGTCCTGAGGTACCCAGGCCCTAGTGGCTAGTCCAAACCGTGGCAGCTGGTAGGGGCCCTTTCACACAGAGAAAAGGAAAATTAAACAGTCAGCAGTACAGTAATTCCATTTGGATTTAATGGGCAATTCAACAGGGAGCGACCCGAATTAGTACTCACGACCTCCAAAGAAGATATGGTCCTTCAATGTCAGCAGGGCTACTTTTGATCTCCAAGAGACTCCTCACACATTTATATGGTAAAAAAGCACTATACCAGGCAGGCTGCATCTGTATCCCAATGCTAATTACTGCACAATAACCAGGAGAACACACAGCAGATTCAGTTCCTGACAGACCGAGTGTAATTCAACAATTTCTTCAGTCTTCTACAGGGTGAGCCTGGTTTCTACTCTTCAGAGATCCTTTGATTCTTTTCACAGGACGGATTCAGTCCTAACAAGCAGTTACACAAGTTGTAGACGGAACTCTGGGCCTTGCACACGTTTTTGACTGAAACTGTGCACTGAAGGAGCACAGGGTTTCTTTCCCTTCACTTTCAGATCTCAAACTGAAACTCCCAACAGACAAAAACGGCACTTCCTTTGAGTTCCTCCCAGTTCTTGACTGGATTGGCTGTCACTCACAATAGACTGCTGCTGTTGGTCCAAAAAGGCACCAAGTCTAAACTACATCTCCCAGAGTCACTGCCCATACAATCCTCTTGTGGCTGGCTCAGATTATGAGTCCCAAGTTCTGATTCGTCCAAGGCATCATTTTAGAGCTAGTTTACCCACACTGATTGGTCCAGTTCAGCAGTTCAAAACCAGAATGGGGAACTAGGCAGACAGTTCTGACTGCAAAGAAAGCAGGTTAGACAAACTGTAATTTTATTATTACTGTAAATGATTTCTGGCAATCAGTTACATCTTTCAGACAGGTTCCTTGCACTCCTAGTGACTGCAAAATGGGGTGAATTGGCAGCAGCTTGAGTGGTACTCAATCAAAGAAACACACAGTCCCCATACAAACTAATTATGTCTGCAAGCAGACAGCTCTTAAAGAGACAGTACCAGAGGTTCTAAAAACACTCACTGATAAATGGCTTAAACGCCAAACACCATTCAGGCTTGGAGCATTCAAGCAAGCTCCTGAAGTCTTTTGGGAACCCCCATTTGCAGGGGGGTTACACAAGTCTATGCTCTTTAAACCAGGTTTCAGCATCATTAAAGGATAGTTGCAAGGCGTCCTGTAGGGAGATGGGGTTTCGGTGGGTGGCAAAGATGACGGCATCATCTGCATACAGCAGAATTTTACCAGTGCATGCATTGGGCAGGTTGTTGAGGTAGAGCGAGAAGAGTAGAGGTCCCAGGATGGAACTCTGGGGAACACCTGAGCGGATGGGACATGTTTTGGAAAAGGTCCCATTGATTTTAACACGCTGGCAGCGGGCAGATAGGTAGCTGGAGCACCAGGAGACTGGCCCAGTGGCGAAGCCGGTGTGGCTGAGGGCATCCAGCAGGAGGGGGTGGGAGACAGTGTCGAAGGCCTTTGAGAGACCAACGAACACTGCCCCGGCTAGTGAGCCAGAGTCCAGGGAGGAGTGTAGAAAATTTGAAAACTCTATGAGGGCAGTGCTGGTACTGTGACCTGCAAGGAAACCGTGCTGTTCTGGGCAGAGGATGTTTTGTTTGGTCAGGTAATCAGTAATTTGAGTGCCCACCAGTTTTTCTAGGGCTTTGGAGAGGGGTGGGAGGATGGAGATAGGCTGGTAGTTCCCGGCTGTGGACCTGTCCCCTCCTTTGTGTATTGGTGTAACTGTGGCAGTTTTCCAGGCTGAAGGGAATTGCCTCAGGCAGAGGGATTTATTGAGAAGGCTAGTGTGTGGAGCAAGGACCTGATCCAGCACCCGACGGAGGATACTGGGGTCCAGGGAGTCGCTGCCAGTACTATTGCTCTTTAGTGCTTTAATCAGGTGGGGTCTGACTTCCTGGGCAGTTACCCTGCGTAATTGGAAACTAGGGCATCGGATGACTGGGGCAGGTAGGGAGGGTCAAAGAAATCGCTAGGGAGGACTGAACTAAGGTCCGTGAAGGATGAGTTGAGGAAGCTGGCTATGCAGACTGGGTCGGTAGAGGTAGAGCCGTCTATGGTGATCTGGGGGGGGGAGCGCGTGCTCCCATTTAATTGTTTAATGTTGTCCCAGAATGTTCTTGCACACCCCCAGGAGGAGGTGAGCATGACCTGGTAGTGATCGGCCTTTGCTTTTCTGATGGCCCAGGTGCATTTGTTTCTTGCAGCAGTTGGAAAAGGGACCTGGGTGAGAGCCGTGCTCCATGTTCTGGGGGCTAGAAGCAGGCTAGGTTTGGGCCTGAAATAGGGTGCGAAATAGCGACTCATAGTGGTCACTGGCTGTGGGCTTGGAGGTGATGGCAAGGGGTCTGACAATGGGCTAGCTATAGGGCTAGGTGTGGGAGGAGATATGGGCAGGGTAGCTGTAAGCTGAGGAGGAGAGAAGTGGAATAGGTTGTTAGAAGGGATCCAGGAAGAAGGGGAGGAGGCGATCTGAGTAGAGGTACTTGTGGTGGGGTCTCAGGATCCCTCTAGTGGCTGGCAGGTATAACCTGCAAATGGAAAAATGGGGACTTAGTATTTCAGCCAGCAGGAAGTGATGTCATGGGGGAGGACTAATAAATTAAGGGACGCCCCTGGGTGGGTGGTTGGGGCAGGCGGAGCAGACGACACGCAGCGTTGTCGGGCTAACACCCCACACAAGAATCTGGCAGCTTTAGTAAGTATCCTTTACCTCTAGGCATCTTTGCAAGCTGCTCCAGCACCAGAAGGGAGCGTCCGGTCTGCCGACTACTGCTGCGGGTAACAGAGTACTGGGGAGGGGGGTCTGAGGCCTATAAGTGGGGAAGCAGAACAAAGGGAACATTAGTATGCAGCGGGAGAAGGTTGTAGCTCTATCCCTCATTGCGCATGCACGAGCTGTTGGGCTATGTCCCGACTAAAGCCCCTACGGCGCATGCGCAGATTTCAACATGGTGACATCCAGGAGACACAGGTAAGCACTAACTAGCCGAAATCCCCAAGCACAGTGAGATCAGAGCCCAGTAGTTTGTGTAAAATACAGTCGCTAACAAGTCCCAGTCTATACAGGTATTGAAGGCAGAGAAACAGTGCAAGCAAGTAATAATATATAGCCACTAAGCCACTGAAATAGCCTAGTGCCTTAAAGTACCCCACGCTTCCATCAAATAACAGGGTATGAACACAGAAATGCAGGCAGAAAATAATCAATCAGTAGCCCTGTGGGGACACAAAATAATCTTAAAGTCCCTCGAAAACACCCCACACAAGAATCTGGCAGCTTTAGGAGGTATCCTTTACCTCTAGGTGTCTTTGCAAGCTGCTCCAGCTCCAGGAGGGAGCGTTCGATCTGCCGACTACTGCCGTGGGTAGCAGAGTACTGGGAGGGGGGTCTGAGGCCTCTAGGCATCTTTGCAAGCTGCTCCAGCTCCAGGAGGAAGCGTTCGGTCTGCCGACTACTGCCGAGGGTAGCAGAGGTTCCTCGTCAAGTCACAAGAATAACAAATTACAATGGTTTCAGTAAGTAGTATAACATGAGGAAAGTAATTACATAAACAAAAGAATAATATGGCAAGATAAATATTGTGTCACATGCAGCCAGTGGCCTTGTCTGAAGAGGGGTGAAAGGATTACAAGAGAGAAGACAGGGGTTAATGGAGGCAAAATAAGAGCAAGGAGAGAGATGCCACAATGAAGCTTATGCAGGAAAGACCCATGGGGGCCGGGGGTGGAGGAGAGAACAAGGTGAGGAAACAGAGAAGGAGGGGAAGTGGGAGTGGAGGGGTAGAGGAAGGGGGATGAGGTAGGATGAAAAAAGAGCAGGAATGGGAATGGGAAAGGGAGGAAGGAAGTGCTGTAAGTGGAATAGCGCAGCAACAGGGTAGGGCTATACAGGGGCAAATGGTAAAAGGGGGAGGTCCCAGTGCATTTAGCTGTCTGCAAAGATTAGGTATAGCAGTCACAAGATGCTCTGAAAACTAGGAACTGACGCAGCTTCTGCTTAAATAGTGCCAAGGTTACAGTCGTCACAATCTCAGCAGGAAGGGAATTAAATAAATTAGCAGCTCTAATCGCAGTGGATCGCTGTCAGAGCGAGGTTTGACAGCGAGGGACAGTAAAAGTTTGGCTCACAGAACTTTGTGTGTTACAAGTGCCCTGGAAGGGACTAAAAAGCTGAAGGGAACCTGATGGTAGGAGACCAAGATCTGCCTTCTTAGCCAGAAGGCAGGCTTGATATTCCATGCGAGCCTGGAGCTGAAGCCAGTTTGCTTGTCCGTAAAGGCCACAAGTGTGAGTATGATACACTGCACCAGTTAGTAGACGGCATGCCTTATCCAGAGCTGTGGCAAGCTGACGTAGGGTTGTGTCTGTGGCGGAACCATAAAAAAGACCAAACCATAGTCAATAACAGACACAACTGGACTTTGGATAGTCAATCTGAGGGCTTTGGTAGTAAGGCAGTGTTTGTGCCTGTGTAGAAGGTCTAGGCGAATGTTAACTGCCTTGGCAACGTTCTCAACATGGTTGGAGTAGGACAGCGTCCTATCCAGAGTAACTCCTAGGTATTTAAAAGATTGAGTCTGATCAAGGACTACACCCGCACTGTTTTTAATCACCAATTGTTTGACTTTGTGCTTGCTGTGGGTATCATGGAAGAGCATGAATTTTGTTTTTTTTTTGCAATTAAGCACCAACTTATGACAGGTGAACCAGGACTCAGCTTCAGTAAAACTTTTCTGAAGTTGGGCCTTAAGGAGGGTACAGTCAGCAGTCTTTGAGAAAATGACCGCATCATTTGCGTACAGGAGTACTGGTTCGGAACAGGATGCTGGAAGATTATTGAGGAAGGTGCTAAATAGAAGGGTCCCAGTATCGATCCTGCTGGGGAAGGAATGTCAACAAGTGCTGTGCGGAGGTATACACACACACTGTCTCAGTCCCGCAGCACTCTCCCTTCGCATTGTTCAAGCATACACTGCCTCCGGGCCTTCACCCAGTGGCAGCTGACAGTGGAGCAGCAAACCCTTTCCTCCCTGGGAGAGAAGAGCAGTCCTTCGGTCGCTAAATCCTTACACCCCCACCAGCCGATCCCCAGCAATAGAGTCCACTCCCGAACCCGGGTCCCCAGTGTGGCGGGTCACAGCGTTACTGCTAAGCCACCAACCCGGCTAATAAGCCTCAGCTTAGTATGAGTTGTAAGGGACAGAGTTCTGATATCTTGTAAAGACACCCAGTAATGAAGGATGGAATGGCTTCAAGTTGTTTTTGGAATGCAGTGCAATGGAGGTCTGCGAATGCCTGCAGTGATCTCTTTTGCAGGCTGCTGGGCCCTCTCTTTAAGATTTTTGTATGTAGGAATGCATACACAGGCTGATTTTTAACCTGTATAAGGCTTTGAGATGCCATTCGCAAAGGTCACATAAAAGAGTATTGTATTGTATTATTACTACTATTATTACTGCTGCAGGCAAACGCTGATAAGGTTTCTCATTGTTGGGATGGCCGGATCTAGGATTTCATTCAACATATGTTTTGTGTACAGTGGTTTGTTTGCAATGCTCAGCATATTTGACAAGATAACTTGTACGCTATGAAAACAGTGGTATAAATCATGCAAACCCATTGTGATTCATGAAACAGCAGATCTTATCCCTGTTCCGCGATTTCAGGAGCTTCTCAATCTGACTTGAGCTGAAGTCAGCATAAAAATGTGCCAGAAGACAACGTGAGTCCCTGCCTCATGTTTCTCTGCTGAAAGTCCCCACCTACTCTGTAAATTTAAAGGAAAATGTCACCCCCACCACCACCACCACGCATCGACTTTGGCCCTTCCTAAATATGGGGAGCAGACTCCCTGTGTTAGACAGAATTTAATTCTGCATTTGATTAAACAAATAACGAATGTTGTCCAGCTACATTTGTATTCTCCCACAAATACAAAGCATGCTTACTCAGGCTGAATGGAGCTTGCTCATGTTTCCACATGTATATTACACCATATTCCATATTTTTTAAAAACACATAACATAGGGGGTCACCCCATAACTAGGACAATGGCAAGCAAGTGACTGAGATCGAGAAGTATTGGTAGCAGAAGCGTGTCCTCTATTGGAAGAGAGGCACCAAACATCTACTACATCAGTGACCAATTCGGTAGGGCCCAGAAAGTTTCATCTTCCAGACACAGGGGAACCTGTACAGTATGTCAGCTTGGCCCTGCACGTTGTGCCTGGCACTACAGTGGGATGAATCTTGGGAGAAACCCAGGGGTTAAACTGCCCTGCTGTCTCAATGTTGACTGCCTGTGCTCTCAGGCCCTGCTGTCACGTGGACCCTGTAGGGATATAGCTGGCATGAGAGAGATGGATGGGGCTGGGAGGTTGCTGGATGAACAGAAATGTCTGAGGGCTGGAAGGACCTGCAGGAAAGGAGAAAAAGATAGACGGAGGGGAAAAAACACATACTGTAACTGACTCATGCACCAAATGGAGAATCAGAACTGCATAGTTTAAAAGGTTTTCTTCACTGGCTCCATGGCACCGAATGATGGAGCATCACTGTGACACGCTAGTGACCTGGTTTCATGCCCTGAGCCCAGGTGTCAGGAGTGGAGGCCGGCGAGGATGGATTCAAAGCATCCCTTGGACACTTCCCTCCTGGGGGGGGGGGGGTTTGCGGCATGCCACTCTGGCAGTGGCTTCGCAGAGGCATTCTTGGCAGTGTGGGTGACCACACGCTCTAAAACGCCCCTGCCCCAGGACACCATGAGCAACTGCACGCATGTGCAGAAGGTGGGTGGGGCCCCAACACAGAAAACGGAAAATCGCCTGCCTGGCTGGCTGGATGATGCCCCCAAATTACCCCATTGCCACAAAACCCTTCAGCACACCACTCTACCCTCTAGCACCCACGCTCTTGAAGGCTGTGGAACATTTCTCCCCTCCCTTCCTAGCCTCCTCCTGGGAGAGGGCTCCCCCGGCAGGGATATGCCAGACTTCTGAGGCACGGACAAGCCTGGGGATGGAGGAGAGTGCAGTCCAAAGGAACTGGTCCAGGAGCAGGGGAAGGAGCAAAAAAAAAAAAAAAAGTTTTCTTTCGAGGCAAACTACCATCATACAGGCTGAAGGATGTTTAAGCGTGTTTTGAGGCAGTGTGTTCAGACTCTAGGGGACAGGTTCAGTCTGCTGCACTACTTGAATACCTCCTCTTGAGCAGCCTTGATATTATGGGTGACTGTACAATGCCCCCAAGCGGCCAACATCAACATGGGCGGATTTATACAGTTAGAGGTAAGAGGGTACTAAAGGAGGAATGGGGTTAATGATTCCAGGGAATGATAATGCTATTTTGCACCCATGTCATTGGGTCTGGATCCATCCCCGACTCCCCCAATCTTGCGTCCACATGAACATGTAATAACGGCTCTCCTCCCACCTAGGCTGGGAGGGAAGGTGGAACAGCGGTCAAGACTTAAGACAGGAGAGGTCAGTACCCTGACAGCAGATACCTGTGGATGCCTAACTGGAATGGGGAGAAGATGGAGGTACTACAGATACATAGGGATAATAAAAAAAAAGACAGAATTAAAACAAAAGCCCTACATGGTTGGACACCTCTTAACAATGCCATATTATAAGGGGCAGTCCCACAATCTGCCCCTCAAAAGCCTACTGCCCACGTGGAGAGGGAGTATTGTACCTCACATTCCACTATACTTTAAAAGAAAAAGTTCATAGTAATCTGGATTATGCAATGAAAAGCAAACTGTGTGAAGATGAAAGCACATGTTTTCAGTGCTCCAAGGCTCAGAAAATTCGAGGGTGTGACTGTCTCTCATTTTGTGCGGCAGTGTTCCATATTTGGGTGACAAAAGGTTAAAAGTCATGGCTGGCCCCACAGTGTGGTGCTACTGAGAGCCAGCTTCACATCCAAACTCAGTTGTTCCACCGGGGGACCGGGCACAATGCAGAGATGAACCCCAAGGCATATTTACACTGCCAATGTGATGTCACTGATCCTCAATGCTGCTCATTCAAGCACCACCCAAGATGATCATGTAGAGTGTTTACATACACAGCCTCTCTCAGTGCTGCTGCAAGCTGCACTGGAAAGGGACCATCAGTCTTGGAGCAGCTGGCAACTTTGGGACATCGGTATGTGTAGTGCACCGGAGCAAGCGGCACAGCCTGTCCACATGGCTGCTTCAGCCGCTTGCTCTGGAACATGCCCCTACTCCTGCGCTGACTTGGGGAGAGGATCAGCAGACAACTTACCATGTTATGGTAAGTGTCCACAAGGCCACTTTTGTACCACTGCAACCCACGCATGCGGATTGCAGCAATGTAAACATGTCTACAGGCCACCAGATATCTATGTACTCCCTGCAAACCAAATATAGTGCAGCACTACTGGTAGCTGCCCTTCCGATGGGAGGAGAAGGCGTTGCTGTGATAGTAACCCCAGTATCAGGTAGGGATGGGAGTAAAGGGTATCCCCCCCAGCGCCACCACCGAAGAACTGAGTTGGGAACTGACTCTACTTCTCAGACTAAGCTGACTAGTGTTGTGTGCATCACGAAAGTAAGCACCAGTCATTGCTCAAGTACCCTTCTTTGCCCTTGATGAATGCAAGGGTTTTCTTCCTACTATTAAATATTTAACAGTTTAGTCCAGCAGTAGAAAAAAAAAGAAACTGCAGATCTTAAAAGACATTATTAAGAAATATGTGAAAAAATAATAAACCCCAGGGCCTCATACATGGAAAAAAGTTGTAAATGGTTGCAACAGCCGCGTTGTGCCACAGTTCCAATTTGTGATGCATGGTGCCATGCAGATCAGTGTTGCAAGTCTTTCTGTGTGCAGTCGCAAAAGCCGTACAACTGAACAGGGGATGGGCTGGGATTGTAATTATGTTACAAGCTATGCTGAGAAGTTCTCTGGCCCCCACACCCCCTGCTGGGAATAGCAGTGACTCTAATCCTAAACAAATGGCTAGGAGCCATTCTTCATGGGTGTAGCAGGGCTTGTGGTTAGGTGCAGGATCCAGCGAGGGATGGAGATTGTTGCGGGATCCAAAAGAAAAATAACATTGTGGGGGAATGGGGCTAGGGAAGGGGTACCACCAGATGCCAGGGCCTAACATTGGGCTGGGGTTAGGAAGGGAGGCTGCTGGACCACCAGGGAGTGCCCAAAGAGGGCACAAAAAAGAAACTCTATCATCCACAATGCGGGCTTAAAGGACATGGGGAAGTGAATATGGTGATAGCACTTTTACCACAGGGTAGTGTGCACAGTATAACTTCATGCAGCTGGCACTGTGCCATGCAGAGTCCCTCATGGTGGTCGCAGTTTTAATATTAGCAGTCTAAAACTCCATCTGTGACCATTAACATCTGCACTGTAACTTAGTTGTCAGGGTGCCCCCGTGACTAACTTTGTCAGCAGTTCTGGACCTAGACAGGTGACTGCTCCCACCACCAGCTACGGTTTTCACCTGTGTTGTCTTGTTTTAATGTTTTATATATTTTATTTATTGAAATAGTTTCACCAGGAAAGGGACACATTTTGACATGTTCAAAGTATTTTGCAGAAACTGATACTCCAAGTCAGCATACTCGTTTAGCACACAGTGCTGTACTGGGGAAGGCGAGGCAGACAGGTGCACTAATTTTTTTTGTTTTTGCATTCAGCCGGTTTGTGGTAGCACGGCCATGTCCATCACAGAGCGGTAAACTCTTTACTTGCATACTGTATTTTGTGAAAGGCAATTTTTGTTGATGGTGCCTTTTGCACCCATATTTTGTGCCACCAACAGTGAGTGCATATGGGGCCCAAAGCGTAGGATGAACTAATGAGTTTTATGAGACATTTTCCCGGATCATGCTAGCACTGTTACAAGGAACCCTATAATGATACACTAAGCTGTCATGCTCATTGCTCACATGCTTTCTCGCGCTTTGGGTGGCTATGTTATCGGCTCATTTAAGGAATAGATTTTCTGTAATTTCATATTGTAAAAATAACGTAATTAAAATTGCAGAGGAGATACCAAACGAAGGACTTGTACTCTTATCTATCATACCCAAAGATGGACAAGACCCAGCCAGATGTAAATCTTGCAGACCCATTAAACTCCTGAGTCTGGATTTGAAGATACCACAATTATTCTGGCTAAAAGAATGGAAATATTATAACCGCAGTTGAGTCATCCAGATCAAACAAGTTTAACTACGGGTACACAGATGAGTGATATCAAAAATTAAAAGACTAGAAAAATAAATATATTTTTATGAGCAAGGATGAAGAAAAGGACTTTGAAAGTGTATCCTGGATGTTCGTGCATAAATTCAGGGAGAAAGAAAACATTACTTGTAATGGTCTTTCTTCTAGTGGTGTTCATTCATAGCCATACACTAGCAGAATCCTGGCTCAAGAAGCCAGTGCCCAAGCTGGCCTGTTGGCGCTGAGGGTTGAGGTGCTAGACTCACATCAGCGACCCGGGTTTGGGAGTGGACTCAGGTTACCGGGGGTTGGCAGGGGGGAGGAGAGGATTGAGCATCTGGAGGACTTTTCTCCTCTCCTGGGGTGGGTTCAGGGGATTCCCCGCCTCGTAGCGGCTCCTGGCGGAGGCTGGGAGGCACAACACATTAGGTAGGGACAGCCAATGGGGACTGGTGTTGGCGGGCATCTGCAGGAGGGGTCGGGAGCACTCCCTCCACGTGCTGGCACCACTGCACATCTGCGCCAGGGGGTGGAACAAGGAAAACTGGCCCTAGCTCCTGGTAGGCAAAGGTAGGTTCAGTGGTTGGCCTCCACACCCAATGCGAGGTCCCTCCAGTCTGCCTCTGGTTCTCCTCCGTGCCTGGCCGCTCTATCAGATTCTAGATACAGCGACAGAAGGAGTTGGTGGTCCTACCATGGGGGATTCTGAGCTAGGGGGTCGGGCGGTTGGGTTGCGATGGAGTGGGTGTAGCTGGAGGTCAGTCTGGGGGACTTCAGGTGGGCTGGAGTTGGCCGCGCCTAGCAACCTACTGGATAGAGTCCAGGAGCTAGAGAGAGGAGTATAAAGACAGTTAAAAAAAAAAAAGCCAGTGCCCAGAACTATTCAATCGTAGTACCTACCATGACCGCACATCAGTCGGTGTAATAAGGCTTGAGATCGTAGGTAGAATGCCTTCAGCCCCTGAAAGTGCATTCAGGGCACTACTGCTAACAACCTTGAGTGTCTTCTTGTGCTTATAAAATGGGTTTAGGGTAGTAATAAATAACAGAAACATAGACAATGACAGCAGAAAAGAGCAAAGGTCCATCCAGTCCGCCGGAGTTCCCTGTTTTGCCCTGGGACCTACTGATCCTCCATGGTTTTTAAATTAAAATAATTTTTTCCAGTTGTTTCATCTGCTGGGTCCAGCAGCTGAGTCAAAGTAACATCTGCTAACAACTCAAAGGTAGGTGGTAGAAAGTCTGACATTTTTATTTAGGCTGGCAATTTTGAAACTGAAATTTCTAGATGGAACAGTGGGTCTTCTTTTTAAGGTTTGGTAGTACTGTAACGAAGCATGGCAAGTAGCCAATCAGAATGCAGAATTTTCTCTACCCATTTTATAAGCATTGTTTCACTCCTTGTGCCTAGCTCCCTACAACTCTTAGATTTTTCCAGCAGAAGGGATCCCGAATCAAATCTCCCGCCCCACACACACACAATAGCACTGACCAGTGAGGAAAGGAGAGAAGTGTTGGCTCCAGATTGACACCACAAGAAGAGACACTATTACAAATATGTAATGTTTTTCTTCTCACAATATGGATTCATTTGTAACTACATTCAGTCACTACAATAAATACTACTGAATAAACTGGTAAACTGAATAAACATTCAGTCACTACAAGCAATAGCATAGGAGAAGGTAAATGGCTAGGACTACTTGGAGAGTAAGCTGTCTAGCACAGAAGATGGGGGGTCCACACGTGTGGGTGGATGTTCAGGAGACTACCTTTCGGAATTCAGCAAAGGAAATGAATCAAGAGGCTGCCATGAAAGTGGCTCTACACCTAGTCAAGTATGCAAGCAGTCTTTTAGGGACAGGGCAGGGCAATATAAGATAGGAAACTATCAGATGAAAAAGGGTTTTGATGGCCGCTGGGTGACCTGGGCAAGAACTCCCTAAAAGAGATTGTGCAGTCAGAAGGTTACAGCACAGAGCTGTGAACACATGAGCTGTCACCATGGAGATGCAGGATTAAATCCCACCATAGCCCAGGGTTTATGTTGAACTTTCTTGTTTCTGCACTAGTCCAGCAAGGAAAGTGGTACCCAATTTGCACTGGACTGCCCCCAAAGACGTCTACTGGCTCCTTGTCAGCACAACTGGAGATGGGAGCCTTGGCGGCGACTGAGAGGCAGAAATCTGTGGCATGTTAATGAAACCCATCAATGGGGACTGAGTGCCAGAAGGTCCCATCAGTGAAATAACTGCCTGCACTGGCAATCCA
The DNA here is from genome assembly GCA_016271365.2 of Neoceratodus forsteri. Lineage (NCBI taxonomy): Eukaryota > Metazoa > Chordata > Ceratodontiformes > Ceratodontidae > Neoceratodus > Neoceratodus forsteri. The sequence continues at coordinate 236,018,435 of CM028129.1, forward strand.
GACAGAATGTGTCAAATCATTTCAGAAAATGACACTAGCATGGACTGGGAGTTGATGACGCCCTGGGGCCGGGACTATCTGCGCCAATGGACAACAATGGTGTCATACCATCCATAGCACATGTGGCAGCACCTACGCCAAGCCCCAACCTTGGTGTCTCAACGATGGTTTTGTTTGGGGGGCTGTAGTCAGTGTTGCCAGAGCAGGCAACCAGGACCTCTCCAGCAAAGCAGCCTTTACTTTTCAGCTGTGTTTGTGCTGATGGACAGATGGAGAGGAGGGCCATGACTACAACCATTTTTTGTCCTAATCCTTAAATTTCGACAGCCGCCTTCTGGCTAAGGGGACCAAGAAGCAGATTTTGAGCCTCTTTTCATGGCTTTCAATGATTTTAAGAGAAGGACATTTTCTAGACCTTTCTTATGGTGTACCCTCATAGTCTGGCTGAAGCGCTGGTAAATCTTACAAGTCCGCACGTTGTAAGACAGGCCCAAACAACACACACAAACAGCATGTGTGCTCCTCTTTGTAAATTTTATCTCCGCACTTACAATACCAAAATAAAGGGTCTTTTGCCTTCAGAGGCATACATAGATACATACATACATACATAGACAGTGTCGGCAGATAAGGGCCTATGGCCCACCCAGTCTGCCCATTTGAGCTTGTAAGTTCAGTTTGTTTTCCTAGAAGTCTGTTGCCCCTTACCCCTGACCTCCAGAATTCCTTTATGTCTATCCCATGCATTCTTAAATCCCGTGATTGTTTCAGCCCCACCACTTCCTCTGGCAGGGTGTTCCACTTGTCCACCACCCGTCTCTGTGAAGAAATTCTTTCTTATGTTTCCTCTGAATCGTCCTCCTCCAACTTCATCCCATGCCCTCTAGTCCTGGAACATCTTTTTCGCTTAAAAATAGTGTTTTCCTGCACCCTGTTCCTCCCTGTAAGATACTTGTATGTCTCTATCATATCCCCTCTCTCCCTCCTCTCCTCCAGGGAGTACATGTTCAGTTCCTTCAACCTGTCTTCATAGGACTTGTGATGCAATCCATGCACCATCTTTGTTGCCCTCCTCTGAACCTTCTCTACCCTGTCTATGTCCTTACGTAGGTATGGTCTCCAGAACCGTACACTGTACTCCAGGTGGGGCCTCACTAGTGTCTTGTATAGCGGAATTATGACCTCCCTTTTCCTGCTGGTGATCCCCTGCCTATACATCCCAGCATTCTATTTGCTTTACCTGCTGCCTTGTCACACTGTTTCCCTACCTTGAGGTCATCAGAGATGATAACCCAAGATCCCTTTCCTGCTTGGTGCATGCTATATCCTCACCCCACAACTGATATATTGTGCCAGGGTTTTGTGCCCCATATGCATTATCTTGCACTTCTTTGCATTGAATTTCAACTGCCAAACCCTGACCATTCTTCAAGTTTCTGCAGGTCCTTCTCATTCTGTCTACACCTCTGGTGTGTCTACTCTGTTACAGAGCTTTGTGTCATCAGCGAACAGTGAAATTCTGCCTTCTAGGTCCCGCCATGTCACTGATGAAGATGTTGAATAGGACCAGTTCCAGCACTGATCCCTGTAGTACCCCACTGGTCACTCTTCCCTCTGTGGAGTGACAGCCATTTACCACCACCCTCTGTGTCCTGCCACCCAGCCAGTTACCTACCCACCACACTACTGTCCTGCCCACACCCATATTCCCCAGTTTGTGTAATAGTCTTCTATGTGGCACAGTGTCAAAGGCCTTGCTGAAGTCCAGATAGGCCATGTCCACTGCCCTCCCTGATCCACCTCCCTAGTCACCCAGTCAAAAATTCAATGAGGTTGGTCTGACATGACCTCCCCTGGTGAAACCATGCTGCCTTGGGTCCTGTAGTCCATTGACAACTAGATGTTCCACCAATCTCTCCTTCAGTAGTGCTTCCATGATCTTCCCCACTACCGAGGTGAGGCTGACTGGTCTGTAGTTCCCTGCTTCCTCTTGTTCCCACTTTTGTATAAGGGGACTACATCTGCTGTCCTCCAGTCTTTGGGTACCTCCCTGTTTCCAGTGATCGGCTAAACAGGATAGCCAAAGGTTCAGCCACCACTTCTTAGTTCTTAAGGACCCTGGGTGCACCCCATCTGGCCCCATTGCTTTATCAACTCTTATTGCTTCTAGTTCCTTCAGGACCCTTTCTGGTGTAAAGGGACTTGTGTCCATTTCTGCACCATTCTCACCCCTTATATTCCCTTCAGACCCATTACCCTCCTCTTCCTCAGTAAAGACTGAGCAGAAATACCTGTTCAGTATGTCAGCTTTACTGTTGTCATCCTCCACGCGGCCCCCATCCTCCCCCTTCAGTCTCACTATCCCTACATACAGAGATGATGAGATAAAACACTAAGCAAAATAACAAATGGCATCGACTAGGTTGACAGCATTTCTTTCAGTAGATCTGATGGGGATGCTCGACGGTAAGAAAAGAACTGAGGAGTGGAGTCACCCACATTTATATACACGTATATATACGTATATATATATATTTATATACACGTAGACAATGCATATCATCGTGGGCTGGCCCCAGCTAGCAAAAGTTTTCATGTGGTCCTAGCCATACCTCTCAACCTTTTGTCCCCCAAATGTGGAACATTTCCTGTCAAAATGTGGAACAAATGGGCAAAATGTGGAACATTTAATCAAATCTTTATCTAAGAAGCTCAGAACACTGTTAAAATGTTGCATTTATGTTCAGAAAGTCTGTTATTAATTGAATAATATATTTTGCATCATTTTCTATTGATTTTTGCTTTAAAATGTTGACATTGAATGTGGAACAAGTCCTCACAATGTGGAACAGGGAACTTTTGTGAAGTAAAATGAGGAACTGTTCCTCCTAATGTGGGACAGTTGAGAGGTATGGTCCTAGCCCTGATGGCTTACTCTTCCAAAGGTGTGACCTAATGGAGGAGATATCCTCAAGATCAGGTGTTCCTGCAGTTTAGGAAACAGTAGCAAAGGGGGTGTAAAAACAGTCTGTAGCACAACTTCTTTTCCAGATTTTATTTTCAGTTATTCCTTAGTGTAAATAACCCTACACTTCTCCCTATATTGTGGGCATCTTCAGGAGTGTGCAACATCACTGGCATAGGACAGTGATGGAGAGCTAAATAACCACCAGATGGAGCTACATGAGGTAACTCTCGCAGAAGGTGATGCAAACTCTCTAGAAGCAACTCCCAATAATGCAGTGTGAGTATAATATTTACTTTTGCTGTACAGACAAGCCTAGATAGGCACAAAAGAAGGTGGACTCAAAACGCTGACTTCTGTTATATGTTTCTTTTAAAACAGACCCAGCATGGCCAAAGCTAACTAAATAAAGGAATATTCTAAAACAACAGCAGTCAGGTATGGAAGTTGCCTTAAATGGTCAAATGGAATATAGGAGGAGGCTGCATCCTATTAGTGCCAGTTTGGCACTTGGAGGTGAAATGAGGCTGGGGTGCGCTCCCTGGGATGAACTCAGCATTTTAACTGTGTTAAAGGGGCACTGTCAGCTTTGCTGGGCATTTATTTTATGCATGGCTGCAGGGTGCCTCTTGGCACACATACAGCTTATTGTCCCTGGTTTGCCCTTATGTGTGTCAATCATAAGAAATGTTCTTACTTTTGCTAATTTTTTAATTAGAAGCTGGCCATGTATGACCTTTCAGAACACAGAGGGGTGGTTAAGGTTGTTCTGGAGAGAGGATGCAAAGTAGTCAGCCTTCATAAGCCTAATGGCTCTGTTTACTAAGGGCCCTGTATCTACTGAGGTTCGTTTGGGAAGCAGTAGACCTATAGGTCTGCCAGGCAAGGTCATGCACTTGGTTACTGGCCAACAATGCTATCCATGTGAGGTGAGAACCTTGGAGCCTAGTTCTTCTCAGGGGGCATGATGATTACAAACAGCTGAGAACTTGGAGTTAAAAAATTCGAGGGATGAGTTGAGATTGCTGACAGCTAACATGGCGGACCAGTCAGTACCCACCAGATCAATATGTTAGGAGGACAAGCCAGAGACTGGAAGGATTGGATATGGATGAATTTTAGGGGGGGGCTCTGGGATGGTGAATCTTGACACACCATGTGATGAACATGGAGGGCGTCAGAGAGGGTACCAGCATCCACAACACAGTGGGGGTGGGAGGAGAGGGCCTTGTCATTGAGGCACAGGTCAGGAAGCATAAGCAAACCAGGAGAAGTTATAAAATTTGCAAGTAATGTTTTATTATTATCAATAACAATAAAATAAAAATAAATAAAACTGTGCAGGATAGCTTTTTTACAGGCACTTCAAACAAAACAAAGTCCTTCGTCTGATTGTAGCTCTGAATCTCTCCCTCTCTCACAAAAGATTGATCTCTCTATATAATGTCTTTTTCCAGTAATTAACTTCTGCATCCTGAGCTCATTGAGAGACATCCTGTTTTCACACAATATCCCAAAACTTTGCCAGTTTCTTTCCTTGCAAGTGCAACAAAATAGAACATTGTCTCCCAGAACTGATTTCCAGTTAACAACTCTATAAATTAACTTGTGGAGGTCAAACTGCATCTCAAGGTTAACCCCCAAGTTCCAAACAGCTTTCTGCAACCATTTCAACAATATAAAGTACAGTTACGTACAAACTTACCGTAACAGTAGATCTTCAAGAGGAGCTCTTGCAGCAGGCAACGCAGGTAGGACTAAGCCACCAGACACTAGGACCACATGGAAAACATCTAGCTAGCAGTCTACAATGGGGGACTGCCTCCGACATTGGCACGCTGACGCACATCCTATAGTATAAACGGGGTGGTCCCCCAGACCAACCCCAGTTCTCCTGCCAGAGACCCTGGCATGGCCAGAAAAAGGAGAACCGAGAAGGCTCCTCAGAAAAGAGGAAAGCACAGTAGCCGTGAAGGAGAAAAAGCAAACAGAGGGTAGGAGGAAGGAAAAGCAGCACCTGCTACGAGAGCTCCTCTCAAAGATCTACTGTTATGGTACGTTCTTACGTAACTGTACTATCTTTCTTCAACTGGGCTCTTGCAGCAGGTAACACCGGTAGGACTGAGTCCCAAGCAGTCACAGAACTGACGTAGTCAGTAGGGGGAGGAAGTAAACAGGCAGAGGACATTCATGAAAGAAGGCCCTGATGGACAGAGTCCGAAGCTGGCCCTATGCCTGGAGGCAATGTCCAGACTGTAATGCCTAATAAAGGTATGGACACAATTCCAAGTGGCAACTGCACAAATGTCTGCAGTGGACACATTTCTGAAAGAGGCTACTGAAGCAGCCATACCCCTGGTAGGATGGCCTTTGACTGGTCCCGGCAAAGGCTTGTCATACTTACAGTAGCAGTACACAATACAATTAGCTAACCACTTGGACAAATACTGTTTAGAAACAGGAGCCCCTTCTCTTCTGGGGCAAACGAAACAAACTGATCAGTTTTTCGGATAAAGCGGGTACGATCCAAATAGTACTGAAGCACCCGGTGAACATCCAGAGTACTAGGTAAGGCCTCCCCCTGATTAGAGTACTCTAGATAATAAACAGGTAGGTGGATGGATTGAGTCAGCGTAAACTCAGATACCATCTTACGTAGAAACTTAGGATTAGTATGCAAAGACACTCTGTCTTTGTGAAAAAACAAATAAGACTCTTTACACATCAGAGCCTGAAGCTCGGAAATCCTCCAAGCAGAAGTAACAGCAACCAAAAGTATTCTTCAATATTATTAACTCTTAACTCTTGCAGTCAGCCTCCAGCGTTGAACTGCCCAGAGAATAGTAATATGCAAATGGTGGGAACACTCATTGCAGTTATTGGCTTGTGCCACCATTCAAATGCTGCCCTTACCAACTGCTGCATTCTAACATGCTCAGAGTCACTGGAGCCTGCTAGGAAAGGCCCCCTATACTAGCCATAATACTAATAGTAATAATAATAAAACCCTCATAAGGAGAAAGTCCCCTAAACTGTCAGATAAGGACCCAAAGTGGGAAACACCCCTCAATTGGGTTTAAAAAACCTATAACATAATCACGGTAAGACCATTTTCTTTCCAGTATTCTAGCCCTTATGCAGAGGCCTCTGGTTCTGGAAGTGGGGAGGTAGGGAGGGTGAGTTAGTAATATTGAAGAATACCTGGGAAGAAACAAGAATACCTTGGAAGAAACAAGATTACTAAGGTGAGTAATGTTCTCTTCTAACCCTAGGAATTATGTAAGCATTAAGCCACGACGGAGGTGTGCTCTAATGCTGGACTGATGCATGGGGGGGGGCGCCCGAGGCCCAGGGCTGAGGGCTGCCACCCGCCCCCATGCATCAATGCGATTAGAGCACACCGACGGAGTGGCTTAATGCGCTTGTAACACGGGCCGCGGGTCGGTGGAGGCAGCTGGCAGGAGCCCACTGTGCGAGATCGACAATGAGAGGCGGCAGCGGTACGAGGTTTGTGCAGCTCTACTTCAGGATCAGAGCACAGTGTGGACCATCAGATACGTACCTATCTGGTGATCAGCTTCTGTCCCTAGCTTCGCCCGGAGGCATGCAGCCAACATCGCTGTTGCACTTGTATGGAGGTTGGTGCGGGTATTCTGCTGATACCCGCCGCGGGAGGTCTCAGGTGCATGGTTCGGCCGCTCCGAGGAGGATCGCACTGGCGCTATGGATGCCGGGGGTGTCACTGCCTTCTGCCTCCGACACACTGCTCCGTCCTGCCATGCTCCAGCTGGGCTGCCCCTCCTGCTCCTTGGTGTGCCCTGCGCTCTCTTCCTCTGCCCGGCTGCTTCCACTCCCAATCACCGGTGGCCCCGTTCCATGAAACACAGTCTCCGTGCCACGGACGGTGAAGGTCTGACGCTGGAAGTCTCGCCGCTCGGTGCGCCGCAGGTTCAGGTCCCCCTCCCTGTTTCCACCCTCAGAAGAGTAATGAGGCTGACTCCCCAGCGCTCCTGCCACTCCTCTTCTCGCTCGGCCACAGGACCCAGTGCTGCTAGGCTGGGGGTCTGGCTGGTCACGGTACTGCCGGAGCAGGCACGGCATATATGCTGGGTTAATACCCGCTCCGGCTATGGTCCTGTGATGCTTTTCAGCCTATCCCAGATCCCGATTGTGTCTGGGCCATTAATGCCTTGTTACAATCAATATTCTTAACTCTTGCAGACTACAAAGCAGTACTTTTGGAGGTGGGCACAGAACCTTACTTAGGAAACAGGCTCTGCAGCACCGCTGTGCCTAACCTGGCATCACTTCTGGATTGGGTATCCAGACAGTAGTACTTTTTAATTAATGGGTCGCATTTTTTCCCATACAAAGAGCCATGTATTAAATGCCATAATAAATGGGTGTTAATTACAGCATTTAATACATGGTACTTTGTGTGAGAGAAAATGGCGTAAAAACACAACCCTCAATTAAATAAATCAAAGTATGAGGTACAGTGTGTGAACTCAGATTTTACACACACCCTCATTGTTGTATGGCTGCATAAACCCCTCATTTTATGTGCCATCCAACAACTCGGGTGTGTGTAAAATTCTCGTTACACACTGCACCCCAAAACTTTATCCTATATGTAAAGGTATGTACTTGTTCTCCATGTAGCTGCTTTACATATTTCTAGCAGTGGAATATCATGAGCAGCTGCTAATGTAGCAGCTGTGCCTCTTGTAGAGTGTGCCCTCAGGCCTACTGGGGCTTCTTATCAGCTTTTTAATAACAGAACTGGATTCATTGCACTATCCAATGTGAAATGGTCATTTTTGAAGCTGGGTTTCCTTTTCCCACATCTCCATAGGTCAGGAACAACTGCTGTCTGTCCTGCCTATGGTCTTTTGTCTGAGTAATGTAGTAGCGTAGTGACCTTTTGACATCAAAGCTATGCAGCCTGCATTCACCTGAACTAGTGTGTTCCATGAAAAAGACTGGCAGAGTAATTGACTGATTCAGATGGAAGTTGGAGACTACTTTTGGGAGGAACTTTCTAATAGTTCTAAGCACCACCTTGTCTCTGTGGAAAGATATAGAATCTTACTCTATACATAGAGGCTGGAGCACACTGATCCTCCTGGCCAAAGTGATGGCTACCAAGAAGACAGTTTTCCATGTTACATATTTGAGGTGTGACGAAGACATAGGCTCAAAAGGTGGTTCCATAAGCTTGGCAATGCAGACTTTTAAGTCCCAGACTGGCACTGGCTCCCTGTGGGGAGGGTGTAGGTGAGCCAGGCCTTTGAAAACTTCTTGAAAATAGGGTTGGATGCCATAGGGACACCCTTCCTTGCTGAAATGTAAGATGAAACAGAAGCCAAATGGACCTTGAGAGTAGTGGGTTGTAACCCCAAGGAATGTAGGTGTGTAAGGTAGTCCAACAATATTGGTAACCCTGCCTGTGAAGGCATCACATTATTCCCAGAGCACCATATAGAAAACCTCTTCCATTTGGAAGCATAAGTCCTCTTGGTCGAGTGCTTCCTAAATTCCCTCAGAACATTAAGGACAGTCTCTGAGAGATGAAAGCCTGCAAACTTTTTTTTTAATTAGTGAGCCTGCTTTATGGCAGGTTAGGATTACCCCTACTCTAAGTCCTCCCTAGCCAGACTGGACACCCTCTTCAATTCCTTCTGCCGCTTTGCCCTGGATACCCCCCCCACTGCACCCATCACTGCGATCTTTATCATGCCCTACCCTTCCCCTCTCTTACAAACAGGCAACTCTCCCACTGTGCTAAATTCACCTCCGAGCACTGGTTGGGTGAGCTCTTTTCCTACCTCACCTCCTCCTTTATAACACCCCCCCACCCGCCATTCTCTTAGATCAACCGACTCCCGTACCCTGGTTGTCCCCCCGGAGACCCACCCAAATCAGCTAATCCGGGTACTCTCACTGCTTACCAAAAATCTGAAATTCTCCCTCAAATCCGGCACTCATCCTTCACCTATTCTGCCCTCAATAATTACTTTGCACCTAGCTGCTCCTGCCATGTCCCTCCCTAATTCCCTCCTCTAAGCCCTGGAAAACCCTACCCTCACCTTCATTTTACCCTGTGCACACCCCCCCCCCCAAAATCTCTAGTCCTCCTCCCCTTCTCACTAATTGCTCCCCCTTACTGGCCTCTCTTGATGTCTCACAGAATGTAAAGGACACCGAATGCTCTCCATGGGTCCCTCTCCTACCCCCCCAAGGGGCTTGTATCTCTCATCTTCTCCCTTCCCCCACCATCTTAAAGGGGTCTTTCTGGGGCACTGACTTATCTCCTTCTCTCTGGTTCACTCAGTCCCCTTGCAGGGTTCCTTGCATCCTGAAGGGGTCTCCAGGGACACGACTCTTCCCCTCTCCCACCTCACTTCTCTCTCCCCTTCCCCCTTTTCTTTCATGTAAGCACGTCTACTTATCAACCCAGCACTTATTATTGTCCGCACTTTCTACATGTTATGCGCAACACTGTTGTAATGCTGTTTGTAACACCTGCCTTACAACTGTATGTTAATGTTGATCTTGTAACTTGAATGTTTAATGTTTCATCCAATTGTACCTCCTCCCCCAGGTCGCACAGGAGACGAGCGACTTGTTGCTCAGTGTGCCTTCCTGGTGAAACATTTCAATAAATAAATAAAAAAGGCCCTCAAGAGCCAGACCTTGAGCCTGAGAGACCTGAGGTTCGGGTACAGAATCCTCCCTTGTGAGTAGGTTAGGGGATTGTGTCTCCAAGGGAGGTGTATCGGTGGAGCCACCGACAGGGAGAGCAGCAGAGAACCAAGACTGCCTGGCCCAGTCTGAAGCTATGAGAATCATCATGGCTGGTTGGGACCTGAGCTTTATCAGGACTCTGAGCAACTGTGGGAAGGGTGGGACCAATCCAGCACTAGGACGTCCATGGATACTGTGCCCTTTGCTGGTGGTCTGCAGCAGAATTGTGGTAACTGGTGGTTGTTGTGGGAGGCAAAGAGGTCTATCTCTGGGTGCACCACCTTCTGAAAACCACTTCCAATACCTGCCTGTTCAGAGACCATTAGTGGTGGTCCTGAACAATTCTGCTTAGAGCATCTGCCAGAGTATTGTCCTTGCCTAGCAGGTGGATGGCCACCATTGAAGCTTAAAATAAGTAGACAAGACTCCCCACTATCATCGCTTCTGTGCACAGAGGGCTGGACCTTGTTCCTCCCTGTTTGTTTACGTAATACATTGTAGTGGTATTGTCTGTTCTGACCTGTACCACCTTGCCTTGTATGAGGGATGCAAAGGCTTTTAGTGCCAGATACATGGCCCTGGGCTCCAACAGATTTATATGCTGCAGAGACTCAGCACTTGACAAGATGCCATGTTTGGTGTGTTCCCCCAAGTGTACCCACCAGCCTAGGAGGGAAGCATCTGTTGTGAGGACTATGGATGGAGACTTGTTGGAATGGGACCCCTTCTCTGAGGTTGTCCCTGACATGCCACCACTGTAGAGCCTGTAACAATGTCTTTGTTACTGGAATCAACTTTGAAAGAGGGTCCCTTCTTTGGGACCAATGTGCCCTAAGGTGGAACTGGATGTCTCTCATCTGAAACCTTGAACCTATGACTGTACCTGTTGCCACAGCCATATGTCCTAGGAGCTGTAGAAAATGCCCTGCTGGCTTTGGCTTGCTGAATTTGAAAGTCCCCGAAATCTGTAGTATGTTGCTCACCCTTTCCTGGGGCAAGAATGCTCTTCCCCTTAGGGTGATTAGCTCTGCTCCTGAGAAATTTAGTACCTGCACAGCCTGCAGGACAGACTTTTCCATGTTGATTAGGAATCCCAGAGATTCTAGGAGATTCTGAGTTGACCTTAGGTAATCCCTTACCTGCTGTGGTGATTTCCCACCACCAGCCAGTCGTCCAGGTAGGGAAACACGGTGATTCCCTGTCTTCTTAGGTATGTGATCACCAATGCCAGACACTTCATGAATGCTCTTGGAGCTGAAGTGAGTCCGAAAGGTAGTGAAGAGAAGGACCATCTATCTTGGGGGACTGAAGATGGCAGCTGCACGCTGTGTTAGAGTGGAGAACTAGCAGGAGCAGGGTTGGAGAAAAAGCCTATAACAAGGTAAAAAAAGGTATGCCACTGTTGCCTTAGTTTCTCCGCCTTACCAGACGAGCTTGTGCTGCATCTTGGCCGGTACTGCTATTTTGTTTCCTTTCATTTGCAGAAGAATGGACCAAATGCAAAACTGATTGCATTACAGTTGGAAAATACTTTTGGTGGCCGAGGTCTGAATTGGTTCCCTGCATAAGAGTAGCCCTTCGGAAAGGCTGAAACAAAACAATAAACAGTACCTCAGAGACTTCTCGGAGACACCGGAGACATTTGGATTATTATATTTATCTGTGCTTATTATACTTGCCACTTGCCATACTGCAGGGGACAAATTATCATATTAACTTGTGGATATTTTGTTAAATAAGGAGTGTGTGGTTTACACAAATTGTACTTTAGTCTTTTGTTGTTGTTGTTGTTGTCTGGTATTCATCTGATGTTCCATTTTATTCTATATATTTTACTTTATTTTATTCAGTCCCTTGTGTGTGAATATAATACTGTAATGAACTGTAGAAATCTCAACTGAGAGATTAAGCGTTAATGGACTTGAAGGTCCTTGCAGTCTTAGGATAACGAGCGAAAGCATATTTTTTTTTTAAATCGCTGATTATTTGACTAATATAGCACGTGCCACCTATTTATTGTTAAAGCTGGCTTTTATTCCCTGTATAAACAAAAGTCGGCAGAACTAGGGCTCGAACCTCTGTAATGATTGATTGACTGATTATTCAATTGATGTATATTAAAAACACCTGCTGCTTTGAATTTAAACTCCACACGTACACCCACAGAGCGTAAGTTGCTGACCACGCTTCACTTTGACACATACTGCTCGGCATTCAGAGACGCCCGGCCCCTATTTTGTTTATTTCTGGCTGAGTTTCGGTCCGTCAGTGCTTTTGGTACTAACTTTAGATTTTATCAGTAAATTGTACTAAGCTATAGTTCCTTAGAGTTTGCTCGACTAAACGCTTTGTTAAATCATCAAACTGTTAATAATGAACATTGAAAGTGGTACGCTGAAAGCTAAAGGTCAAAAGCTTTAAATTAAATGTTGACAGCTGATCGTGGATCGTGGAACTAGAACACTAAGCGTTAAAAACAAATATAGAAAAATTGTGAGACAATCAAAGGAGATTCAAGTTCCTGGCTTTGATGAGAAAGCCTATGAAAATGCTTCTACACGTGTGAGTACACAGATTTGATACTTTATTTTGGAAAAGCTTATTGAAACCGTAGCATTAATTCAAACTCATACTACTTGTAATATCTTGGTTTGTTAGATAGGACTGCAATGACAATTAATTATAAATTTTTTTCTGAATTTCAGCATTTTGTCTTGTTACAAGCTTTAGAAACATACTACACTAATTGGAAGTCTCACTTATATACAGTGGAACCATATTTTTAAAATACTGTCTTAAAGAATCTTATATTTTTTTTTTTTTGCTGACTCAGCTTCTTTTGATAAAAGCAAAATCAGCTCCCAAGTTAGCTCTTAAGTTAGCGAAGTTTTAAAAGGGTTTTCTCCAGTTGTGAAAACACTTTGTATTTATTGCTCCTGATTTTAATTCTCAGATTTTTTCCTGGCTGTGATATATATCTGGACGAGCTAATTGACTTGAAAGTTTACTTTCGCCCAGAGGCCAGAAGGCTCTTTCATCAGGAAATCTCAAACAGCTTTCTTGAAAAACGTCTCAGCTTTTGGACTCTTCAGGACATCGTGGTCCAAAAATTTTTCATAGACACGATTTCGGACACTTGAAGACATCTATCTGGCATGATTAATGAAAACGTTGGGACTCTGACTGACTCAGATAAGATCTTGATTCCCCTGATTTTGAATGATGGACATAATTATTATGCTTATATTTATGCACTAAGGGGATATTTGCAAAGAGACTTTTATCATATATTTATACATTGATTACATTCTATATACTGCATTATTTTTAGATACTAGTTAATTCTTAAAATCATGAGGGAATTCAATTCCTGATTTTAATTTTGCGCCCTGCTTTAATATATTTTAAATATATTCAAAGAATACGTTAAATATGGTGGTAACAAGAAGTAACAAAATTTGTAAACCAACATTACATAGAAATAAGAGGCAGAGTGATACTTTAAAAATGTTGGGTAAACAGAAACAAACAGTACAGAGGTCCACAGGGAAAAGGGAATCTAGGGCGTCTAAGAAAACTGCAGAAAGAAAATCTTTAAAGCTAAAAAATATGTAAATTACACCAACTTTACTTTAAATCGGGGCTAACAATCTTTGTTAGGACTTCCTTGGATCTGGTAGTATCAAAACTTGAGACCAAGGAGAATTCAATCTCAGCAGTTAAACTTTGCAAATCGTCATTTATATTAATGCTTTGTAATGTTTATAGCCCTCCAAAATCCAAAAATAGGGAGGATCCCTGATATAATTTCTTACAAGACATGAATTTTATTTTGGAAAGATATGGTCACTTCCCAGTCCTTATTATGGGCGATTTCAATGCCTGAATAGGACTAAAAGATCTGGAAATTGACCTCTATCTGGACTTACTGTCAACTATAGTAGAGATTAACCCAGGGCTATCCTTAAATAGAAAACTGGAGGATAAGATCCAGAATAAAAGAGGTAGATGGGTTAATACTAATCTAGGAGAAACAAATCTTATTCTTATAAATGGTAGAACAAAAAATGACAATACAGGCAGTTACACTTATGTGGGACCTAAAGGTCTTTCAACTATAGATCTCCTCTGGGTGAATCCAGAAGGAGCAAAATTGTTACAGGACATGGAAATAATAGATCGTCTAGAATCAGCACATCTTTCAGTTAATATAAAACTTATAGCAGGATATCCAAATATAACTAGGAAAGAAAACCAAATTACAATGGATATTTATCAACTTTAAGAGAATAACATGGCATACTCACTCTATACAAACTTTTAGTGAGCTATTTTTTACAAGGCCCTTTGGATGAGATGAAAAAGGAAATATTACTGAGTGAGGACTTAAGTGACATAGCTGAAGTCTGGGAAAGGCTGATAAATTACATTAAACCCTATTGTAAAACAGCTTATTCAAGGGTACATAAACCTCGAACATGGCATAACTAATGTTGCAGAAAGGCAAAATCTGCCCTAAACTATAGAATAAGAAAAGCGAGGGAAAATAAAAACACACAGACAATAAAAGAATTAAACCAAGCTAGGAAAGATTATAATAAACTACTGGATAGAGAAAGAAACAAATACTATAGCTTACAATGGGACAGATTAAGAAAGACTATAGTGGAGAGGGACACAAAGGCCTTTTGGACTTTGATGAGTGGAAATTATGGTCAATTACATAATAAGATTCAAGCGCTTATATTACTCCAACAAAATGGGAAAAGTATTTTGATTATTTTTCTCAGAAAAAGAAAGACAGGAGACAACTAAATACATTTGTAACATGGCAATGAAAAGTAGACAGCAATAGAGAAATTAGATTGGTCAGAACACAACTCATGGCACTAACTGGAGTGGGTATTAATCCAGCAGTAATGCCGTGTTGAAAGCGTGAACGAGCTGAGAAAGTAAAAAGTGATGATCATATATATTACGGCAAGTTTGACCAATAGTTGGCGCAAGGAAGAGAGACTTTGAAATGCAAGCAGGAGCACTGAGACAGGTAGTGGATTGGTGTGTTCTGTGGTGCTGGAAGTGTCATGCACTGGAGAGGGCAAAGAACAGGAAACTCTGCTGGTTCCCACCCAGTTGATAGTGGAGCACTTGAAGCACAGTAAAACGCAGCAGTCTGTAGCAGAAGCCAGGAACAGAGGAGACAGAAACTGAGCAGAAAGTTTCTCCTTTTTAAAAAGCGCCACCTATTGGTCGGAACTGTGGTGTGTGCAGCAGTTCTCCAAATGTGTTGGATACCGGACAGCAATCGGCAGCAAACAACAGATGTCTGCAACGTTAAAGTATGCTGTTTGCAGTGCAGGTAGCAGCAGATGCACACAGTAATAGTCAGTAATAGTCACAGGACAATCGCATGGCAAAAGTATGAGGTCAGCAAACACATTGTAGAGAAACAGAGCAGAACTGCTGTGCTGTTCTGAAAGTGCCACCTATTGGTGGAAAAGCGCACTGCAGCACTGCACACTCAGCTGAGAGAACTGCTGTGAGTCTTTGGGCATAGTAAAGTATGGAAGCAATACATATGTCCCACAATGCAGCAGGGCAAGAATGTGATTTAGAAAGGGAAGCAAATGAGTACAACACCTGATTCGAAGTGCCATCTTTTCAAGTGTCAGCATTATGTTTATGTGTATGCTACTGCGTAAAGGAAAGTTGCAATGTGTCATAATTTGGTACACACTATATAACTCGATGTGGGCAATGCAACGTGCACGCTGGCAGTTAGACAGAGCCTCATAAAGTACAAGATGTCAAGCATTATTCAGTAAGTTAAATAATTGCTTCTGCTGATCTGTGTTTTATAACAAATAAAACTGTATGTATATAATACTTGCATTGCATAAGCCATGTTACAAGCGCATTAAGCCACTCCGAAGGTGGCATCTAATGGTGGATTAACGCATCGTTGGGCCGTTGTAGCCACTTGGCCTATAGCCTCATACCACAACCCTCCCAACCATGCATTAACCCACCATTAGATGCCACTTTCGGTGTGGCTTAATGCTTACTAATGCGCCTATGGAAACTTTGACTGACCCTTTAATAATGCATAGTGATGAGATTCTTCAAGCAATTATGTCACTAAAATTAAATAAGGCTCCAGGCCCGGACAGGAGAAATATATAAAACGTTCGTACACTGGTGGGTACCCCTATTTGTAAAGTATTACAATGCAATACTCCGAGGGCAACATATACCGCAAAGCTGGCTCGGTAGCATTGTATTTCCAATTCTGACAAAGGGAGATCCATTAAATCCAAAGATGTACAGACCAATTAGCCTAATAGATATCTCACAGAAATTATTTTGCAAAATCTTACTGGGAAAATTACAGAACTGGACTGATGAGAATTCAATTCTGAGTGAAACAAAAATGGCTTTCATGTACAAAGGTCCACAATAAAACACTGCTATGTCTTGAGACATTTAGTTTGGAAATATGTGACAGTGAAACAAAGTAAATTTTACTGTTGCTTTGTGGATGTGATAGCAGCCTTTGACAAGATTAGCAGAAACATCTTATGGAGTAAGTTGAAAGAGTTAAATATTGATAAATTCATGCTTGACATATTAATCAGGCTGCACAAGGATACTTGGATGCAAGTACAATATAACCAATGGGGATCTTTTGACATCTTCTATCAGTATGAACGTTGGTGTTATGGTTGCATACTTGCCCCAACCCTGTTTAATATCTATATAAACTCTATACTACAGAGCCTGGAAAATTTAGAATATCATTCTCCCAAAATAGACAATGATAGGGTTTCACTTTTAGCTTACGTGGATGACATTGTTTTGTTTTCAACCTCTTTGCTGGGATTACAGAGAAAAATGGATACATTTTCCAAACTATGCAAAAGGGATGGGCTAACAATTAATGAAAATAAAACCAAGGTGGTGATCTTTGGCGATAAAGCAAGGATCTTACCAAGAATGTTTATGGTCCAAGACAGAAGTGAAACTGTTAAGATATGCGATTATCTTGGAGAACGCTTCTCCCAAACTACATCTTGGAAAGAACATATTGAATACACTAAATCTAAATCTAAAATAGCAGTTAATGCCTTCAGACGCTTTAACTCAAAATTGGGAAGAGCCTCTGTGCAAGGCATTCTAAAAGTAATTAAGGCAAAAATTAACACTAGCATAGTTCATGCTGCGGAAATTTGGGGAAATCAGAAGATTGACTCTATTGAACGAGTAATCAACAAACTTTACCGTAATATATTAATGCTACCCCAATCGGTACCAAAAGAACTTCTGCGAATGGCGTTAGGACAACTTTCCTTGGGTGCTTTAATCTTAGAAAGACAAACTGTGTTTCTGTTAAAGCTAATACAATTACCAGAACAAAGAATCCCTAGATGGTGTTTTGAAGAGGAGATACATTATATCTCATTGAACTTCACAGCACCTTCCATCCAACTTATTAGGAACAAACTTTATCCTATTGGATTAGGTCATGCTATAACAGATGTTTTTTATAAACCATTGGAAGAAATTATAGCATTTGTTAAAATCAGAGTTAGAGACCTAGTTAAAGCACATGATAACGAAAGGATAACTTCTCTGATACATTACAGATGGTATAAAATAATAAAGCAAAATACTGGCTTGGACCCATATCTCATTAAATTAACTGATCCCTGTTCTAGACAGTTAATAACAAGATTTAAGATGGAGTTATATAAGGCAAATTATATCTATTATAGACAGGGAAGAGGAAAAGTTGATTCTCCATTTTGCTCATGTATGCTCCAAAACGAAGAGATCTGAAACATGTATTATTTTTATGCCCCCTTTATAATTCTATCAGAAGGAAATGGTTAGGGGATATTTAGGAAAGCACTGATCTCCCTTCCGACCAGTTGGTGCCACTCTCTTTAACAACACAAATGAGAAATTGTTGGAGAGACTGGTAAAATTTTTAGCTGCTCTTCGATTATGATGACCCTATAAGAATAATGGTAGTAAATACAAGTGAAATTGTTGTCTTCTGGAATTATTCTAAAGAATCCTTGGATCTCGAAAGTAAAGATGGTTTCTGGAAAGTTGATAAGGAAGTATGCAATTGTGAGACTATTGCAATTGTGTAATTATTTATATTGTAAATTGACTGATGATTTTAGATTTTAGAACTGTAAAAGCTTTGGCTGATCAAATAAAACTAACTTGAACTAGTGCTGAGAACTGGTAGTGACCTGAGAGGAGTCTGAATCAGAGGTACTTTCTGTGTAACTCCCTTATGGGGATGTGGAAGTATGCATCTTTTAAATCTGGGGATGCCAACCAATCTCCCTTCTGGAGGGTTGGCAGAATCATTGCCAGAGTTACCATCCTGAACTTTGGCTTTGCCAAATGCCTGTTTAGTAATCTTAGATCTAGAATGGGTCATCACTCCCCATTTTTCTTTTGGGTCAAGAAGTACCATGAGTAAAATCCTTTTCCTTTTTGTTTCAGAGGTACCGGTTCTGCTGCCCTTGAAAGCAATAGGTTTTCTACATCTGCCGCTAACAGTTTCCTTTCTGAAGTGGAAGCTGGCTTAAAAATTCTTGATCTTAGTTTTGGGAAGGACTTGAAACTGAAGGACAAGCCCTGACTCACTACTTCCAGGACCCACTTGTCTGTAGTGATGTTTTTCAAAGCCTGGAAGCAGTGAGCCAGCCTGCCCTCTACTGGTACTGGGGAGGTAACCATAGCAACCATGTCAGGGGTTCTGTTTAGGCTGGGGTTGAGCCTAGTTAGCTTGGCCTCCTCGCCTAGATACCCTTCTGCCCCTTCCTCTGAAATATCCTGTCTGCTGAGGATACTGTTGCGAAGCTTGGGTCTGAAAGAAAGATCTGTCAAAGGAAGACCTATCTCTACCCCCCCCCCCCCATAAGGCCTGTAAGAGATTGAGGTTTCTCCTGGACGAGTTACTTTGGTAGGTGGTCTTATATTCATCCACCTTTTTCCATGTATATGCCCCTGTCTCCCCCAAAATAAATTATTCTCACAGGGAAAATCCGCAGCCTTTGTTTGTCTTGAGACAAATTAGTAGCTCTCAGCCAGACAAACCTTCTTAGTGCTACTGCGAGGGCCATCCATCTGGCTGCAGTGTCGGTAGCATCTGCTGCCATCTGGAATTGGTACTTGGAAGCCTCTAAACCACACTTAGTTGTCTCTGTCAGGTCGGCTGCGAAGCCAGCTGGGGCTTTGTCTGCTATGGCCATGACAGATGGCCACAGGGACGTCTTGTACTGAGCTGAATAATCAAGGTAGTTAGCTTGCCTAATGGATAGAGATGCTGACAGGTAGCCTTTTTTGGCCATGCTGTCTATTTTTTGAGTGTCCTTATCAGGTGGGTGTGAAGCCAGAGGTACTCTAGTCCTCTCACAGGCTGCAGTCTGAACCACCTCTTAACGGTCTGGGTGCGAGAATAAAAATTTTGCCCCCATCCATTCCAACTGATATTTTCTATCAGCTCTTTTGTCCAGTGAAGGAATGAGTTTGGAGTTTCCAACACCTTGAGGATGTGCTTCTTAAGGAATTTGTTGATGGGTAGTAGGAGCTTTTTGGCGGGAGAAAGTCCCATCAATTCCATATACTCCAACTCCTTCTCTTCCTCTACTGACTCAGTTGTAGTCCGATCCAAAGCATCTACCATTTGTTTTACAAATGTGTAGTGCGACGAGAAATCCTCAGGTAACCTGGGAGGAGAATCAAATTCCTGATCAGGGGAAACCTCTGGTTCAATGGGCTCCCCTTCTTCACCCTCATCATACTCCTCATATTCTTCATACTGAAGACGTGATGTAGGATCTGGAACCGATGATGCTGGTTGCAGAACAGAAACCTGAACCGGTTGATTTGCCGGTACCTGTTAAACCAGCACCAGTACCAATCCAGGGTTAGATGCTGCTTGTAAAACTTGAAGTACCTGTAAGGCCTGGGCAATAGTTTCAGCTGTTGGCATAACCGATTTCTCCACAGAAGTCCCCTTTGCATTTCCAGCAGGGGGTTCTGTGTGTATAGTCTTCCATTTCTTTTTCGCCAGTTCCAGTTTATCAGTCAGTTCACTGGTTCTTTTTTTTTTTTGCAGCTACTTATTCCCCCCCCTCCGGAGTGCTCTGCCTACATCCGACATCCCCCACCATGTGTAGGCTCCGGGTATGAGACCCCCTCCCCATAACCCCATGACTTACCCTTCGTGGCAGGGGGTGGGGAGCGACTCGACCCACCGGACAGGATTAGCTTTCGGGGAGGTGTCTTCCCGGGCCATCAAGGAAGGGGACAGTCGTTATCCTCAGAGGATTCCACCATTTTCTGTGCTTTTTTCTCCTCCTCGAGGTTGCGGCGTGCAATGGTGCCAGTGGTGGCAGCACGCACACTCCTGTGTGCATCCCGCCAAGCGTCTGCCGCAACTCTCGCCCCAATCACCAGTGCTGACGTGCCATCTCCCAGCCCTGCAATCCCCCCTCCCCGGAGAAGGAGAGCAGTCCTAGGGATGCTCGATCCTTCTCTTCCCTGCCAACCCCCGGTGGCCCATGTCCGTTCCCAAACACGGGTCGCCGGCATGGCGCGAGGTAAGGCATCCAGCACCTCAGCCCTCAGCGCCACTGGGCCGGCTAGGTTTGCCGGTTCTTTTTGGTTTAGGTAGTTCTCCATTTTTTTGGAGTAGACGGTTCTTCAGTATTTTTATCAAAATTTTTTCATGAGGGCGCCGTTTTAGTTGACATTTCCTTTTTGTATCTTTCAAGTCTTTTCTCCACTGTTTTAGGTGGCAAAGTCTTACAAGTGTCATAGTCTGCAGAAAAATGTTGTTCTCCCAAGCAGACTAAACACAAATTATGCTTATCTGCCTTAGCAAATTCACCACACTGTGCAGTTTTTAAAACCTGGAGGGCCCACTTTCTTTTAGGCTTTCTGTGACATATTTTAACTAAAGAGAAATCTACTCAGAAATAAACCGCTGTCAAGTGGAGTAGATAAATATTTTTTTTTAATGGTTAAAACCCCCAGTTATAGCGGTTGATTCTCCAGAGGAAACCCAGATTGTGTTAAGAAATAACCATGAGGTGCCGGTTCAAACAACTAAAAACAATAGACTAGAACTATAATAAATAAATAAAAGTAGAGAAAAAACTTAACTTATCGACAGTTCCTCGATGGCTTTTCATAATCTGGGAGGTACCACAAAACTAATTCTAACACTAAAAAAAAATCATAGCGCTAACTAATAAAAGAGAAAGTAAAGGCAGCAGATGAATAAAATTAAAACATTATTTGTCTTTTCTTGTGTAAAAAGCAATAAATTTCATGATTTGTGAGGAGAGATCTCTGAGGCGTCTTGACTAGGCAGGCAGAGAATTAAATCTGAGCATGTTAGAATACAGCAGTTGGTAAGGGCAGCATTTCAATGGTGGCACGAGCCAATAACTGCAATGAGTGTTCCCACCATTTGCATATTACCATTCTCTGGGCAGTTCAATGCTGGAAGCTGACTGGAAGAGTAGCAGTTAAGAATACTGATGAATTCCTGGGGTTAGAAACAATGCTTTCCACACCAGGAAGTGTAGCTCGCAGCTTGCGGTTGTCTCAAAGGGAGGCAAAGGGTATCCTGTGAACACGGCGGCTGTGATCCAGCGACTGCAAAACGGCGATTCAATCATGGCGCCTGTGTTTTGGGCTACCTGGCAGGGTGGCGACAGGATACCAGGGTGGGCGACTGTGGTGACGGGATGTGTATATATACAAACACGTGCGGGCTCGAGAGACCAAGCTGCGTGACAGGCAGAAGGGGAGGGAGGGTATGTGGGATGTAGTGTGGTGGTCGGCTGCTGAGCTGGTCGTGTGGCATGGTGGGAAGGGTGGCAGGCTGGGGTTGGGAGGGTGCCCGGGTTCTGTTCTGGGGCGGGATTATTTTTTGCGTCGGGCTGGTTTTTAATTTTTTTTTTTAAGTTTTACCCACCCCCCGATATGCACTCCACTGGAGATGAGAATCTTTAATTAGGGGGTGCAGGGGGTCCAGTCCCCCACATAACATGTAAATCCATTGCTGGTTTTGTAGTTGCTGCGTGTGTACATTGCCGTAATTTATTTTCAGGGATGTACGCCCGTCCAAACAGTGATCGCTATTCCGCAATCGCCATTATGACATAGAACCGAGGCAAAGTAAGTTTTTCCAACATAAACAGAAGGTCCCATGGTGGGATAGGATCCCAAATGGGAGCTTTCACATGCGACATGCCCTGCAAGAAAGTGCGGGGAAAGGTCCAGTTGGGCAATAGCTTTGCCCTCAACAGGTGCATGGTATGCAGAGATGGCAGAAAGGTGCTCCATAAGTGAGGAGTATCCCAGACCTGAGTCCAAAAGTGACAGGATGTACTACAGAATGAGATTCACAGGACAGGTGAATGGATCCATGTGCCGAGTGGTGTCCCAAATGGAGACTCGCTTCCACTTCATGGCATAAGTGGCCCTCGTGGAAGGTTTCCTAGCAGCCACTAAGACATCTGCCACCAGGGAAGAAACTCCAAAGTGGGCAGTAGCTAACTCTGCAAGAGCCACACATGGAGATGCAGAGACTTGAGGTCCGGATGGACCAGAGTGCCATGCTCCTGGGACAGCAAGTTGGAGCACGGGGCAGGGGGACTGGGGGCTCCACTGCTAGTTGTTGCAGAAGTGGAAACCACATCTGACGTGGCCAGTAGGGAGCTATGAGGATCATCTCCGCCCCCTCTGACTGTAGTTTGAGAAGCACCCTCTGCAGAAGTGGAAAGGGAAGGAAGACGTGCAGAAACCTCCCTGTGTAAAAAAGGGAAAACACGTTTCACCAGAAAACACCAGGCCCTAGATCAAGCAAGCAGAAAATGGGCAGTTTTACACTGAGTGGGGATGCAAAGAGGTCCAGCTCTGGATGACCCCATCTGCCGAAGAGGTCTTCGATCACGGAGGACAGCAGCTCCCACTTGTAAGCCCTTGACCTGGACCTGCTTAAGCTATCAGCCAGGATGTTTTGGATGCTTGGAACATGCACAGCAGCTAGTTCCAGGTTGTGCCTTATGGCTCAATACCAGAATCTCATGGCCTCTCTGCAAAAGGGATAGGAGTGAGCCCCCCCCCCCAAACTTGTTGAGATAGGAGACCACAGACGTGTTGTCTGTCTCAACCAGGAATGGGCCTGGAAGATGGGTCTGGAAGGCCTACATAGCATAGTGGACTGCCCACATCTTCAGAACATTGATGTGGAGATGCTGTTCACTCTCCAACCAAACTCCGAGTCTGCCTGTAGGCCAAATGGGCACCCCAGCCCAGGCACAAGGCGCCTGTCTGGAGGGGGTGTGCCACCACTCTAGGGTCTGCCTCACTGGGCTGGAGACTAGAACTGGCTGATCTAGGTCATCGGTGTGTTGGTCCCATTGGACTCTGAGAGTCCACTGGGGCACTCTCATATGCAGGCGGGCAAGGGGAACCATGACTATAGCTGCTGTCATGTGCCCCAGTAGACGCAGGAAGCATCTTGTTGGAACCTGACCAGAGGAAGATACCAGCTGGGCCTGTGCTATCAGACGTTCTGCCTTGTCCTGTAGCAGGAAGGCTCCGCCCTGCAAGGAGTCTAACATAGAAACATAGAAGTTGACGGCAGATAAGGACCGCAAGGCCCATCCAGTCTGCCCATTTCTTTTTTTACCTTATGAATGTGCCATCGGTATTTGCTCTGTCAATGGCCTATCTAGTCATACTCATCTGTATTGCTCCCTTATGCCTATCCCATGCCTGTTTGAAGCCCTACACTGTATTCATATCCACCACTTCCTGAGGCAGGCCATTCCATGCATCCACCACCCTTTCTGTGAAAAAGAACTTCCTCACATTACCCCTTAATCGGCCTCCCTCTAATCTCATGCTGTGTCCTCTTGTCCTGCTGTTTTTCTTATATTGAAACATGTTAGACTCTTTCACCTTGTTAATGCCCTTAAGGTGTTTGAATGTTTCGATCATATCACTCTCCCTCCTTTGCTCCAGGGTACACATATTGAGTTCCATTCATCTGTCCTCATATGTTTTCTGATATAGTCCCTGCACCATTTTGGTTGCCATTCTCTGGGCTGCCTTAGTTTGGTTAATGTCATTGTGAAGGTGTGGCCTCCAGTACTGCACGCAGTACTCCAGATGGGGCCTAAGCAGTGTCTTGTAAAGAGGGATTATTACCTCCCTCTTATGACTTGTGATACCCCTACTAACACACCCCAACATCCTCCTAGCCTTACCTACTGCTTTAGTGGTCTGTTTGGATGATTTCAGGTCATCGGTGATGATGATGCCCAAGTCTCTTTCTTCCCTCGTGACTGCCAGCAACTCCCCTCCCAACCTATAGGTGGCTTCAGGGTTTATCTTCCCTATGTGCATGATCTTGCACTTCTTTGCATTAAACCCCAGTTGCCACTCTTCCAACCATTTTGCCAGTTTATCCAGATCTCTTCTCATTCTGCCCACCCCATCTGGATCATCTACTCTGTTGCAGATCTTGGTGTCATCTGCAAAAAGACAAACTTTACCCTCCAGTCCATCTGCAATGTCACTGATGAAGATCTTGAAGAGGACTGGCCCCAGGACTGATCCCTGAGGTACCCCACTTGTGACTTGCATCTCTTCTGACTGTATACCATTTATCACCACTCTCTGTTTTCTGCCCGTCAACCAGTTTGCAACCCAGCTGACCAACTTCTGCCCACCCTGAGCCTAGCCAGCTTATTAATCAATCTTCTACGTGGAACAGTATAGAAAGCTTTGCTGAAGTCAAGGTAGGCGACATCAACTACTCCCCCTTGGTCCACCACTCTGGTTACCCAGTCAAAGAAATCTATGAGATTAGTTTGACAGGACCTTCCTGTAGTAAACCCATGCTGTCTTAGATCCTGTGTTCCATGGATTCCAGGTGTTGCACTATCCTTTCTTTAAGGAGTACCTCCATAATCTTGCCCACTACTGAGGTAAGACTGACTGGTCTGTAGTGTCCTGCCTCCTCCCTGCTACCACTCTTGTGGAGCGGGATCACATGAGCCCTTCTCCAGTCTTCTAGGACCTCTCCTGTGCTCACAGACTCACTAAACAGTTCTGATAATGGCTCTGCCAGTTCCACCCTTAGCTCCTTTAGTAGACTAGGATGTATGCCATCAGGTCCCATTGCCTTGTCCACCCCGAGCTTATCGAGCTTTTGCAGGACCCGTTCTTTTGTGAAGGGACTAGTGCACTCCCTCCCCCCATGTCCATGGTGCTGAGCTGTGGGCCCTGCCCTACTTTCTCCTCCGTAAATACTGAGAAGTATCTATTTAGGCTAGATGCTTTTACATGGTCCTCTCCTCCTCACATGCCCCCTTATGCCCTTTTGGTCTTCGTAACACCCCCTCTGGACTTTCTCCTTTCACTAATGTATCTATAGAAAGTCTTGTCACCTTCTTTTACTGTTCATGTTAGTGTTTCCTTGGTTTGGGCCTTTGCCTGCCTTACTGGCTTCCCTGCTTCCCTTAGGGAAGTTTGGTATGCTTCCCTATCTTCATCCCGTTGCGTTCCCTTATATTTCCTGAAGGCCAGCCTTTTGGCTATGACCTTTTCTGCTACGGTTTTTGAGAACCAAAGTGGTTTCCTTCTTCTTTTGCATTTCCTTTTCTCTCTAACACAATGGGATGTTGCTTCAAGTATTGCACCCTTAATACTTGCCCACTTTGCCTGTACCCCCTCACCTGTACTTCTTCTTGCCAGGGCTAGCTTAACTCTGTTGGCCATCTTATCAAAGTCAGCTCCTCTGAAGTCCCATATTTTCTGCCTTGGAATGGGATGATTTAGTTCTAGTGGCCAAACTGAACCATACCATGTGATGGTCACTGGCCCCCCAGGTGACCTTCTACCTGGAGATCTGTGATCCTTTCCCTGTTAGTCAGTACTAGATCTAGGGTAGCTCTGTCTCTTGTGGGTTGTTGTAACAGTTGTATGATACCCTCCCCCTGCAGGGAATCCATTATGTGTCTAGTTCTAGCAGATGTTCCTGCTGGTATTGACCAATCTGTATCTGGCATGTTGAAGTCTCCCATTATTAGCCTCCCCCTTAGCTGTCATGTTTTGTATATCTTCTAACAGTAATGTGTCTATGTCCTCCCCCTGGTCTGGAGGCCTGTAGACAACCCCAGTTCACATGGCTGTCCCATTTCCTGTTTCCAGGGTGATCCACAGTTCTTCTGGCTCCTTAGGACCTCTCCTATGTATTGGAGGCACTGGCTCAGTCAGAGACAAAACTTGGGAAGGTTGAGAGTAATCCCCAGGAGCTGGAACAACCAAAAGGTGGACTCCAGGGTCTGAACTAACTGAGCTCTGAAGGGGACTGTCAACAGTCAGTCATCCAGATAGGGGAAGACATAAAACCGTTGTCTCCGAAGAATCGCAGCCACCACTGCTAGGCACTTGGTAAAGACTTGGGGAGCCGAGGAAAGGCCAAAGGGGAGGGCCCGGAATTGAAAGTGGTCCCCACTGAAAGCAAAAGCAGAGGAACCTTCGATGGGGTGGGAAGACCAGGATATACAGATAGGCATCCTGTATGTCCAGTGAACAGAGCCAGTCCCCCTGGTGAAGGAGGGACAGTAGCCCTTGGAGGGTGACCATCTTGAAATGCTTGTATTCTATGTAAAAGTTCAGGCAGCTGAGATCCAGAATTGGTCTCAAGTCTCCAGTCTTCCTGGGGGTGAGAATAGAACCCCTTTCCTCTTTGGGTCAGGGGACAGGCCTTTTTGCGCAGCAGCACCTGAATCTCCTCCTGGATGAGGGCAATATGAACCTGGGAGTAATGGGAGTGCAAGGGAGGGCTGTCTGGAGGGACCTCTAGAAACTCCAGTGTGTGCCTCCTTCGTATGATCTGAAGTACCTGTTGGTCTGAAGTCACAGTGCGCCACCCTTCTAGTTACAGGGAAAAGTATCCCCCACCACCTCCCTCAAGACCTCTGCTTGGGGGGGAAGGGTTGGGCAAGGAGTCACGCAGTAGCCCCGCGGCTGGGCAGAGTAGCAGGGGATGCTCAGGGGGCCCTAGGGGTGGAGGCTTCAGCTAGCTGGATAGAAGCCTTATGCCTGAAGGTGCCCTTTGGCTGTTGGCCCTTGGGCTGCTGTCTAGGGGGCTGACGAAACGGCTGGCATTGGGTGAACCTAGGCTGACAGCGGTACAAGGAGTGGACTAATCTCAAAGCCTTACTTGACTCTTGGAGGTGGGAAATGATGTTGTGGGCATTGCCCCCAAAGAGGACAAAATCCTAGAAAGGGACACTCAGTATATCTGACTGCACGTCGGGTGTGAACCCTGACATCTGGAGCCACAATTGACGGTGGATACAGACTCCTGCTGCTGCTGTTCGTCTGGCTGCATCGACAGTATCATAAGCAGCCCCTAGTATGTGGCTACCCACATCTGAGCCTGTCTTAAGATGCTGGACCAGCTGGGCCTCCACAGTGTCCTCAGGACGAGCCTGCATCAGTTCCAAGGCCTTGTCACATAAGGCATTTTGATACAGGACCATATGGGCTAGATAATTCTGGGTTCAGATGGCGAGAGTGGTAGAAGAGTATACACACTTGCCAAACTGATCAGTCTGGCGAGACTCCTTGTCAGGAGGGTGGGTACTGAGGTGCCTGGGTTTCTTGGTGCAGTCATGAGTCGCATTCATGACCACCAAGTCTGCCTCTGGCTGTTCTCCCAAGTAGGGCTTGCTGACCGGAGCATGAGACAGGCGGTCAGCTTTTTTGGCTAGGGCCGGAGTGGAAAAAGGACGCTTCCAGGTGGCCTTAATAATAAATAAAATAATAATAAACTTTATTTCACTTAAGCGCCGTTCAGAGTATCAAGGCACTTTACAATAAAATTAGACAGCAATAATAAAATCAACGCAGATGGTAATAAGATAATAAATATAGTCTGATGAGTCCCTTAATTCAATACCATAAAAGGCCTGGCGCCAGAAAAAAGTCTTCAACGCCTGTTTGAAACCCCCCACAGCTGTGCACTCCCATGGCTGACAGGGTAGAGAATTCCAGAGGGAAGGGGCAGCGTACATAAATGCACAGGCCCCAGAACATTTTAAAGACACCCTCGGAATCTCCAGCAACCCCTCATCCTTGTATGAATCAATGAGGGGTGGCACAACCAGAGGGACAGTCTCCTTTTTAGAGAGGTAGATCATCAGACAGTGGCGTTCGGGGTCTAGCTCCTCCATCTCCCACCCCCATCAGGGACTGTATGTGCCTCATGACATCCAAAAAGGTAAGATCATCAGGGGGAGACCTGGGAGTCTCCTTGGGGGCTCTGTATCATCAGAGGGATCCTGGAATCCTCCGAGGAAGAAGAGGAATCCTGACCAAATGGGGCACTCTCAGGGGCTGGCATCAGAGGGTGACACTCCCCCTTGCAACGGTCTGCATGATCGGGAGCGGGTTCTAGAGACCAGGAATGGCTAGGGCCCACTCGATCATGTCTAGGGGGAGGATCCTGAGAAGGCGGAGGAGAGGCAGGCCTCCTGTGAGTATCCTTACCTTCATCCTTCATAAAAGCCCACCAAGCTGAAAAAAAGAGCATTATAATCCACCGGAGGAGGTGGTTTATATGGTGGGTAAGGGTACTGGGGAGGCAGTGTCAGATAACCCTGAGGCGTCAGGTACCCCGCAACAGTCCATGAGGTACTGGGTAGCTTGGCAATGGCCCTTAAGGCATTGGGTATCCTGATGTCGGTCCCTGAACAGTGCGGACCCCAGCGATGGTCCCGTAGGCATTGGCTGGGTATTGCCTGAAGGGCCAGCCGGCGTTGGCTGAGGCAGAGGCGACAGCAGTTGAGGCATCATCAGTGTCAGCACCAGCAGAGCAGGCGTCTGTCAGACAGGCAAACGTTGATGCTGGTCTGGCATTCCAGGTGTCACAGGCCCCGAAGGGGATGCAGGCATCTGTGAAGAAGAGTTAGCCCCTGATGGAGGCATAGGCATTGCCTATGCGGAGGCAGAGGCGAGCGCTTGCTAAGGGTGATGCTTAGAGGCACTAGCCCTGAGATTCAGGGACCAGCGTCAGCAATGCCAAGACCGGGGTGATGGGCAAAGACCCTCTGCCTGAGGAAGAAACCCCGATCGAGTCACCTGGCTGACGACCCGCTGGGAATAAAGACCTGAGCATCAGGGGCTAATAGGCAGGGGACGAAGTCTGACGCCCCTAGGAGCTGCTGCCTGAGATGGAGATGAGGGAGGGTGGCTGAAAAACTGGTAGCCCAGAAGGGGTAAGGGCTTCCAAAGGAGGAGGGGCCAATGTCCCACTGGAGGAAGACCTGGAGGCGGTCGCCAGCTTATGCAGTGACCGAGAGCATGAAGCTGACTGGGGCAGGTCCCTGTGCTTGTCCCAGTGCTTAAGCTTTCCACTAGTCTTCTTCTCCTTCTGGGCAGCAGAGGAAGACGATGCCCTGGAGGCCAGGGAAGAAGAGGAACTTTTGCCCTGAAACTCCTTCTCCATCGCAGCTAGCTTTTCTTGTAGCAAGAAGCTTTGGAGGATCTTCAAACAGCATCTCCATGTGGCCTGGTTGAAGTCCTGGCAGTGCTGGCAGGCCTCAGTGTCATGGTCAGGGCCTAAGCAGAGCAGACAAGAAAAGTGGCCATCCTTAGAGGGAAGCTGCTTGCTGCAAGCACACTTCATAGACCAGTCTGAAGATGAAGCTGGAGAAGAAGACATAAACAAAAATGAAATAACATAAAAAAAAAATGATGTTTCTTAAAAGAAGAAAATAAGCAAATGTGGTTAAAGCATGAGTAAAATGGCAGTCGACTAAAGCAGGCGACCGTGGCAGTACAACTTTTGCGGGCTGACGGCAGGAAAATAACTGTGGTTGGTCTGGGGGACCGCCCCTTTTATACTATAGGATGTGCATTGGTGTGCCAACATCGGGGACAGTCCCCCATTGTAGACTGCTGGCTAGAAGTTTTCCGTGTGGTCCTAGCGCCTGGCGGCTTAGTCTTGCCAGTGTTGCCTGCTGCAAGAGCCCCCTCAAAGAAAGAGCTATATATTTGCAAACAAGAGAACCCAGTTTCACATAAAGATCCACATTTATTTTTATAACCACAGATAAGCAAGGAGGAAGAAAAGATATAAACAGCAAGAAACAGCAAATGAAGGCAGGGAGACAGTGGGAGGGGGGGGGGGGGAATCGTGAGACTGTCAGAGTGATCACATCCTAGGACTTGCAAGAAAATTTGATTGCACAATCAGACAAACAAGAGACAGAAAAGGAGAGGATAGAACAGATCACTGCTTTAACTTTTTCTGCCTAACAAATGGGACGAGGTCTTATTCAACCCTGTCACATACCCCTTCTTTAAGAGGGAGCCTGTTTAAAAAAAACAGGTTTCCAAAACTTTCTTTTAATTCTTTTCTGACATTACCTTATAACCTTTACTGTTCTGCACATATGCAGAATCCCTTTTTCCATAACAACCAGTACAGCAAACAGTTACGTTAAAACCCACACTATATTTTTTCAACCTTCAGAATTCTCAATTCCTAATCCATATCTTGACAGAAAATCAGCATCGGCATTCTCTTTTCCAGATTTGTGCATCACTTTGAATTTAAATGGCTGTAGTGCCAGGTACCATCATGTGATTTCTGGAGTTTTTATTCTTCATTTGGTTAAGCCAATAGGGAGGATTGTGACCTGTTACAAGCAGGGGTTTAAATAAGCATTTTCGAATGATTAGCACTTTTGCGCAGAAAAGTGCTACTCAGTGTAGCTAATGTGTAGCAAGGGGATTGAACTGATTAGCAAAATGAAAAAGTTGTCATATTTACTAGACAATATTGAACAAGCTCGCTTCACTTTGCTGATGAAACTGTTTTTGGGCCAATTCCCAACAGGTGGCAGGGCACAGATGGATCATGAGCAGTACCCAGACTTGCCCCTGATATGGTGGTCTGGTGACATGCTCAGTATAGTTTGGCATCATCCAGGCAAAAATAAAAGGTGGTGGATACAGAGTCAGTCTGTGCAAACCCCTCCCCACCACATGGCATGTCTTGGGGCCCAGGGAACAACAACATCCCAAGATTAGCTTTCAGACATGGCACAGACATACTCTACCCCTCCCCCCATGTGGCAGGGCCCAGAGAACTTCACAGTTATGTCTCATGGCAGCTCACTTAAGTCACCAAGACAAGACTGGGTCTTATCCATGCCCTAATCTCATCATAGATCATCCTAAAAAATAAACCTGCCCCAGCCTGTCTCAGTGCTAAAAAAATCAATTAGTTTTTTTTATCTTGCTCTTTTATGCTTTACTCTCCAACCTTCTTACCAAATCACAGTATTCTGGCCCTATCTCCTCTCTCTGATCTTAAGTATGATCGATCGGTGGATTTTCAATGCGTGAGGATTCTTAATCTAACCCATGCCATGTTCATGTTGTGTGAGAGAGAGACAACACATGATCCCATCTGCAACCTCACACATCTTACTAACAAAAACAAAAAAAAAACGGTTGCATGCCACACAGTGCAACTGGGATACAGTCCCCAGCCATTCCTGTCAGACGAGACACATTCTCATAGGCAAATTAACGAATTCATTGGTGAGTCGGCGAAGGCGACTTTAATACTATAGTGTCCCGTCCACCCCACTCACCTTGTCCGTTCGTCGAGTTACTTTACTGGTGCAGGCTTTAGGCTAACAGGCTTTTCTTATCATTCTTCTTTCTTGGAAGGGAACCGGATAGTAATGATTCATCCTGACCACTGGCCTGGGACCAAGATTATCTAATCTACACAGTCCAATGATGTTGTGTTGTCCATCCTCTGAGCCAGTCCAACCCAGTGTAGAGTAGACTCAGTGTACTCACTGTGCTGCCATGCACCACCGCCGACAATCCAGTCGAGGATCAAACTTACTGCTCTCTGCCCACACATCACAATGTTAGTTTATTTTTTTATTTTAGGACCAGTGTGGGTCTCGAAAACTAAATTTTTCTATGTGAAGAACCTCTCAACTGACTCGCTAGTAGCGCTAATCTGCCAAAACTGACGACCGCTCTAATGCAGCAGCATATGCTGTGACGCATCACACCAGGGGCAACCTGCGGATCCAAAGGCAATAAGGACTAATATATTTCTTTTTTTTTAATGTTTTTCAGACATCAGGAATTTAAAAAAAAAGTACAAATGAGGGGTGCGGCCACACCAAACACCCCCGATCCACCACTGACTGACGTCCAGTTTGGAGTGGCTGGACATCACTGCAGCCAGAATCTGCCCACTAGACATGACAAGCACTTTGAAACAGTGAAAGAAAAAAAAAATAGAAAACCGAATCACACTTTTTTGAGATCCATTCCTCATTCTGACTTGCACAACCAGCCTATTTTTTTTTTTGCTTAAATCTTTTAAGATTTTGTACATGTAAAAACAGTTACAGACTTTGTTAAAACACACAGACTATATACACTTAAAACTCTAATAACTATTTATACAGGTCCACATATACCAGATAAATCATGTTCTCTAGTCTATTACAATTACTCTATAGTTTCTTGCCAATTTCATAAACTTGAATTTAAATTTATATGCCACATATACCCTTTTTCTCTTTTCACTATTCACTATTCACTATTGGTCCCTCCATTTAGGTCTTAAGTCCCCGTCTGTAAGATCACTGCTTCCTCCACAGTTAATGTTGCCAGAAAGGGGTTCCATATAGACGTGAAATTCTCTATTCTACCTCTAATCTGATAGGACCTCTTTTCCATTACCAAAGCCCCTATAGTCAGAGCGCGCCACTGCTCAATGGAAGGATCTCTTGCTGACACCCAGGTGTTCAAGATAGTCTGTCTGGCCTGCGAAAGTAGCACCCTGACCCATTTTCTGTGTGGGGACCACTCCTCTCCCCCTCCTGTCTCTATGCCAAACAGAAGGTCAATTAGGTTGAGAGGTATGTCCGAACCCATATTCCCACTCATGGTCTGTGCTATCTTTTTCCAAAATGTTTGTAATCTGGGGCAAGCCCAGAAACAGTGGAGGTATGTACCCCTCTGTTCTTTGCACCTGTTACAAATATCAGACACTTCCGGCTGTTATATATGTAGGACCACCGGGGGGCAGTAGAGCCTATGTATAAATTTATAAGCTGATTCCTTATATTTATTTGACAATAGTAGGCCCATATGTATTTCTAAAATGATTCCCCAGTTGTAGTCAGAGATTGAGAGTCCTAGGTCCTTTTCCCACAGACCCCTGGTGTTACTTGTCATATCTCGAAGACTGTCCCAAATTATATGGACCATAGCCCCCACCATACCCTTGGGATCCCTCCTGGTTCTGCAAATCAGGGCCTCTGCCCGTTACAGTGAAGATGTCTGCGGTCCCTGCTTCCTTATCTGTTTACAGTAATCCCTGGCCTGGAAGAATCGAAACATAGGATTATTTGGTACCCCTCTGTTCTCCTTAAGCTCCTGGAAAGAGCATATGTCCTTCCCCCTAAAGAGGTCACCTATACATTGCACTCCTCTAGTGTTCCATTCCTCAAATCCTGGATCCTCCAGTCCCGGGCGAAAGAAGGGGTTCCAACATAACGGCAGGAGCATCGTTTCTGCCTCTGGACTTCCCAGAGCTTTCTTGTTCTGCGCCCAACTCTCCAATACATTAGCACTAGGGGGTTTATCCGAGCCTGAACTACATATGCTTTCTTTCCTCCCTCCTCTAGCTAAATATGCCAAAAGCCTACCCTGGGCCTCCATTTCTTCCAAGTCTCTGCAGCTGGCTGCTTCAGGTTTGGCAACCCAGTCTTTGACAATTCTCATTTGCGCAGCCAGATAATAGCTCTTCATGTCAGGACAATTTAATCCCCCCCTCCTTTGAATTTGCCTTTAGCCTGCCCAAGCTGATTCTAGCCCTTTTCCCTTGCCACAGAAATTCAGAGAAGCCCCTTTCCAGTTTCTTATTATCTCACTTATTCAGGCCCATTGGGAGCATCTGCAGCAGGTAGAGGATCCTTGGTAAAATATTCATCTTTATTAAATTCATTCGCCCTATCCAAGACAGCGGCAATGCTCTCCACCTCCTCATTTCTGCTACAATGCACCCAATCAGTGGAGTATAATTCAAGCCATAAAGTTCCGGGATAGTCTTTCCAATATTTACCCCCAGGTATTTAAAGGATGAATTGACCTCCCTCAACCCCCATGACTCCTTCCCTCTTACCATCCCCTTCCCAAGATACATTATCTCTGACTTATCTAGGTTTATCTTATATCCTGAGAAGGTAGCGAACTCCTCTACAAGTTCTAATAGAGGGGGCATGGAGTTCTCTGGGTCACTTAGATACAAAATCATGTCGTCCGCATAAAGCGACAATTTGTGTCGTCTCCCAAACCCCCTATTCCTTTGATATGTGGACTTTGTCTTATGGCTATGGCCAAAGGTTCAATTGCCAAATCAAATAATAGTGGGGAAAGCGGACACCCCTGCCTCGTCCCCCTAAACAAGGCGAACCGCTCCGAAAGCACCCCGATGGCCAGCACCACGGCCTGTGGAGATCCATACAGAGCCCCAACCATAGCAATAAATCTTTCACCCAGTCCAAATCTGTTCAGCACCTCAAAGAGGTATCCCCATTCAATTCGGTCAAAAGCCTTCTCGGCATCCAGGGACAAAATCACTGTCATCCCTGGATGCCGAGAAGAGCAATGCACCACGTTTAAAACCTTCCTCACATTATGATAGGAGTGCCTACCCTGTATGAAACCTGTTTGGTCTTGATGTACTATCTGCGGTAGCAACACATCCAGACGGGTGGCTAGAACCTTAGCATAAATCTTAGCATCTACATTCAACAGGGATATAGGCCGACATGTGGCACAGTCCTGGGGGTTCCTTCTGGGTTTCGGTATGATACATATCGTCACTACCTCCATGGTAGGCGGCAGTGGGTTTCCCTCCCTGGGCTCCTGGAATACTTCCCAAAGCAAGTCCACCACTTCCCGTCCCATTCCTTTATAAAACTCGTCTGGAAGGCCATCTGGCCCAGACGCCTTGCCCGGCTTCATACGCTGTATGGCCATTCTGATCTCTTCCGTAGAAATTTCTCTGTCCAACTCTTCCCTCTGCTTCTCAGTAATTCGCTGAATTTTGACCTTATTTAGAAATTCTCTTGCTCTATCCATTGTACCTTCACACTCGGCCTTGTATAGGGCCTGGTAGAACTTCTTAAACCTATCCCCTATAGCTTGGGGCTCTCCGATTAGGCTTCCTCCTTCTCCTCGTACCTCCTGGATTCTCACTGTCCCCCTTCTACCTCTAACAAGGTTCACCAGCATGGGCCCTGGTTTATTACCCCACTCATAAAACTTATGTTTCACAAACCATATCTGATTTCTTGCCTGCTCAGCCAGCATATTATTAAGTGTCCCTCTTGCCGTTGCCAGCATCTGTATAACCTCCTCTCCCCCCCCCACAGCTGCTCTACGCTCCAACTCTTTAACCTGCCAGTGCAGCTCCTCTTGGCGCTTAAGCTGCTCCTTCTTATATCCTGCCACATAGCCTATAATAGCCCCTCTTAGATAGGCCTTCCCCCATCCCAAAACACCTGTCTGGATGGTGCAGTCTCTTTGTTGAGCTCCACATACCTCCCCAGCTGCTCTTTCAGAAAGGTCCGAAACTCCTCCTTTCCCAACAGGTACAGTGGGAATCTCCATGAGGCAGGCTTTAGCCTAATGGTTTCAAGTTCTAGCACCATAATCACCATGGCATGGTCTGAAATGTGTATGGGACCATGTATAACCTCTGCCATCTTGTGATACCAGCCTCCTTCAATGTAGACGTGGTCCAACCTGGACCACGTCTTGTGGGGGTTGGAGTAAAAGGTATATTCCTTAAGTGTGGTATTGACCATTCTCCATGCATCTAGTAAATCTAAATCCACTAAGCCTTCCCTCCATTGTTTCATGCAGCTTCCCCCTGCCCTACCTCCTGAGTGATCCATGGTTGGGTCTGGAGTACAGTTGAAGTCACCCCCATTATCACACCTGAAACTGTTCTCTTATGAGCAGATCTAGAATGGACCCGATAGTACGAGGGCTCAAACACAGCAGGAGCATAAATACTCCCAAACGTGACCTGTGACCCATGCAGCGTTCCCTCAACAAACAGATATCTCCCCTCATTCTTGTCTTGCACCACTCTTGTAACCTTAAAGGGAAGGTGCTTGTGTATCAGTATCGCCACCCCCCTCTTATGCGAAGAGAAGGAGGCAGCGTGGCATGACCCAACCCAATTCCTCACCAGCTTCTGGTGCTCTGAGGAAGTCAAATGTGTCTCTTGTAGTAAGGCAACCTGAGCACGCACCCTCTTAAGAGCCGTCAGAAGACTGGTGCGCTTAACCGGGGAAGAGAAGCCTCGAACATTCTACGAGACAATATTCACCCTCTCCTTCTGACCCATCTTACTATTAATAAATGCAGCTCTCCCCTCTTTGAATCAGGGTTCAAATCCATGGCCAGCCTAATATACAGCATTTCTTTTCATATTCTATATTGTATTGTGGACCTGACAAACAATTCTAAGTCTAAACACATAACCTATAACATCTGAACTCTATCCCCCGAACTATATACACTACAGTCTCCCCTTCCCCCTTTAGAAACATACAACATTACTACAACTAGTATGTTCTCTCCTCTATGGTTATTCTAAAGGGCTTGATACAAAAAAAAAAATTTTGATCAACCTTTTCTCTCCCCCCCCCCGGGTTATTACATTCTTTTTCCACCTATCTCTCATTCCTCCATCTCATTTAGGCACATAGTTAGTCTTAATCCCATGGTGTTCCTCTTTCTCTTCATTCCCAAATATTATCATGCTTGATCATCTGCCCTTTCAGCTTAGCATCCCCTCTTGCCTTATCACTGGCCTCTCCCTACCCTCTTGCAGTCGCTCCAGTGTATATCAGCGCTTATATGCATTTGTCCCCACTTTCCCTTAGTCAGGTTGCCTCTCTCATTTTCTTCCTTCTTCCCCCCCCCCTCACAAGGCTAGGCCCCACGATTCAATCATAACGCGCAGGCCCTCCTCGTGAGTTGGATCTCATTACCCTGCTCGTTTGGCAACATGAGGGACCAAAGGTGTGCAGGCCACGTTTAAAATCTTTCCCTCATGGTCTTGCTCAATGGCCCCTCCAAGATTAGGAACCGGAGCAGTCGTTCCTCTTCAACCTCCCCTCGATACTGCCAAATTTTAATTCCCAAATCAGCACTGAACCCCCCCCCACCCCCTTCTACCCCTCTTCCCTTCAAATGCAGATATACAGATTCCTCCTCTCCCCATCGATTAAGAAAGACTGCATACCTTTTTCACTCCACCAGGCTAGGCCGCATGAATCATTTGCAATGTGCAGGCCCCCCCTCGTGGATCTGGTCTCCACGGCCCTCCAGTTCAGTGGTGCAGGGGCTATTATTGCGTGTGTCACAGCTTTCAATCACCCCTTGAGGTCAAGCTCAGCCATCTCGTAGTTGGGACATTCTCCCTGCTTCTCCTCATTCCTCCTATACACAGTCCAGATTTGCTCGTGGAGAGCTCAGAAAGTTTACAGTCCAGTCAGACACTCTTAAAGGGGAACCCCCACCGACTGTATCCCTCAATCATCCGAAGCGATGGTCATAACATGCAGCCTCAATTCCTCACATCAAACTGCTGCAACCAAATTTTAACTCGCCATTTTGCATATTTTCTTTAACTATTTACAGGGCAAACTGAACATCTTCTCCACCTAACCAGCGTACTCTCTCTTCCTTCTTTCTTTCAGGGCAGTCAGCCTATCTTCTTCTTCAACTCCGTCACAAACTTAGTTGCTTTCTCCACTTCCCAGAAGCTATACGTAGCTCCTTCATGTCTAATTTTCATGGTGGCCGGGAAAATCATATACCATTTGAGCTTTGAGCGCTGACATTCAGCAATCACTTTGTTGAATTCCTGCCTCTTTTTTCCGACCCTCGCAGAATGATCCTGGGATATGAACAGACGTATTCCCTCAAATTTAAGCTCAGGCATGCTTTTATACGCCTTCCACATCTCCTGTCTGTCCTGCAAATTATGGAAGCGAAATATTACTTGCTTCGGCGGGTGTCCATCCTGGGGTCGTAGCTACACTGCCCAATGCGCTCGCTCCAATTTATAGTGGCCCCCCTTCGGCTTCAGTCCCAGTAATGCAGGCAATATCTTCCCGCAGAACCCGAGCATGTCTGATCCTTCTTTATCTTCGGGAAGGCCCCGGAGCCGCAGATTGGACCTCTGATGATAATTTTCCTGGTAGCCCAGGGCCTTCCTTAGGTTTCGTACCTGCTTCTCCAGGTCCTCCACTCGTCTCGCCATGGGGTGAAGCATGTCCTCCGCTGCCGAAATATGACCCTCCGCCTCCTCCAGCTGCTCCTGTTGCTGCTCTAGTTGAGCATCCATGGTGGCCAGCCTGCCTTCAATTTTGTTTTCCAGCCTCTCTAGTTGTGGGGACAAAGTGTTCATGAGTTGATCCTTCAGTTCTCAGCCTATCGCTGTCATTTTGGCGGCCGAGATAGAGATGGGGTCTGCATTATTCAGCTGACCCGTGGCTGACGGCTTTCTGTTGTTTTT
This sequence comes from Neoceratodus forsteri, assembly GCA_016271365.2. NCBI lineage: Eukaryota > Metazoa > Chordata > Ceratodontiformes > Ceratodontidae > Neoceratodus > Neoceratodus forsteri. The sequence goes on from CM028129.1 coordinate 236,056,858, forward strand.
TGTGCATGCCCGTTGTGATTTACTCCCCGTCGGCACGATATATTCATCCATGATGTAACGTTGATCTTTTAATCTGCTTCCTTCTTCCTATATACGAGATATTCCGGTGTATTTTCTATTTTTATTCACTCGGGGAACGGAGCGTGATAAAGGCACGTCCTCACGCCATGAAACGGTCACGTGACCCCCAACCAGCCTATTTGAAGCACAAATTGTGATGCAATACCGGCTATTTAAAACCCTGGTTATAAGTACAAAGTCAACTCCTAGCAAATAAAACTTAAGGGACTCCATGGCCCACTTTGCCGCAAGGCATTACTTTTCAATGGTGGAGGACCCTTTCTCTGCTGTGCAATTTCCTACTAATACATAGAATGGGATGTTCCTTCCCACCTATATTCTGACTCAAGACTGCACCTAGGCCTGGCGCAGCGGTTGAATTTCCGCTTGCAACACCGGCGACCCAGGTTCAGGAATGGACCCGGGATGCTGAAGGGCTGGCTTGGGGGAGAAGGATCAAGTGTCCCAAGGACTGCTCTCCTTCTGGGGGGAGGGAGGGTGTGTGTGACCAGTGCTTGATGGACCCCTGGCAGAGGCCGAGGGTACCACAGCGACCGGCACCAAAATTAAACTCAAGGGGCAGGGCGGACACTGGCGTCATTGTACATCCCCACCTCCACTTACGGGGGGAAACCCAAGCTGCTGGCCACTCTAGATGAAGCCAGCCCTCGGATTCAATCAGCCTCCAGGATGGCCCCTTCGACCTATCCCGTTGTCTGCAGCACCATGCCAGGTTGGTGCCGCAACCCCGCCCTGGGGGGTAAGCCAGGGGGTATCGAAGGGGCGTGTCTAATGTGGAGGTGGGAGCGAGGGTCCATGACCTGGCTGAGGTTCTGGGTGGCTGGCGGCTGTAAAAAGTGTAATAAATTTAAAAAAAAGACTGCACCTAGGCCTACCTCTGATGCATCGGTTTGTAACAAAAATTGTTTCTCAAAGTGAACTTCTTAAAACAAGGGCTGAACATAATGCAGCCTTAAAGGAGAACTGTGGGCAGCCATGAAGCCCCAACTACTGCACAGACTGGGGCTTCACTCCACAGATCCCCCTGCAGGCACCATATAAAATGAAATGCTTTGTTATCTGAATGCTCGTAGAAATGTGTCAAGCCCCCAAGTGCAGCCAACATTTGCAAATATGGTGCTCATCACCTGGTTGCGATCTCGTTAGTAATAACACAGGATGATGACACTCTACTGCCCCTTCCTTATTGTTGCCTGGCATACACATGGCATTTAGGCAAAGTCTGTAAAACTGCCAATGAGCATCCGAGATGCAGAGATTATTATATTTCCATACATAAGGGCAACAATAAGGAAGGGGCAGTGGAGCGTCATCATTTCGCGTTATTACTAGCAAGGTTGTGACCGAGAGAGGAGTGCCATATTTGAAAGTGCCGGCTGCACCGGGGGCATAGTATATTTTTAAGAGTGTTCAGGTAAAAAAAAAGTTTCATTTTTATATGGTGCCAGAAGGGGGATCTGTGGAGTGAAGCCCCAATCTTTGCAAGCGGTTGGGGCTTCAAAGCTGCCCACAGATGTCCTTTAATGGCCTGAAAAGCCTCATCACACTCTGGGATCCATTTCACATCGTTTGGGTATAGTTTCCTCGTGAGTTAGCTAACTGGGCAAAGTTGGGAACAAATCTCTGACAGTAACCAGCCAGCCCTAAAAATGACCTGACAAGTTTGTTTTAGGGACAGGACTGTTAGCTGCAGCGTCTATCTTAGATATCTCTGACTTTACTTCTCCATTTCCCAAAACATATCTCAAATATCTGGTTTCCTGCATGCCTAATGCACATTTAGTAGGATTAATGGTCAGACCTGCCTTTTTCATAGATTGGATAACTGCTCGTAGGTGTTCCAGGTGGCTTTTCCAGTATGGACTGTACACCACAACAAGTAAGCAGCACAATAACCAGTGTGAGGTGACAAAATTACATCCATGTACCGCTGGAATGTAGCTGCCACATCATGTAAACCAAATGGCATGGTGGTGGACTAACAGAATCCAGTAGGAGTGGCAAATGCAGTTCTGTCTCTGGATTCTTTAGCTAGGGGAATCTGCCAGTAACCCTTGGTGAGACTGAGGGTACTGATGTACTTGGCACTTCCCAATCTGTCCAACAAATCATCTATCGTGGGCATATGATAACTGCCAAATTTGGACACTTGATTACGTTTCCGAAAATAAAGGCAGATTCTTATACCCTCTTCTTTTTTATTTACAATCACCAATGGTGATGACCAAGCACTTTTTGACTCTCATATGACGCCCAACTGTTTCATTTTTTGTATTTACTTAACCACGTCAGCTCTTAACCGCTCTGATAATCTGTATGTCTTTTGTCTGATAGGGTGAGCTCTCCTTGTCACTATTACACGCTTGACCCCTTTTGCTCGGTCTGGCACCATGATAAAAGTACTCAAACGTCTTTACCAAATTACAAATTTCTGTGGTTTGTTCGGAGATTAAGGAAACATTCACCTTTACAGCATCGTAAGTGTATGTTGTATTTTCTTTTCTATACCTTTAACTTGATTGTATGTTGTTGTACAGACGTGAAACCTTTGTAAAAGAGCATTTGCTCAAAGGTGTTTTCCAAACTATTGAAATAAATAAATAAATAAAGTTTGTTCCAGTCTGTCATAAGCTATATGCTAAATCCCAAAAAGAATACGGCACACAGGAGCAGAGTGCAAATAAAAAATTCTGTTTATTTAAACACAGATGCCAAGTTTTCACAACTCCTACTCCAAGTACATCAGATATATGGACAGACAGATGAAAAAACCCCGACGCTTTGACTCTATACTCGAGTCTTCCTCAGGGGGTGTTAACATTTCTCTGTGTGGTAAATATAGCACAAATATTAATATGTTACTAATTAATTCCATGTTTTTTCTTCTTTTTTCAGAATAGACTTCTCATGGATCAGGTAATAATTATAAATGTGCTGCAACATACATATAAATATCATAAAAGTCTGAATAAATGTTAAATGTAGTTATTTTCCCTGAGACCAGTTAAGTTTTTAAACAAATCATTTCTTTTCCATTTCTTTAGCTCTTTCAATACAACAAAGCGCTATTTAAGCAGCTCGTAGTTAAATTTGACTTATAATGAAAATAATAATAAAGAAGAGCTTCCAACGTGTACATAATCAAATGGAAATGAATGTAGAAACTTTTTTTCTTGTTTTATTCAGTCACTAAAGTGAAGGCATGCTTCGTTGACATATGTAAATGTATTCACCTGTGTGATGTAGATGTGATGTGTATAAAAGGGTAGCTTTTCACTAAATGTTAACACCCCCTGAGGAAGACTCGAGTATAGAGTCGAGCCGGGGTTTTTTTGTCTGTCTGTCCGTATATCTGATGTACTTGGAGTAGGAGTTGCAAAAACTTGGCATCTATGCTTAAATAAATTGAATTTTTTATTTCCACTTTGCTCCTGTGTGCCGTATTCTTTTGGGATTTAACATTACGTGTTGGGTCTGGCTGGCCTTTTGTATGAGCACCAGTCTCCTGCTTTCCAGCTCGCACACTGAACCAGAGGACTTGTCATAAGCTATATCAATATCTTCTTTGTCAGTTTCTGGTAATACTGACAAAGCAGCCTTTGGTGTTTTTTCAGCTCATTTTTTCAGGAGGTTAGCATGGTATATCTTGGTAGGATTTTTCCTATCAGGGGTCTCAATCTCATAGTTAACTGTGCCAGTACATATAAGCACTTTATAAGCCCATTGCCCTTTATTAGCAGCTTACTTTCTGTAGCGAGTAACAGCAGCAAGACATTTTCACCTGGCTCAAAAACTTTCCTTTTATACCATGGTCATAATACACCTTCTGCTGGTTTGAGCCTCTTCCTGATTACTATGGGCAATTTCAATATATTTTGCTATTTCTTTCTCAGTCCACACATGTAATATGCAATAGATTCTTTCTGAGTGGGGTTATCTTTCTATGCTTCTTTTATGACATCTATGGCCCTCTAGGTTGTGTACCGTATAGCATTTAAAATGGTGAAAAACTTGTTGACGCTTGTGGCACTTCTCTGTAAGCAAAATGCAGGTAAGATAAGTACTGATACCAATCTTTCCCTTCCTTTTTACAAACCTTTTTACATAGAAACATAAAAGTTGATGGCAGATAAGGACCGCTAGGCCCATCCAGTCTGCCCATTTCTTTTTCTACCTTATAAATGTGCCATCGGCATTTGCTCTGTCAATGGCCTATCTATTCATACTCATCTGTATTGCTGCCTTATGCCTATCCCATGCCTGTTTGAAGCCCTGCACTGTGTTCATATGCACCACTTCCTGAGGTAGGCCGTTCCATGCATCCACCACCCTTTCTGTGAAAAAGAACTTCCTCACATTACCCTTTAATCGGCCTCCCTCTAATCTCATGCTGTGTCTTCTTGTTCTGCTATTTTTCTTATATTGAAACATGTTAAACTCTTTCACCTTTTTTATGCCCTTAAGGTGTTTGAATGTTTCGATCAAATCACCTCTCTCCCTCCTTTGCTCTAGGGTATACATATTGAGCTCCGTTAATCTGTCCTCATATGTTTTCTGATGCAGTCCCTGCACCATTTTGGTTGCCATTCTCTGGACTGCCTCAATTTGGTTAATGTCCTTGTGAAGGTGTGGCCTCCAGTGCTGCATGCAGTACTCCAGATGGGGCCTAAGCAGTGTCTTGTAAAGAGGGATTATTACCTCCCCCTTCTGACTTGTGATACCCCTACTAATACACCCTAACATCCTCCTAGCCTTACCTACTGCTTTAGTGGTCGGCTTGGATGATTTCAGGTCATCGGTGATGATGATGCCCAAGTCTCTTTCTTCTCTTGCGACTGCCAGCCACTCCCCTCCCAGCCTATAGGTGGCTTCATGGTTTCTCTTCCCTATGTGCATGATTTTGCACTTCTTTGCATTAAACCCCAGTTGCCACTCTTCCGACCATTTTGCTAGTTTATCCAGATCTCTTCTCATTCTGCCCACCCCATCTGGATCATCTACTCTGTTGCAGATCTTGAAGTCATCTGCAAACAGACAAACCTTACCCTCCAGTCCATCTGCAATGTCACTGATGAAGATACTGAAGAAGACTGGCCTTAGGACTGATCCCTGACATACCCCCCTTGTGATTTGCATCTCTTCTGACTGTATACCGTTTACCACCACTCTCTGTTTTCTGCCCGTCAACCAGTTTGCCACCAGTTGACCAACTTCTGACCCACCTCGAGCCTACCCAGCTTATTAATCAATCTTCTATGTGGATCAGTATCGAAAGCTTTGCTGAAGTCAAGGTAGGCGACATCAACTGCTCCCCCTTGGTCCACCACTCTGGTTACCCAGTCAAAGAAATCTATGAGATTAGTTTGACAGGACCTTCCTTTTGTAAACCCATGCTGTCTTGGATCCTGTGCTCCTATGGATTCCAGGTGTTGCACTATCCTTTCCTTAAGGATACGTTTTAGCATTTGAATAAAACTCTCAACAAGACCGTCTGTCTGAGGGTGATAAGGGGAGGTTCTTATAGCAGTGATACCTAGTAGTCGGTACAGCTCCTTTAGTAATGCAGCACCAAAATTACAACACTGATCAGTAATAATCTCTTTAGGTATGCCTGCCTTGCTAATAATTTTGGCAAACTCTGCTGCCACTCTTGGGGTTGTGACAGTACGCATTGGAACTACCTCTGGGTATCTAGTGGCCTAGTCACATACTACCAAAATGAATTGGTTACCCCATTTACTTTTGTCTAAGGGACCAGCCACATCCACTGCAATTCTCTCAAACAGCACATCTATCAAGGGTGTGGGCACCTTGTCTTTTTTAGTCACTGGGGCTACATTCTGACATTCAGCACAAGAACTACAATAGGTAGTAACATCTTCATGAATTCCAGGCTAGTAAAATCTGTACAACAGACTGGCAAGGGTGCGGTCCCTCCCCAAGTGACCAGCCATAGGACTATCATGTGCTATTTGTAGTAACTCAGATCTATACTTCTTTGGTATGACCAATTGTTCTATCTGTTCCCGCATCTGAAGATCAGCCCAAACTCTGTAGAGTAAGTAACCCACTACATTGTTTAAATATTGGTCCACCCTGTTTTTGTTTCATCCCAAGCTGCTTAAAATAACCCTGGAGAGAAACATTGTTAGTTTGCTCAGAAACAAAATCACAATCAGTTATCTCTTTAGTTTAAAAATTCTGATATATCAACCTCTTCTGTCCATCAGTCTTTTGTTGCCACTGTTTTTTCAGGCATCTTCTTTCTTTCCTGGATTTCCGGATCTTGGAACTGGGGTCAAACAAGTCTGCATCAAAGTCACCAATAGGGAAAGAGTCCCCAACAACTGAGATTTTCTTTGCCTGTGTTCTTGTCATCATAGCTGCTGAAACGGCAGGATTTACTCCCTCCATGATCAGCTTTGCAAATCCTGGAAAGTGGTTTTAAATAATCACAGGTACAGGTAACTTAAGTACTACCCCCACTTTCATCTGGTGCAACACCCCATTAATATTCAGAGTCACTTGGGTGGCAGGAAAGTATCGAGCGTCCCAGTGGATGCAGATGACACCAGTACATGGTCCTTTTGCACAGTGTTTTCCCAGCACTTCAACATGCACTACGTTCTGTCTGCTTCCTGAATCTAGAAGTCCCTTCACAGTCTTATCTCCCACCTTGATATCTGTTAAATACTTGCCCCAATTTGCCAAGGCCAAATCTGCTCCAGCATTACCCTCCTTATTTTTATAGCAGTTTCTTGCAGTATGGCCTGGCTTATTACACTTACAGCAAATAAAGTCTTTGGTGCAGATTTGTTACCACTGCCAGAGTTCTTATCTGATCTGGAGTTAAACTGGGAAAAAGAGGGTCTTACTGGTCCTTAGCTGTTAGGTGTCTGTCTGGCCATCTGACAGTCCTCAGCCAAAGAAACTGCCTTTTCCTCACTTTCGGGTCAGTGTTCTTTTACCCAAAGCTGCACATTTGTAGGCAGGATGCTGATGAATTGCTCCACTGCAAGTATGTCGATGATCTGTGGGACTGTTTTGCCCTCTGGTTGAAGCCATTTAATGAGCGGTTCTCTGAGACGGGTGAAGACTTCTTGAAGATTCTCGACTGTGTGGTAATTCAGGTATCGGAATCTTTGCTTGTAGGTTTCTCCTGAGATGTCATATCTTTTCAGGATTTCTCTTTTCACGAGGTCATAGTTTTCAGAATGTGCAATGTCCATACTGCTGTTGGCAAGTTGGACTTTACCTGTCAGGTAAGGAACCAGCCTGATTGCCCATTGCTGCTTTGGCCACTGGCAGGCTGCAGCAGCACTTACAAAAGTTGTCAGGTATGCTTTCATATCATCCAAGGGACACAACTTTGCACATTTAATGTCTTTTAAGTTTTTTGCGTTTTGTTGCTCTGCTGGACCTGTATCAGATCCTCCAGCTTTAACACCTTGCAAGGCATCCGGCCATCACTGCTCCTGTTGCTGCATCTCTTCTCTCCTCTGCTGCTCCTGTCACTGCATCTCTTCTCTTCTCTTCTCTTCTTTCTCTGCATCTCTGTCTCTCTTTGTTGTATAGCCCACCATTTGAAAAAGGCAGACAGACTTTCAGGTTCTGTCCCTGCTTGTTTCTCTTCTTCCATCACTGTTTCTGGCTGTACAGTCTCAGTCTGGACTTTTGTCTCTGCTACTTTGGCCACTATTCTTCTGGTAAATCACTCTAGAGCAGGAGCCAGTTGCATTTATCTATGTGTCTGGGTCCAAAAGGTTTGATGACTGTTTCTCATGTAAAAAAGTGTTTAGAATTCAGATTTGCAACTCTTATTCATCCATAGTTGTACGTTTTCTTGGAAAATGCACTTTCTTAAGAGTAACTAAAAGTTTTACATTTATGTAATAGAGTCAGTTTACTTAGTTATTTAATTTATCCAATGTATTTAATAGATTCAGTTTACTTAGTTATTAATGTGATTTATTTAATGTTTCAGATATGGCTAGCAAAACTTCTCACAAACCGCAGAGGCGGCGCACCCTATACACTGATCCAGGAGTTAGCACAGACCATGGAAACCCACTACCTTTGATGATGCGCATTGGGAGAAAGTAGTTGATGCAACGGAAAGGTATTCTGGTCAAACACTGTCAAAGTACAACATGGTGTGTCTTGAATTGCCTGAACATTACTCCAGCAGCCATGGGTATCATTATATCTGCTACAAGAACTTCACTGCATGTAAGAGTGCTGGTAAACCTGCAGCTGATGAAAATCCAGCAAAACTGCTTTGTTCTCAAGTTAATAGTACTCTATCTGAATCTGCAGCATCTACATTGGGCATATTCCCAAATGAATGTATGTTTTGCAAATCATACAAGAAAAGGAATCCTAATGGGTCAAAGGAGACTTTTGAATAGCCTACAACATGGGTAACTTATGGGGTGGCAGACAGCATAAAAAACGCAGCAAAAGAAATGGATGATCCACAAATGGATATGATGGTAGGCAGTATTGATCTCATAGCCAAAGAAGTGAAGCACCACAACAGCTATAAGAACAAGTATGCAAAAAAGGCAGAACAAATAAGGAGCACAGGTACAAAATGTGAATACAGTCAGTTGAGGGGCATTCACCAGGTTGCCTTTTCCAGACTTGTTAAGTACCTGCAGCGAGTGCATCATTGTTAATGGAATGCAAGAAGAAACATTGCTATCTCTACACAAAAGGTACATGGACATTCTTATAGAGTGTAGTGGGCATGAAACAAATTATGACCCACAGAGCTTGCACTCAAAACTGGCGGATCACTTCAAAGATGGTATCGTATGTGATACCAAAAGTAGAAAAGCGGGTACAATCATCAGACCTGCTAAGAAACAGGCTGACTGGAGGGAAGCACAAGCAACTCAACACATAAGAGAACAGCTGTTGGAACTCCTAAAGGTACAGCCTCATAATACAACCAAAGTTAAAGTTGAAGACTTAATAGATGGAAATGTAAAACTGCCACCCATTCTTCAGACATTCCTATGTACTGTACTCACGGGTTCATCAGAAGTGGGCAGTGAATGACAGGAGATGGTAGTTCAATCTACTGCAGATGACATAGTGATTGCAGTGTCAAGGGGAATAATCAAACCACAAAAACACCTCTTGTTGGGCATGGGTATTAAATCCATGACAGGCAGTAAGAACATTTTAACAATTCTGAACAGGTTTGGTCACTGTATCAGCTACTATGTTGTGGAAGAACTCGAAACTGCAGTCGCAACCAATACAACGGAGAAGAATGTGGCTACACCAGAAGGATTGCTCATACAGTCAGGTTTAGCCACTGCTTTGGCCTTCAATAATTATGATGAGATGACAGAGATACTTGACGGTCATGACACTTTACATGACACTGTGGGTATAGCATACCAAAGCATACCATCCAGTATTGAGGAGACAGCTGTACCCAAAGAAAGGTCTGAAGAAACTATGACAAGAACACACATGGATGACCAAGCGCCAGCAAGAAATGAAACATACACAATAGGAACAAACACAGATAAGTAAAGATCAGAAGTTGATGCCCATGACCAGGCAGGGCCATCTTTAACATCAAAGAGCAAACGACGCAGAACATCAAAGACAAAGGCTGAAGATTTTGATGAAGACTATTTGCCAAGTGTAAAGAAGCATATATTGCAGCCAATGGCACAACAGGAACAAGACACTGTACCCAGGTACATTCAAACATCTCAGAGGAAAAAAAAGTTTTAGATATTGCTGAGAAAGACATTCACCCATATATATCTGGAAAACCAAAAATAAGACAGTATCAATATAAGGTGGCAGAAAGCCCTGAACCAAAAACCTCAGGCAAGCTAAGAGAAGGGACGCTGCCTGGATGATATCTTGTGCAAGTGTAAACGCTACTCCAATGTGGCACAGATGGAATGCCCTTGTTTCTGTAGATGACCTGCCACAGCAGATCATATCATACATGGACCCCTATAGGAAAGTCTCCTACAAGACTTGATGTAGTGCAAGACACCTTGAATACTGCTATCAAGGTTATGGAAGAATGTCAGGAGGACTATATGCCTATTACGTTTGACTTGGAAATAGCAAAACCTGCGCTACAAATTCAGTCCACAAAGTCCCTGGAATATGACAGACTTTTCATATGTTTTGGACCATTCCATATAAAATTAGCATATTTTAAAGGTCTTGGATGCCTACTAAATGGTTCTTGTGGAGACCACATTCTTGTTGAAAGTAGTGTATTAGCATTGAGATCCCTCAATGGACTTCTTCAAGGAACATTTTTCAATCGGGCAAAGAGGCTTCACCCGATGCTATCAGCGGCATTCAGAATTAAACATTTGCAGTGCTTTATACAGCATAAAGGTTTGTCAGACTTTCCAATCTCAAAGCATCTACAGCTAGCCGGCCCGGTGGCACTCAGGATTGAGGCGCTGGACGCCACACCGGCGACCTGGGGTCAGAAGCGAGCCTGGACCACTTGGGGTTGGCAGGGGGGAGAGAGAGAGAGAGAGAGAGGATCGAGCATCCAGAGGACTGCTCTCCTCTCTTGGGGAAGGATCCAAGGGTAGTCTGGCATAGCAGCAGCCCCTGGTGGAGACTGGCGGCACTGTGATGCACAGGGGCTTGCAAGAGATGGGGAAGACATCGGGCAGCTGCCTTCTGGACATGGGTGGGAGAATCCATGTCACGGGCTAGGCGGCATTGCATGCTCCATGTCTGGGGTGTAACACAAGAAAATTCACTCCAGCTTGGATAGGCAACATCTCCCGGTGCCAGCCGCCACACACCCGATACCAGACCTCCGCCCCCTTCGATCTCCTCGCAGGTCCTGGCCAGAGAGAGTCCACCAAGGAGAAAATAACACCCTTGAGGAGGTGGGGTCATGGTGGGCAGTAGAAGCGGCTGGTCGCTGGGCAGCCCAAGAGAGTTCCAGGGGTCTGGAGTGCCACAAATACAGTTGTTAAAAAAAAAAAAAAAAAAGCATCTACAGCAGCTACTTAATGACCCATCAGCGTCCTCAGTGGTGGACCTAGAGAATACAGCTGAGTTCAAGACATTCATGGAAGCATATGAAACATTCTCAGATTCCACACACCATGGTGAGCATGGCGCAACTGCCCAATTTTGGCTGCAGTACTGCAGTTTGAGTTGTACCAACTCTTCTGCCATTCCATCTGGACAAATGACTTGCCTCACTCTGTATATAGCTTGGAGAAGATAATACCTCTTTACTTCACAACTGGGCGCAACTATGCCAAGTGGATGACCCTGTACCTTATGAATTTGCTAAACATGGATGAGACACACCCTGGACTAAGGAAAAAAACTGAGAATGGAGCATTAACCACTGCAAGATCAAAGAGAGCGTTTAGCAGAAATGATGTAGACTTGACCTTGGAACAGACAATTAATGCCGATGCTGCATCAAGACTAACCTTGATTTCTTCTTTGACACAAAAAATCTACGCAAGGAGGAGGTAGAACATTCTGCGGTCAGCTCAAAGTAAAATTGTTGGAAGTTTTATGGAAAAAGTTGGTTTTGTCAGCCATGAAGAAGCCAGCCAAGAGCTGAAGAGTTTTAGAGTTAAACAAGATTCAAAGGATCTAAACAAGCTGTTGAACACAATAGACTCCTCCATGAATCCATTCCGGGATGCATTTGAGGACAGCAATCTTTATTCAATAGGTACTGGAAAAGCAGCATCATAAAAGGTAGCAAACAAAGTGTTACAGGTTACTGAGACAGGTACTCAGACGTATTATGTGTTTAGAGACAAATGCATTACCACAGGCAGTAGGTTCAAGGAAACCATCAAACGATACAAGTTGAAGAACTTTGCACATGATGCAATGAAGGTGAAGATTAAGAACAAGGACAAGAAAATTGAGTTGAAAGGAACTCGAGACCTTTGGACACTTGCCATATCTATCTGCGACTTCAACAGCTGAACTTATGATAGTGTTTGCCTACTCGCTAACCACGGTACCTCTCTCCTTAGGAAACGTTGATGGATCAATGAACACAACAATGAAGTCAACACTGCTGAAGAAACTTGAGACCAGAGTCCAAAGTGGCCACCCTGATGCTGTAAATGCCACTGTGGTTGATGCCATGTTCTCGATCAGAAGTTTTACAAACCTATCACCAACATTCCACAGTGTGGCAAAAACCATCCTGTCTCCTGTTTGCTGTACTTCCGTAAACGAAGTCCACCTTGTCAGTGACTATTACAAGTCACCATAAATCAAAGGTCTTGAACAAGAGAAGCGAGGAAAGCACAGCATCACTCTACTCTCCTATTTCATAAATGGTCCTGACCAAAGCTGACCAAGACACTTTGCTGGATCCCTGTCTTCATCTTCATTCAAGATGGCACTCCTAGGTTTTCTAGCTACAGCATGGAATTCTGATGTGTACTATGACGTTCTATGTGATAAAAAGCTCATGTATGCAGTATGAGAAACTTGTCACTCATACTAAGTGGAAACTGGACATAAGCTCAGACTAGAATGCAACGCCCTAAAAAGCAAAAACATAGAAACAGATACAAGAATCATGCAACACATACCCTAAATTTGCAGTCAAAATGAGGGTGAAGATGTGCATGTAGTGGTCAGGGCAAATGATACTGATATTCTGGTCTTTTGGCTGTATCATGCAAGTCTAAACGATAATCTCAAACCGCACATGGACACTGGCCATTCAGGGAATAACACAAGAAGATTCACAGATGTATCCCGCTTGTCAGCAGAGCTAGGCAGACCTGTGTGTGCAGCTCTACCAGGTCTCCATGCACTGCCAGGGTGAGACTATTCACCAGCATTCAAAGGCGAGGGGAAGGTGCGACCTCTAACAATTATGGAAAAGAATACAGAGTACACACAGGCATTTGGAAAACTGGGATGTCCACCTTGTCTACAGAAACTGAGGATACAATTGAGAGCTTTGCGTGTACCTTGTATGGATAGAAAGCAGAATGTCAACACAGCCCACTACAGTATGTTCAACATCAAGTATCGACCGAGTGACAAAGACGCACCCAACTCTGACGCAAATCAACTCTGACACAACACATCTGCCATGTAAATTATATTGATTGTTATTGAAAAACACAGACAAACCAGAAATGACACTACTGAAGCCACAGGACAATGACTCAACCTATGATGATGGCAAATACAAGCCAACGTGACTCACATGTGAAGTTGTACCACCAGCCTTAAGTAAACAATTGAACAAACATGACAACAATTCGTATGAAAAAGATGATGACAGTGACTGTGATGTCGATATTGATGAGACAGATTTGCTTAACATGTTATATAAGGAAGGCAGTGAACAAGAATACTGATTGTTGTACTTAGGTTCATAAAACGTCATAAAAAGTTGATTGTTTAAAGTTAAATATAGAATAAAATAATAACATTAATATTAAGCCTTTGATACATATGTTGCTGTTTGTTACAATGTCTGCAGTATTTCAATAAAAGCTTATAGACTTGAAATTAAAGAAGGAATCATTAATTAAAATATACACAATTTTAACCGACAGTTCATTTTTTCATTGAAGAAATGCATTTTCCAAGAAAACGTTCAACTCTGAGCGAATAAGAGTTGTAAATCTGGAATTCTACATACTTTGTTACATAAGAAACAGTCATCAAACCTTTCGGACCTAGATATATAGATAAATGCATCTGGCTCCTGGACTAGCTGTTGCAGGATCCACATCTTTCCTCTATGCTTTCCTGGTACCAGGCCTATTACCCATGCACAAAACTTATGGCTTACAGGCTGCACAGTGTAAATCCCACTTTACACACCGTCTGTCGTCAAGGTGCGGGTCAGGAATTATAGGTAAACCAGAAGAAGTTATAACATTTGCAAGTAACGTTTTATTATTATCAGTAATAATAAAATAAAAAATAAAGCTGGACAGGATAACATTTTTTCAGGCATTTCAAACAAAACAAAGTCATTCATCTGAGTGTAGTTCTGAATCTAAATCTCAATCTCTCTGTCTCTCTCTCCAACAAAAGATTGCTCTCTTTATAAATAATGTTTTTTCCTGGTAATTAGCTTCTGCATCCTAAGAGACATCCTGTTTTCACACAATGTCCCAAAACATTGGCAGTTTTTTTCCTCGCAGGTGCAACAAAATAGAACATAGTGTCCCAGGACTGATTTCCTGTTGACAATTCTGCAAATTAGCTTGTGGAGGTCAAACTGCATCTCAAGGTTAACCCCCCCCTCAAGTTCCAAACATTTTTTTGCAACCATTTCAACAACATAACTATATATATTTGCAAACAAGAGAATCCAGTTTCACATATAGATCCGTATTTATTTTTATAACCACAGATAAGCAAGGGGGAAGAAAAGATACAAACAGCAAGAAACAGCAAATGAAGGTAGGGAGACAGCAGGAGGCAGAGAATAGTGAGACTGTCAGACTGATCAGTTCCTAGGTCTCACAAGAAATTTTTTTTTTTTTGGTGTACATTTTCTCTCCTCCTAGGCACGGTCGGCAAGTCATCCCAACCGACCCAAAGATCAGGCCACCGCCACATATCTCCCATGGATTACCCCCCGTGGTGGGGCGGCGAGGAGCTACCCACAGCTCAACTCGCCCCAAATGGATCAGCTGAGGAGGCACCATTCGGGTCAGGCATGAAGTGCAGGAAGATCATGCTGCCCGACCTGTGCCATTTTCCCTCTGTTTTTCTCCCTGAGGAGTGCAGGCGCAATGACGTCTGGGCACAGCATGCCGACGTCTGCTGCACTCTGCCCCCCCCCTTGCAGACCCGCTCTAGTAGTGCCCCCGGTCATCACCAGGGGCTGTTACAGAGCGGCGACTCCCTGAATTCCTCCTGGGATAGGAAAGCAGTCCTCCAGATGCTCAATCCTATCCCACCCCTGCCAACCCCTAGTGGCCCATGCTCGCATCCGAACCCAGGTCACCAGTGTGGCGTGAGGTGTGGCATCCAGCACCTCAACCCTCAGCACCACCGGACCCTCACAAGAAAATTTGACTGCGCAATTAGACAGACAGGAGACAGAGAAGGAGAGGCTAGAACAGATCCTTGCTTTTAACTCCTTCTGCATAACAAATGGGACAGGGTCTTATTCAACACTGTCATAGACCAAGACAAGGAGTGTTTGAGGGATATGTGTTTAAGCTGAGTGGGTTCAAAGATCAATTGTGAAAGCTGTAGGGACTTTACATTTTGGCATAATTTATGAAGGGTGGGTGAGAGCCAACTGAGATTGAAGTCTCCTTGGATGAGCAACTCATCAGGGGAGGTGTGGGGGATAAGGTGGTGAGGAGCTCAGTGACTGGAGGAGGGGAGATGCCAGAACAGCAATAAACTCCAGCAATAAATATGGGGATGGAAATGGGGAGAAAGAGTTTGTGGAGGAGCATCTCACAGGCAAAAGAGGAGGTACTGGACAGCACAAGTTTAAACTGGATGCAAAAGGAAAGATGGCTGGGATGAGTTTTTTTTTTTTTTTAACACTAGCCCCAATGGGCAAGTCATCGGGTATGCACTGGCCAGTGGCAGTCTGCACTACTATCTAAGCCGGCAAATGAACAGTAAGAATGAAGACAGACAGACAGATGGGGGGGAGGAAGGAGAGAGAGAAGACAGACAGACATTTATTTAAATACACCTTTCTAAAACCAAGGTGCAGCACATCATCAAAAGAAATACAAAACAGAGCACATCATTGGCCAGTGCCAATTACGTTTGTTTGCAAGTTTTAGTAGTAAAATTGTTATGTTTAATAAGTAGAACAACTGACAGTATCTCTATAGTTTTTCCTTGGAAATTAGCCCCATTTTTTAACCATATTGCAATGACTTTTCTTAGTTTTCTCTTTACAGATAAAGCCTGAAGAAGGTGCAGAGTTGTAGCCTCACCACTGTTGTCATGAGCTGCTCTATCTAACCGTGTTTTATTTGTATTTCCCACTTCCTGCTTTGTAATTTCAACTGCTAGTATTTATTTTGAACTTTGTAATCTCAGCTTCTTGTATTATGTATTTCCTTTGTTTCCCCTTCCTTGGGTCACACCTGGAAATGAGTTTCCAGCTTAGTGCACCTTTCCTGTTCACCAATTTTCAAATAATTAAAAAATAAATAATAGACCTATGGTCAAAACACAGATTTAAATTTTTATTTTAAGCATGCACTTAATATTACCCTTTTGCTTTGTTTTCAGCCAACACGCTGACACAGTACTGGGGATTTATGTACATATTCCATTATTAGGAAGTCATAATGATAAACATGAGGGATGGCCTTAACACAGGGAATCAGAATACGGAAACATGGGCTGGCAGTGTTGAGTACCGGCCAGTCAGGACAGACGTCCCTTTCAGATATCTGTTTTGACTGATTTAACATTGGCAGGGTGGGTTGGAAAGGACAGATACTTACCAGCAACAGTAGATTTTAGAGGGAATCTCCTCCAGTGAGCCACGCCAATGGAACATGAATGCCAATGGCAGATATATCCAGAAACGTCTGCCAAGCTGGCCACCCATGATGACTTGCATCATTGGCGCCTGTAACATGGGTGACCCCAACAGGGACAAGAAAACTACACTGTGCTAGACAGATGAATTGCAAAGACTAGCATGTTGAGGCTCCAAAAGGGAACGATGATGACCAGTAAAGAAAACCCATGACAGGGTAAAGAAGGCAAAATAATGACACCCCAAACCCACAATAGACCCCACCAAACCAAAAGGGAAGGTCGAAGGGTACACGAATAAACACCAATGTTGATAGGAAACCCGATGACAAAGAAAGTTGTTCAGGTGAAGCCGGTTGTCAGATTAGAGAGTGTGGGACCGTGGAGAGCTTAAAAGCAGGCCTAAAAACTTATTTGTTTAAGCATGCATTTTGTACATAGTTATAGTATCCTTTGATAATTTCAACTGATTTATTTAAACTACATTGCAATTAATTTTAAGTTATATTGTTTGTTTTATGAGTTTTTAATTATGTACAGTGCTTTGATTTCTAGAATTGCGCTTAATAAATAAAGCATTATTATTATTACAGTCTACCTGCAGGACCCACCAGTCTGTGGTGATCTTTTCTGATTCAAGGAAAACAGTAAGGCAGGTGTCCTCGTACTGCAAGGAGTTTATGGTGACATGGACAGAAGTGTCAAGGGTTAGGGCCTAATCCGGGCTGGAGGAGCTGGGGCACGCTTCTGTCCTGCTCCACTCCTACCTCTGCTTATCCCTGTGCCCCACTGAACTGGATATTCATGATGCACATAGGGTCTGCTATAATACCACCTTCCTACACCTCACCTTCTCTAGGACCCACAGAAAGTGAAGGACCTTTTTCTGTGAAATTATCAAAAGGAAAAGCAATAGTTTTATTCTGTAGGTCCTGCGCTAGTGTTGTTGACTGGAGCCATGAAAGCATTCTGACTGATATGATATTTTCTAGGGAGGTAGAAAGCCAAGGGCAGACTTGATGGATCGTACGGTCCCCATCTGCAGACAACCTCTATGTTTCTATAAGTCACTCATGTCACTAGACATTTGAATTGGTATTTCACAGCTTTCAGACTAGTTTTGACAGTATGTGTTAAGATTTGTCTTTTTGTGCATAGGCAGACTGTCAGATATAGGCAGGATTGCATTAAACAGAGCATGCTGATAATAGAAGCATACAGAGAAACATAGAATGACGACAGAATTAGACTGCTTAACCCATCTAGTCTGTCCAGATGTCCCCTACATATTCTGTCTCCACAGACCCTATCTGGTCTCCATCAACCCCCTCACCTCCCTGCATCCTATCTAAAATACCCCATGTCTATCCCATGCATGCATGCGTAAAGCTCCTCATTATTCTAGCCTCCACTACTTTCGCTGCCAATCTATTCTAGGCATCCACTACCCTTTCAGTGAAGAAATATTTCCTAACATCACTCTTGAATCCTCCCCCTCCCTCCCCGCATGCCCCCAGTCCTGGGGTTTATTCTCATTTAAACGAGACTCCTTTGAGGTGCAGTACTTGTAGATCTCTGTCATGTCATATCCTCTCTCTCTCTCTCTCTTTCCTTTTTCTTCCAGGGTGTATATGTTGAGATCCCACAATCTTTCCTCATAGGGCTTCTCGTTCAAGCCATGCACCATTTTAGTTGCCCTTCTCTGGACCACCTGTACTCTATGACCTTTCTGAGGTGTGGTCTCTAGAACTGAACACAGTACTCTAGGTGTGGCCACACATAATGGCAACATGAATTCCCTCCTCCTGCTAGAGATTCCGCTCCCTATGCAACCCAACATTCCACTAGTCCAACCCACTGCCCTGCCATCTTGAGGTCCTCAGATATGATAACCCCATGACATATATATGTATATACATACACACACACACAGTGATAATGTGCAGTGTAACTAAGGTAGGCTACCAGAGAGTTGAAGGCGTACACTTCTAAACCCCCAAGGGTGCTACAAGGCAAACAAACACCTCAAAAACAACAAAAAAGATGGTGCACCCAACAGGGCTCAGATATTGAAAAAATATTTATTGCTACATTGGCCAAATCAGCTTAAGGAACACTGGGATACAAGCCGGTGCTCCACGAGTTGTTGTGACCAACGTAGCAATACATACTTTTTCAATATCTGAGCCCTGGTGTGTGCGCCATCCTTTTTTGCTGGTTTTCAACTGAGAGAGGCTGCCTGTCTCAACAGCAGTGTTGACACAATATAGGCCTTCCTTGACTTGTTTCCTGGTGTCTTTATGAGGAGATGCAGCTCCCAGGGTAACTTTTTGTTTTTTTTCACAGGCAGCAGTATGGACCACTTCTCCATAGTCTGGCTGGGTATACATGAACTCTAAGTCCTCCCTCTTCACCTGGTATCTTTTTTTTAAACCGTTTAACCATTTTATCAATGACCAGTATGGAGAAAGATGTAGCTAGCACTCTTGCAGTGTTTTTTCATTTGAGGGATTTAAGAATGGGAATCAGTATCCTTTTAGAGTAAGAAAATCCCAGTATGCTGAAACATTCTGCCGCCTCCATATCCATAGCAGTTTCAGTGAATGGGAGATTCGGCACACTAGCCATTTGGCTCATAAATGTATCGTAGAAGGAGTAGTCACTTGGAGTACTGTGTGTAAATTTGGAGCCCACACCCGAGGAAAGACAGAGACAGGTTGCAGACAGTGCAGAGAAGAGTCACCAAAATGATACAGGCGCAACAAGGCACATCCTATGAGAAGCCCTTGGCGGATCTAAACATGTACAAACTGGAAGAAAGGAGAAAGAAAGGGGACATGATTATGGAGTTCAAAGTCCCAGACTCCCTGAGTGATCACTCACACACCTATTGTGTCTGGAATAGCTCTGCACCCCGTCCACCCCCCCCCCAAATAATCAAAACCAGGGATTTGACCATGTTCAGCGAGGAAGAATTCAACAGCTGCCTAGCCTCCATCGACTGGTCACCAATTAACACCCTCCCTGATATAAATCAGGCCCTTGACTATCTTATCTCAGTGTTCACAACTGCCCTTGACTCTCTTGCCCCAAATAAAACTGGAAGATCCAAAGGCTTCCCTGCCCCTTGGCTAACTAATGATCTGAGGGATCTCATGCCCACATGTGATAAAGCCTGGAAGACCTTAAAGAGATCTGGGATACAAACAGATTGGATTATTTATCATCGGCTCTGCAATTCATGCAAAAATAAAGTAAAGGTGGCCAAAAGGGACTATCTTATATCTTTACAAGAAACAAACTTTATCGCCCCTTAAAGTTTCTGGCACCAGATGAATACTCTGCTAAAAGGTAGAGAACGCATTGTTTCTCGAACCATGACCGCCAATGAAGCCACTCTCACAACACCTCTGGACATTGCCACTGGAATAAACAACTTCTTTACAGACCTTACTCCTTACAAATATGGTCTTTCTCCCTCTTGCTCGTACTACAATACCTATCAACATCAACACAAGACCAATCATCCCTCCTTTCATATAAAAATGACCACCAATTTCAAGGTCCTACAGCTGCTCAAGAGACTCAAATGTGATAGCTCTCCAGGCTTTGACACCATGCCCCCTAAATTCCTCCGCATCGGGGCATCAGCGCTTGCCCTGCCCATCTTGATGCTAATCAATCGATCTTTCATCACCCACTCTATCCCTGATAACAGCAGTAGTGGTATCTGTCCACAAATCCGGCCCGGTTAATATAGCCCAAAACTACAGACCAATTTCTATCCTCTGCCCAATAGCAAAAATTCAAGAATGAATCCTCTATGACCAGTCATACTCATTCCTTGAACAAACATCCTCACAGACTGTCAGCATGGTTTCCATAAACATCACGGAACTGACTCTGCCCTCCTTTGTGTCACCTCTGGCTTATTCAATAACATGGATCTGGGCCAAGCCACCAGCACAGTCTTTGTAGATCTAACTAAGGCCTTTGACCTTGTTAATTACCCCCTACCTATCACTAAACTTCACCACATCTGACTGGAAAAATAACTCCCTCGCATGGTTTTCAATTTATCTAGCAAATCATTCACAATGTGTCAAATGGGCAAACATACTATCCCCTCTAGCACCAATCACTGACGGCATAACACAAGGGTCCATACTTGGTCCCCTACTATTTTCCATATTCATCGATGACCTGCCTCTTAACTGTGGTGGTGCATCAGTACAACTCTGTGTGGATGATGTAATACTCTACAGATCTTCCAAGGATATCCGCACCCTGACCGCTAATCTTGAGCTAAGACTTCCACGCCCTAGAATCTTGGTTCTTAAATAACCAACTGGTTCTCAATCAGAAAAAAAAACAAAATTATGTTCTTTCATCACACCCCCTTCAAAATCTCATATGACACACCCTTCCTCTTAAAAACCTCCTCATGTACTCCACTAGCAAATGTCTCATCATTCAAATATCTGGGACTCACGCTTAATGAGAACCTAGTGCTTGAAGCGCATATAAATACCATCAAAACCACTAATCAAAAAGTTGGCTGCTCTACCGCACAGCACCCTACCTCTCAAAGCATGCCAGAATGACCACTGCCTCTGCCACCCTACTCCCTGATCTATTCTATGTGGCACCTGTCATCCACTAAATTAAGGCCCCGTTACAGAACAAACTAAAAAAGACATACCATAGGATCACTCGCTTTGCAGACTCAGCCCCCCACTCGTACTCACCACTGCCTGGTACTCAACAAACTAAGCTGGCCAACCTTCGACAACAAATATGACTTCCCCATGCACTGTACCACCTTTAAGTTAATTCATCAGCCCCCCGCCCAGTCTGATGAGTCTGCTATCCCTAAAACCTACTCCTCCATGTGTACCACGATCTTCTAGCCTACCATTACTGGAGCTCCTGAAGGCCAGGCTAAAGACAGGCCAAAGATCCTATGCTATCACTGGCCCCAGAATTTGGAACAACCTGCCTCACCCTCTACTTTCCTGCAAAACCATCCACCAACTTAAAAAACTCTACAAGGATGAGTTCTTCATTCCCCACCCCCCAATGCAGAGGCAACTGTTATTAACAAGTAAGGCCACATGTGACTAATGTTACGCATCTCTCTCAATCTCCACAATGGTCACAGACAAACGCCCTTCTCTCCTATCTCAAAGACAAGCTGCTCTTCCCACTTCTCACTCCTCCTCTACCTAGAATAACACCTGATTGTATTTTCCTGGAGAAGCTGAAGCACACACACACCCCAATAATACTCGGATCCAGAGCTTCTTTAGCACATTAATTCCACCAACTGCACACCTGACGCGTTTCGGACAAAAGTCCTTTATCAAAGGCTAAAAACACCAATACATACATGTCAGTTTAAATACCAAATCTCCTATTACATCATAATGACAAAATACAAATTCATTGGTGCTACCATAAATTATTTAAATTACCATCACCCTTAAAATCCTAGAATCATATCAAAATAGAACATCAAAAATGAGCTAAACAGCATCAAATAATCTATATTTTAAATGATGCCATAATTACCTTCTAAATATCTATAAAATGTTATCTTTAAAATTTATATTAACTAATCTACCCCATATCAAATAATTCCCCAAATATAATAATTATTAAACAATTCATTCAAATGAACTTTTAAATAATATCCCCCACTATAAATAAACTGCTATGCAACATGAGACCTATTAGATACTATACATCAAAGCTAAAGCATAACCTAAGCCTAAATATACATAATTACTATCTATATTCCAAATAAGGTTTAAGTTCCAGATGGGCATTGATACCTGTTTTTTATAAGCAATTAACCTTAAGATCCATTCATTTTCTTTTTTCAGGATTTTATTTCAATAATTACCCCCTCTTGGGTCATGAAAAACTTTTTCAATGCCTAAAAATTTAAAATCATGTCTCTCCAGTTTTTTTCTTATTCTCAAATATATGCGCTGCTGTTGCATAAGCTAAATCGTGTTTGTTTATAGCTCTGACATGTTCTAACACTCTAATTTTGAAGGCTCTTTCTGTTTTCCCAATGTAAAAAGCTCCGTAACTACACTTTGCTAAATAGATAACCCCCTGAGTATTGCATGTTATTAATTGTCTGATGGTAAAAGTCTTCCCCTGTTGACAAATTACATCAAAATCCTTTTGTTTTACTATATAGTCACATGCACTGCAATTTTTACACTCTGTACAGCCTACTGTATATAATTTCCTAACCAACTAATCAAATAAATAAATACATGAATAAGTACCTCAAGTACCAGTGCGGAATAAACAAGGTGGACAGCAGCGAGCAGTCCACAATGAGTGGAATATGGATACCAGTGCTAACTCCCTGAAACTGGTGGTTGTGGTGGGGGTCAAGTAGGAAGTACTTTTTTTTGTTAAAGAAAGAACGGTGATGGACTGGACCAAGTCTCCAGAGGAGATCATCAGGAATGAAACAGTGGGAGGAATCAAAGGGGGATGGGACAGTCACATGGGGACAGCGTGAAAGGGGGCAGACTTGAGGGGGAGGTAGAGGACTGACAAGGGTACAGTCCCAAAATTAGGTAGCAGCAGGACTTTCCATAGCCTGCGTGGCTTTGAAAAATTACATTTGCTTTATGTCCTCTACTGATGACATTTGCTTTTCAGAGACAGGAACCATAAGGTGCTTCTTGCCATACATTGTAGGTAATGGCTGTTCAGAAGCTCTGCATTTTTGCCACCATCATCAGGACTCCCCCTCCTAGAAAACATGTGCTCTTTACTAGGATTCAGTGGCTTGATAATCGTATCGGTCTCCTTGGGCAGAAACGGCTACTTGCAGCACCTTTCAGCCCCTTTTACAGTAAATTGGGGGGCTGCTGCGAGGACAAGGAACTGCTTGAAGCATGCTTTTCATCTTCAGAGGAACCCCTGCTTCGCAATTATGTGTGTGCTTTTCATAGGAGAAAACTCTCATGACACTAATGTATAGTAGAAGCTGGTACTGACACGGACTGCTGTTCAGCTGCCCTCTTATTTCTTTGTTTTGGGGTAGAAAACTACACAAGACACAGTTTTGAAAATTGTGATCCAGGCCCAAATGATCAAAACACAGGTTGTGGTCATCTGACTTTGCCATCAAGTCCTCACAGGATTTACATGTTTTGAATCCAGTGGGACTGGTAGGTATCTCAGTCATGCCAATTTGACCAAAGAAGGTGCAAAATAGATTTGAGACTGTTGTGCTGAAAAAAGTACAACTGATTTTAAAATAAAGCCAATCAAAATTAAAAAGATCTATTTTAATGCAGTTTAAACAGTGGAACTATAAAGCGGGAATTGCAGCAAACCATGGTTTTCTCAGTTCCAGGAACCAATGCAGAGCCGAGAAAAGGAAAAAAAAAAACACTAAAAAGCATTTGTCAATGCCGAATGTTTTCTTGCATGCTGTTGTACTGGGTCCTACTTGTAGACATTTTTACTATATATGTTACCAAAGACAGACCAGATGAGAGGTAGCATGTCATTTGCAATGAGGTCCTAATTTTATACACTTTTTATACTGGGTCCAGGATAATAAAAATGAGATGCAATATCTTGTTTTAGTGGGGTCCTGCTTTCATAATGTATTTTTCCAGGACAGATCATCTTAGATGCAATATCTCCTTTTCAGTGGGGTTCTCTTGTAGGGTCCTGTTTTTACCCAGTTTTGCAATATATATTAACCCAGTAAAACCCAGCTGAGATGCAATATCTCATTTTCAATGGGGTCCTGATCTGACACATTGTTGCACTGTATTTACCCAGGACCGCACAGTTCAGATACTATCTTGTTTTAAGTGGGATCCTGCTCCTCTCAATTTTTACACTGTATTTACCCAGGACAGCACAGTCGACATGCAATATCTTGTTTTCAATGAGGTTAGGTGGTGCTAAGACAGTGGCAACATTCAAGCATGCATGGGATAGACACAAGGGGACCACAGTACCAGGGCTGGGGGTGAAAGCCAGAGATGCACTATGGCCAGCAGTGGCATATTAGGCAGGGAATCTTAGAGCATACTGGGTGGGCCAAGGGGTCGTTTTCTGCCTTGCAGTCCAGCTTTTACAGCATATATTTTCCAGGATACAGCAGCATAGATGCACAGTTTAGTGGAGGCTCTGCTATACTCGGGTCCTGGTTTTACAAATTTTTAAAATATATATTTACCCAGGATAGACCAGATGAGATGCAGTATCTCATTTTCAGTGGTGTACTGTTTTTACACATTTTTAGACTGTATTTCACAGGACAGGCCACCTGAGAGGCACTATCAAATTTTCCGTGGGCTCTGACATTTTAACCCCAGATTTCCAGCATAGTCGTTTATATGACCTGATGTTCTGATCAAGACAGGTGACGTTTTTTAAATCTCATCCAGCAAGTGATTTCGCAGTGCGACTGCAAAAACATATTCCATCCAGAGGGGATTTGAAAAACAACACCTGTTATGTCCATGAGGCGGGGTAACATAAGGGATATGTTGAATATTAGGGGCCTAAATCTGCAAAAAAATAAAGTTATGAGTAAACGTTGGAACAATTTAGTGTTTCTTCATAATTTTTTTTTCACATTTTGAACCCATATTTTCAACATGGTGTTGTTATGACCCCATATTTATGATCAAGACAGGTGGATTTTTCTAAATCCTGTTCACAAGATAGTTTCACAGAGAGGACTGCAAAAGCATGTTTCAGATGAGATTTGATTAATGACATCTGTCATGTTCATCAGGTAGGGTAACAAAAGGGCTTTATTGAACATTTGGGACTAAAATCTGCAAAAATCACAAAAATATGAGTAAGCATTGATAAAATTCAATGGTTCCTCAAAAAAAAAATTTCTTTTGTTGACATTTTGTCCCCAAATTTTAAAAACTGTCTTTTTATGACCCCACCTTATGATCACAGGAGGTGGAACCCACTCAAAAGATAACTCCGCAGAGCGGATACGAAAACACATTTCAGAGGAGATTTGAAAAATGGCACCTGTCATGTTCATGAGGCGGGGTAACAAGAGGGTTGCATTGAAAATTGGGGACAAAAATCTGCACAAATAGTAATGTATGAGTAAATGTTGAAAGCATTTATTTATTTTTATTTTAATTTTTTATTTTATTAACTCTCGGATTAACACCTTTGAGCACGAACAGCTCATTTACAAAGGTTCCACGTCAAATATGATGCTAGACAACAAAACAGGGTGAACATTGTTACAAAATTATACAGAGAAGTACACATATGGTAAAAAACATATAGGGGTGAACTTCAATACTTGAATTATGCATGATTACACAATAAAAGATAGAGGTAAAGTCAAACAACCAGAGGTGCAGGAGAAGAGACTAGCTGTAACTGGGGACTGGCAGTATAGCCTAGAGGTTAGAGGAACAAGGTGTGAATGAGCTTGATACATCCAGCAGACCAGACCAGAGTTTGATTCTCACAAGCTCCACTTGCATACTGTGTGAATCTGAGCAAGTCACTTAACTGCCCAGTGCTTCCAGGTCGTCCCTGAAAGCAGGCACTTGTGCCTAGTGGGCCTTACCCGGTTACCAAAGATTAAAATAAAAATTAAAAAAAGGTAGAATATTTGGAGAGGCACACGTGGAGTAGACAGTAGGGGGAACCCAGTAAGAGGCAGGCTAGATGGCTATTGTCTAGGGCGGGGGGAACGAGTGAGAGGTGCTAGTCGGTTAGAGGGAAGGGGACGGGGGAGAGAAGTGCTAGTGTTGGTGAGGGAGAGGGGGTGGAGTAGGTGGGGTGAAACAGGTGGACTAGATAGCAGTAGTTTATTGAAGGGGAACAAATGCGAAAAAGATAATCAGGTGTGATTAAGGGAGGTGGTACCCTTATGCGAAATAGTCACAAGTACTGGAGGTGGTGAGGTGTTCCCGGAGCAGCCGTTTGAAAGGTGCAAGTTTGGGGGGTTGTTTGGATATCCCGGTTGAGAACATTATACCAGTGTGGTGCGCCGTAGGCAAACGATCTCTGCCCCATGGAGGTCTGACATCTGGGGACCTGGAAGGTCTGGTTTATGGCATTCCGGGTATGCTGAGAGCTACAGTGTGAGAGTAAAAGCTTTTTGACACCCAGTGGCATGAGGCCTAGGAGAACCTTTTTTGTTAACAGACAGGTCTGATATTGAATCCTACAGCGGAGTGGAAGCCATACAGCTTGGGCGTGGAAGTCACAAGTGTGAGCTAAACAGGCAGCACCAGTAAGAAGTTTACAGGCTTTATTAAGCACTACGGTAATCCTACAGAGGGCCGTAGGGGAAGCAGTGCCATAGATGGCTAGACCGTAGTCGACGATGGAGATGACAGAGCTGTGGATTGCCAGTCTCAGGGCATTGGTAGGCATACAATGTTTGGACATTTCTTCATAACTTCATTCTTTTCTGACATTTTAACCCCACACTTTCAACAGTCTTTTTATGACCCCTCCATCACAACATAATGGGTGTCATTTATAAAATTCGGCCTGAAACATCATTTTGCGCCACAAGTGCAAAAACACATTTGGGCCAGGATTTGAAAATACGACACCTGTGATGTTTATGAGGTGGTGTGAAAAAATGTCTACATTCAAAATTTGGGGTAAAAATATTGAAAATTACCAAAGCTATTAGTGCACATTGAAAACATTTCAATGCACATTCATAATTTTTTTATACTTACATTTTATTGTTTTCAACCAAAACAATAACATACAGCATTTCTCATGCCAGACATCAATAAGTGAAGCATACATCTTTTGTAAACACAGATAGTAGTAATGTAAGCACTCATATTTACGGATGTGGGGGTGGTCCATAATGTTCGATACATTAAACGGTGGTCCCAGATAGCTACACCCTGCAAGCATGTGGTGGCCAGTTCAAAGAGAAAAAGTACAGTCCAAACGTGTGGAACTCAACAACTTAGGTTATTTATTTATTTATTTACTTGGATATTCAGAATTACAATCCTTTTCAAAAGCTCCACGTCAGGTTACAATGACAACAAACATGACATACAGTTAGACTATACATGGTTCAGTTTGAATAACAAAAGTTTTCATACATGGAGAGCAATAAGACATTTAGGGTACAATAATTGGGTACATTCCATGCACAATTTAGAGCAATTCATCAACACAAAATATAAATACGTGGAGAGCAGTATGCATCAGGGTACAATATTTAGGTGCAGCTATTTGCACACATCAAACGATAACTAGAGATGGGGGGGATGAGCCTATGCAGGTGTCTATATGGTGGCTTGGAGTGATAGGACAGAGGGATGGCAGGGCGACAGGGGATATAGAAGGTGGGGGGAAGCAGGGGAGAGAGAGAGCTGGCCAGAGTCCATCGTCAGCGCTGGGGTGGGGGAGGAAAAGAGGTTGCTATAGCTTTGTCCCAAACATATGGTTTAGATAGGAAATGCTGCAGTGGCAACGCATGATCTGTGAACTCGAAAAAAGCAAGGAATAAAAGACAAGAAACTGAGCAATTACAGTGAACCAGAGGGCAGAATAAACCCAATAACTTTATAGGCAGTAACAGTTTCTGTCACTGAGTAAGATACATATTAACTGCACAATATGATGACCAGAAGAAAGTCGGAAACACAGTTCAGCCTTCAGAACTCCTGCCCGCTTCAAAATAAGGCTATTGAAAGTGGCTGGCATGAGTAAAGAGTGCAAAACACCAAGGCTCCTCACTTTGGCACGAACGTCATCAAATGTCTTCCAAAGCAGTCTGGTAGTGTATGAAATGTCAGGAAAAATATGTAAGGTAACTCCATTATGATTTGAATTTTCAGCAGCTCTTGAGGACCCCAGAATCTTGTCCCTCAGCACCACACCAACGGTGACCAACAGAACTGTCCTAGGCAGATCCTGCTGAACTCTTGCTGCAATACTGTAGGTCCAAACAAAATGTTGTGCACATTGGGACCCCAAGCTCACGGCCCCAGGTAGGCACTGCTGCAAAAAAAAAGGAGATCATCACCTTCTGCTCCTTCAGAGAGTCCCACGCGCTGCTCTGTACACCTTTTCTAAGGCCTCCAAGCAGTAGCGAAGCTGCACATTTTCCTGTATTAATTTGGTGGTTGCAGCAAGAGCATTCCCTGCTTCCACCTCCGCTGAAGTAACAGTCTTAGTAGCAACCTCAGTTTTCAAGTCCTGCTCCCCCAGTCGTTTGAGAATAGTTTCCATTTTTTGAATCAGTTGCCTACATGGATAACTGGAGTGACTTCCACAGGCTCTCCCCTCTGACCGCTACACTCCCTGGTCCGGCGGCCTATTGCTCCATGTGTGGCTGAGTTTTGCTCCACCGGGACCTCCTTTTTGTAAACCACCCATGCTGAAAATGTTATATCAATCGACACAGCTTGTTGAGATAAAGCAATTGTGAGCACTTTTAACGGGGTCCGAACAAAAAATTGTCCAGTTTTAACAGTTTAAAGACCTCCGATCTACTGCGTGACACTGAAATGTGTCTACATGGCAGACGTGCTCCATAGCACCCCATACATTCATAATTTTGTTGTTTTTCAATAGTCTGACCCCACATTTTCAACATAGTCTTCTTAAGATCCCACCTCATGAACCCGGCCGGTGAAAATGTTCAAATCCCGCCCGAAAGGTGATTTCACGGAGCAACTACAAAGTTACCTTCTGGGTTAGATTTAAAAAATTTCTCCTACCTGGTTCATGAGTTGTGGTCCCAAAAGGCCGTGTTGAAAATTTGGGGGAAAATATTAAAAAATGACAAAGTTAGAGTACAAGTTCAAAATGCATTGCAATACATAGCTGCACTTACCTGATTTCCTCAGTTCCCAGTCTAGCCCTGGAGAGTGAAGATGTGTCTCTAGTCCAGATAGGATTATGGCATTGTACCCTGGTAGCTAAGTAAGAGGTGGGGGGTATGTGGGGTGGTGGTGCTGAGTGTGTTGGGGGGGGAGCAACAGCAACAGACATCATTGGACTTTTTAGTTTTTTACAGGGTTTAAAAAAAGATATCCAAGGATAGTTTTCTTTGTTTCAGGTAACAACACTGAGTACTGGACAACCAAGTGTCAGTTTTATCTTTAAGGGGCATTGGAAGTGACGGGGCCGGAGGAATACTTGGCAGAGAGTGCGATACTGAAATGGGGCATGTAAAGTGATAGGGAGGCAGGAAGGATACTTGGCAGACGGTGGGATATTGAAATGGGGCATGGGAAGCAATGGAGAGATGAAGGGATAGTTGGCAGAGGGTGGGATTGTTTTTACCACTGGGGGAGGAGGATGACAGCAGGCTGATCATGATCCTACTTAGCAGGCTGCTGAGCAGCATCTTGCAGATCAAAGGACAGAGCTGCCCTGGACTGGGGCGGCTCCTTCCTTTCATCTACACAATGCTTCCGTCCAGCAAGCCAGGGAACACTGTCATGATCAGCCTTGCTGATCCTTGGTCTGTCACTGTTGAGCCCTCTGTAGCTTGAGCTGCATTTGACCCAACAGTGATTCACTTCTGAAATGCAACAAGATATTAGCTTGTGCATGCATAGCTAGCAAACATAAAAAATAATTAAACTAGCTAAGCTAACTCAATTAATCGAACTAATAAATAAAAATAACAAAACTATAAACAAAAGTACACTGAAGTCTAAACATGGCCACTTAGAACCATAACAAGACTACGTGCCGTCTGATCTCTTCAATGGAGAAATGAATCTGCCATTAGAATGCTAGGGGAAAACCCAGCCCATTGGCTCGGTGGTACAGCTACTGCCCATCACGTCAATGACCCGGGATCAGGAGCCATCTCGGGTTTCTGGGGGTCAGCTGGGGAGGGGGACGATTGAGTGCCAGATGAACTGCTCTCCCCACCTAGGAAGGGAGGGCTTGTCAGCTGCACTGCACAGCTGCAACCATGGGGAGATCTGGTGGTAGTGTGGGTCTGGAGTGGCACAAGGGGGGGGGGGGCTTCAGGAGTTCCAAGCAAGTGTGTGCCTCCACATGCACATGCACATGAATGTATATGCACTCCAGCTACAGGAAGGGAGAAGATGAGAAAAATATATGGCAGGGCAGCTGTACATAAAGCCCTGCACACCGACCCTCCACCTGTGCCACTGCTAAGACCCAGTCAGAATCAACTGGATGTGACTCTCCGGGGGCAGGTAATCCATGGGGGAACATGACTGAAAGGTGAGTCCTGGGGAGGTGGTTGCCATTGGGGGTCAGCAAGGAGAGGGCCAATAGAAGCCTAGCCTGCCCCAGCCGAGGAGTACAAACACCTTTATTTAAAAAAAAAAAAAAAAGAATGCTGGGGAAGTGTGATCACAGTGCAAAGTCTGGACTTAAACATTCTAAAGTTCCACCCCAAGGATAACAACTGAAGGCCAAGATGATGCAAATTTGCATGACATCACTAATAAACTCTCACTGCCAAAAGCAGATGCCCCCACCCCACCCCAGCAACACAGCATGATTCTGGCACCCCTCAGGCCCACAATGCCACCCAAGGTACCCTTCCTCAATCAGGTTCAAACTCCAGAGGGGCTTGGAGGCCCCAATGGCCCAACCATGAGAAGCAAGCCACAGGGAAATAAGGATGGGGTTAAGTCCAGGTAAAGACAGGTGACGGAACTGGGGGTGACAGAGAAAGAGGCATGCTGGAGACTAAAGGGACATAAACAGTAAATCAAAAACAAAACAAAAATGGATAACTTCCTTGAATACCGAAGTATTCTTATACAACTACAGGAATCTTGATTTTTACCAAGATATAGTTTTTTGTGCTTTACATACAGTCTACCTGCACTCACACATCTGATTGCACACCTCACTAAATTCCTGTTATTTCTGCATTTTAGCATACTTTCAGGGAAGTGCAGTCAAGTGGAAACAAACAAATGCCCTCCCCAGACTTCAAAAACAGGTAAAATATTCATTCCGGCGTCAGTCTCTTTATTGCAGGTTCAATAATGTCCAAACCCACATAAAGACCAAAGCATGCTACCCGCCACTGGTAACCAAGTCTGCCATCATTCACGCGCATTCCATGCTAATGTGAGCAGATTAGAACACTCCAGCTGCATTCTTCTGAGCAGGTTTCAACAAAAGATGGACAGTGTTCTGACAACACACCTCTGCAATCAAGAGCAAAGCCAGCTGGCATGCTAGAACATTTTGGACAGCCAACAATCAGCACAATAAACTTAAAACAAACAAAAAAAATCACTGAGGACAACTGGCCCAGTGACGAGGTGGATGTATAGGTGGGAAACCCGGACTTAAGTGCCAATTTGGGTTTCCACAGTAGGGACTGGGCGCATCACAGAAGTAAAGTACTTGGCTTCTAAGAAGTCTTACCCCTGGTTGATCACCAAGTGGCACTGATGTTGGCTACAAAAGCAGTTCACCTGCCCTACTGGCCTGAGGGCCAGGTATGGTTACTGCAACCCTAAGGATCAGGGTGTAGGGACATGAAGAGTGGGGAAAAACAGGGTCCCCCACCACAAACATTTTATAGACCAGAGTGTGCAAAGCATGTTTTTTTTCCACTTGCCAGTGGGCAAGTGGAATGGCATATTGTACTTGTCTGGTTGAGAAAAAACGTGGCCCAACCCACAGTCACAAAGTTGGCACATTGCTGTTTTGCCATGGAAATGCTTCTCCTCCCGTTGGATCAGCTGCTTTTGCAATGTGCTGTTGCACTGAAGAATAGAAACCTGGAAGTGACCTGACACCCCGGTTACCTGGACTGTGGCTTCAGGCAATGGAATTTATACACCTCCGCTTATGGAACATCTACACAGTTATCTAACCACTGACAGTCCTCTTAGGGACTCCTTAGGCTTTTTATGCTATGTCCCTAATCAACACAGACTACTATTCCATTCTTCTTTCCCATTTTGCTTTCTCAGTTCTTTTATTACTTGTGAGATTAGAGCACCATATATTGTGGTTCTGAAGTTATGTTTTTTTAAGTTAGTGTTACATACTCTGATGTAAACAGTTTTAGGATTCATATGAAACATAGTATCAGTATATAAAATTATAGTACATTGTCTTTATCTAAAAAAAAAAAACCAAGAAATGTATTTATTTACTTATTTAAGTCTTGGTATTAACACCTTTGAGTCAAAGACTCGTTTACAAAGGCTCCACGTCAAGTGAACAGGATTACAAGTAAACAGTGCGAGATACAATAAGGCAAGCAACATTGTTTTACACTAATGCAAACAACACAAAACAAGTATGGCAAGTGGGTGGGCCGGCCGCCCCCCCCCGAGCCCAATCTAGAAGCCCAGGGGTTGCTGGAATCGCAGCAGGGGCTGTCATGCAGCCTGCCAGCTCCATTTTCTCCCATCCCCTGTTGCAAACGTGCATGCACAAGCATGGAGGCGCGCACACGCTGCAGTCCTGCAACACCCTCCCTCTGTGTTGCGCTTAGTCCCACATTACCCTCCAGCCCTCCACTTGGTGGCAGTTGTTCAGTGGGAGTGAAAACCCACCCATCCCGGGACAGGAGAGCAGTCCTGTGGATGCTCGACCCTCCCCCTCCCCGGCTGACCTCTGGTGATCTGTGCTCGTTCCTGAACCCGGGTTGCCGGCGTGGCGTAAGGTGTGGTGTCCAGCACCTCAACCCTCAGTGCCACTTGGCCGGCTCAAGTGGAGGAATTTTGAAGTGCAGTGTGGCACGAGCCCATGAGTGGCTCGTGCTTCTCTCATAGGATAAGTGGCGCATGTTTCCCATTAGAACCAGCTGGTTATAACGGCAAATTACAACCAACTTTTCCTATAGAAAAAAAAATGTGACCCAGTTATTATAATACTGTATCACACTATTATGGCATAACACCGAGCACCCAAGATCACCAGTTCCTTGGGTACTCACTTCAGTGGCGCCACAAAATTAACCATTTTGTGGTGATTTTTCACTTGAAAATACTAGATTTCCACAATTCTAGGCATGTTTGCCTTCTATTTTTATTTCAACACCTCTCCCCTTGTATAATATCTGATGTCATGAATGATATCACATGTCAGCCAGTGTCTAGAAAGAAATCCATCAGTAAATATTTCGTGCTACAGAAGTGAAACAAAAGCAGCTCAGGAGCCCTGCCACAGAATGTAGGGCTTTAGTACCACACAGAACCATGGGCCCAGGGTACAGAAAAAATAGGTTACTCACCTGTAACCATAGTTCTAGAAGCAGTACAAGGTTCACATCCACACTCTGGCAGTTCCACTGGAACAATTTCATTGGCCAGACATATTTAAACTAAGCCCCTCCCACCTGACACCACCTCATGACATCAGATCTTGCATGCTGGAAGCAGAATCTGTGTGCCATTTGTCAGGGGAGGCCGGGTGGGTTGTATGGATGTGAACCATATACCACTCCTAGAAGTACAGTAACAGGTGAGTAACCTATTTTTCTAAGGGTGTGGATATGGTGCATTTATCCACACTCTGGCAGACTCATAGCACTTCTCTGGGAGAAGGGGGGAAAGGCACATACCCCTACTCAGCAAACAGAGACTGGAGAACCGAGGCCCCAAAACCAGCATCCTGGCATGACTCAGGATTGATGTAGTAGTAGGAAATGAAGGTGTGTGCTGACTTTCAGGTAGCAGCCCTGCAAATCTCCTGGATAGGGATGTCCCTGGAGGCAGAAACTGAGGCAGTGGTATGTCTGGTGGAATGAGCCACAAGCCCTATGGGAGGCTCCCTACCAGTCAACCAACAGCAGAGGTCGATGCAGGATGTAAACCACCTGGAAATCATGTGCTTTGCTGCCAGTCTGCAAGGTGTGGCTTCAACATGTGACAAATAGCTGGCAAGCATGTCTCTGAACTCCAGCCATGTGCTCCACATAATAGGACAATGCCCTCCGCAGGTCCAGGGTATGGAAACTACGGTCAGGCTATGAAGGTGGGATGATGAAATACACCGGCAAGTTAATCACCTGGTTAAGGTGAAACTCCGATACAACCTTCAGGAGGAACTTTGGGTTGGGGCGAAGTATGACTTGTCCCTACGGAAGACCAGGTAAAGAGATTCCACAGAAAGTGCTTGGAGCTCCCCATTCCTCCTGGCTGACGTAATGGCCACCAGGAAGGCAGTCTTCCACAACACGCATGACACCTCACACCTGGGCAGTGGCTCAAAAGGCCTGCCCATCAGCACTGCCAATACCAGCAGTACATCCCACAGTGGAGGAGGTACATGCACCATAGTGGTCCAGGCCCTTGACGGACTGTCTCTGACAACACTAGCTCTGGATCAGATACACTTGAGCCTCAGCTCCTGAAACTAGCAGCACCATATATAGCCTCCCCTCTAGCTAGAATTTTCACCTCATCTCTAACAGCCAAGTTCCTGACCTCTGGAAGATTGCTCATGTAACGCCGTTCCTTAAAAAAGGTGATATCAAGGAGATTACTAACTACAGGCCTATAGCCATCCTATCGGTCCTAAGTAAAATTCTGGAAAAACTTGCAAATCAAACTGTTGACTACCTCACAAAGTACAGCCTTCTCTCTGACACACAACATGGCTTCCGTAAAGGTCACAGTACCTCTACAGCGCTCCTCAAATTCACTAACGATGTGCTTACCAGTATGGACGCTGGCCAACTGACGGGGCAGTTTTTATAGACCATACAAAGGCTTTTGATCTTGTTGATCACCCCCTGCTCCTCTCCACTCTTTGCAGTCTGAGCTTTTCACCACCAGTTATCACCTGGTATGGAAGCTATCTATCAACTAGAACTCAAATTGTGAAATTCAACTCCTCTTTATCTGATGGTGCTACCATCAATATTGGGGTTGCCCAGGGCTCTATTCTGGGACCTCTTCTTTTCTCACTTTTTATCAATAAGATAGATGAGTTTTTTCTTTCATGCTCATCTATTCTCTATGCAGATGATCTTGTACTCTATTCAAGCTCTGATAAGGTCGCCAGCATAAATGCATCCCTTTCTTCAGATTTCACAAATGTCCAAAATTGGCTTTCTGCACATAAGCTTGTACTTAATGCTAAGAAAATCCAAGCAATGTTACTTGGATCTGCCCCTAAACTTAGGACATGTCAAACTCCCCTACTGGTGTGAGACCGCAGTGGCACACAAATAGAATGCGTTACATCTTTTAAGTACCTCGGAATTCTTCTGGACCAATCCCTGGACTTCAGCCTGCACATACAATCCACCTGCAAGGCAGTGAATGCTAAACTGGGGGTCGCTTACAAGTCCAGTTTCATGTTGACTCCCTCTGCTAAACTTGCTATTGCCAGAGGCATATTACTCCCTGCCCTCACCTATGGCATGCCGACCTTTGCTGCCACACACAAAACCATTCTTCATAAGTGGGATGTCACTTATAATAATATCTGTCGATACACCTCCTCGTCACCACGGCTTAAGCACCACTGCCAACTGTACAGGGACCTGGACTGGTTATCCCCCCTAAGCTTGCCGTCAATATTCTCTGGGCTCCCTGATTGACTCTATACTCAAAAACCAGACCCCTTCAGCGCTTGCAACATTGCTGGTACCTCAAGCATCCTCCTATAGACTGCGATCAGTAGATAAATCCCTGCTAAATGTACCTAGATGTAAAACATCAAAAGGCTCTGTTGCCTTCAATCACTCTGCTACTAAGCTTTGGAACTCTCTCCCCCAAGCACTTTGAATATCTGGATCCCATGACAGCTTCAAAAAGGAGCTGCGCTTCCATCTATCCCTTGCTGATCCCTGCACTTGTTTTAATCCCCCCTAATCCACTTACCCGCCAGATGCTGCCTGGCCTAACTTTAACCTTCCTACCTCACAGCACTTCTTACCCTTACTATCTCCTTGACAGCTAATCTACCCCAACTCCCCCCCCACACACACCTGAGCCTTGTTCTAGAGGCCGTGGTAATGTATCCTGCCCAGTCAGGAATTTGCCCTTGCCTTGTTTCGTTGCCTATTTGAATCTTCACTGTTGTGACTAATTTTAACAATATGTCTTGCTGCTATGTTATGGTATCTGTTTCTAGACTGTGTAGGTTTTCTCTGCCTAAAATGCTATGTGAATTGTATTGATTGTTATTGTTCTGGCTGCATGTATTCATTACTACTAACTGTTTTGACCTATGCTATTGCAATTTCATTGTACTCGTGATATGTACCCATCTTTGATTGTTGTACTCTCTCGGGTCGTGCCTGAAAATAGTCATTTCATGGCTAGTGCACCTACCCGGTTAACAAAAAAACTAAATAAATAAAAATAAAAATAAATAAAAGCACTCGACCACCTTTTCCTGGGCCACCGTCTGCTTACCAGCCCATGCTCGGTAAGCAGTGATAGCTGCCAGGTGCACCTTAAGGGTCGTCACCAACTGTCCTAGCTGGGAAAGGTACCAGAGACAGTCCAGGATGCTAGCCACAGGGCAAGTACAGAGATCAAGCCCATTGCTCTGACATCAAATGGAAACTCTCATCCATCTGAAGGCACAGCATCTGCGAGATGACTCTTTCCAGGAGGCCTCTACTAAACCTGGAACTCTAGCTGCACAGGAACCTGGCCATGAGGTGCAGGGACTAAAGGTCCGAGTGCAGGACCTGTCCCCGTTGTCTGGTCAGCAAGTCTGGGCAGAGAGGCAGTCTCCACTAGGGCCTGCTCCTGAGACTGAGGAGATCTGGGTACCAGAACTGCTGTGGCCAGTCTGGAGCAATCATGATCATATGTGCCTTGTCCTGGACTTGTGAATCAAGGGGAAAGGAGAGATGAGGCCTGGGGTCCAGGACCTTGAGAAGGCATACCCCAACTGTGCCCTGGCCTGTGGGGGGTGGGCACAAAACAGCCTCAGTTTGGCATTCTTCCAGGAGGCAAACAGGTCCACCAAGGGTGTGACCCATCGAGAGAACAGGTGGTTCATCACCTCCTGATGCAGGAAGACTCATGCGCTGTTTCTCCATCTGGCTGACAGCATTCATCAGCCAACTGTTTTCTCCTGCGACATGGATCACCAAGAGATCTGCAGCCAGGCTGTGCAGGAGTGTCGAGGCGTGGAATGCGTCCCTATACAAGAGAAGGGAGTGAGTCGAGCCCTGCCTGTTCAGGCAAAACATGCTTGAGGTATTGTACATCTGGACCTGCATGACCTGACTAGCGGAGCAAATTCCATCAGAGCCGCGTGTACTGCATGGAACTCCAGTACGTTTATGTGGTAACTGGGCTCCCCAGGTGACCAGAACCTATGAGCACGATGGTTGATTCTGGGCTGACAAATGGGATTCCTTCCTCCAGATAGTCTGGTATTAGCCATCATGATCACTGTGACTGGCTAATCCAAGTGGCCTAGGCACTGGGATCACTGACAGCCCAATTTCCACTGGAAGTGGTGCCCAGCGAGCCATGCTGGTGCAGGACGCCATGTACCCCAGCAGCTTCAGGAAATCCCAGGCGGGGCGCAAGATCTCAACCTGAAATGATCGGGCAAAGGAGGCAAGATCAAGTAGCCGGTCTGCAGGGAGGTGGTCCTTGGCCCACAGGAAGTCTAGTTCTGCCCCAATGAACTTGACCAACAGCTTCAGTACCAGCCTGGACTTGTCTGGGTTGACCAACAGGCCCAAGTCTCAGCAAGGCTGGAGAGTCAGATCTATAGACCTTTCCGTGGCCTCTCTGGATGAACAAGCTAACAGCCAGTTGTCCAGGCAGGAGTACACTCTGACCCCAAGGCACTGCGGGTGGGCCATCACCACTGTCATGCAGTTGGTTAAGACCTTGGGCACTGAGAACAGGCCGAAGGGCATGACCTGGAACTGGTACAGGGTCCCTTCTGCTCGGAACCAAAGGAAGCAGCGGTGGGATAGATAGACAGGCATGTGAAAAAACACATCCTGGAGGTCTAGGGAGCAGAACCACATGTTCTGCTTCAATGAAGGAATGATCTGATTTAAAGTGATCATCTGTAACAGGCGCTCGCGCATGAACTGGTTCAGATCATGCAGATACAATATGGGGAACCAGATCCCCAGCTGTTTTGGAACCAGGAAGTACCTGGACAAGTAACCTGCTTGGCCAGAGAATCTGAGACATGGGCTACTGTCCCTTTTGCAAGGAGCTGAGCAATGCCCACCCGAAGGGCGAACGGTGTGTCCGGTGACACCCTGGACTCTTGAGGCACATGGAGGCAGTAAAGCAGGAGAGCATCAAAGTCCAGAAGCAATCCTCTGCCCACTATGTCCAACACTCATCTGTTCACTGTGATAGTGGACCAACATGGTAAGAAGTGACGTAGGAGGCCTCCAACCGGGACAGCAGTCAAAGACAGTATGGGTGGAGGGATGATGCTCTCCAACCCATCACCGGGCAGCTTTTGCAGTGGCACTAGATGCTGTTGCCAGAGGGGCACCACTACCTTTGCCCTGGGCCCTGGACTTCTGCTTGTGGCATCGGACTGAAAATGCCCCTGCGGAGGCTGCTGCCCTGGAGGCTGTGACTGAAAGGACCTGAACTGGAAAGCCTGTTTCTTAAGCTTCTTTTTCTGGTCCTTCTGGGACAAAGTCACAGAATCAAGAGTTGCAGTGGACTTCAAAATCCTAGTGAGATGTCCTTCTACCCACACCCAAAGTGATTGGTGCACTGGAAAGGGACATTGACCAAATTCTTTTGAGTATCTACCTGTGAAGGTGGACAAATGCAGCCAAGTCCTGTGACACAAAGAGGCAGCCACAGCCACTGCATGGGCGCAAGAGTCATCCTTGTCCAAGGCTGTCTGGAGCTGGTGTTTAACCAGTGACTGACCATGGTCTCTGATGCGCTCCACCACCATCTACTATTCTGGCTGGTGCTGTGGGAAGATCACATCAAAGATTTCCATCAGGGATTGACCATAATTAGCAATCATGATGGCGTAATTAAGCTGAGGGAGACCCAAAGTAGCTGCAGTGTACACCTTTCTTGCGAAATGGTCAATCTTATGGGACTCCTGGTCCAGAGGCTTGTCCATGTTCTCCTGGTATCCAGACTTACAGAACACCAGACCTTCAGCCGAAGGGTGGTCAGAAAACCATGAAATGGAGGCCACAGAAACAGCATACTTGTGGACCATGTGGGCTCAGGGTGCTGGGCAGGATGCTAGATGCTGCCAGAGTTCCACAAGATGGCCTCTGCCACCAGGAAGGCAACCCCCAGGAATTCATCCAGACCCAAGATGTCCATGAGAGGGTACCTGACCCTCTTCTGGACTGGCTCCAACAGGATCAACGTGGACCTGCGATAAGCTGGAGCAGCCTACCAAAGGGCACCAGTCCACGGTCAGTGGAAGGTTCCTCGACTGAGCCCCGGTCGAAAAGCTGAGTCCCTGAGGAAGCCATGGACTCGTAATTGGAGTCATCTGATGATTCCTCAGAGACGACCCTCAGCAGATGTTCACCACAGACCTCCCAGGAATTCTCACCTGGGGTAATCCTCACCAACAACCGGCCTGGCAACTGGGAGCTGAACGGCTAGCCTCCTTGGTCGGAGCACCAAATGGTGGCTGTCAGGGTGGTGGCTCCACCCTAAGTGGTGGAGAGACAGGTGTGTGGAGCACCTGTGGAACATGAACCAGTGGGGCAACCACCGGCAGCTGCAAGGGGATGGAAGGTCCTTGGGGTACAGCCATACCCTGCCCCACAATGACCCACTGCTTCCAGAGGAACTCCTTGCAGAACCAGCACATCTACCAGTGGTGCCTCTCCTCATCCGCAGAAAATGAGAAGCATTGACAGTGGTGCCTCCCAGTCAAGCGTGATCGAAAGTGAACACCTTGACTGTGACACTGATCGTCGACCACTGAGTTGAAGATGAGTGGGGTCTTCCTGAGATTGGCTGTAGATAACGTGCTGACCAACAAGAGTGTCAAAGACCCAAGCCCAGGTAGAGGCTGGCCCCTGGAAGGATCAACTGGGGTCACCACTCGATTCATGTCCTCCTGCATGAGGACCAGGAGCACCTGGGTCTGCAAGGTTGAATCCTCTGCCTCATCCGATAACTGATCAACTGGGTCAAGAAGTATCTTGATGGCTTTGTTGGCCGAAGTTGCGCTCATCTGGCTCAACAGCAGGGCTGAAGAGCCTTCAACCTGTCCAACTAACCCCTTAGCCAAGGGGCACTCGACAGGTGTTAAGTGGTCAGGCAAGTCGAGGGACCGGGAGGACTCTGATCTCTCCCCTGTTCCACGACCAGTGATGGCGGTTCTTGCTTTTGAGCTTGGACTTACAGCCATGGAGGACAGGGCTCTCCCCATAGTCTAAAGAGACCTGCACATATCACAGAACTAGTCTGTGAAGGTCCCTCCGATGCTGGTCCCAAGTGGGAACAGTGCCAAGACTGAGGAAGTGCCCATTGCAGCAGCCACCACACCTGCCTCAAGGGCCGCAAGTTGAGCAGCAGACCCAGCCACAGTCGAGGCCTTCTTGTGGCCCTTAGGATGATCCTTCGGATCTCGTTTTGAAGGCCAACCCAGTGCGAGCTGGAGCTTCCTGTCCTCAAGGGAAAGGCAGAGGTCGCATCTGGCGATGTCGTGTTGCCAACCCAGGAAGTATACGCACATGTTATGCAGATCCGTGACTAACATCTGGCAGCACGAAATGCAGAACTTGAATCAAGGTTTCTTGTGTTCCACTGTTGGTCTAAAGATGGAGTCGAAAGAACGGAATCGAAAGAACCAAGAAACTACACTTGAAATACTTCAAAAGCTTTGAAAACAAAGGTTCACCAATGGTGCAGAAAAAACCCTAAGCAGAACGTGAAGGAAGTGACCTGCTTAGCAGAAAAGAAAGATCTGACATGGGGTGGAGTTGGAGGATATATCCACCCAGGTTGGTGGGAGGAGTTTAGCTTAAAGACATTCCAGCCAATCATCGTATTCCGGTCGAACTGCCAGAGTGTGGATACGTGAACCATATACACGCCCCTAGAAATAAGGTATTGCACCCAAGTGGGCCTATCCTGTATGAATAATTTTAAATGAATAATGAGATAATTAGTTCTTGTTGCTATATTAGGCATTGCTAAGCATCTGAAACACAAACTATTCTTTGCAAAAAACTTTGCTAGTACACCATTTAGGGCAACTTAACGTCACAAAAGGAGGGAAATGCAGCGTTATGTGGCATTAGGGTTTCCACCCTAACTCCCCATTCCCACTCCCCAAGCAGCAAAAGTTAAAAACATTAGGGTTTTGGGTTTCCGGAGTCTTGGTGAATCAGTGGTAGGGTCTTCCTTGGGGTTGTCAACCCTAATGCTCACCCCATTCCGTGAGCAAACAAAATCGCACATGATCTTTCTTCACACAGGGCCCTTCGTGAAGAAACCTACAATAAACTGTGTTGGCAACATGGCGAGATGGAACATACATAGAAACATACATAGAATTTGATGGCAGATAAGGACTGCTTAGCCCACCCAGTCTGCCCATTTCCCTACCTTATGGATAAGCTGCAGATCCTAGTTAACCAATAGCCTACTTCCTCCTACCCCACACTAGAATTGCCTTATGTCTGTCCCATGCATTCTTGAATTCCCCCACTGTTTTTGACTCTACCACCTCCTCAGGAAGGCCGTTCCATGCATCTACAACCCTCTCTGTGAAGAAATACTCACATTACCTCTGAGCGCCCCCCATCTCTTCAAATTGTGCCCCCCTTGTTCTTGAACATCTCTTTTCTGAAAGATGCTACCTCTTGGATTCTGTTGATTCCCTTGAGGTATTTAGAAGTTTCTATTATGCCCCCCCACTCCTTTCCTTGAAGCTATACATCTTAATCTCGTTTAGTCTTTCTTCATATGTCTTGTGGTGCAGACCCTGCACCATTTTGGTTGCCATCCTCTGGACAGCCTCCACCCTGTCTATGACTTTGCAGAGATGGGGTCTCTAGAACAGTACACAGTACTCCAGATGTGGTCTTACCAACTGCCTGTACAGAGGGCCAACAACTTCCTATTTTCTACTGGTGATGCCTCTCCCTATGCATCCCAGTATCCCTCCAGCCCTCCTTACTGCCTTCTCACATTGCTGGCCCACCTTTAGGTCATCTGATATGACTACCCCCAAGTCCCTTTCCATTTTT
The DNA here is from genome assembly GCA_016271365.2 of Neoceratodus forsteri. NCBI lineage: Eukaryota > Metazoa > Chordata > Ceratodontiformes > Ceratodontidae > Neoceratodus > Neoceratodus forsteri. The sequence continues at coordinate 236,099,588 of CM028129.1, forward strand.
GTTGTTGTCAGTATCTCACCCCCCATTGTATAATCTTCCCCTGGGTTTTTGTTTCCCAGGCGCATTACTTTGCACTTCTTGCATTGAATCTAAGCTGCCATACATTTGACCATTCCTCCAGCCTTGCCAAGTCCCTTTTCATCCTTTGCACCCCACCTTGCGTATCATCCCTGTTGCAGATCTTTGTGTCATCTGCAAAGAGGCATACTTTTCTTTCCACTCCCTCAGCAATGTCACTTATAAAGACATTAAAAAGGACCGGCCCCAATACTGAACTCTGCAGTACCCCACTAGTAAACCCCCTTTCTTCACTATGGACTCCATTTACTATTACCCGCTGTGTCCTGTTGTCCAGCCGGTGTTTTACCCAGGCTAACACCCTGGGACCCACTCCCAGGCTGGCTAATTTGTTTATTAATCTTTTGTGTGGGACTGTGTCAAATGCCTTGCTAAAGTCTAGGTAGTCCATATCCACAGCCCCTCCCTGGTCTACTACTTTAGTGACTCCATCAAAGAAATCAATTAGATTTGTCTGACATGACCTTCCTGCTGTGAATCCATGCTGCCTTGGGTCCTGTGCCTCACTGGCCTCTAGGTACTCAACAGTTCTTTCCTTCAGAAGTGATTCCATCATTTTTCCTACCACTGAGGTCAAACTGACAGGTCTGTAGTTTCCTGCCTCTGTCTTGCTCCGACTTTTGTTAAGGGGAATCACATCCGCCCTCCACCAGTCCTCAGGTACCACACCATCCTCCCATGATTTAGTAAAAAGGGTAGTCAGTGGTGTTACCAGTTCTTCCCTTAGTTCTTTTAGAATTCTGGGGTGAATCCCATCAGGCCCCATTGCTTTATCCACCTTCAGTGTTAAGAGTTCTTTCAGAACCCTTTCTTCTGTGAAAGGACTAATATCAGCCCCCCTATCCAGAGTGCATCTATTGACTGGATTAGGTATCTCCCCCTGCTTTTCCACTGTGAATGCTGAACAGAAGTATTCATTCAGTATCCCTGCTTTTTCACTGTTGCTCTCTGCCCAACCACCTTCCTCTTTATTCAGCCTCAGTATCCCTGCTTTAGTCTTTATTTGCTCTCTAATGTACCTATAAAAGGTTTTATCCCGCTTCTTAACCGAGTTGGCTATCTTTTCCTCAGTTTGGGCCTTTGCTAGTCTGACTGCCTTCCCTACTGCCTTCTGTTTTAACTGGAACAGTTCTCTGTCCTGCTCCTTCTGTGTTTCCTTATACTTCCTGAATGCTATCTTTTTCTCCCTTAACTTCCCTGCCACTTCTTTTGAGAACCATAGTGTTTTTTTCCTTCGTTTTGATTTATTTGCTTCACACAAAGGCTTGTTGCCTCTGTGATGGTGGTTTTGATGTTTCCCCATTGTTGCTCCACCCCACCTTCTTGCCTGTTTGCTAGTGCTTTTCTGAGACACTCTCCCATTTTGACAAAATCAGCCCTCCTGATGTCCAGTACCTTCACTTTTGTATGGCTTGACTCTACAGCTAAGTTTATCGTGAACCACACTGTTTGGTGGTCGCTTGTTCCCAGATGGCTACCCACTTCAAGACTGGAGATCCTGTCTCCATCCCCATTTGAGAGTACCAGGTCTAAGATTGCTCTCTCCTGAGTGGGTTTCAACACTAGCTGTCTGAGGCATGCCCCTGTAGAGCATTGAGAATGGCCCTGCTCTTGGATGTGGCTGCAGCAAAGGTGCTCCAGTTAACATCTAGTATATTCAGGTCCCCCATCAGCAATATCTCCCCTTTCTCTGCCATCCTAAGGATGCCTTCTATCATTTCCTTGTCCATTTTTTCCCCCAAGACGGGGGTCTGTATACAATCCCTGTGCGGATTGTGGTGCCATTTCCAGTCTCCAGGGTGACCCACAGTGCTTCCTCTCCTCCCTGTTTAACCTTTAGTTCTGTTGCTTTGATCCCTTCCCTTACACAGAGAGCTACTCCTCCTCCTCCTCTTCTTCTTCCCTCCCTGTCCCCCCTGTAGATTGTGTACCCTGATATGTTTACATCCCAGTCATGGTTCTCTGTGTACCATGTTTCTGTGACTGCAACGATATCCAGGAATCCCTCTTCCATCAAGGCCACCATTTTGGGAAGCTTTTTACCTAGACTACGGGCATTGGTACTCATTATCCTCCATTTTGTTATGGCTTTATTTCTTTTTGCCCCATCCCTATCCTTACTGCCTTTGTCTTTTTCTCCATTTACCCATGCCCTTCTCCTTATCGACTGCTCTATCTTGGTGTTTACCTCACTAACTACCCTGATTTGGGGGGGCCCCTAGGATATGCCTTCTCCTTTTCAGTGCCTCCTCCCTTGGCTAGTTTAAATGCTTCCCAATGAAGTATTTAAACCTGTCACCTAGGATCCTGGTTCCCCTCCTGGATAGATGCAGACCATCGCATTTGTATAGGCCTGCATCCCTCCAGGAGGAGCCACAGTCCCTAATGAAGCCAAGTCCCTGAGCTCTGCACCAGTTTTTCAACTAGTCACTGAATCCCATGGTGCAGAGTATCCTAGAGCCTCATCCATGCCATAGACAGGTAGCACTTCTGAGAAAGTTACTGTGTGTGCTACTTGTCTAAGGCCCCTCCCCAGCTCCACAAACTCCTGTTGCACTGCATGATCCCATTCTCAGCCAGGTCATTTGTCCCTAGGTGGATAATGACATCCAGCTCATTCCCCTTTGCAGCTGCTCCCACGATCCTGAGGATTCATTTCCTGTCCCTCCAAGCCATGGCGCTGGGTTCAAAATATTTAAAATTACCAAAATTATGAGTGTGTTACAAAATTTCAACATACACTCATAACTTTGCTATTTTTAAATATTTTGACCCCAAATTTTCAACATAGCCTTTTTATGACCCCACCAGATAAACAAGGGTGCTGTAAACTTTCAAATACTGCCCAAAAGGCGGTTTTGTCAAGCGACAGCAAAAAATGCCTTTTGGGCCTTATTTGCATAATTCCACCTCTATTGTTCAAGAGGTAGGGTACCAAAAGGGCCATGTTGATAATATGAGCTCAAAATATTTAAAAATTGAAAAATTATGCATCAAAGTTGAAAACCCCATTGCAACACACTGAGCCGGACTTACCTTAGTTTCTCATATTGCAGATGGCAGTTCCAGCAGCAAGACATGTTTTTGATTAGAGAGTGAATCTCTGCCCTGGGACCTGTTCAGGTGAGTAAGGGTGTAGTGGGGGTGCCGGGTGGCGAGTGCTGAGTGGAAGGCTGGGGTGGGGTTCAGATCAGTGAGGGACCATTTTGTTTTTTATAGGCTAAAAAACAAAATCATCACAGGATGGTTTTCTTTTTTCAGATGAACAGTCCGACACTGGGGATTGAGTACCCCAGTGTCTGGTTACTGTTCAGGAAATTGGGTGGGTGACCCGAAGGGTCTAGCGAAGTGGTATCGGGGTGGGCACCCTGGTCTGCCAATATTAAAAGAAAAAAAAAAAACTAAACATTGGGAAGGGCTGGCCACCCTGGAGGAGAGGGGGAGAAAGAAGTAGTACAAAGGGTGGACATTCCAATCCGCTTAATAAAATAAATTAATCAATAAATAAAAACTACAGACAGACAGACAGACAAAGATAAAGAGACACACAGAACAGCGGATCAGCGACTCACTGCTCTCACTGCAGCCCGCAGCATGACTTTCAGCTGCAGCTGCGGAACTAAAGAAAATCCTGCTGTTCTCATACAGAGAATGTGGGTGAACGGCTTCTCTCACTAAGCTGGGCACCCCAGATTTTGGGGTGCCCAGAAAAGGTATTTCTGGCCATAATTTTAGAGAACAAATATCAGGACTTCCACCCCTCTAAAATGTTCCAACAGTCACTGTATTTACTTCAGAACAACCTGAGCCTCTGACATTTCTATTCTCAGTAGGGTCAGCCTAGGCGATTGTGGCCTAGATTATGCTCTAGAACTGTTGCCAAGACAACACCTCCCTCTTGATGAAGGACTTCGAATCTTGCATTGTGAACTAATTGTGTCTGTATATTGCCTTGTCTTCTTGAGCGAAAAGGTTTCTGAATATTTTATCTGGAAAAACATAATAGAAGTTTTGTTATAAAAAAAAGGAAACTAACATCAGAATCTAGCTAAACAGGTCCCGTGTAGCTAGGTTCAGATGTTTGTTTACTAAAATTACACCATTTTATACATTGTCCACATTTTTTATTTTTAGGGAAAAGAAAGAAAAGGGAGTCTCTCAAGGCACAAAAAATGTTTTGTGCTGTGAGAAGCAAGTGGTGAGAAACCAAAAATAGTATTGTGACACAAAATGTTTGGTGCCATATCAGAACCTTATCCCAAGAACCCTACTGAACATGCTCAAATCAGAAAAACACAAAACTTTTAAAGCCTTATAACTTTGGGATCATTTAATATTTTGTCATGAAACCTGTCAAAAGCACTACCTTAGGACATCACCCCTGTACCCTGAGAGGTGGGGGAGGAAATTACATTTTGTGTAGGCTATAGGTGAGAGCAAAAAAAACCAACCCCTTTTCAGTATAGGAAAAAAAAGAAAAAATGACTTACCATAGTAATCTTGTTTCTTCCAAGGGAATCTTACTGTACTCTGACATATGCAGTATGGTCTCACCATAGGACTGCCATGGAGCCGAAATGGTTAATAGAACCTACACTAATGATGGAATGCTAGGCTCGAGCTCAGTTTTCAAACCACTGTCCCTGGAATACATCCTGCAACCCTCAGAGTCTTATGGAGCATGCATAAGAACAAACTATCTAAACGATCCTAATAAATAACTAGCACCCCCCCCCCAAAAAAAAACAAACAATCCCTTTACATTTAAGAGTGTGGACATCACTAAGATTTAAGTCACAGATGCCCCAACAAGAAAACAACTCACAAGTTTCAAACAGCATGGACAACTGTAGTGCAGTGCCCATAGGTTCTAGTAGGGGAGGTAGGGTGGGAGCGCAGAATACAGTAGGATTCCCTTGGAAGAAACACGATTACTATGGTAATTTTTTCTTCTAACCCCAGGAAATCTTACTGTATTCTGACATATGCAGATACCAAAGTTGTACCTTTGGAGGAGGGCAGAGAACATGCTTAGGAAACAAGATCTGCAGTACTGGTGTACCAAATCTGGCATCACTTCTGGCCTTGGTATCCAGGCTACAGTGCTTGGTAAATGTGTGAACAGTTTTCCAGGTAGCTGCTTTACAAATTTCCAACAAAGGAATATCTCTTACAGCTGCCATAGAAGCAGCTGTACCCCTTGAAGGGTGGGCCCTAAGGCCCACAGGGAGTTCTTTTTTTTTTACTTTATTTTTATTTTATTAACATCTTGGATTAACACCTTTGAGTTACAAGCTCATTTACAAAGGTTCCACATCATGAAAGTACAAAAGACAGTAAGTTAGAATGGATAGTAAGTTACAAAAGACAGTAAGATACATAAAACGGAAGGTCACAAATAATTACAATAGTTCACAGTGCAACATTCAAGCGTCCATGATTGTTATAGCTTACAATGAGCGCTAAGGATGGTGGTACAGAAGAAAAAATTACTCACCTTAGTAATGTTGTTTCTTCTAATGGAGTCTTGCTATATTATAGACATTAGCAGTTTGATCCAGCTCTAGAACTGCCCCGGAGTGAAATGGTTAAAACCATTCAAAAATAGAATTTTGGCACGAGAGCAGCTCTATCTGTGTCATTTCAAACTTGAACTGTCAGATCTTCACGAGCCAAACTCACTAAGGTCTGTGTGAGGCTGTAACCTACACTAGCCAAATGGCTACCTAAATAATAACAACCATTGATGGTCCCAACACCCAAGACTCAAGTCAGGGGACCAGAAATACTAACACCATTCTAATAATATGAAAATGGAACATAAGTATAATAAAACACACACATACACATACACACCCCAAAGTCCCAAAGGGGACAAAATGCTAAAGAACATAAGTAGTGCCCACACTAAGTTGCCCGCACCCCACCAGTAGAGGTTCTGAGAGGGGCAGGTTAGAGGAGGTCTATAATATAACAAAACTCCATTAGAAGAAACAACATTACTAAGGTGAGTAATTTTTCTTGAACAACATGAAGTCTTGCTATATTATAGACATTAGCAGAATACACAGCAGTACCTCCATGGAGGAGGGCAGAACCTACTTAGGAATAGGCTCTGAAGAACAGCTGTGCCAAACGAGCATCTCTCCTGGCCTGGACAGCCAGGGAGTAATGCTTGGTAAAAGTGTGTACTGCTTTCCAAGTAGCAGCCTGGCAAATCTCTAATAAAGGGGATATCTCTGGTAGCAGCTAGAGACGCAGCTGTACCCCTGGTAGAATGAGCCCTCAAACTGGGGCTCTGCCCACTTTCTGATAACAAAATTGGATACAAGAGACAATCCACCTGGCTATTGATCTCTTAGTGGCAGGTTTGCCTTTCCCAACTTCACCATAGGTAAGGAAAAGTTGGAGGGATTCGAACCTGTGACCTTTGGTACGCTCTATATAATAACTAAGAGCTCTCTTAACATCCAGGCTGTACAACCTCCTCTCACCCGAAGAGGATGATCAGTGAAAATACTGGAAGGAGATAGATTGATTAAGATGGAAATCTGAAACCACCTTAGGCAAAACTTCCTATTAGTCCTAAGGACTACCTTATCCCTGTGGAAAGAAATAAAGTCAGTCTCCACTGACAAGGCTTGCAATTCACTTATGCGTCTGGCAGAAGTGATAGCCACTAGAAAACAGTTTTCCAAGTTAGGTATTAAGCTCTGCAGAAGACAGAGGTTCAAAGGGGGTTGCATTAACTGGGCAATGCAAACATTAAGGTCCCAAGCATGGGCCGGTTCCCGAAAGGGAGGATTAGTATGGAGTAATCCCTTAAAAAACTTGGAAAACATAGGATGAGAGGAAAGAGGGGATGACTTTCCTGCTGACACAAAAGCAGACACAGCTGCCAAATGAACTCTCAGGGTAGCTGGTCTGAGACCCAAGGAATTAAGATGTACCATGTAATCTAACAAAATGGGCAATTCAGCAGATTCTGGGAAATATTTTCCCAGCACACCAAATGGAAAACCTTTTCCATTTAGAACTATAAGTAGCCCTAGTGGAAGGCTTTCTGGAAGCCTTTAGGATCTCAAGAACACCCTGAGAGAGGTGTAAATCAGCAAACTCTAACTCCTCAAGAGCCAGGCCTTGAGGTTGAGGGATTTGAGGTCCGGATACCAAACCCTTCCCTGGGCACAAGTCAACAGATTGTGATTCCTGGGGAGGCACAGGGGAAGATGGACTGTCAGAGACAGAAGGAGTGGGTACCAGGGCTGCCTGGCCCAATCCGGGGCAATCAGAATCACCCTGCAAGGCTGAGATCTGATTTTGACTAGTACTTTGAATAGGAGAGAAAGGAAGCATAGAGAAACTTCCCTCCCAATCCAGAAGAAGGGCATCCAGGGAACTGAGCCCAGCACTGGAGGCCTGCAACAGAACAGAGGAAGTTTGTGATTGTCTGGGGCTGCAAAAGATCTATCTGAGGATGCCCCACCTGGCAAAAACTATCCCCAGCACTTGAGGATCCAGGGACCATCGTGATGGCCCTGGGAAATCCTGCTGAGGGCATCCGCTAGGACATTGTCCTTCCCTGGAAGATGAACCGCTATGAGGGAAGTGTTCAGGGAATAGGCCAGAGACCACAACTTCATTGCCTCGGTGCACAAGGCCAAAGACCGAGTGCCCCCCTGTTTGCTGATGTACCACATTGTTGTGGTGTTGTCTGTTCTGACTTGTATCACCTTGTCGTGGACAGATGCAGAAAAAGCTTGAAGAGTTAAAAGACAGCTCTGAGTTCCAGAAAATTGATGTGGAGCAGAGATTCCTGGGGACCAAACTCCCTGAGTGGAAAGGTCACCCATGTGGGCTCCCCAACCCAGAAGGGAAGCATCTGTAGTGACAGTCAAGTCGTGAGAAGGAAATGAAGGGGACCCCGCGCTTAATTGCTCTGATCCTGCCACCACTGGAGAGCTAGGATCAAGGTTGAGTCACTGGGACCAACTTGGAAAGGGTCTCTTCTCTGAGACCAAAGGTTCTCAAGTGAAACTGAATGTCTCTCATCTGAAATCTGGCTCCCTGCACAACAGCTGTGGATGCAGCCATGTGCCCAGGAGCTGCAGAAAGTGTCTTGCTGGTCGAGAGACCTGCAGAGTGAAGGAAGAGGCCAGAGCCACTAAATTCCTTACCTTTCTGGGGAAGAAAGGCTCTGGCTAGCTTTGTGTCCAATTCTGCCCCTATAAAGGTGAGTACCTGGACTGGTTCCAGAACCGACTTTGGTAGGTTTAGCAGAAAACCCAGGGAGGTGAGAAGCTGCTGGGTGACCTGCAGGTGAGATTTTACCTGTTCTGGGGACTGGCCTACAATGAGCCACCTGCCTAGATAGGGAAAAACAGTAATCCTCTGCCTCCTTAAGTGGGCCACTGCCACTGCTAGACACTTTGTGAATACCCTTGGAGCAGAGGTAAGGCCGAAGGGCATTGCTCTGAACTGGTAATGACCTGAGGGCAGTTCGAATCTGAGGTACTTTCCATGGGATCTTCTGATTAGGACATGGAAATAGGCATCCTTGAGGTCCAGGGAGGCTAGCAAGTCCCCTGGCCTTAGGGAAGGTAAAATCATTGCCAGAGTTACCATTTTGAACTTTGGTTTCAAAAGATGCTTGTTCAGATATCTGAGATCTAAGATGGGCCGCCATTCTCCTGTCTTTTTTGGGGTAAGGAAGTATCTGAATACAGACCCTGCCCTGATGCAGGGAGGAACCCTTTCTACTGCTCTGAGAGCTAACAGGGATGAGACCTCTGTTTCCAGAGCGAGGGTCTCTGAAGCACTTGCAGTGAAAAAATCTGCTTCTCAACTTGGGAAACTTTTTGAAGCTGAGAACCAGACCCTGGCTTACTACTTCCAGAACCCACTTGTCTAAGGTTAAAGAAGCCCAATTCTGACTGAAGTAAGCCAGCCTGCCCCCCACTGGTACAGGAGAATCGGCCCTGGGCACCCCATCAGGGTGCCTGTTTCGCAGGAGCTTTAGGCTGGGGGGTGGGAGCAGATCTGCCCACCCCTCGTCTGCCCCTGCCTCTGAAGAAGCCCCTCTGAGCATAGGCAGAGGAGGCCTCAGTCTGGTAGAAAGGCCTGTGAAAAGGCCTACCCCTACCCCTGGGGGCATGCCTTTGAGGAGTGGCTTGCCGCTCCTTAGCCTGGGCACCTTGTAAGTAGTCCTATATTCATCCATCTTCTTCATGTAATTCTCTGTCTGCTCTCCAAATAGAGAATTTCCCACCACAGGAAAATCCATAGCCTTAGTCTGGGTATCCTGTGACAAACTAGTACACCTGAGCCAGGCCAACCTACTAAAAGCTACAGATGTGGCCATGACCCTAGACGAAACATCATTAACATCCACAGCAGCATGAAACTGAACCTTAGAGGCTTCAATGCCATCAGCAGCCACCTGTTCTAGTTCACTAGCCAGCTGGCCATGGGCCTGCTTGGCCAATTGCATAACAGTATTCCATCTAGATTTCTGATACCTAGCTACATAAGCCATATAATTTGCTTGCCTGAGTCCCAGAGAGGCTGCCATATACTGTTTTGCCATGGCATCAATCTTCCTGGAATCCTTGTCAGGAGGATGTGAAGCCAAGGGAATATTAGCTTTATCACAGGCAGCAGCCTGAACTACCCCAACATGACTGCATTGCTGAGAAAGGAATTCTGTATCAGGGCCTGACAATGTATACCTTCTGTCCATCTTTTATCTACAGGAGGCACAGAATTAGGAGCTTTTAAAATTTTAATTGTTTGTTTCCTAAAAGACTTATGTAAAGGAATAGACAATCTCCTAGACTCTGGAATATCCATCATTTCTACAAAATCAGGCTCCTCTTGCTCATCCACAGCCTCTTCTAAAGGAAGCTGGAGGGTTTCAGCAACTTTTATAAAACATAAAATGAGATGGGGACTCAGACAGCATAGGGGAGATTCTAGAGGTCTGTCTGGGGAGATGTCCGGTTCAATGGGCACACCCAGACCTTCCCAGCCACATTCATACTGTTCATAATCCTCCTCCCCCTCCTCTGGTTCATAAAATTCCTCAATATCATAATCCTGAACCACTGGGACCAGACAAACTGACCTTTTACCAGATAGTGGTGGTTCGGACGGACCCTGAGACAGTGACTGGACAATTTGTATGGCTTTTGCTATCTCTGCAGCAGTTGGAGAAGGAATTTTGTACTCCAGACCTGCTGATTTTCTTGTTTTCTTTACTGGAATTGTTCCTCAGAACCAGCTTTTCTTTTGCCCGAGGAAGTCTGGCCCTGGTCAGAGGGCACTCTCTCTGGTTCGGTTGGCACCGAACCGGGCTGGCCATACGGGTCAGCGGACTTTTGAGCTCGCTCCCTGAGCCTGCCCAATCTTTTTCCAGGGTAGCTGCAGGGAAATTCTACATACCTGGCAGTCTGACTGGAGGTGGTCAAACCCCAGACAATAAACACATGTGGTGTGTGGGTCAGCCTTGGCAAAGACTTCCCCACAAACATCACAGTGTTGAAACCCAGTGGGCCCGGTTTTTCTTTTGGGTTCTCAGACATAATGCCAGCCTAACCAAAACTTGTCTTTTAACGGCAGTGCCAGGTAAGACACCCTTATCGGTTCCTAACCGTGTCACAGGTATTGGAAAACGTAATAAATCAGTTTTTTAGAACCGATAAGAACCGGAACCGCACTCTAAAATAGTAACTTTTAGTTTTAAATGAGTTCTAAACCCACTGATCGGTTCAAAACCGAACCGATAACTCATAAGTTCCACACAGACAAAACCTTCATTTACTTACGGTTACCACAGATAGAGCTTGAACCGAACGGTTTTATGGTAAATAAAACTATTCTCGTTAAATCCAACCGAGAAAACACTTTAAACCGAGAAATGAACCGAGCAGAAGGAGAAATCTCCGGAGCGACTGTTCACTGAGGCGGAGTAAAGAATCTGACAGTTCAAGTTTGAAATGACACAGATAGAGCTGCTCTCGTGCCAAAATTCTATTTTGGAATGGTTTTAACCATTTCACTCCGGGACAGTTCTAGAACTGGATCAAACTGCTAATGTCTATAATATAGCAAGACTTCATGTTGTTTGAAGGGGGTAGAGGGTGGAGAAGGGGAAAGGTAAGGTAGTAGACTTGGGGTGGCAAACAGGGACTGGGCAGGGTAAAATTAAGAGAATCGAAAGGAGAAAGACGTGTCTGATAAGGGGAGGAGCTGAAGAAGGCTTGAGGGACTGTGGATTACAAACAGGAGTTGACTGTGGACTCTGTTTGTTGCAGAACCTGAGAGAGGGAGAGCAGCTACCTTACAGCAAGGAGGTGATTTACTGAGTACATTGAACCAAATTCTTAATTCAGGGGCCTGTAATAGTAAGTATGTAACTCCTAGGTGGCGCTATCCCAAGGGCTACTACCCCTGCCTGCTTGGCTAGTTGCAGGTTAAGGGGCCTAGGTTCTGATACGGGTGCCTCCACCCAGAGGTCAGGGTTGGTAGTGGTCAAGCTGACCTGGGAACAGCCCTCCGGGACACTGTAACACCCCTTTTCTCCTTCTAGTGGCCTGAACAGTACACAATAATCACTTTCACAATGACCCTTATTCACCTGGCAATTACCCACACTGTTTGCACTTACCACCAGGGCTGGTTCCTCTAGCTTGACCCTGGGGACCCCCCTGTAAAACAAGGTTAAGCACAGCAAATAACAACAGTACAATACTCTTGGCACAAACTGGAACCACAGCCAAGTTAAATGCAAACAAAGTTAAATCTGATTTATTCAGGGGACCTGAACAAGTGAGGGGTGTAATCAGGTTGATTTGCTTAAAAGCTATATTAATCAGACAGTTATGCATGCAGTTCAGAGTCCCTACACAGTCACATACTCTGGGTATCCAGGTAGGAAAATGGTGGGCTAGCCAGGAACGTTGCAGCTGGTTGAGGCCCTGTGATGGAAGAAAGCAACATGCACAACACATACTATTTGTAATCCGGAGCCGGAGGGCTCAGTTCGTGAAAGAAAAGGCAACAAGATGACAGCACCTTTAGATTTAGCAGTTGTTGTAGGGAGCTACCCTGATGTTTACTCACAATACCCAATATTGGACACAGGCAGGATGAAATCAAGACTGCAGGCTGTTGAGCTGGAGTGCCCGGAGAAGAAGGCCCACACGAATCGCCAAGGCGTCATTCCTGTTCAAGGCATTGAGCAGTGGGCTGATCCCCAGGACGATCTCTCGTTGATGACTTTCTCTGCGTAGCAGGTATTCTGGCTGGGCAAGTGTAGCACGGCCCAGGCAAACGGAAATGGATACAGATTCAGTCCTTGGAGCTGGATACAGCCTCCAGCAAGCAAAACACAGTTCAGACCAGTGACAGAATTGGGGGAGGGTTTAAAACATGAGTCGAATTGGACCCACTGGTTTAAAAAATGTGGGTCTAAAGAGGAACCTACTAGGTCAAAACATAATCAGTGGAAGATTTTGAACAGTTCACATTCCCTTCCTTTAAATATTGTTATAGAGTAGGTGCATCAATTTGGACCCACTGGCAGAGGAAAGAGGGGTCAGTTATGGAAAGCATGCAACTTTTGGCCCTTTGGTGCATGTTAGTGCTGTCCCTGGTTCAGACACACAGTGGGGAAACAAATCACGACCCACTATAAGCACACAGCACATTCACATGTAAGGAAATTCCACTGTACCAGGCAAATGGCTCTCTGGTCGCAATTACAGATTCTCTGCACAATCCAGGAGTTCAGAGGTAGCTGGAAGTCCTGACAGGCCGATCACATTCAGCAAATCTTTGGTCTTCTTCAGGTTAAAGCCTGGTCACAATTCAGTGGCTTAATTTGCTCTCCAAGCTCGGATTCAGTCCGGAAAAAAAACACAAGTTCCCTCTCAGGAACAGCAGGCACGCAGGCCAAACTCAGGCCTTTCCACAGTTCTCCCACACAAATCCACTATGGATTGCTGCTCGAACTATCTCGAGCTGTTACTTCTTCACTTCCCAACGCAGATCTAACTGAAACTGCAAGCAGTGTGGGACTTTCCCCAAGGTCCAAAAGGATCAGCTGGCTGATCTGTCTGTCAGTCACAACAAGGCCTCCCCCTCCAGGTTATTTTAGGCACCAAAAGCCCAAAACTACAATTCCTACAAGTTTTGGCCCCACCAAGCCCCTGTAGGCAGGCTCCACTTTAGAGTCCCAAATGTACTGATTGGCCCATTCTGCAGTCCAGGACCAAGAGGATGGAAACAAACAGAACTGTCCATGCTGCAAAGAAGGCAGGTTAGAACAAACTGCAATATTATTACTACTCTAACAAATGATCAGCAAACAAGTACATCTTCTAACAGAGGTCCCTCTCAGATTAATTGTGACTGCAATCCAGGCAGCTCTTAAAGAGACAGTACACAGAGGCTATACAGGTACTCTCTGGCAATCGCATTTAAACTGCTAAAACACAGGACACCAGCCTGGCAGTGAGCATTTAGGCAAGCTCAAGGAAGACTTTTCGGAAACCCCTATTTGTAGGGGGGTTACAAGTAGAAGTCAGTGTTTTGGTTCTCTGTTTTTGGGGTTGTCTTTACTTGGTGTAACTTTAATTTGCCAGGGAGGTAATCTAACTGGGAGAATATCTGCAGTCATTTGTGACTAGAGTGGTTACTGAAACTCTGTGAAAAAGGTGTCTGATAAGGAGAGGAGCTGAAGAAGGCTTGAGGGAGTGTAGTTACAAACAGGAGTTGACTGTGGACTCTGTTTGCTGCAGAAGCTGAGACAGGGAGAGCAGCTACTAGTTACTAGAGCTGTGTTTTGCTCTGTAGGTTACAGAAGAAAGACTTTTTTTTAACAGATTGTTGATTGTTTTTTGTAGACACCAAGTACCAAAGGAACAACCCCCCTCCCCAATCCACCAGCCACCCCTGGGTGCTCTACCTTTATAGTGCAAGGCCAGGCCACACCTCCTTAAAGACACAGGAACAGTGCGGCAGCACAGCACAAGCAATAGCCTAGCCAGTATATAAAAAGAATTACAAAGGGTGTAGCTAGCAACTAGGTCCACAAAAGCACATACAAGAGGAGAAGAGAGAAGCTGTAATTCTCTACAGAAGGAGAGAAAGACAGGGAGAGAAGGAGAAGGAAAAAAAAAAACAGCTGCCAGAGGACTGTCTCTGAGCAAGTAAGGAGACTACTGAGGAATACAGGAACTTCCTGTCCCAGAACAGGAAGGGCAGGAGCTGTAAAGGCACAGAGGCAGTAGGAAAGTAGGGAGAAAAAACAAACAAAAAAAAAAGAAAGAAAACAGAGAGAGGAAAGAGTAAGCATACAAAACAACAGTCAATGGGCCACAAATAAGACATGATGGGAGGGTGCACTGCAGTGGCTGTGAAGCGGCAGTCTTCCGGGAGACATTCTGGAGGATGCGGTGTTGTCTCTTCTGCAGGCACCTCTCTGGGCTCTGGGAGGAGGTTGCTTGTCTTCATCCTGAGTTGGCCAGGATTCAGGGGCCTCCTCTCCCACCCAGGGACCACCAGAGCCGCCACCAATGCTTCAGAGGTTGCCAAGAAAAAGAAGCAATAGGATGATGGTGGGCTCAGGGAGGGTGAGGGTCGTGGAACAGAGGCGCATCCTTCCAGATGTTCCTCTCCACAATTCATATGCCATTCTGGCACAGCGTGGTTTCTCTATGGAGGCACCCGCAGTGGAGACCAAGGAGGATACTGGGAACCTCCATAAAGGAGACCCACAGGAGGGTGGCACGGGACCCCACAGGGGAAGGAGACAACTCCTGGTGGGGTATGCAGTTGTTGGGGGGGGGGAGGAGAGAGTGAGGTAAGGTGCCTGCCCGGTGCCATGGCTTGGAGGGTCAGGGAGCAAATCCTCAGGATTGCAGGAAAAGCTGCACGGGGGAAGGAGCTGAACATCATTGCCCACCTAGGGACAAATGACCTGGCTAGGAATGGGATCAGTACGCTGCAGGGGGAGTTTGTGGAGTTGGGGAGTGACCTTAGACAAGCAGCATGCACGGTAACCTTCTCAGAGATGCTGCCTGTCTATGGCATGGGTAAGGCTAGGGTGCTTCACACCATGGGATTCAATCAATGGTTAAGAAACTGGTGCAGAGCTCAGGGTTTTGGCTTCATTGGGGACTGGGGGTCCACCTGGAGGGATGCAGGCCTATACTGGAGTGATAGTCTGCATCTGTCCAGGATGGGAACCAGGATCCTATGTGACAGGTTTAAATGCTTCACTGGCAACCATTTAAGCTAGCCAAGGGGGGGGGGGCACTGAAAAGGAGCAGGAAAATCCCAGCCCCCCCCCAAAACAGGATCATTAGCGAGGTAAACACCAAAATAGAGAAGTCAATAGGGAGAAGGGCAGGGGTAAATGGAGAAAAAGTCAAAGGCAGTAAGGACAGGGATGGGGCTAAAAGGGTTAAAGGGGTAAGGCCATCAAAAAATGAAGGGTAATGAGTACCAACACCCGTAGTCTGGGTAACAAGCTCCCTGAACTAGTGGTCTTGATGGAAGAGGGAAGCCTGGATATCGCGGCAGTCACAGAAACATGGTACACAAAGAACTGTGACTGGGATGTCAACATACCAGGGTACACAATCTACAGGAGGGACAGGGAGGGTAGAAGAAGAGGAGGAGGAGCTCGCTACGTAAGGAAAGGGATCAAAGCAACAGAACTAAAGGGTAAACAGGGAGGAGAGGAGGCACTGTGGGTCACCCTGGAGACAGGAAATGGCATCACAATCCGCACAGAGGTTGTATACAGACCCCCGTCTCAAGGACAGGAAATGGACAAGGAGATGATGGAAGGCATCCTTAGGATGGCAGAAAAAGGGGAGATATTGTTGATGGGGGACCTGAATATGACAGATGTTAACTGGAGCACCTAGTCTGCAGCCACATCCAAGAGCAGGGTCATTCTTGATGCCCTACAGGGGGCAAGCCTCAGACAGCTAGTGTTGAAACCCACCTGGGAGGAGCAATCTTAGACCTGGTACTCTCAAATGGGGATGGAGAGAGGATTTCAGATTTAGAAATGAGTAGCCATCTGGGAACAAGTGACCATCAAACAGTGTGGTTCATGATAAACACAGCCGTAGAGTCAAGCCATACAAATGTGAGGGCACTAGACTTTAGGAGAGCTGACTTTGGCAAAATGAGAGAGTGCCTCAGAAAAGCACTAGCAAATGGGCAAGGAGAGGTGGAGGAACTATGGGGAAACATCAAAATTGCCATCACAAAGAAAACAAGCCTTTGTGTGAAGCAAACAAACAAATCAAAATGAAGGAAAAAAACACTATAGTTCTCAAAAGAGGTGGCGGGGAAGGTTAGGGAGAAAAAGATAGCATTCAGGAAGTATAAGGAAACACAGATGGAGCAGGATAAAGAACTGTACCAGTTAAAGCAGAAGGAAGCGGGGAAGTCAGTCAGAATAGCAAAGGCCCAAAGCGAGGAAAAGATAACCAATGTGGTTAAAAAGGGGAATAAAACCTTTTATAGGTACATTAGGGAGCGAAGAAAGACCAAGGAGGATAGTGAGGCTTAATAAAGGGAGGGGTGGGCAGAGGGTGACAGTGAAAAGCAGGGATACTGAACAAATACTTCTGCTCAGTATTCAGAAAAGAAAGAGGAAGGAGGTACCTAATCCAATCAACAGAAGCACTCTGGACAGGGGTCGATACCAGTCCATTCACAGAAGAAAGGGTTCTGAAAGAACTCTTGAAACTGAAGGTGGACAAAGCAATGGGACCTGATGGGATTTACCCCAGAATTCTAAAAGAACTAAGGGAAGAACTAGTGACACCACTGACTACCCTTTTTAATAAATCACGGGAGGATGGTGTGGTACCGGAGGACTGGAGGAAGGCAGATGTGATTCCCCTTCACAGAACTGGAAGCAAGGAAGAGGCAGGAAACTACAGACCTGTTAGTTTGACCTCAGATGTAGGGAAAATGACGGCATCATTTCTGAAAGAAAGAACTGTTGAGTACCTAGAGGCCAGCGGGGCACAGGACTCAAGGCAGCATGGATTCACAGCGGGAAAGTCATGTCAGATGAATCTAATAGAGTTCTTTGATTGGGTGACCAAAGTAGTAGACCAGAGAGGGGCTATGGACTTGGCCTACCTAGACTTTAGCAAGGTATTTGACACAGTCCCACACAAAAGATTAATAAACAGGTTATCCAGCCTGGCAGTGGATCCCAGGGTGGTAGCCTGGGTAAAAAATTGGCTGGACAACAGGCCACAGAGGGTAATAGTAAAAAGTCCACTCTGAAGAAAGGGGGGTTGCTAGCAGGGTACTGCAGGGTTCAGTACTGGGACCGGTCCTTTTTAATGTCTTTATAAGTGACATTGCAGAGGGACTGGAAAGAAAAGAATGCCTCTTTGCAGACGACACAAAGATTTATAACAGAGTTGATACACAAGGGGGGGTGGAGAGGATGAGAAGGGACTTGGCAAGGTTGGAGGAATGGTCAAAAGTATGACAGCTTAAATTCAATGCAAAGAAGTGCAAAGTAATGCATCTGGGAAATAAAAACCCAAGGGAAGAGTATACAATTGAGGGAGGTACTAACAACAACAAAAATGGAAAGGGACCTAGGGATAGTCATATCAGATGACCTAAAGGTAAGCAAGTAATGTGAGAAGGCAGTAAGGAGGGCTGGGGGCATACTGGAATGTATAGGGAGAGGCATCACCAGTAGAAAACAGGAAATGGTTATCCCGCTGTACAAACAGTTGGCAAGACCCCATCTGGAGTACTGCATGCAGTTCTGGAGACACCATCTCCGCAAGGACATAGATAGGATGGAAGCAGTCCAGAGGAGGGTAACTAAAATGGTGCAGGGTCTGCACCAGAAGCCATATGAAGAGAGACTAAAGGAGCTTAATATGTATATACTCGAAGAAGGGGGGGTGGACATGACAGAAACATTCAAGTACCTCAAGGGAATCAACAAAGTCCAAGATGGTAGCATCTTTCAGAAAAAGAGATGTGCAAGAACAAGGGGGCACAATTAGAAGATAGAGGGGGGACGGCTCAGGGGCAACATGAGGAAGTATTTTCTCATGAAGAGGGTTGTGGACACATGGAGCGGCCTTCCTGAGGAGGTCGTGGGGTCAAAAATAGTGTGGGAATTCAAGAATGCATGGGACAGACGTAAGGCAATTCTGGTGGGAGTTAGGAAGAAATAGGCTGTTGGTTAACTAGGATCTGCAGCTTATCCAGTAGGTAGGAAAATGGGCAGACTGGGTGGGCCAAGTGGTCCTTATCTAACGTCAAAGTCTATGTTTCTATGAGAGTAATTAGCATGAAAATAGAGCAGCCAGGAAGAATCTTTGCCTACTTTGCTGTAGCATAATTGAATACAGGCAACAATCCATCATGCAATGGTCCTCTATGTGGCAGATTTGGCCTTGCCCACCTCTCCATAAGTCAAGAAGAGCTGAGTACTATCCTGCCTATGATTCTTAGTGTGATCCAAGTAGTAGCTGATAGTCCTGACATCTAGGCTATGCGGCCTATGTTCCCCTGAACTGGAATGGTCAGTGAAAAAGCACGGCAAAGTGATGGACTGATTCAGATGAAAGTCCAACACAACCTTGGGGAGAAACTTCCTGTTAGTTCTGAGGACTACCACGTCCCTATGGACTGAAATGTAATTTGGCTCTGTGGACAGGGTCTGGAGCCACCTTGTACTCATCCATCTTTTTCATGAAGGCCTCTGTTTGCTCACCAAAGAGAGATTTGGGCCTTAAGGAAAATCCAAGGCCTTTGGTTGGCTGTCCTGGGATAGATTAGTGGCCCTTAGCCAAGCAAATCTCCACAGGGACACTGAAGTTGCCATCAGTCTGGTTGCAATGTCACTGGCATCCACTGCCATCCGAAACTGGTATTTGCAGGCCTCTATGCCCCTTTTCGCAGCCTCAGCTAGGTCAGATGCCATGGGAGCAGGGCAGGCCTTAGCAATCTCCAAAATCGTATTCCAGAGACTTTTCCGATACCTGGAAACATAAGCCATGTAAGTGGCCTACCTAATGGCCACAGAAGAACCCAAGTAAGACTTCTTGGCCATAGAGTCCATTTTCCTAGAATCTTTATCACGTGGGTGTGATGCCAGAGGAATGCCTGCCCTAGCACCTGCAGCAGCCTGCATCACCACTTCATGACTGAGATGCCCCAAAATGAATTCAGCTCCTGCCTTGGTCACCCAGTATTTCCTAGCCATCTTCTTGTCCACTGGGGGAATGGGAGTGGGGGGTTGCAAAATCCTAGTGGCTTATCTCTTCAGGGACTTATGGGTGGGTGGTAGTAACCTCTCAGTTGCTGGCACATCCATTATTTCCATGTAATCTTGTTCCTCCTCCACCTCTGTAGATTCCTGAGTGGAGAGGTCTAGAGTCTGTGCCACTTGCTTCATGAAAGCAAAATGTTAAGTAAAATCCTCCGGTCCCTTATCAGGGGAGTCAGGGCACTGAGGATCAGGGGAAACATCTGGTTCAGGGGGCTCCACAAAATCTTCCTCATTATTATTCTGATGGCATCAGCAACCTCCTCAGCGGTAGGAACCGGTGGGTTTGTCGGTTGCGGCTCCTTCCCCAAGAGCTTTTCCTTCTTCTTCTTCTTCATTTTAGCAGATGTTGCCGGATCGGTGGCAGTCTCTGTGGTTCGCTTTCTTCCCAGGGAACCTTCACCACTGTCAAAGGGTTGTACATCTGGTTCCTTGGGTTTTTCTTTAGAGTGAGAAGGAGTCAGTTTATCCGAGGCCGGGTCAGCAGCCTTGTCGGACATCTTCTCCCTCAGTCGGTTCAATTGCCAATCAACCATCGACGGGAACCTTTTTACAGATTTCACAATCTGCATTCAGGTAGTCAAACCCTAGGCAGAAGACACAAATTAAGTGCGGATCAGCTTTAGCAAATGGTTCACCACACTCTGTACAATGCTGAAAACCTCTAGGGCCGGTTCTTTTCTTGGGTTGTGACATAACATTAAAAACCTAGAGCAGGGGTTTCTCCGAGTCAGATAAACACATACTTGTAAACAAAGACTTCTCTTTCTTCTTTTTTTTTTTGGCCAATTAGGTTCCAGCGTACAGGCAGAAACGAGTTAAATATCAATAAGAAACCGGCCCAGAAGTTGATTTTTTTAAAAATAAATTTACCTAAAAAATACAAACAAAAGTTTGTTTTCTTCCCGTTGTGAGGAACCGAAAAACTTACTGAAACAACACTAAATCTAGACTAATCTACCTGTAATACCAAGGACAGTGCTTTAAAAACAAAAAGAAATAATCAGTACTTTAAGAAACCGAAAAAAATA
Source organism: Neoceratodus forsteri (assembly GCA_016271365.2). NCBI lineage: Eukaryota > Metazoa > Chordata > Ceratodontiformes > Ceratodontidae > Neoceratodus > Neoceratodus forsteri. The sequence goes on from CM028129.1 coordinate 236,120,036, forward strand.
AAATCTTCAAGAAAAATGAAGGAGGGCTTTCTGAGGCATCTTACTTAGGCAAGTGGAGTAAAGAATCTGATGGCTGCAGGATGTATTCCAGGGACAGTGGGTTGAAAACTGAGCTTGAGCCTACCATCCCATCATTAGCACAGATTCTATTAACCATTTCGGCTCTGGGGCAGTCCTATGGTGAAACCATACTGCATATGTAAGAATACAGTAAGATTTCTTGGGGTTTGAATTGGACATCTACAGGAAAACAACATATGTGGATTTCAGAAACCACACAAGTTGCTATCACGAAACTTTTCATAGATTAAGACTTTGTGTCTCCTAGACAACACATGCAACATTTCTGCTAATTTCGTTGAATGCTACCAAAGCTATTACGGTGCAAAGTTAGGGGTTTAAAACTGAACACCTTACTCAACCCTAACTATAGGTGTGCTACTGCACCCCTATAATATTGAGAAAGAAAGAGTGTGACTGTCACAAAGACATAGATTTATAGCATACATATGTGCCCAAGCTGAGGAAGAATTCCTGACACATTCATCAGGCCACCTACTGCTAGGGTGGGGGTCCAGATCAACAAAACAGAAAAGGAAAAAGACTTGGGGGTGGCCATCACCAGCAACCTGAAGCAATCAACGCAGTGCAAGAAGGTAGAAGCCAAAGCAAAAAAAAAAGTGCTTGGATGTATTGTGAGGGGGATCACGAGCAGGAGGGAGAAGGTTATATTGCCACTGTACATATCTTTGGTATGGCCACACCTGGAGTATGGTGTGCAATACTTGAGACTCTGCCTGAGAAAGGATATAAACCTGCTCGAGGCAGTCCAGAGGAGGGAGACAAAAATTATCCATGGACAGCAGGGCAAGCATATGAGGCCAGGCTAAATTACCTCAACATGTACTCACTCGAAGGGGGAAGGGGAACATGACTGAAACCTTTAAGTAACTAAAGAGTACAAACAAGGTGAATACAGGGGACCTCTTTTGTCTTAGCAGGAACAAGACCACAAGGGGGACTTCTATAATCTGGCAGGGGAAAGGTTCAAAGGAGGTCAGGGGAAACTTAAGTTCTTCATGTAATGAGTGGTTACGGTGTAGAATAGTGTTCCGGAGGAGGTCATCTCTCTTCATACGGTGGATGGATTCAAGAGGGGTGGGAATGAGTGAAGGGAGGTCAGGGTCCAAGGGGGCAGGAAAAGTGTGAAGGGGGGTCAGGGTTGATGGGCGGGGGGGGCTGTCAAACCCACAGCAGTTGCTAAGAAGGGGCACCGCAAATCGAGCAGACTAGACAGACCAAAAGGCTTTCTTTTGTTGGCTATTTTTGTATGTTTTTATGGGGGTCCGGAAGAGTTCAGTCACAGGAAAAAAACAAGGAAAAAAGCAGCTGAGCTGAAAGACGTACCACAGGGAAGGGCTTTGCTTTAAAGAGCAACAATCCTGACCCGGTCAGGTTTAATGCATATGCACCCCCAAACCCGCAGCCCAAACCACCTTCCGTAGGCATCTCCGCCCAGGGTGGTTAAAAAAACTCAAACAACTTGTTGCCCAAATGGACTGGTCCCCATTAAAATAGCCCCCAGCATTGATACTGACTCAATCTGTTCACACAGGCCTTCACTAAAGCTTGTGATCTCTGTGCCCCACTCACCAAACACCACACCAAAAGACAAAATGCACCTTGGATCACCCCCTTCCCTAACTCCAAAAACTGTGGGAAAGGGACAATCTCTGGCACAAAGCCTCAGAGTCTGGCAGGACGGCTGACAGACAATCCCATAATGCTGCGCGCAATAGCTGCATGCGGGCCATCCGCAAGGCCAAAGCGGACTACTATCAATCCACTCTCACTGCGTCATGGGGGTCCGCTCGGACCTTCTGGAATAATATCAAAGAACTCAATGGGAATTTGCGCTCTCCACCCCCTTCCAGCTCTCCATAGACGGCACCATTTCCACTGACCCACTTTCCATAGCAAGCTGTCTAAGCACCACCTTCACAGATCTCAGCTCTGTTCTCCCCAGTTGCTTCTTTGACCCTGTGCCCGAATCCCAATCCCCAACTCTGCAGCACCCTCGTTTCCTCCTGCATAAAATATCGTCCCATGAAGCCCGTCCATATCTGCAAAATGCACTAAACAGCAACAACCCTAGCAATGATCCCCTAGATGCTAGGCTCCACCGATTGGTCCTTGACGAGGTCCTTGTCCCTCTCACGGACCTACTCAACAGATCCCTATACCTGGGGCAATTCCCCAGTGCCTGGAAGACTGCTGTTGTTACCCCAATTCACAAAAGTGGTGACAAATCCTTCCCCAGTAACTATCGAACCATCTCCATTCTCCCCCCCATCCAAAGCTTTAGAGAAAGTGGATGCCACCAACTCACAGAATACCTAGCCAAGCATGACATCCTATGCCCGGAGCAGCATGGCTTCCGCTCATACCATAGCACAACCACAGCTGTCCTAGAATTCACCAACTTCCTACACTCCTCCCTCCTGATGCCCTTAAGCTTGCTATTACCTCCTCCATACTGTCCCTAGTGGATTATGGGCTTCCTGTTTATGGGGCATCAGATAACTCTGCTCTCCAGAAAGTTCAAATCTCCCTAAGCAAGGCCTGCAGGCTCCTAACGGGTGCCCCTAGTCTCACCAACACCTGCTCCCTCTATTCCGCTGCCAATTTCCTCAACTTCAATGAAAGACTCCACTACCAGACCTGCCTCCTGACCAAGAAAATTTTGCTCGTTCTCTCCCCTCCTGGGGTCACCGCCTCCCTTCAAATTGCCACCCCCGCTATCTCCACCCGCTACGCAGACAAAGCTATCCTGGCGGTTCCCAGGGTAAAAACATCCCTTGCCCAGAGATCCTTCCGCTACAGGGCCCCTGACTGGTTTAATGTACTCCCAGCCACCATCACCAGCACTCCCAAAATTGCCCCTTTCAAAGTGGCTCTCTGCAATCATCTTCTCAATACCCACTCCTGTAACTGCAACTAGCTGCTCTCTCACGCTCTCTAGGACCCTAACCCCTGACAAGGTCCATTTTGGACTTCTGTTACCTGAACAATGACTAATCCATCGCTGGCTCATTGATAAGATGAATTAAACTGTAATGCATGCTCTCTCATGGCAACAATGTTTCTTGTTCATGTGCTTATGTAACTATCTGTACCCAAATGTGCATGTAATATAATCTGTAAACAATGTCTGTAATCGATACATGAAAGCTAATCCTTTGTAACTGTACCTTCATTGGGGGTTTTTTGTGTGTTTTTTTCTGTCCTCCATGTGACGAGGTACCTTTGTAAACGAGTCCTTGGCTCAAAGGGTTGTTAAACTGATACTTCAATTAAAAAAAAAAAACTTAAAAAAAAAAAGTGTCTGGTGCATTAATGAAATCTGTGCACTTTTGTTTTTTTCTGCTGTCTTCGGGATGCATTTTTATATTGAAAATTGATGGAACTTGGCTGTTGGCTGCAGATTGTTCCCGCGCTTCTGGATTAATGAGGGGCTGCCATGTGACATCAGAGTAGGACACGAAGGCAAGTCCTCACTGTTGAGGCTGCATCTACTCACAATGGAGTGCCATGGGAAGAATCAGAAGTATTCTTTACCCAGCACATCTTCGGCTGGGTACAGACATTCCACGCAGCAAATGTCATCTTCCTCAGAGTGTTTAGTCAATTGGGTGTTCGTCCCTACATGTTTGAGCCCGTAGCCGATGATAGTGACAGCGCTTCAGATCAGGCAGCAGTCTCACAGTTCTCAACTGAGGGGGATCCTGCAAACCTAAAAACGACCTGTCTTGGTACGTGGGGCACTGTGGTTTTGTACCAGGGCACATTGCAAATATTTATTTTCCAATATGAATGAGGGACATGCCTATTTGAAAACGTTGCAAGGGACAGTGAGCCACACGATGATGGGCACATCGATGACTGCAACTACTGCAAGGCAGTCTGTATGAGTGGACATACTGTATGTGTTGTCTGCCACTCCATACAAATTTTGGGGGTCTGTCACAATTATGGATGTGAAAGACCTGCCCTGTCATGCATCTGTCATATTTGGGACTGATAAAGGTAGCAGCAGTTATCTTTTGCTCATTCATAGTTTACAGTAGTTGCCATGCTAAGGATATAAGCCCTGTTGTCTGGCAAAATGTCATCTCCTCTGTGCAGGTTCATAGGTATGCATATTGGGTGTCCATTACATACCCCGTGCCTGTCCACACCATCCATCCAAAGTCCCAGTGCAAAGTGTTATCCCTTGCCTTGGCAACTGTTATTGCTGTTCCCAGTTAAGTCCACTGTCCATGGTTGTGTTCCTGCCTGACCACTGCTTCAGCACTATGAGCTTGGGTCAACAACAGTCCTATCCCATCATTTGCAGTTTGCTGTGTTGCTCCTTCCCACCATACCCCTACGGGTGGAGTGGGCTTCTGCTGTCTCCAAACTGATGAAGTATAATTGGCCAGTGAATTGAATAGTCAATGCCCACAGTTTGTGACTATGGATCACCAACAATCCTCACCCTAACATAGGTGACCTGCACTAGCTGGCTGCCTATCCCCACCCAGTGCAGTGGTGCTTATCGTTCTCCAGCGCCACTTGTTTTGCAGTATATGGAACGCTGCCATTTCATGGACAAGGTGGCCTGCCAACAATCACCGGCCAAATATGTTGCTGCAGCACCATGTTGGTGCCTCCCTCCCCCTACCCCGTCACTAGGGAGTGGTGCACAGACCCACGTGCTGCACTTCCACTGCACACGGTGACTGTCAGAGGGGCTTGCCCACAATCACTGGATCACTGGCACAATATGTGGCTGCAGCACCAGTGCAGTGCATTGAACCCCCCCACACACACACACCCAATAGGGAGTGTTGGACATACCTATGTCCTCCACATCCCTCAGGCTTGTAATGCATGGCACATTGCCCATAATCGGTGGCCCAACATGTGGTTGCAGCATTATCTTGGTGCTGCAAACTCCCCACCCCCACCCAATTGGGAGTGGTAATCAGACCTAGGTCTTCCACTTCCTTCAAGCTTGCAATGCATTGTACATTGCCTGCTGACTGGCAAGGGGGCTTGCCCACAAACACTGGCCCAACATGTGGTTGGAGCACCATCTCAGTGCATTCCCTTATGTCAGGGTGTAGTGTACCTATCACAAAAAAAAAAAAAAAAAATAGGACACTGCATTGTAACATTACAACGAGTAAGGCGACTGCAACTGCAATGTAAATTAATTAGAAATCTTGGGCCAAAAATCATCAGGTTGAACCAGACCCATCAATGTCATTGATTGTGCCGCTAAGCCAAGTATATGAATGTCACATACTGTATTTGCTGTGAACAACTGAGCCAGTCACCCTTTACCGCTAAAACACCCAATTTCAGCATGCTTCAATTTTCAGTATCACACACACAGTAAAAACACACATTCTATCTGAAAATCTTCATTGGGTAATATACTAACAATCATTCCTGATAAAAAGAACGTGCTGCTTCACTGAATTCGTCCACACAACAGTTCTCCCCCCAAGGTCTTCTATGCACTGCATCGGGCAAGACAGTCTGAGCAATCATGGCGAGAGACCTATAGTGAAGTAGAACTCACGGTCTCAGTCTGCAGTAGCGTGGCAGTCAGGAAACTCAGAGCAATCACATGGCGCTTCAAAACTGGCATAGAGTAAGAACATTTTAATTGCAATTTGGGCAATTTGACTAGGCACATCGTGTTCAGGGTCTCCACTGTGTCTGAAGTGCGACGAGAAATGGCACAATAACAATTTTGGGGATAGGTCCTCTTTAAGGGACTGTAGTCCATTCAGGGCTATTACAAAGGACCCCTATGGTGAACAGAGTACTATGTGGAAGGGAGTGGATCCAGAAGGATTGTGCTTGAACGATTGTTCGCATCATATTAACAGAACTGTCTGGATAAGATCTCTGTTTCTGAGAAGCAACTGGTGGTTTTGGGAGCCTTTTCAAACAACAGAAGTAGCTGGGTTTATGTTTTAAGTAAACTATACCCCTTGATGAGGTCTTGTATTGGGAGTTTACTTAAAACATAAACCCAGCTAATTCGATTGTTTGAAAAGTCTCCCAAAACCACCAGTTGCTTCTCAGAAACACAGCTCAGGCGCCAGCAGACTCAGCTGGGCAGCAAAGCACGCAGATGTCCACTGCAAGAAAGAGAATGTGCTATCCACTGATCTTCAGCCTCAGTGGCAACTTTGTTCCTAAGAGAGGAAGCAATCTAGAGTTGGGGGTAAGATCTTTTAGACTGCAGTCTCAGTACTAGACAGGTTCTTCGTTCTGTAATCTTTCTGAGTAACTCTTTTATTTTTGCATTCCCTAGTATGTTTCATCCCTGTTGCATTTTACTGTATATTCTGTAAGTTAGCAGTGTAAATATTAAATATATTTAATATTCTCTGTGACTACGCAGTGTTTTGACAGGTAAAATTTCTTTTAATTGAGCAAACTGGTGTTCTGCTACCAAAGAGAAATGCTACCAAGTAAAAAAATAACCTGTGTCTGACACAGAGTAAGGGAGAGGTTCCTGGGAATGACTCAAGGGCTTGTTCTGTTGTCAAAAGTAAGGCCTTGTGCTTGGTAAGCAGTGGGACTAGAATCACATTGTGCTACCCTAGTAGTCAGCCAGATGATGGCAACACTGAAATACAAGGAGTCATCCAGGCATACAAACATGCTTTGGTGTGAATCCTTGACAGATCAGTGACAGTGGGGAAGATGTTTGTCACAGTGCTCTAACAGAGAATTGAACCCAGGCCACTGAAATACCATATCAGTGAACTGAACTATCGGGCCAACTTTCTAGTCTGAGCTTTCCGCAATCACTTTCTGTCTTATAAGAAAGCAAAAGAAATGTGCAGCAGAAGCTAAATGTCCTGCCACACAGTCAACTCAGAGGGAAAACTAAAAAAAAAAAAGGATGGAGGACACAAGATCCACAAAGTAAGAAGTCCAGTACCAAAAATCTCAGAGAAAGTAATAAACTGCAGAATATTGGGGAGCCTTCCTCTCATGCGTTACAGCTTGCTTGCCAAATTAACGGCATCTTGTATTCATCCTCACTGCTATCCAGTTATCTTCCTTGAGGTCTGTCTTCACTGCTTCCATCAGCCCAACATGGCATCCTTCTGCCATCTATCCAAACAACTGATCATTGGACACTCTAGGGGAAAGCATCCCCACCCTTAACCCCAGGTTTTGGAGGTGTTGGCCCCTCATGGCTTCAAAGAAGTTCATCTGATTGGCAGAGTGGACACCAAGGTGACCCCGGGGCTAAGAGAGTGGGTGCACACACAGCTCTGGCACGTGTACGAGCAGTACTGCTTCTCCCCAATTTTCATCCCACCCAGTTCTCCTGGCATTGCTGAGCATCTGCATTGCTTTCCTGTAAGTGCGAAGGGGAGGCGCATCACATGATCACCCACAATGTCACACATGATCACCCACAATGTCACGGCAACTCCGGCTCACACATAGGAGGCACTGCTGCAACAGAATGGTCAACTCCCTCCCACCAGGGTCTGCACCCAATGATTCTGAATTGCGCTCCAGACCACACTGGCCCAGGGCTGGGAGTTTGGACCAAGACTTGATCCCAGGTCTCCCATAGGGTGGTGCAGCACACCACCAGCTGGCATCACAGAGCTGGGCTAGCAGCTACTTTTGCGTACTAGACTCCTTACTCTGTCGGTCTTGTGTGGGCTGTCCTTTGTAGTTTATTCACTTTCTATCTCACATTGCAAATCTTGCAACTAGGATCAATTTAAATGGCAATTAGTTATGATGGCAGTACTATGCAATACATATTGGTGCAGCAAATGGCAAATAATAAACACAGGAATTATAATCTGCCCAAATATTACAATTTCCAGCATATCCCATAAGGCATCAGTGGTTCTTTAAATTCTCATCCAACAGCAGAGAAATATAGGTTACTCAACTGAAACCATATTTCTAGGAATGGTACATAGTTCACAGACACTCTGGCAGTTTTCCGGAGACAGGCAACTTGTCAGAAATCTTCAAGCTAAAACCCTCTCACCATCTAGGTGATACATCCTCCAGCTCCGCCTGTGACATCAGATCTTTGCACACTGGAAGCAGGGATCCATGTGCCACTTGCCTGGGAAAGTTGCGTTGGTTCCGTGGATGTGACCTGTATACTACTACTAGAAAGTATAATTACATAAGAACTTACTGTAACTGTAGATCTTCCGAGGACTGTCTCTTGCAGCAAGTCATTACTTACGAGATTATCCACCAGATGGCACTGTCACACGGAAGCTTCTTCCAGCAGTCTTTCGTGGGGGCCGCCCACATGACATCACTTCCTGTGGATGTGTAAGAGTGGGTGGCCCCCAGCACCCTCTGTTCACCATCGGCTTTGGCGAGCACGGCCTGGACCAAGGTAAATGAGGGCCAGAAAAACAGAACAGTGATCCCACCCAATGTCCTGAGTTGCCGATTCATGGCAACAAGGTAGGGGAATAGAGGATGGGGGGCTTACTGCAAGAGACACTCCTCAGAAGATCTACTGTTATGGTAAGTTCTTACGTAACTGTACTATCTTCTATGGACTGGCCTCTTGCAGTAAGTCATTACTTATGGGGAGATTACCAAGCAGTAAAATCCAAATGGGAAGAAAGGCAAGGCTGGAAGCTAGGCCAGAGGGCACACCCGATGGTCGAGCCCATGCAAAACCCAGCTGACCACGATGCCAAAGAAGCTAACTGCACAGGAAATATGTCAACTGTAACTGCACCCGTTCTGGCAGATAGGCCAAAGGTGGGGAGGACAACATGTATGATATTTAGTAGAAATGTCAACTCAAACCTCTTCCGTGCAGGCAGATGGGTCAATGGTTATGCAAAAACAACTGGCATGAAATCACAGAGAAAAGTCAACTCAAACCTCTTCCATGCAGGCAGACGGGCCAATGGTTAGGCGAAGACAACTGGCAAGAAACAGAAGAGGAATGTCAACTGCAACCGCACCCCGCTCTGGCAGAAAAACTCAAAGGTGGGTGAAGACAGCATGTAGGAGACATGATGTAGAAAGAACTGCACGTGGCCAGGCACAGTGATTCATCCTGATGAGGCAGAGGTTGACAGGCTCTGGCATAAAGTCAAATCCAGTAGAAAGACAAGTAGAGTGGATCAGAAAGCAGAAAGAGGAGCACCGGGGAAAAAACATCCGGGATGGTCAGAGGAAGGAACAACTGAAGGGCTCCAGCAAGGAGAGCAGCAGGAGTTCCAATCATATCTGCATGGAGGAGCGAAGCGTCCGGTCCAGGAGCAAGCCTGCAAGAAAAGGTAAAGAGATCCCCAGGAGTCTCCGAGGCCTGCAAAAGGAGGCGGGGGAAACCCTAAAAAGCGGTTTAAGGCATAGAAGCGGGTCCCGCCCTGCATGAGGGGAAGGCATGCCATGGCGGGGCAGACTGAGCCGCCCCCCTGGAGGGCCTACCATGGTCCTGAGAGGCACCCTGGTAGGGGGGGCTGGGCATGAGGTGGCCCGCCTGCGGGGGCATAGAGGTGGGACCGAAGCCTGAAGAGAATCCAGGATGGACTGAGCACCAGGTCCAAACAGCAGGTTCCCAGAGAAAGGGGCATCGGCAGCCAGGCAAAGCGCCGAAGGGCAACGCCAGAGGCTGAGAGGTGGGCTGATGCATCAATTGCATCGAAGCACACATGGAACAGGTGACAGGAAAAGGAGGGCATGGCAGACAGCGGCTGAGCTGAGCTGATCAGGGCCACGAGGGGCAGGTTGAGCGGAAGCAGGACAAGACCAAAGATGAGAGACTGTGTGAAAATATGCAGGAATCAAAGGCGGGACAACCATGGCAGGTTCAGCAGGAACGTTGAGGTAGGCAGCCATGTCCAACGAAAGGAGTCCTGATCTGCAGCAGCGAAGCCAAAAGCGTGCTAGAGCTGCAGCATGAGTTCCATGAAGGAGGGATCCGGGAGAGAGGAGGGATCGGGGGTTCAGGCGGGATGGCCTCCAAAAAGGAGGACATGAATGGGGGGAACCAAGGTGCCCATGGTCCGAGAGGTCCCCGCCAGAAACATCCCCCACGAAAGGATCCCCCATCCCGGAATCTCCACAAAGGGAGTCCACATAAACGGAAGGAGGGGGGACAAGGTGGGAAGCGCCAGATCCGGGCGCAGGCGCCTGGGCGGAGGGGAAGGGGGAACAGGACAAGGCCACACCCTGGCCGATGGACCATAGAACCTCCAGCACAATGTGGGCAATGCCCGGCACTTGTGATGGGACGAGGTCCAGAAACAGAGGACACCCAACTGCGGCGCTAGGAGGACGGCAAGCCATCCCGGGAACAGCTGACCCCAAATAGCGGGGGAAGGTACTCCGACCCTTGTGGTCCGGGACAGGCAAATGGGTAAGGGACCTAGGGCTGGGTCCTCTCAGCGGGGATGAAAGCCTGGAAAAAGTCACGTACAAAAGGCGCAAAACGGCCGATGGGGGAAGACACCCCAAGAACTCCAAAACAAGGTGCCAGGATGAGCGGGGGCGCCCATGGGAGCAAAGCCCCAAGCAGGGGGTGTCCCAGGGTGGGAGGCCCTTATCGCCAAGGGAAGCATCCCTGTTGAGGAGGGAAGGAGGAGAGGCTCCTCCGTCGATGGTGGAATCATCCCTGTTGACGAGAGACCACAAACAGCCTCTCCATCGATGGTGGAAGCTGTCCCGTTGATGAGGCATGCAAAACACGCCGTTCCATCGACGGGAGAGGCTTCCCTGTCAACAAGGAGTGCCCTGTCAATGGAGAATAAGCCTTCCTCAATGAGAGAACAGCAGAATCATGTCCTGTCGATGGGAGAAGAGCTCCCGTCAATGAGGGAGAGCAAAGAACACGTTTCATCGACGGGGGAAGCATCTCCGTCGACGAGGAATGTTCCGTTGATGGGGCAACATAGCCCGTCGATGGGAGACTTCGGAAACAAGCTCTGTCAATAGGACAAGGCCCGTCGAAAATAAAACAAGCCTAGAAGGCTCAGTCAATGGGGGGGTAATCCCGATGACAAGGAATGCTCCGTCGACGATGGAGGAGCCACCATTGAGGGAGTAAGGCAGAGGGCATGTGAGGAGTGTGAATCCTGCTCCCTCCTATGCCTGGAATGCATGCCCTTGTCCGGGAAGCCTAGAAGGCAGCCCCCCCGAGGTCCGTTCCAGCCTAGCTTGATGATCAGCCATGAACAAGTCCCAAGGCCCATCAAAAGGACCCTGGCCAATTAGCAGCAGGGATGCTGAGAGCAAGGAGGACCGGGGCACAGTGAGGAGAACAGGCCCAGCCTAGTGGAAGTAGAAGAGCCAGGGCCTGGGAGTAGTACACATACCCAGGACCAGAGGCAGGAGCCGGGGGGTGCAGCAAGCGGTGCACAGGCCTGGGTCCTGGAAGTAGAAGAACCAGGGCCTGGGAGTGTTCCACAAGTCCAGCAGAGAGAAGCAAAATCAGGCTGGGCTGTTAACAGCAGCCCTAGTAAATCCCCAGACCCAGCAAGAGTGCCTGGGCCAGGGAGCAGCAGGTGTAGCGGGAGCTCTAATGGAATACCGGGCCTGCTGTATAAAAAATCCAGAGGTACTGTGAGTAGGTACTGAGCCTGGAACAGAAGGTAGGAACAATCGGTTCAAGTTCGAGGTAGAAATGACTGTGTAACAGGAGGTCAGAAGAGCTGACTGTGCGAGCTGAAGCCAGCAAGAAAATGAACAGAGGGTACTGTGGGCCGCCCACTCTTATACACATCCACAGGAACTGATGTAGTGCGGGCGGCCCCCACGGAAGACTGCTGGAAGAAGCTTCTGCGTGACAGCACCATCTGGTGGATACTCCCATAAGTAATGACTTACAGCAAGAGACCAGTCCATAGAGGATCTACGGTTACAGGTGAGTAACCTATATTTCTAAGGGTGTGGATACAGTTCATTATCCACACTCTGACAGACTCTTACAAGCAGTCCTCCTGGTAAGGTGCATACCCCTATTTGGCAAACAGAGACTGGAGGACCCGAAAGCAGCATCCCGACAACTCACAATGTTGATGTTGTAATGGGATAAAAAGGCGTGTGCTCTACTCCAGGTTGCAGCGCTGCAGATCTCTTGAATGGGAATGTCCCTGAAAGTAGCCACTGAGGCAGCAGTGTTTCAGGAGGAATGAGTCCTAAGTTCCTTGGGCAGCTCCCTACCAGACAACTTATAGCAGAGGTTGATACAGGATGTAGTCCATCTGGCAATCATCCACTTTGTTGCCGGTCTGCTAGGCATAGCTTCAGTGTATGTTACAAGCAGCTGGTGAGCCTCACCTTGATCTCCAGCTGTGTGCTCTGTGTAGTAGAAGACCACCCTTCACAGGTCCAGCATATGGAGCTTGCGACAGGCCTCCAACGTCAGGCTGGTAAAGTACA